>CAWUFW010008130.1:0-600000 GCA_963921515.1 Calotriton arnoldi | reverse complement strand
AATGTTTGAAACTGTGTTGTATTACTGATGAAACAGTCTGTTTTCCTGCTTCATGAAAAAGCTCCGATCATGTGATCGGGTAACTCTGCCGAATTTTAATTTATGCACGCAAATCAGGAAGTGATCACTGTGTGATCAAGGCAGTGAATGCCGAAACGTGTCGCAGCGTAATGGAGGAATAAACCTCGCATTTCTAAAATCTCCCCGTGTCGGTGTCCGATTTTGTGTGGAGAATCGGATGTGGTGTTCATATATACATATATATATATATACATTCAAGTCCACACTGCGCCCAAAGAGCGAGGCACACTCTCGTAATGGCTGCATCAGGTCAGGGAAGAAACCAGGTCATCCAGCGCCAGCAGAGACCTGACGCGTTTCAGGCATGCGCCCTTCTTCAGAGGTTATCTGCTACCCAAATGACTGCCGACATCAAGACCATCCGGTAATTCTCCCTTCTTTTATTTGATTTGATAAATCACACTCAGGTGAGTATACACAATCATAATGAATTCTGGGACCGGTAGTCCTGTACCATGAAACTCAAGTGAGCTGTAAGCAGTCAATAAGGTAAAATATTAATCCAATTTTGCGGGTGTACCTTTAACATCTTCCCCCATTCAGCCATATGCCAGTAGGTTCCGCTCCACTGATAATGACACCAGCAGCGGAGCCGCTTGAGTCTGCGGCGGTGCGCCCCACGGCCGAGCCGGCCGTTCAAAATTCAAGTCCACACTGCGCCCAAAGAGCGAGGCACACTCTCCTAACAGCTTGCATCAGGTCAGGGAAGAAACCAGGTCATCCAGCGCCAGCAGAGACCTGACGCGTTTCAGGCATGCACCCTTCTTCAGAGGTTATCTGCAACCCAAATGACTGCCGACATCAAGACCATCCGGTAATTCTCCTTTCTTTTATTTGATTTGATAAATCACACTCAGGTGAGTATACACAATCATAATGAATTCTGGGACTGGTAGTCCTGTACCATGAAACTCAAGTGAGCTGTAAGCAGTCAATAAGGTACAATATGAATCCAATTTCACGGGTGTACCTTTAACATCTTCCCCCATTCAGCCATATGCCAGTAGGTTCCGCTCCGCTGATAATGACACCAGCAGCGGAGCCGCTTGAGTCTGCGGCGGTGCGCCCCACGGCCGAGCCGGCCATTCAAAATTCAAGTCCACACTGCGCCCAAAGAGCGAGGCACACTCTCCTAACGGCTTGCATCAGGTCAGGGAAGAAACCAGGTCATCCAGCGCCAGCAGAGACCTGACACGTTTCAGGCATGCGTCCTTCTTCAGAGGTTCTCTGCTACCCAAATGACTGCCGACATCAAGACCATCCGGTAATTCTCCCTTCTTTTATTTGATTTGATAAATCACACTCAGGTGAGTATACACAATCATAATGAATTCTGGGACCGGTAGTCCTGTACCATGAAACTCAAGTGAGCTGTAAGCAGTCAATAAGGTAAAATATGAATCCAATTTCACGGGTGTACCTTTAACATCTTCCCCCATTCAGCATATGCCAGTAGGTTCCGCTCCGCTGTGCCGGTCGCCAGTAGGTAGTTATAGTTAGACCCATGTTTACACAGGAAAAACATTTTTTTACTTGCCTATATCTTTGGCGTGATTTGACGAATCTTCACAAAATTTTCCCAAAAAGGTGTGCCGGTGATTCTTGCTGTGCATGGAAAGTTTCAGGGTGATATCTGTCAAGCGGGGGCTGAGAAAAAGGAGGGGTCAAAAAAATGCATTTCCCATCTTAATTCCCATAGGAGTTTTGAACACGACTACAGCCTGAACTGCTGGACGGAATTACACCAAAATTGGCAGAAAGATAGATTTGGTTACGCAGATCACACTTTCAATTATTTGGTGTAATTCGTTTCAGTAGTTGTCAAGAAGTTAAAGGAAATCCAATTTTGTTTATCTACGATCGCCAAACCTTTGCGAATAATGACGAGCTCATGCAGAGATCTGCAGAGCTCTGATTGGCTGCCAACACTTCAATCAGGAAGTGTTGGCAGCCATCTTGGGACTCGGCTTCAGCTGAGCCCAAGAAAAAGTGAAAAAAAGAAAAAAGGGGCATGGTAGTAATACCCTGACCCCCAAGCCTTGGTTTTGGGGTCTCAGAGGGACACTGGTATGGCAAAAAAAGCATTAAAAAAAAAATATATTGCTGAAAATTCACTAAATTCATTAATTTGCTGGAAAAAAAATTCAAAAACCAAGCGCGGGCTCCTATGCTTGTTTTGAAAAGGGCCCCCAAGTGGGCCAGATCCCAGGGGCAATTTATTAAAAGAAAAGGTGGGGGAGCATGTGTCCTCCCTTCTGATGCTTTTTTAGCCCCAGGGACAACCACCTCCCCAGGGCTTTGTTTTCAATAAATGAGGTAGACCGCCAGACCACCCTCCTGGGCTTGTAGAAGCCCCAGTGACCACCACCTCCCTGTGGCAATCATAACAATTTGCAGGGTTGCATGAACCCCCCGGACCCTGGGGACCACCACCTCCTGTGGGCCCAAATAATAAATACTACTCGGAGGTGAACCACGCGGCCCCCTCCTGGGCCATATACAGCTCCGGGGACCACCACCTTTTGAGGGCCAGCCCATACACAGAAAAGGAGGGGGGCTGCTCTGCTCCCCTCCTGGAGCCACATAAGGCCCTGGGGACTGCCGCCCCCAGGGCTGGCTCCTGCTATGTCCCGGGGTGCCACCCCAGGACATAGCTGTTTGCTTTTGCTTGGCAGGAGCTAACAACTCCCGCCAAGTAAGAGCAAACACTCCTGTTCCAGTGGGCGGGAGCTGTCAAAGTGCCCACTGGAAGCAGAGGTTTCATCTCGTCCCCTGCCCGCAGACATGTGGGCAGGGAAAGAGATGAAACAATTCCTCTCGCACACAGGGAGCTGAATTTCCAGCAGCTCCTTGTGTGCAATAGCAATGCCGGCTCCCGCAGGAGGCAGGGAGCTGGCTGGGACCACAGGGGTCTTGAGGGTCTAGAAGTAGTCTCCATCCTGCTCACTGGGTGACCTGGCTGGGACCCGGGCACCCAGGGATACATGGCCAAGCCCCAGGGGATGTGGCTGAAGTTGACCCAGGGAGAGAGGCCACATGGCTCCCCTCCCCCATTGAATTAAGTCTGGGACCCAGGGGATGGGGTTCCTGGAGCCATATGTGGCTAGGGAGTGGTCTGTGTGGCCCCCCCTCCCACTTTAAAGAATGTATTTGGGCCCGGGGAGGTGGGCGTACCTGGGGACCGGGTTGACCACGTGGGCCTCGTATATTTTCTAAGTTAGCCATGGGGAGGTGGTGGTCCACAGGGCATATGAAAGCCCCAGGAAGGAAGGTCTGGGTGCCCCCCCTCCTTTGGTTTAAAAAAATCCCTGGGGAGGTGGCTCTTCAAGTTCAATAGAAGGGGGTTCCCAAAGCCCCCCTCCTTAATATCAGTAAAGCCTCAGGGAGGTGGCTGTCCCTGGGGCCCATAAGAAGCAAAACAGAGGGAAGAAAGGCAAAACAGAAGGCCAAAAAACGACCAGAAAAGACAAAACAGAGGACAGAGAAACAAGCAGAAAAGGCAGAACAGAGGGCAGAGAAATGAGCAGAAAATGCACAACAGGGCAGAAGAAAGGCAAAACAGACGGCAGAAAAATTAGCAAAAAGAAAAAATGAAGGGCAGTAAAACGAGCAGAAAAAGGTAAAACAGAGGGCAGAAAAACAAGCAGAAAAGGCAAAACAGAGGGTAGAAAAATGAGCAGGAAAGGCAAAACAGAGCAGAAAAGGGGAAACAGAGGGGAGAAGAATGAAAAGGAAAGGCAATACAGAGGGCAGAAAAACAAGCAGACAAGGCAAAACACAGCAGAAGAGTGCAAAATAGAGAGCACTCGGACACTCACACACCCAGTCACAAGCCCACTAAGAGAATGATGCACCCACTCACAGGCCCAATGAGACACTCATACACTCACTCACAAACCCACTCAGAGACTAATGCACCCACTCACAGACCCACTCAGACACTCATGCACCTACTCACAGACCCACTCAAACACTCATGCACCTACTCACAGACCAACTTACCCACTCACAGACCCACTCAGAGACTCACACACCAACTCACAGACCCACTCAGACTCATGAATCCACTCACATACCCACTAAGAGACCCATGCACTGACTCACAGCCTCACTGAGAAACACATGCACTCACTCACAGACCCACTCAGAGATTCATGCACCTACTCACAGACCCACTGAGACACTCACACACCCCCTCACAGACCCACTTACACACTCACACCCACTCACAGACCCACTCAGAGTCTCACACACCTACTCACAGACCCACTCAGAGATCCACATACCCTCTCACAGAGCCACTCAGAAACTCACTCACAGGCCCACTCACAAACTCATGTCCTCACTCACAGACTCATACACCCACTCACAGACTCACTTAGAGCCTCATGCACCCACTTACAGACCCACTCAGATACTCATGCACTCACTCACAGACTGACACACACTTATGGATGTAGTTGCAAACCCACTCAGACACTCTGACACCTACTCACAGACCCACTCAGAGACTCACACACACACTCGCAGACCCACTCAAACACTCATGCACTCACTCACAGACTAACTCACACACTCATGAAGGCACTTGCAAACCCACTGAGACATTCTTACGCCTACTCACAGACCCACTGAGACACTCACTCAGACACTCATGCACCCTCTCAAAAATCCACTCAGAGACTCATGTACCCACTCACAGACCCACTCAGACACTCATGCACTCACTCATAGACTGTCTCACACACACATGGAGGCACTTGCAAACCCACTCAAACACTCTCCTGCCCACTCACAGACCCACTCAGACATGCCTGCACCCACTCACATATCCAGTGAGACACTTATGCAGCCACTCTCAGGCCAGCTCAGACATTCACACACCCATTGAAACATTCAGGCACTCACTCACACATCCACTGAGACGCTCATGCACTAACTCACACACTCACTCTCACAGGTTACAGTTAGGAAATAACATTAAAAAACCTTAGAAAATAATTTTAAAAAACAAAGGTTACAGGGACAGTACAGTTAGGAAACAGAATTTAAAAAAATGTAGAATTTCACTGAAAAAACAAAAGGTTACAGGGAAGTTATACTTAGAAAGTAGAATTTAAAAAACATATATATTCACTGGAAAAAAACAGAGGTTACAGGGACATTATAGTTGGGCTCAGATTTCACTTATACAAAGCCATATAAATTCAGCAGTTATAGTTACCTGAACTAACTATAACTTACGTCCAGCAATGCACTGCTTAAGACCTCACATATTACATCACTCATGACATGGTCAGTGACATCACTAATGACATCACTGATGACATCTCAAATGACATCACTGATGACATCATCCACAGAACCACTCACACGCCCACTCATCCCATAGAACCTCTCATACACCCACTCCCACACAACCCCTCACATACCCATTCACAGACCCATACCAGTACTCAAACAACCAATCACTCATCCATAGAGCCACTCACAAATCTACTCACTTATACTGCTACTCACACACCAACTCACTCACCCAGCCACTCATGCACCCACTCACCCACTCACTCACCAATACAGCCACTCACATGTCCAGTCATACAGACATACAGACATTTACACACCCACTCATACACACCTATAGCCACTAACACACCCACTCAATCACCCATACAGAAACTCACACAAACACTCACTCACCCATAGAGGCACTCACCCATAGAGACACTCACACTGCTACTCTCTCACCAATACAGCTACTCACACACCCACTCACCCATACATCCGCTTACACAGCCACTCACTCACCCATACAACCACTTATACACCTACTCACAGAACCACCATACCCATTCACACATCTATACAATCACTCACACACCCACTCACTCACTCACCTTTACAGCCACTCACACAGACATTTACTCTCCAATACAGCCCCTCGCACAGCCACTAACTCAACCATACAGCTACTCACACACCCACTCACTCTCCAATACAGCCACTCACACACCCATAGAGCCACTCAGACATCCACTCAAACACTGATACAGTCAAACAGCCACTCAGATGAGATTTTTTAGAAATAGCATGACTAATTACTAGTACAGAAAGAATAGTAATTTAACATGCTGTAGCTTAGTATATTTCTTTAAGTCTCAGAAATGTTTAAGAAACACACTCACGGGATGATGCCATCAGTGATTTTATTTGAGATGCCATCAGTGATGTCATCAGTGATGTCACTGACCATGCTGTGAGTGATGTAATATGTAAGGTCATAAGCAGTACATTGCGGTGGCATAAGTTATAGTTAGCTCAGGTAACTATAACTGCTGAATTTCTATGGTTTTGTACGAGTAAAATCTGAGCCTAACTATAACGTCCCTAGTAACCTTTGTTTTTTCAGTGAACATATCTTTATATATATACATATATATACGGTAATTCTCCTTTCGTGGTCTCTTACTCTGACCACCGAAAAAACGGAGTACGGACCCAAACTTGGATATGGAATCAGTCTTTATTCAGCTCCACACAACTCCACAGCATGACGCGTTTCGATCCCTAAGGATCTTGATCACATGACGCGCTAGCACAGAAGGAGGTACCATTAAATGCATTTTTTGTGAATTCTCTTAAAGTGCCATATACCCAGTTTTGTTTGCACAAATATGGCGAACCTCACTTAACAATAACTAGATTTTTAATTAATGGTTTTATATATCAATTAACTAGATGACATATCTGAATAAATAGCTAAAACCATAAGATGTTAAGAAAATCAAGAATCTTAAAATCAGATATATGCAACGCACTATAAAAGCAAAATGTTCATTATTTTAAAAAAACACAAAATGTTTTGTATTTTCAAAGGAAGCAATTGTTACAAATCTCATAATAATAAATAAGATAAAACATTCCTATATATAAAATATTGAAAACATGTCTGGGTCTAAATACCTTTGCGTTGTTTGTTTCCACAAGCAATTAAAGTGCTATTGTGCATACAGTACTGGAGGAGTCGCCAACCCCATTGGCAAACAATTCAACTGGGAATGTGATATCAGTGCAAAATACAAATTGAATAAAGTGCTAAGTGCAATAAAAACAAACACTTCTAATGTGTCACCATATACATCAAATACCTAAAACTATGTGTAATAATAAAAACAAGGAGACCGGAAGCGGAAACCTGAAAGAATTATTCATAGACATAATGTCTGGTACTGTCTTTTCTCCTTCAAATGACTAATAGTGCATTTCCACTTCAAAAACTAGTTATTTGTAGTTTTTGTTACAACTTTTACTTTAACTATTTATCCTCATCCTACTGCTGAGAAACTGTCTGACTTGGTTCTAGAGACAAGTGTATAAATCCTCAGTTTGATTAAGGCCCCCGGATGCTTAGTATCTAAATTAAGAATGTATTTTGTTTCCAATTGTCTGAGAACTTTAACTCTGTCACCTCCCTCTTTCTGGTGGGGACACTGTCAATTATAAAATATTTCAGCAAAGTGGGGTCTGCATTGTGACTCTCTTCAAAATGTCGGGCTACCGGATATGTTTGATCACGGTTCTTAATCGCCCTCATGTGCTGGAGTACCCTCTTGTGTGCTTGTAGTATAGTACTACCTACATATCTAAGCCCACAGGGGCACTCCAGCACATATATGACATGATCCGTTTTGCAGGACAGAGACTTGGTGATAGGGATATCTCTTGAATTAAATGGTGTCTTATAGGTGGTAGTGTTAATACCCTGATAGCAAGCCTTGCATGTCTTGCATTTATAGAACCCCTTGCGTTGACTGAGCCAAGTACCTTTGATTGGACCCTCCAAGTCATTTCTCACCAAAGTATCCCTCATCGAAGCCTAGTTTCCATAGGAAAAGCATTTTTGTCTTGCTAATAACTTTGGCGCCATTTGGCGAATCTTAACAAATTTTTCAAAACTAGTGTGCCAGTCAGTTCAGCTGCTGTCTAGAACGTTTCGGGGTGATTTGTCAAGCAGGGGCTGAGAAAAAGAGGGGGTCCCAAAATCTGGTTTCCCCGAACCGCAGGCAGAAATTTGGCAGAGAGCTAGATCTTGGTCCAGAAAGAGTGGTTTTTGCAATTTGGTGTAAATCCATTCAGTAGTTTTGGAGGTATTAAAGAAAGCATATTTATGTATATCTAGGGACGAGAACCTCCGTGGATCTGACAGATGTCATGGTGAGATCTGATTTGCTGTCATCACTTTAACCAGGAAGTGGTGGCAGCTATCTTCGGACTCGGGACTCATCCAAGTCCCAAGAAACAAAGAAAAACACAAGGGGACAGAGTAGGAATACCCTGACCCCCTAGGGCTATTGATGGGGTCAATTTATTGTATTTGGCTCTGAATTTGAGGAGGATCAATGGCAAAATGTAAAAAAACAAGCACGGTTTCCTGCACTTGTGTTTTTCTAAGCCCCCGGATGGGCCAGGTCCCGGGGGAACATTAATATGCATTTAGGTGGAGAAGGGCATGCACAGCCTCCCTCCCCAGTCTGATTTTGGCCTCTGGGATTCCATTCCCTCCCATAGCCATTAATGGCCCTTAGGATCCCATCCCCCTGGAATGGCTCCTGCTATGTCCTGGGGTAGCGGTTTCCCTGCCTGCACTGGAGCGGGCAGGGAAACCTGTGTTTGGCCTCTCTTGGTGGGAGCAATTTCATAGCTCCCGCCAAGCGAGAGCAAACATGAAGTCCGCTCCCAGCTGGTGGGAGCTTTAAAAATGCTCCTGCCAGCTGGGAACAGACCTCAGATCTGTTTCCCTGCCCACAGTGATGCGGGCAGGAAAACAGATCTGAATATTGTTCCCGCCTGCAGCAGGTTTTTAACTACTTCCTGCAGGCAGGAGCAATGCCGGCTCGAGGAAGGACACGGGGTGCCGGCTTGGGCTGTGGGGGCCTTGGGATTCCCCCGCAGCCCCAACCAGAATAAGGTGGGTAACCTGGGTGGGCACCCACACTTTTTTGGCTGGGCCCTGGGAGATTGGGTCCCTGTGGCCAAAATCAGCCAGGGTAAGTGGGCTGTGTGGCCCTCCTCCCCATTTAGAAGTTGGCCACGCCCAGGGGGATGGGATCCCCAGGGCCTAAATCGGCCCGGGAATGAGGGCTGAGTGCCCCATCTCCCCATTTAAAAAGTTACTGGGCCCCAGGGGATTTTGCCCCTGGGACCAAATCGGCCCAGGGTAGGGGGTTGCTTGCCACCCTCCAATTTAGAATATGGTCAGCCCTGGGAGATGGAGTCCCTGGAGCCTGAATCGGTCCAGTAAGGGAAATGCATGCCCCCTTCCCCCATAAATATAGTGGTGGACCCCGGGGTATGGGGTGCCTGGGGCCAAAAAACAGCCTGTGGAGGGAGGTCACATACCCTCTACCCTAAAGAATTGCACCAGGCCCTGGGCGATGGGGTACCCGGGGCATTAATCGGCCCAGAGAGGGGTGCACGTGCCCCCCTCCCCCACAAAATATGCCAGGTCCTCGGGGATCGGCCCCCAGGGCTGAAATTGGCCTGGGGAGAGGCGCTGCATGCTCTCCCTCAAATATGTTGCTGGGCACCAAGAGATGGAATTGCTGGGGCCACAAGTGGCCCGAAGATGGGGTCCGTGCCACCTTCCCCTAAAAAATGCACCGAGCCCCAGGAATGGGGTCCCTGGAGACAAAAGCAGCCCAGGAAGGGGTCCCATGCATTGACTGCCTTTTGGGGGTTGGCTGCAGGGCCTGGCTGCAGACCAGGCCCTGTGGCCAACCTGTGGGACCTCTAACTGCAACATTTTTGAGCCCTGAGACCCCCTCCTACATGGTCCAGCCACAATAAGAAAGGTGAATAGTACCACTGCGTGGGCAGGGAAACCTGTGCTCTTGCATGGAAGGAGCAATTTGAAAGCTCTCAAGCAAGAAGAAACACGAAATCTGCTCCCAGATGGCAGGAGCTTTAAAAATGATCCCACCAGCTCGGATTGGACCTCAGATCTGTTTCTCTGCTCGCAGTGATGCGGGCAGTAAAACAGATCAGAATATTGCTCCCACCCACAGAGAACAGAATTTTTAGCACCGCCCTGCAGGTGGGAGAAATGTTGGCTCCTGCTGAATGCGGGGAGCCACCTGGGGCCACAGGGGACTTAGGCTTCCCACCAGGATATGATGGATGCCCTTGCTGGTCACCAGGGCACCCACCCTTTGTTGGTTGGGCCCGGGGGATGGGGGTTCCGCGGCTCTCCCTTCCCCTTTTGTAATTGGACAGGCCCTGGGGGTGGGGTCTCCAGGGCTGAAATTGGCCCTGGGAGGGGGCCCACACAGCCCTCAGCCCCTTTTACTGATTGGCCGGGCACCGGTGGATGGGGTTCTTGGGGCCAAAATCGACCCAGAGAGGGGGGCTACAGGCCCCCCTCACCCTTTAGAATATGGCCATGTCAAGGGGTTGGGGTTCCCGGGGCCAAAAATGGCTGTGGGGGGTCACATACTCCATCCCTTAAAAAATGCACCAGGCCCCGTGGAATGGGGTCTCCAGGGCCATAATCAACCCAGGGCAGGGACATGTGCCGCCCCTCCCCTACAAATTGTGCCGGGTCCCCAAGGATGGGGTCCCCAGGACCAAATGTGGCCCGGGGAGGGGGCCCGTAGGTTGGGTGCCTTTGGGGGTTTGGCTGCAGGGCTTGTCCATGCACAACGTGGGCTTGACTGCATACGGGAAGGCTGTGCACGGCAGTGGGTGGATTAAAGCATGGTAATTAAATGTTATTTTACGTCAAAAAAACCTAGAAATTCACTGAAAAAAACAAAGGTTACAGGGATGTTATAGTTAGGAAATAGCATTAAAAATTCTTAGAAAGTCACTAAAAAACCAAAGGTTTCTGGAAGACGTTTTAGTTAGGTTCAGATTTTACACACACAAAACCATTGAAATTCAGCAGTTATAGTTGGAGTTATCTCAAGTAACTATAACTCGTGCCCTATGGTAACTATAAATTGCGCCCTCGCCATGCACTGCTAATTACCACACATATTACATCACTTATAACATCTTCTATGACATCATTGGTAATATTACTGCAACATTTGCTGTCAAATTATTGTTGAGTAAACTGTGCCAGCTAGCCTGTTGCTCACCCTCTTTTTATTGGCTCAGCACAGTGCATCGCCAACAAAAGGAGGATCAGCCTTTTTCTTTTGAATCACATTTTTTGCAGGCACTTTTGTAAAAATTGTGAGATCTTTACCAAAGTGCAGAATTTGTGATTTTTTTTCCTAAATCGTGATATCGTGGGAGGTCTGAATAAGTTGGAATAAAATGGAATTTCTCGATCAGAACTCCTTCTCATGCTAAAAGCATGCAGACCCCTTCCTTATTTACTAGAACTTGGCCTCCTCCACTGTAATATTCAAACCTCACCACACTGACCCTGCCTTCCTGTATTTTCGTTTTTTATTGTTTGGCACCATAAAACAATCTGTTTGGTTCACAGGGGAAATTATGAGTGAACTGTTATGCAAACCCCGTGTACATCCATGACTATGAAATTGATCACTTCTAACAGAAAATAAACCACGAAAAGTTTCATTTTCATTGAAAACATTTGAATTAAAGTTGTTTCGGTTGGTTAAGAATGTTCTGGAACACATTGCTCCCATGACTGCAGTAGTTTGTTTTCTGAATCATTGAAGGGGATCCGCCAATATTTTGCAAAAACAGAGTGAAATTATTTTTCAGAGGATGCAGCATGTGCCAATTTTCAATGACCTTGTAAAATAGAACTAATCTGCTAACTATTTTTTCCGTATGTTTTATGAAGAGCTATTGTCAGTACTGTGGAACTATGAGTCATTCAAGAAGAAAATACTAAAAAAACATGAAACCGACATATTTGTGTGCTGGCTTTCATTTTATCAAGAGCATTCATTTTTTAATTTCTTTAGGAAGCACTTTAATATCTGGAGAAGGAAGACTTGTCTGTCTGTCTGTCTTGGTAGTTATGTTCTATTTGTGTTAAAAACTGTGCATTTTCAAAATGGCAAATCCTCAATGAACCTAAGCAAATACCTAAATGCAACTGGCGTGGCTTTTACCTAAAGTGTCACTGCTTCTTTGCAAAATATGTTTTATAATAATTTTTCGTTTGTATATATATATATATATATATATATTATTACACAACGAGATATCCGGAAATCCTAAATAAATCAAGCGGCACACCACAAGGACAGCACAAGAGTTTATTGTGCATACAACGACGCGTTTCGGCGAAGCCTTTTTCTAGTTGTGTGACCTGCGCCCAATTACCCATAGAAATACGGGTTACAGTGCATGAACATAGAAAAAATATTCATTACAATTTCTAACGTGATAGAAAACGAACATTGTTAATTCATAATACTGTGCAATGCAATGCAAAACTACAATTAAATTTAGAATTGGATAAAACATACAGGGCATGCTGACCATTACCGATGTTAAAAATAAATGAATATAAGGTTTTTCGCTCTCTCAATGTTTACCAAATATAGAGGACAGACTATACTGTCAGCATCTCTTATCGATGTTGCCTTCTATTCTTTAAAATGAAGGCAGATAAACTGTAAATGAACATTGCCCATCCTACACAATTCATATCATAATTGCCCACATAAGGACATATATATCCTTGTGATTGGTACGTATGGGGCAGCAATTTCCTGGGTAATGTACCTTGATACAACATTCTATCATACAGGCAAAAATAGAACGTCACATTGCGACTGATGTACTCCTAATAGATACATTTCATTATAAAAAATCAAAGCCCCCATTCTATTCGAGCCTAATTAATCCAACCAAATCACGGGTGCTGTACCCCACTAAATTTCATCGCATAAATGAACAAATACGGGCATTATTAATCACATTGTGGCCGATGTCCTGTTAACAGATGCATTTATAAAAATGCCCCCATAGCATCCAATGAGCAAAATCAGTTCAACCACATCATGGGAAATGCAATCCTAGGAATTGCATCTCATGAGTGAGCAAGGCCTAAAAGTCACAATCAATTCGGCAAGTGCCAAGCATGCGTTCATGTTCATAAATAAACACGGTTTTGCAATTGCACAGCAATTTTCAGCACAAGAAATTTTCGCACACAAAATTTTCATGATTATTCCTGAACTATGCAACAGACAATGGGCAGGTACTAAGTAAATGTGATACACCTAAGTGAACAAAGAATAAATAAATAGGTAAATCCAAACCTGGAGCAGGAATTCTACTGGCAGAGACAGAGACAACATTCAATACTGAAGGAATCAGGTTATCATGCTCAATCTAGCCTAACCGAACCCACCATGGGGACATGATAGGCCAATGCCCATATATCATATCCAAAAATTGCTAGGGCTGAATCCCTACTAAGAATGTTGCAAAATCCCTCCCATATTAAAAGTGAAGTGTAATTAAAATCAGACAAAGCTGAACAAATCATATAAGTGCACGGTCAGAAAGGGATATAAGACCACCCCCTCATCTATATCCAATATGGGTTGCTAGCTCTTCTCCTGAATTGAGCCCATTAGGCCACTTTGTATTGAGCTCAATAATATACTTTGATTCTGTCACTCTTAGAAGTTTTCCCGATCACCTCCCCTGGGATGTGGCAACACTCTATCAATACCAAAACACTCCAAGAGATTGCAATTGCTTTGATGTTTCGCTTGGAAATGTCTGGCCACCGGATAGCTCAAATCGACATTAGTAACAGCTCTCATATGCTGCAAAACCCGCGTTTTTAATTGCAACTTTGTGCTCCCAATATACTTCAGGCCGCATGGGCACTGTAAAGCATAAATAACAAAGTCACTCGTGCAGGTAATGAGCTTTGTGATTTTCTTGGTTGTTCCTTTACCTGACATATAGCTGTCTTTATTGTGGCTAAATTTACAGGCTTTGCAGGAGTTGCATTTCCTGAATCCCTTCAGCATTCCTAGCCAAGTAGAGGGGCTGGATGTATCTTGATAACTGTGTACAAGGTGGTCCTTTAGTGATTTAGATTTCCTATAAGTCACTAAAGGTGTAGTGCCCACAGACGATCCTATTACGGGATCAGTTAATACCAAGCCCCAATGGCGTTTCATAGCTTGCTTCAGATTGTTGGATTGAGTGTTATAGATGGTAATTAGTCTAGGCGCCTCTGTTGTATTCTTATTATACCTAGCTCTTCTCTTTTCTATTGAAAAAAGAGCTTCATTTTGTGTGATACTGCTGGCTTTATTGCTAGCTGCTGTGATAACCTTGTTCTTATATCCACGCTGAAGGAACCTCTCGGTCATAACCTGTCGTTCCTTCTTAAAGGCCTCTTCTGTGTTACAATTCCTGCGAGCCCGCAGGAATTCGCCATATGGGATGCTATTGCGTAAAGGGACAGGATGGTTACTGTTAGCGTGGAGCAACGTATTGCCAGCAGTGTCTTTTCGAAAAAGGCTAGTCACAATCTGTCCATTTTTATGGCAACTGCTACATCCAAAAACTCGCAATAGGTGGAACTAATCTTGTGGGTAAATTTTAGATTCAGCTCATTCCTACCCAACTCCATAATGAATTCCTGTGCTAGGTCCACCGGCCCATCCCATATCAGGAACAGGTCATCAATGTACCTGATCCAGATAGGGATGTGTTCGGTGAACCTCTCATTAATGTCAGATTTTTGTCGGTATAGAGTCTTCTTGTAGAGAAAGATATTCTCCCTCAAACAATACAGCATCATGCTCCTCAGCATCTGTGTGTGGTCAAAGAATGAAATGTGTCGTTCCCGGAAAAAATATAATGTCTTTTGGACAGGGATGAGTACCTATTTTTGAAAACAGATAACCCACGTATACCCTGTTTTTATTTATTGCCTAAAGTGCACAAACATTTAACAAGACCGCCAGGCAGGCCCATAGTTTCCTCCAATGGAGCACTCTTGGAGAACACGTCAATCTTTCTTGATCTGTTTTTAGCACCTTTTGTTGTGAAATTACGATCTCATTGCAGAGATAGCTCTGATTTCCTTAGACGTATACATGATGTTATGTGGGAGGAATCCTACAATATGATAACTCTAGATGTGTGTTCGTTATATACATCCATAGACCAGCAGCAAGGGGTAGATGCGTGCATGTATTTTTTCTGGGAACGACACATTTCATTCTTTGACCACACACAGATGCTGAGGAGCATGATGCTGTATTGTTTGAGGGAGAATATCTTTCTCTACAAGAAGACTCTATACCGACAAAAATCTGGTACCGCTATGGGCACCTGTTTCGCCCCCAGCCTGGCCAATCTTTTCCTGGGCTGGTGGGAGGAACAGGTGGTTTGGACTGACATTAATGAGAGGTTCACCGAACACATCCCTATCTGGATCAGGTACATTGATGACCTGTTCCTGATATGGGATGGGCCGGTGGACCTAGCACAGGAATTCATTATGGAGTTGGGTAGGAATGAGCTGAATCTAAAATTTACCCACAAGATTAGTTCCACCTATTGCGAGTTTTTGGATGTAGCAGTTGCCATAAAAAATGGACAGATTGTGACTAGCCTTTTTCGAAAAGACACTGCTGGCAATACGTTGCTCCACGCTAACAGTAACCATCCTGTCCCTTTACGCAATAGCATCCCATATGGCGAATTCCTGCGGGCTCGCAGGAATTGTAACACAGAAGAGGCCTTTAAGAAGGAACGACAGGTTATGACCGAGAGGTTCCTTCAGCGTGGATATAAGAACAAGGTTATCACAGCAGCTAGCAATAAAGCCAGCAGTATCACACAAAATGAAGCTCTTTTTTCAATAGAAAAGAGAAGAGCTAGGTATAATAAGAATACAACAGAGGCGCCTAGACTAATTACCATCTATAACACTCAATCCAACAATCTGAAGCAAGCTATGAAACGCCATTGGGGCTTGGTATTAACTGATCCCGTAATAGGATCGTCTGTGGGCACTACACCTTTAGTGACTTATAGGAAATCTAAATCACTAAAGGACCACCTTGTACACAGTTATCAAGATACATCCAGCCCCTCTACTTGGCTAGGAATGCTGAAGGGATTCAGGAAATGCAACTCCTGCAAAGCCTGTAAATTTAGCCACAATAAAGACAGCTATATGTCAGGTAAAGGAACAACCAAGAAAATCACAAAGCTCATTACCTGCACGAGTGACTTTGTTATTTATGCTTTACAGTGCCCATGCGGCCTGAAGTATATTGGGAGCACAAAGTTGCAATTAAAAACGCGGGTTTTGCAGCATATGAGAGCTGTTACTAATGTCGATTTGAGCTATCCGGTGGCCAGACATTTCCAAGCGAAACATCAAAGCAATTGCAATCTCTTGGAGTGTTTTGGTATTGATAGAGTGTTGCCACATCCCAGGGGAGGTGATCGGGAAAAACTTCTAAGAGTGACAGAATCAAAGTATATTATTGAGCTCAATACAAAGTGGCCTAATGGGCTCAATTCAGGAGAAGAGCTAGCAACCCATATTGGATATAGATGAGGGGGTGGTCTTATATCCCTTTCTGACCGTGCACTTATATGATTTGTTCAGCTTTGTCTGATTTTAATTACACTTCACTTTTAATATGGGAGGGATTTTGCAACATTCTTAGTAGGGGATTCAGCCCTAGCAATTTTTGGATATGATATATGGGCATTGGCCTATCATGTCCCCATGGTGGGTTCGGTTAGGCTAGATTGAGCATGATAACCTGATTCCTTCAGTATTGAATGTTGTCTCTGTCTCTGCCAGTAGAATTCCTGCTCCAGGTTTGGATTTACCTATTTATTTATTCTTTGTTCACTTAGGTGTATCACATTTACTTAGTACCTGCCCATTGTCTGTTGCATAGTTCAGGAATAATCATGAAAATTTTGTGTGCGAAAATTTCTTGTGCGAAAATTGCTGTGCAATTGCAAAACCGTGTTTATTTATGAACATGAACGCATGCTTGGCACTTGCCAAATTGATTGTGACTTTTAGGCCTTGCTCACTCATGAGATGCAATTCCTAGGATTGCATTTCCCATGATGTGGTTGAACTGATTTTGCTCATTGGATGCTATGGGGGCATTTTTATAAATGCATCTGTTAACAGGACATCGGCCACAATGTGATTAATAATGCCCGTATTTGTTCATTTATGCGATGAAATTTAGTGGGGTACAGCACCCGTGATTTGGTTGGATTAATTAGGCTCGGATAGAATGGGGGCTTTGATTTTTTATAATGAAATGTATCTATTAGGAGTACATCAGTCGCAATGTGACGTTCTATTTTTGCCTGTATGATAGAATGTTGTATCAAGGTACATTACCCAGGAAATTGCTGCCCCATACGTACCAATCACAAGGATATATATGTCCTTATGTGGGCAATTATGATATGAATTGTGTAGGATGGGCAATGTTCATTTACAGTTTATCTGCCTTCATTTTAAAGAATAGAAGGCAACATCGATAAGAGATGCTGACAGTATAGTCTGTCCTCTATATTTGGTAAACATTGAGAGAGCGAAAAACCTTATATTCATTTATTTTTAACATCGGTAATGGTCAGCATGCCCTGTATGTTTTATCCAATTCTAAATTTAATTGTAGTTTTGCATTGCATTGCACAGTATTATGAATTAACAATGTTCGTTTTCTATCACGTTAGAAATTGTAATGAATATTTTTCTATGTTCATGCACTGTAACCCGTATTTCTATGGGTAATTGGGCGCAGGTCACACAACTAGAAAAGGCTTCGCCGAAACGCGTCGTTGTATGCACAATAAACTCTTGTGCTGTCCTTGTGGTGTGCCGCTTGATTTATTTAGGATTTCCCGGATATCTCGTTGTGTAATAATTTTAGCGGGTGTCATTACCGCTGCTGGCACCGACGTCGAGAGGAGGAGGAAAGGCATCGATGACGAACTTTTCATATATATATATATATATATATATATATATACAAACAAAGACTCTCCTTCCAGAGATGCAGGCCCGTAGAGGGGTGGCGCGGTGCCGGCGGAGAAACCGGTAATTTCAATATAAATCCAAAGCGGGGTTACCTATCGCGCTCTCAGGTTAACGCATAAACCAAGCAGGACTCCAAAGATAGAAAAAGGGGTTTATTATCGTCATAAACCCTCCGTGACGCGTTTCGACTCCGCAGAGTCTTGATCACACAATGGGGCAACCACACAGTCATTGCTTACATACACTTCCTGTGAAATGTAAACATAAACATAAAAAACGGACTTATCATCGTTACATATAGTTTCATGGTCGCCATTAGTAAGTAGTAAAAATACAGTTAGACGAAGTTCAAGAACGATGTGCACAGTAGACTATGACAATAAATAACCTAATATACATCAACCATATGATAGGAGCATAGCGAACCCACTGGCTGGTGTTTGTGAGTAGTTTTCCCCGGGAATAGTGGCGGGGCATGCTGGTATTTGCAGTCCTCTACGAATACGAGCTGTGTTGAACGTAAAAGTTCAGAAACGTGCGTATGGAGATAGCATGTCACTCGCTAGTATATTCATTGATGCAACAAGTTTCCTAGTCTGGAAGCTGCGCTGCTAAACTTGTGACGCGTTAAATACGCTTTTTATACATATTGCTACCAAATAATGTATCCTGGCGTGCTGTTAGATTCAAAGGCCCTTTTTCCCCTTTAAAACAGCTCTATGTGTTTCTATTATTCCCTAGTTAGTGGGAATTTCAAACGTTGATGAAGTGTGCCTGTCAAAGCCTACTCGAAGTGGATGGTTCCCTTCTGTTAATATAACAAGGAATTATAAATATACCAATATAACAAACTGCCGCTGATTTGGTGCCCCCTCTACCACCTATTGTGTGCACAAAACATATTTATACAATGCAACTGACATAATCATGTAAAAATATAACATAATCGTGTAAAAATCTCTTATCTGTGGACAAGGTCGTAGCAGAATGATGTCACGAAGAAAAGGTTAGGGATCCCAAGCAAGAGACATGGTCCCTTCCTTTCCTCCTGCAAAAGAATAAAAGGAAAAGACAAGAGTCATGCACAGTCATTGTAAATAAAACATGTTGCAGCCAACTAGCAATGAAACTAACAATAAAACATTCTAATCATGCAAAAGTAAAAGCTAGAAGGCTTGGTCTCTGTTATTTGACTGTCTACCTGTCACGGGCAAAAATGTAATCTAATGTTCTTGAAGATGTATAGCCAATTCCTCATCCTGATTATGCCCTTTAGGGTAGCGTGTAGCCATCCCTATGATGTGCCTTGATTCGCGTTGTCTAAGTTTGAGAGTGCGGTTACCTCCTCTCTTGTTGCCCAATACCTGTTCTATTGCATAGTATGAAAGTTTGGAACTGTCTGAAAAATGATGTGACTCAAAATGTCGTGCAATAGGATACTGTTTGTCTCTGTTAGTGATTGCCCTCATGTGTTCTAGAATTCTTTTTTGGCCATGTTTGTTGTACTGCCTACATATCTCAAACTACAGGGGCATTCCAGTACATAGATCACGAAGGTGGTACTGCATGTCAAGAATTGTTTAATTCTCACCATGCTGTTGGTGCTAGTGTTCCAGAACTCCTTTCTAAACCGGCTGTTGCTGCACGCTTTACAATGGCCGCATGGAAAAAGCCCTGCAGATCAATACCCCTTGTTACAGGGGTATCTCTTAGGTCACTATGTACAAGAAGATCCCTAAGGTTCCGACTCCTCCTGTAAGTGATCATAGGTCTGATGGGTATAGTGCTGCCTATGACCGGGTCACCTTTGAGGATATCCCATTTCTGTGCAATGGTCTTGCGTATGTACTTTGCATTCCCGTTGTATGTGAGAATTATACGTGTATCTATGTTTTCAGAGTTGTCATCCTTAGTCTTGATGGTGTTACTGAGTATGGTTTCCCTTTCTACTCTCTCTGTTCGTTCCACCGCCCTCTTTAGGACCCAAGGTGGGTAGCCTCTTTCCTGAAATCTTTGAATCATAACAGTTTGTTCTTTCTGGTAGCTTTCCTCAGAGTTACAGTTCCTTTTGGCTCTGAGCAATTCCCCATAAGGGATGCTCCATTTGAGATTATCAGGATGGCTACTCATGGCGTGTAACAGGGTGTTCCCTGCCGTACATTTCCTGTAGAGAGTGGTTTGTATCTCGTTAGATATAATCTGCACTTTGATATCTAGATATTCTACCTCCTTCCTGCTAATGGTGCTGGTGAGTTTGATATTCCTAGTGTTGTGATTCAGTTTGTCTACAAACCGTCGTGCTTCATGTTCACTCCCTTGCCATACCACAAACAGGTCATCTATGTACCTGAGCCATAAGATGACTTTGTTGAACTCAACGTCAAGATTGTTGTCACATCTGATGTCCTCCTCCCATGCTCCCATAAACAGATTCGCGAAACTGGGCGCGAAGCAAGTTCCCATCGCAGTTCCGTGAGTCTGTCTATAGATCTCCTCGTTGAACATGAAAAAATTGCTTGATAAACAAAATCTCATCATGTCCAATATCATTTGGGTATGTCCCCAATACCTGATGTGTCTGCGTTTCAGAAATCTGACACATGCTTCTATTCCCTGCTCATGGTCAATCACTGTGTACAAAGAGTTGACATCCATAGTTATCAACAAATAATCAGCTTGCCATGAAAGATTTTTGATTTTACTGAGGAAGTCCTTAGTGTCCCTTAGATATGAGGGCAAGGTACTTATAAATTCTCTTAAAAAATGGTCAATGTAGCGTGATATATTCTCAGCAACGCTACCTCGTGACGACACTATGGGTCTACCTGGTGGATTCTCCCTATCTTTGTGGATTTTAGGCAGAAGAAACACATAGAGCTGTTTTAAAGGGGAAAAAGGGCCTTTGAATCTAACAGCACGCCAGGATACATTATTTGGTAGCAATATATATAAAAAAGCGTATTTAACGCGTCACAAGTTTAGCAGCGCAGCTTCCAGACTAGGAAACTTGTTGCATCAATGAATATACTAGCGAGTGACATGCTATCTCCATACGCACGTTTCTGAACTTTTACGTTCAACACAGCTCGTATTCGTAGAGGACTGCAAATACCAGCATGCCCCGCCACTATTCCCGGGGAAAACTACTCACAAACACCAGCCAGTGGGTTCGCTATGCTCCTATCATATGGTTGATGTATATTAGGTTATTTATTGTCATAGTCTACTGTGCACATCGTTCTTGAACTTCGTCTAACTGTATTTTTACTACTTACTAATGGCGACCATGAAACTGTATGTAACGATGATAAGTCCGTTTTTTATGTTTATGTTTACATTTCACAGGAAGTGTATGTAAGCAATGACTGTGTGGTTGCCCCATTGTGTGATCAAGACTCTGCGGAGTCGAAACGCGTCACGGAGGGTTTATGACGATAATAAACCCCCTTTTTCTATCTTTGGAGTCCTGCTTGGTTTATGCGTTAACCTGAGAGCGCGATAGGTAACCCCGCTTTGGATTTATATTGAAATTACCGGTTTCTCCGCCGGCACCGCGCCACCCCTCTACGGGCCTGCATCTCTGGAAGGAGAGTCTTTGTTTGTATATTAACGGAAAGACTGAGGGCCGGCCGTAACGGAGGAGTTCAAAGAAAACAGCGAGCACGTCCCGGACCCCCCTGGATCCTCCTGGAGCAGCGGAACGCCGATCCTCACGCTATCCCGGGCTCGGGATACACCGTGAAGGTAAGGAAGTTGAGCGCAAGAACGGGTATGGGACGACCGCATACAGTAATTGGGTGACATTAGCAAGAGTACACTGTTCTCTTTCCTTATACAGACTGGAAGTGCAGCAATGCTCGCTAAGACATTGATAATTTGAGAAGTTTACTTTAAACTTCTAACCATACACCCTTTAGTACAAACCCTACTTCCATCTACACAGTAGGGTGAACTGTCTCCACGGCAAGGGGAACTCTGTATTCTTTACAGAGGGGTTACGCAACCAGCAGACTCCATCGTTCTGTGGACAAGCATTATTAGATCAACTAAGCATTATGGAGGATGAGAGGGAACGTAAAGAAGCGGCACAGACACTATTTGCACGGGCACCGGGAGTAGGCAGCAGCAAGCCGGCAGCTACCCGTACTGAATCAACCACAATGGATGTACTTAAAAAGTATGAAAAATTGCATAAACAAGAACTGTCTAAATGGTGGGAGGCGACGTCATTGCAGGATTACATTGATAAAAAGATGGTGCCCCGAGGCCTCAGAATCTTTATCACCCCTTCTTATGATTCACCTGACCCGGCCATGTTAGAAGAATGGTCCGCCAACTCAGCCAACAGCTCAAGGAACATGCTGGAGATCCTCGTAAAATACGCATGGTCCGATAGGGAAAACATCAAGAGAGAGATCTTATGCATGAAAAACGATCTGACTAAAATTGCGGAACAAGATCTAATCGCAAAATATCTTGAGGAAATGAAGAAAAGGTTGAGATTGATCGAAGACGACATAAAGGCGAGGAAACAACACAAACTCCATCGAGATTGCGGAGATTATGAATCTGGGAGGATACTTACCTTCAGTCGAAAGTATGATTACCTTTACGACACCCCAGATGGAACCACGGCTAAAGCAGCAATAACTGCAAGACCTAGAGCAAATGGCGACGAAGAAGCTGCAGTTGCCAGTGACACCAATACAGAGGCCTCTGAAGTGTCTGAGACATCGGAAAGCTCTTTGTCTGATGGAGATGGCGCAACACGCCCCAAAACCTTTTTAGACGAGTACCGACTCATGAAACGGAGCCGGCAGATGACCAGGTCGATGACCAAGGTGAACTACAACGAAAACACTACAACGGCAGGAGGGGGAAGAGGAAGAGGAAGAGGAAGCATAAGGGGTACCAGAGCAAGAGGCGGAAGAGGTGCCGGCAGAGGAGAGAAAAGAGGAAACGAAATGGAGCAAGTGGGATACAAGCAGACACGCTCCAGGAAACAACAATGATGGATGATGCTACGGTAAAACAAACCATCATTAATCTTTCTCACAGACAAGTAAGCATTCAAGACAAAAGAACATTATGCTTAGGTCTGTCGTTTTGTCCAGCAGTACCCATGAATTATGTAGACAGCAGAATTGACATTTTTAAATTCTGCAGAAAATTAAAACTGAAGAAGTGGCATAAACTGAAACCCACAAAAAGCAAAGAACCCCTTTCCATAGAACACAACACACATGAGAAGGCATTGGCAATAGGAGACATTGACACTCTGGTGGCATTACATGAACTACAGGAAGATCCAGAGGGGGCACATGCGAATGTGGAGATTCGTAATATCTTAGACGAACTGGAAATTGACCATGACAAAGCGGCATGTACCAATTTCAAACCAAAATCGACATTCCTACCGACCATGAACCATGATAATATAGATACCTTTCAAGATCTGGTCGGCAAGGATCTACTCAATTACAGGCAAAGGAATTGGCCTAAGAAAATGAGGAAATTTAAACACAACCTGACACTCACCCAGAGGAAGGCTATGCAAGCATTGGCAGAGGACAATAGCATTGTCATCAGACCTGCAGATAAAGGGGGAACATTGTGATTCTCACCCAAGATATGTACATAAAGGAAGCCTTAAGACAATTACATGACACAAGTACATACAGTATCACTACCAGGATAGAGTACAATAATAGCATTTCCTACATTTGGGACAAATTGGGAGATTGGAGGGACAAGGGACTCCTTGTATGGGAAGAATTCTGCTTTCTCAAAAGGACTACCCGGTCCTTCCAGTCATGTATCTTCTGCCTAAAATCCACAAAGATAGGGAGAATCCACCAGGTAGACCCATAGTGTCGTCACGAGGTAGCGTTGCTGAGAATATATCACGCTACATTGACCATTTTTTAAGAGAATTTATAAGTACCTTGCCCTCATATCTAAGGGACACTAAGGACTTCCTCAGTAAAATCAAAAATCTTTCATGGCAAGCTGATTATTTGTTGATAACTATGGATGTCAACTCTTTGTACACAGTGATTGACCATGAGCAGGGAATAGAAGCATGTGTCAGATTTCTGAAACGCAGACACATCAGGTATTGGGGACATACCCAAATGATATTGGACATGATGAGATTTTGTTTATCAAGCAATTTTTTCATGTTCAACGAGGAGATCTATAGACAGACTCACGGAACTGCGATGGGAACTTGCTTCGCGCCCAGTTTCGCGAATCTGTTTATGGGAGCATGGGAGGAGGACATCAGATGTGCCAACAATCTTGACGTTGAGTTCAACAAAGTCATCTTATGGCTCAGGTACATAGATGACCTGTTTGTGGTATGGCAAGGGAGTGAACATGAAGCACGACGGTTTGTAGACAAACTGAATCACAACACTAGGAATATCAAACTCACCAGCACCATTAGCAGGAAGGAGGTAGAATATCTAGATATCAAAGTGCAGATTATATCTAACGAGATACAAACCACTCTCTACAGGAAATGTACGGCAGGGAACACCCTGTTACACGCCATGAGTAGCCATCCTGATAATCTCAAATGGAGCATCCCTTATGGGGAATTGCTCAGAGCCAAAAGGAACTGTAACTCTGAGGAAAGCTACCAGAAAGAACAAACTGTTATGATTCAAAGATTTCAGGAAAGAGGCTACCCACCTTGGGTCCTAAAGAGGGCGGTGGAACGAACAGAGAGAGTAGAAAGGGAAACCATACTCAGTAACACCATCAAGACTACAGATGACAACTCTGAAAACATAGATACACGTATAATTCTCACATACAACGGGAATGCAAAGTACATACGCAAGACCATTGCACAGAAATGGGATATCCTCAAAGGTGACCCGGTCATAGGCAGCACTATACCCATCAGACCTATGATCACTTACAGGAGGAGTCGGAACCTTAGGGATCTTCTTGTACATAGTGACCTAAGAGATACCCCTGTAACAAGGGGTATTGATCTGCAGGGCTTTTTCCATGCGGCCATTGTAAAGCGTGCAGCAACAGCCGGTTTAGAAAGGAGTTCTGGAACACTAGCACCAACAGCATGGTGAGAATTAAACAATTCTTGACATGCAGTACCACCTTCGTGATCTATGTACTGGAATGCCCCTGTAGTTTGAGATATGTAGGCAGTACAACAAACATGGCCAAAAAAAGAATTCTAGAACACATGAGGGCAATCACTAACAGAGACAAACAGTATCCTATTGCACGACATTTTGAGTCACATCATTTTTCAGACAGTTCCAAACTTTCATACTATGCAATAGAACAGGTATTGGGCAACAAGAGAGGAGGTAACCGCACTCTCAAACTTAGACAACGCGAATCAAGGCACATCATAGGGATGGCCACACGCTACCCTAAAGGGCATAATCAGGATGAGGAATTGGCTATACATCTTCAAGAACATTAGATTACATTTTTGCCCGTGACAGGTAGACAGTCAAATAACAGAGACCAAGCCTTCTAGCTTTTACTTTTGCATGATTAGAATGTTTTATTGTTAGTTTCATTGCTAGTTGGCTGCAACATGTTTTATTTACAATGACTGTGCATGACTCTTGTCTTTTCCTTTTATTCTTTTGCAGGAGGAAAGGAAGGGACCATGTCTCTTGCTTGGGATCCCTAACCTTTTCTTCGTGACATCATTCTGCTACGACCTTGTCCACAGATAAGAGATTTTTACACGATTATGTTATATTTTTTACATGATTATGTCAGTTGCATTGTATAAATATGTTTTGTGCACACAATAGGTGGTAGAGGGGGCACCAAATCAGCGGCAGTTTGTTATATTGGTATATTTATAATTCCTTGTTATATTAACAGAAGGGAACCATCCACTTCGAGTAGGCTTTGACAGGCACACTTCATCAACGTTTGAAATTCCCACTAACTAGGGAATAATAGAAACACATAGAGCTGTTTTAAAGGGGAAAAAGGGCCTTTGAATCTAACAGCACGCCAGGATACATTATTTGGTAGCAATATGTATAAAAAGCGTATTTAACGCGTCACAAGTTTAGCAGCGCAGCTTCCAGACTAGGAAACTTGTTGCATCAATGAATATACTAGCGAGTGACATGCTATCTCCATACGCACGTTTCTGAACTTTTACGTTCAACACAGCTCGTATTCGTAGAGGACTGCAAATACCAGCATGCCCCGCCACTATTCCCGGGAAAACTACTCACAAACACCAGCCAGTGGGTTCGCTATGCTCCTATCATATGGTTGATGTATATTAGGTTATTTATTGTCATAGTCTACTGTGCACATCGTTCTTGAACTTCGTCTAACTGTATTTTTACTACTTACTAATGGCGACCATGAAACTGTATGTAACGATGATAAGTCCGTTTTTTATGTTTATGTTTACATTTCACAGGAAGTGTATGTAAGCAATGACTGTGTGGTTGCCCCATTGTGTGATCAAGACTCTGCGGAGTCGAAACGCGTCACGGAGGGTTTATGACGATAATAAACCCCCTTTTTCTATCTTTGGAGTCCTGCTTGGTTTATGCGTTAACCTGAGAGCGCGATAGGTAACCCCGCTTTGGATTTATATATATATATATATATATATTTTCAAGGTCGTGTGGTTGATTATTCTAATGAGCCCCTTCTGATCCCAAAATTATAGACATTTCAGTTCTGGATTTTCCAGGGAGAAAGCTGCACAAAACCTGGCAGCTGGTATTTGCTCTTTGTTAAGTATTTTTTTACTCTGAGAGTATCCATCAGTGCTTAATTTGAGCTAGTGGTTTCCAGGGCTCAGCACCGGCACTTAATCATAAACACGTGCTTTTCATGAGCACCAGTTAAGGGCACATTCATTTACGGGGAGATTAAGTGACTTGCCCAGAAATCACAGGATGTTGAGCTAAGGCCAAGATTCGAAACTCGTTCTCGAGCCCCGAAGTCGGCAGCTCTGGCCATTACACCACATCCTCGCCCCAATTTCATGGTCAGTAGTTGGTTCTGTTTTATGAGGGGCTAACAGGAGAAGTGGGCTGGTGAAAGCTGCCTCCTGATGAGAGCCCCCACACTTATTGTATTACAAATTAACCACTGGTCCATTGAGAGTAAAGATAATGATGCACATTTCCTCCTAGCTGCAAAATGTTACTGGAGAAGGTGTTGGGCTCGTGGTAAGGGAAATCAGCTATTTGCAGATCAGCCTTGGTCCTGTTCCAAAAAGACCAGTCCAGCACCGAACTGCTGGGTTTGCGGCCCAGATTACTTACTAGTGATAAAGAGTGATTGACGCAATCTTCCTATCACGTTTTTGTTTTCTTCAGTCTGAGGCGCGAAGTGGAAAGCGTATGCCCAGATGTGGGTCCTGGGCTCACTATGCCACATGGCTCAAGCTGCACACGACTGACAATGCCCAAATAGCCTAACACTGGTCCAGCGATTGTGGATGAAATTAGAAAATTGACTCCAGTCAAAACAATAAGTGAAGGTCTCTTGCAAACAAGACACCTGGCAGCTCTTCCATGCTTAACATTTTCTATTTTCACTGTAGTTTGTATGTCTATTTTGAGTGCCTGCTGCTGTAACCAACAGCAACATTTGATAATAGAAGCTTTTTCTCAAAGTGGTATGTGGTAAAAGCTTATGTAAAATTAGCAAAAGACAAACTATATTTTCACATTTGCCAAATGTTGGTCAAACTTGGCTTGCTAAACAGGCATAGCATTGCTGAGAAGCATTAATAGCCATGTTAAGGGACTATGCACATTCCTTCCCTCAAAAAAGTTGCACTATGAGTCATGTTTTGTTTTCATACTCTAATTTTCCCTTCTGTCCTTTTGAAAGAAATTGGCAAGCTGCTGAACAGAAAATAGTCATGCCCTTGCCATCAGAACAAATATATGTTGAGATTGTGTCCAATTGCAGGTGACCAAATAAGTACCTGAAAATAAATCGCAGAGCAGAAAATGCAGAAAGCATGGTTTTACAGGGTGAAATGTTTCTTTGGAAGTACATTAGAAAGTCTGCAGGACTGAAAAATGTTAATCACTGCTCTGTCTGTGGGAGGGCCAAGGGGGGCTTACTTTCAACCAAGACTTCCAAGAATCCGAGGCACATGCCTGCGTGTTTCACTGCTGGATACTGAGTGAAACCCACAGGCAAATCCACTGCAAGCCCCAGAACCGACTACCAACCTTAAAATGCGACATCCCCAAAGACACATCCCTGACCAAAGTACCAAGTGTATCATAAACGCTGAATACAGGCAGATACCCTATGCATGAGTCTTGCGCATTTCCTAGGGAAGAGGTGGGTGGTTGGATGGGTGTTTCTGTCTGTAATACATCCAAAATCTACAGTGATGTCCTGACAGATGCACAGATCTTAAACACTAGGATTCCATGACCTTGAACAGAAGTGGTGCTGAAATATCCAAAAGCTAGAGAGGGTTCAAATTAGGCCTAACCAGCATGTATTGGCATACCCCATGTCTCTACGCTTATGCGCGTCATAAGTATGAATATACATAACAGCTAATTAAGTTCGTCTGACAACCTCCAGTCACTCTTATTGGTGAACAACATCTGCCACGCTGTTATCCGCAGACCCTTGCCGCTGTACCCACGAAGTTGATGAGGTTTCGTTATGTTATGTGTATTTGTAATATGCACAATCACCCGTGAGGATATCCTGGCACTGAGAAGGTGTGTGTGCCTAACCTTGTCTATAGTAGGGTGATTAATTGAAAAGCCAGGTCTTTAGTTTCTTGGGAAATTCAAAAAGAGAGGTGGAGGCTCTGCTTTGGAGTGGGAGGCCGTTCAATGCTTTGGGGGTGATGTAAGAGAATGCCCCCCACCCTGATCTGATTCTGTGTTTGCGTGGGATGTGTGCCAGAAAGAGTCCTGAGGAGTGGTGGTGTCTAGGTTGTTGGTGGAAAGAGATGCAACTGTTCAGGTAGGTGGGGCCTGAGTTGTGTAGTGCCTTGAATGTGTGTGAGGAGTTTAAATTGAGCCCATTTCCTATCAGAAGCCAGTGGAGCTAGCTCCCTGGGCTGTGGTGGGATGTGAATTCTGTGTGGGAGGTTGAGGAGGAGCCTGGCTGTTGAGTTCTGGATGGTTTGTAGTCTTCTAGTGAGTTGCTTGGTGATACCGGCATAGAGGGTGTTCCCATAATCTAACTTGCTGGTGACTAGGGCGTGAGTGGCAGTTTTTCTAGTGCTGCTCGAGCCATTTGAAAATATTTCTCAGCATCATCAGGGTGTGGTAGCAGGATGCAGTGACGGTGTTGACTTGTGCCATGTCCACTTTGCTGTGATAAAAAGCTAGTTGTCTGTGCTTGCCCAACACTTAGGTATTCATGGAGGGTGCACCAATGTATGTATGTTTTGGTATTTCTAAAGCGTGAACCTAGCTAGAAATAGAGCGCTTCAGGGGAAGCCCCAGCAATTACATTGCTCTTTAGCTCACTTCCCAGCGTATTCACAATGCTCAGGTTCCTTATAGGGATCGGAAGCAGTCATTTAACAGACTTTAGCCCTGTGACAATTGTTTTGTGATTCAGTGATGTTGTCTGTGATTCAATGGTGAGGCTTATGTGGGTGCTTCCGTAGTGTTGTTGATGTCTGTCCATAGATTGACTACTCAATTATCTTAACAAGGTTTCCATGCTAAATAAGAGTTCAGAGTTGGCCGATCATAAAGCTATTTTGTCACGTATACAGTCCGCCAGAGTTTATACATATATGATTACTTATTACGTGTTCGTGACGCAGTTGAAATCGGTCGGTAAAAGGGCTGGTACTTCTCTCGCAATGGCTAATTTGTAACTGGAAATGGAAACGCACTGTTCATGAAGCGAGAAGCATTTTCACGTGTAACCGAGAGCAGAGTACGAGGTCTCTTTTCCAGCTGAAGAGTATATTTGCTCGATGAAAACAAAAACAAGAAACCTGAAGCAAGCTCGTGTGTGCTGCACTTAGATTAATTTAGGTAACATCCGTTTTATTGTGTTCAAAACGCGAAAAATGTACAGCAAGGCCAAGTGCTAGCGGTAGGTGTTCCAGTCTCCCTTGGACTATAGTTAGTCCGTTGAATGAAAGTTTCAGAGAAGAGCACGGACACGAAGGATTAGATACCGCAGCGCTACCGAGTACAAGGGGCCATTTACTGCTGAAACTGGTGTAATGTACTTTACAGATGTGCAGGCCCGAGCTTCCGCCAGCTCTGTGCAGGCTTTGTGAGGAAAGCGCTTCTGCAGATGGTTGAAAATCCTGTCTCATACGTGCTATGTTTTTATAAAAGTTACAGGAAAGGGGAAATGGATCCCTGGCTAGTATTAATATTTTAATTTAGATTGCTTGGTATTGTTCGGCCACAAGAGGAGAGAGTGGATGAAGAGCCATAACTGCTCATTTAGGGCCGATTTTATTCACTGCCTTGGTGTTTATGTTACCCACTCAAGTGCTTTTGGACAGCAAATTACATGTTAAAATGGTGCGTTACTCCATCCATGCAGTGGCCAATGCTGTTTTACGCTACAAAAAACAGTTTATATTTTTCCTCCATGTACAAAATTACAACACTGATATGTGCTTCTGCAAAACATCACTGACTGCAGTAAAAAGAATTGGAGCAAAATGACGCACCAGTACAATGTGTAATATGGTGCCAACTAGCATATTGGTGCAAATAAGCACCAGACGGACATTGTATGTAATGTGACCCTGCGTGTTTCCATCTCTTTGTAGGGATATTTAAAGCTTGACGTCATTTTACTCTCATCAATGTGAAAAAGTACATTGTTTGCTACTAATGGAATTCAGGAAATGTAAAGGACGATTAGCGTCCCATAACACAACTAGTGTTTAATTTGCAAAATAACATGTTCTGGGCCCTAAGTTCTGCTGAAAAGCATGGGGCTGGCGCTATTAAAGTTTAGCGGGCCGAATACCAAGGCTTCATAGTCTTGATTCCACGACATGCCTCTTTCATCCACTGCTAGACACTCCCTGTCCCGTTATTTCAGTCTTGCAGGCTCTTTTTCGTCCCTGGTTTCTCCCTTTGTCATTAGTTTTCTGTCTTTCTCTACCTCTTTCTTTCGAAGTTCATGTGTTTCTGCCTCTTGCATTGGGTCAAATTTAGGCCTGGTAGAAATTTTAATTACGCCAGAGTAATCAGAGTAACTTCAGTAATTATGCATTACTCTTGTGATATGAAATCATTTGATTATGCCAGCTTGGGAAATTAAGAGTAATTTGGGGCAAAAATCCTACCGCAGGAGTACAGGAACAAAAAAACAAGGGCCTCATTACGATGGCAGAAGGCCCGCCACCGCCAGCCGTGCGGTGGTGGGCCTTCTGCCATCGGACCACGATTTCCCCCGCCAAATTAGGATGGCGGGGGGAATCCGACCGCGACCGTGGCGGGCGCCAAGACCGTCCGCCACGGATCTGCCACAAGCAATCGGCACCGTCCGCCAAATTACAATGCTGCATCCCCGCCAGCCGGTGTTCACAGGCTGGCGGGGATTGTATTTGGGGACCCATTGCGGGTTCCCCTGGGGTAGGGGGCATAGGGGGTGCACTGGCGGGGTACCCATGGTACCCCCCTACGTGTCCCTGCACTAAGTGGCAGGCACTGCGTGGTGCCTGCCACGTAGTGCAGGGAAATGTAAACAGTGCATCTTTAACATTGCTGCGGGTGCTGCAGCTAGCAGCACCCGCCGCAATGTTAAAGATGGTAGATGCGACTGCCACGGTGGCGGTGGCATCGTAATACCACCGGTGGGACCGCCGCCTTGTAGGTGGGCGGTCCCACTCCCCGACACGATGGCGGACGGACTGGAAAGGACCATCTTACATCTATATTCTTGGCAGTAGCTAAAATGATTACAAACTTTGGCCCTTATCTACTAAAGGTTGACGGGTGCTCACATGATGCTAGAGGTGGGTGAACTGCTGAAAGGGCAAGCTAGGCTCGAGCCTGAAGCATGGCTCTGGCTCAGCTCGAGGATCCCTTAGAACCTTGAACCCATAATGAGCCGTGTTTGCATGTGGCCTCTGCCTGCCACCCTCACTCTACCCTTATGCAGAAAGAGGTAAAACCAAAGCATTAACATTTGAGGTAAAAATGAGAGAAAAACAGATACCGATTCAGTGACTGATTTAAGTGAAGTCAGAAAACCTGGATTGATCACGCTTCCCCCACTTAACCAAATTGTGTGATCTTAGGCACCTTAAAATACATGAGTTCAGAATACCAGCTGTAAAAAAATCGATTGTGTTTGATTGAATAGATTATATTGTTGTTGTATATATAAGAATATTGGCTACATCTAGGGTTCACAACAACTGTCTTGTCTCTTAGTTAACCATTACACTGTTGCCAGGGTGTTGGCAAGGGCAGGAATGGTTCTAAGTTCATGTTTAAAACCTATCACTTTAATAAGCACTTCTCAGTCCAGTGCTATATTGTGACACATTAATGTCAATACTTCTACATGTTAAAGAAATGCACTTTTTCAATTTTGAAGAGACTTTATCATATTTTACATGGTTTGGTCTATGATTTACTTAGCGAACGTTTTCACGGCTCTGCTCGTGCACTGGCTCCAAGAGCCAAGTCAGACACATGGCTCAGCTCTGGCTCGACCTCCTAATTTAATGTCTCACCCACCTCTATGTGATGTAACACAATTTAGCAATACTCTCACAGGTCTTTAAAATAGTTTGGAAGTTGATGCTTTGCATTTTTCATAGGATTTTGATAAATAAGGGCTTTTATTATTTGGACTCACAACAAAATTAGTCTGCGATATCCATTGCATGCCATGCTTCATGAAGGTTGGGTTATTCATGACGTTGTTAAATGTAATGTAGCTGCCATCAAGAGACACTTGCAAAGCATACTTGCTGAGTGTTGATATTAATTATTGCACCATCGATTGTTCGTTATCGTTGTTCAGGTTTTAGAACAACACATAAAAACATTAAAAACAACAGATATACATGTTAGACTTTTTAAATAGGTTTAAACATCAACTGTCAGGAACTCGAAATTGACATAAAGGACCATTCCTTGCGATTAGTCTTCGTTGTTGCGGAAACTCTCTGCCTGGTAGATAAACAGGCTCTTAGTCCCAAAGCTATTTGCACATTGTTAGAACTGGGGGTCTCTAGTTGGCAGAGGTAGTTACCTTTGACCAAATAGGGACACTTGCTTCTAGTCAGGGTAAGGGGGTACACTCCTGAAATAACCCCTGCTCACCCCCTTGGTAGCTTGGCACGAGCAGACAGGCTTAGTTCAGAGGCAGTGTGTAAAGCATTTGTGAACACATACAGTAATCCAGTGACAACACTACAAATGGACACCACACAGGTTGTATTATAAAAATAAGTATCTTTTATATAGATTTACCACAAGACCATAAACAACAAAAATAATCCACAATACTGTACTTTAAAGATAGTAGAATTAGCTTGAGTCTCTTAAAATGGAAATGCGACACTTTGAGTTCAATGTACCTTAAGATGCGTAACGCAGGGCAACGAAAAGTGTTGCAGGGAGGGTGATGCGATAGTCCCTTACTCGCAAGGACGGTGATGCGTTGAAGATCTGGTGCAAAGAAACAAAGTGGCGTCTTCTGGAGGTTGCGACAACGAAGGGGTGATGCGTGCACGCCCGAAGGCCGTGCGGCGATTTCGATGAGTCTTTGGAGCCGCGACAGGCCCTGCGACACGCTTCCCTGGCGATGCGACGGCGTCTGATGCGAGGTCAACGATCTTCTCCTGGGATGCGGGGCGCCTCGTGTTGCGATGCGTCGGCGTCTGATGCGAGGTCGATGCTCTGCCCCGGGGATGCGACGGCGTCTGATGCGACGGCGACACTTTTCTCCGGTGCTGCGAGGCGCTTCGAAGGATGCGAGGGTGTCAGTGGCGCGCTTCTTCGGGGATGCGCCGGCGTCTGATGCGACGTCGACACTCTTCTCCGGCGATGCGAGAATCAGCGGCTGCGGCGACACGCTTCTTCGTCTTGAGTCGCGCTTCCAGCTCCCAGAGACACGCAAGTGTGTCAGAAGGTCCAAATTCCCAGCAAGGGAATACAGGGGAGCTGGTGGGTGAAGTCTGTTGTCCCTGAGACTTCAGCAGGAGGCAAGCTCTGAAATCAAGCCCTTGGAGATCCTTCACAAGTTGATGAAAGTACACACAAAGTTCCCTTCTCCTTTCTTTGGCAGTCAGGCAACCACTGCAGGCAGATCCCTCTAGCTTAGGGATAGTCTTCTCCTCAGTTTCTTCTTGGTTCTGCTCCTCAGCAAAGGTTTCTTCTTGTTTCCCAAAAGTGATCTAATTTCCTAGGGGTCTGGGTCCCCTTTTTATACATTTTTTCTCTTTGTTCTCTGAAGGCAGAGAGGCCTTTGCCTAGTTCAAAACCAGTTCTGGTCAGTCCTGGAGCACTTTGTTTACAGGACTCCTTCTTTCCTTTCAGAATGTGGGGCAGAGTGCTCAGCCGCCCGGCAGGAGGTGGAGCCAGCATTGTGGAAGGCAGGCACAGCCCTATTCAGACCCAGGTGCAACTCCTCCCTCCACTCTGGATGCAGATCTCTCTATTCAGCCCTGTGCTGACTCACCCTGTCTCCTGGAGTCCCCCAGCCCCTGTCACTGACAAACCCAGACAAGGAATATACAACCTAGCAAAGGCAGGCTTGGATAGTTAGGCAAGAAAATACCTACTTTCTAAAAGTGGTATTTTGAAACACAGAATGTTAAAACCAACTTCACTAAAAGATGTATTTTATCATCCTGAGTTCAGGCATACTAAATTCGTTTTTCTACCATGTTCCCTGGGTCAGTTAGGATTATAAGGTGTAATAATCAAACTGCCCATTCTGGCCTATGGGGAACAGGTAGCCTTGCAATAGTGAAAAACGAAAATGGCTGTAATTCACTATTAGGACATGCCACACACACCAGGGCATGTCCTACTTTATACTTACAATGCACCCTGCCCTAGGGCCTACTTTAGGGGTGACCAACATGTAGTAAAGGGAAGGTTTAGGGACTGGTAAGTGGGTGTACTTACCAAGTCGATATGGCAGCCCTAGGCTGCACACAGGCTCTGCAGTGGCAGGCCTGAGACACACTTTACAAGCTGCTTCTGTGGGTGGCACAACCAGTGCTGCAAGCCCACCAGCAGCATTGGATTTACAAGCCCTGGGCACACTCAGTGCACTTTACTAGGGACTGACAAGTAAACCAATCATCCAATCATGGAATCACTAATCCATACATCAATTTGCAATAGGGAGAGCATATGCACTTTACACTGATTAGCAGGGGTGAAGTGCCCAGAGTCATAAAACAGCCAACAACAGGTCATAAAAAATACAGGAGGAAGGCAAAAGTTCAGGGATGACCCTGCAAAAAGGGCCAAGTCCAACACACATAAAAATGCAACTTAGATTAGAAAATAGCCTCTTTACGAGGGCCAAACACAGGGGCGGCTCCTCCGCAATGGCGGATGAGCGTGGCCCCACTGCCTGGCTCAGAGCCAGCAAATGAAAAATAAAACTATTTTCTGGCATTGTTTTAGTTTTCATTTTCCGGCTCTGAGCCAGCTTGTGCAGGGAGGGATGGGGCAGGACACGGGAGGAGGAGTGCGATGTGCACTCCCTAAGTGCGCATATGTGTTTGGCCGGCCATCTCAGGCCGACCAAAACATACATGTGCACTTAGGTTTCTCCAACCCTGCTGCATTGAACAGCTGAGCAGGAGAAAGTCCCACAGACTCACTGGCCTGAGAGGAGCGTCTTTTCAGCCTGCTCAGGCCAATCCCCGCGCTGCTCTCCTAGCAGGAGAGCAGCGCAGGGATTGGATGGGGGCCTGTGACGTGGTGGTCCCAGTGTCTGCTGGGACAAGGAAGAGAAGAGGAAGTGCGACGAGGGAGGCGGCCGGCACCTTACCTTAAGTTATTATTTTTTTAATATACTAACACCACCCACCCGCACATCCTCCCTGCGCTCCCCTCCCATGTTTCCTACACCCGCCCCACCGCCCTTTGTTTGTGTTGACGGCCACTGGCCAAATGGCTCATACACTTCAAATTCTTAAACAGAATTTACAACATACCTGACAAACTACACAAACTAGGACTAACAGACGCCCTTAACTGCGCCAGATGCCATGTGGTGACTAGTGGCTTTTTGCAATTGGCATGGCTGTGTCCACCTGTACAGACCTTATGCAGTGAGGTGGGAGAAACAATATCAGACATGTTCGGAGAGCAGACAGGGCTCACCGCTTTGCTGGCATTGGTAGGTCCTGTCAAAGATCTCTCAGTTGAAAATAGAACATTGTTATCAATGCTGTTGGTGAGCTGAGGTCGGGCCCGGCTCCAAAAGGCAATGACTGACTCAAGACATAGCATACTACAATGAACAATTGCCAAACTACTGGGAGCTCTTGCCTTTGCAATCGCGCCTCAGAGACATCTGTGCACCAGTGGTATAACATAATTTACAGGACCGGTCTGATGAGGAGACGGGTGAGAGCCCAACTGAGATATGAAAAATGTTCTGGGCCTGTGTGGCTCTGCAAAGTGTCACCAAGGGGGTGGACCATTGGACTGATTGTCCCTGATGGGGGTGGTGTGTTGAAACAACTGTGATCCTGGGTCAATCCGGGTGTAAAAAAGGTAATGCAATGTAGTGTATGATGGAATAAGTGATGCAGCTGTGCAAAGGTTGTTGACTAATAAAACTTAATGAAACATATATATATATATAAATATATATATATATATATATATATATATATTCACTGAAAAAACCATAGGTTTCAGGGACGTTATAGTTACAAATTAGCATTTAAAAAACCTTTGAAATTCACTGAAAAAACCATAGGTTTTAGGGACAGTTATAGTTAGTTGGACATTGCACTCGTACAAAACCCGTGAAATTCCCCCGTTATAGTTAGTCCAGCTAACTATAACTCGCGCCCCGCAATGCACTGCTGATGACGTCACATATTACATCACTCATGACATGGTCAGTGACATCACTGATGACATCACTGATGACATCTCAAATGACATCACTGATGACATCACTGATGACATCATCCAGTGACTGTGTGTTTCTGTAAAGTTTATATATTTTTAATATATATAGGAAAAGACGTATTGAAGAATGAGTGGGTGTGTAAGTGTCTGTATGGATGATTTAGTAGGTGCGTGACTGACTCTATAAGTGAGTGATTTAACGTATCTTACTGAATGCATGGGTTAGTGACTAAACTGGGTGAATGTCTGTATCCGTCTGTCTGTTGCTGTGTAAGTGGCTGCATGTGTTTGTGAATAGCTACATGAGTGTCTATATGAGTTATTGAATGCTTGTCTGAGTATCTGTATGGGTGCCTGAGTGTTTGTGTGGGAGGGGTGTGTGCAACTCTGTGCATAGATGTGTGAGTGGGTGATTCACTGGGTGGATGGTTTCAAGAGTGCAACTGTGATAGACTGTATGGGTGGGTAAGTGTGTGTAAGAGTGTGTTAGTGAGTGAATGTATGTCCCAGTGGTACATGTGTGAGTAACTACATATGTGAAAGGCAGTATATATGTGTGTTGGAGTATATAAATAGCTATAAGCGAGAGTGAGTGATTGTGATAGTGGCTGTATGGATGAGTGTGTGCTTGTATCAGTGATTGTATAAGAGTGTAAGAATGTGCTACTATTTGTATGAGTAAGTGAGCTGGTGTGTGTATAACTGTATAGGTGAGTAAATGGTAGTGTGTTTAATTATTTGCATGACTGACTAGGTGTGTGAGTACCTCTATGGATGAGTGGCGGTGTTTGAGTGTCTATATAGGAGTATGAGTGCAAATGATAGTCCTGTACTGAGTGACCGTAAGTATGAGTGACTGTACGGGTGAGTGAGTGGATGTGTGCGTAGACCTAAGAATCAGTGAGTGGGTATGTAGTTATTGGTGTTGGAGTGTCTATGGTTTTGCGAATGGCAGTCTGTAATTTAGAGTGGGTGTATCAAAGGTTATATTAGGGTGTGAGGAGGTGCATCAGATTATCACGTGGATGATGTCATCAGTGATGTCATTTGAGATGTCATCAGTGATGTCATGAGTGATGTCACTGACCATGTCATGAGTGATGTAATATGTGACGTCATCAGCAGTGCATTGCGGGCGCGAGTTATAGTTAGCTGGACTAACTATAACGGGGGAATTTCACGGGTTTTGTACGAGTGCAATGTCCAACTAACTATAACTGTCCCTAAAACCTATGGTTTTTTCAGTGAATTTCAAAGGTTTTTTAAATGCTAATTTGTAACTATAACGTCCCTGAAACCTATGGTTTTTTCAGTGAATTTCAAAGGTTTTTTAAATGCTAATTTGTAACTATAACATGTCTGAAACCTACAGTTTTTTCAGTGAATTTCAAAGGTTTTGTAAATGACAATTTTTAAATGTATTAATTGTTATATACATTTTTTCATACTGATTTCCAAATTTTTTAGAAACAATTTTTTTTTACATATTTTATTTTTTAAATTACATTGTAATTACATTATACATTACATTACAAAAAATACTTTCTCAGAATGAATTACTTTAGTTTAATTACTTTGCACATAGGCAATAGACTTTTAAGTACAGTAGTTACAGTTGTTGCAATGGGCAACACATTTTCAAACACAATGCAACATTCAGCTCAATGTGAATTTCTAGTTAAATGCAATTAGTTACTTTATGGATTACTTTTCTAACCACATTACTGGATCCTAGATTCAGTCCTGGGACATCTCCTGTAAACGGTTGAGTAAAAGCGTTTTGGTTACAGTCGTGATTTTTAAGGAATATTATTGTACTTTAAAAGTTCACACTTAGAAACTTTTTCTCATAGAATCACCAATGTTATCCTATGGAAGGAAATTCACTTAGAAGTTAAAAACTGTTATCGTTACTTTTTCTTACTCAGTGTTGGATCCTGGATCCAGCACTGGTGCATCTCCTGTAAACAGTTGAAAGAATGCGTTTAAGTCATACAGGCGATTTTTTAGGAATATTTGTAGTTTGTGAAAATCGACACTTTGAAACTTTTCTGCTGAAAACCAGACAATGGATTTTAGAGGAATATTTTAAAGTTCCAAAACTCCACACTTAGAAGAATTTCCAAGTGAAACCAGTCAATGTTAGCCTATGGAAGGAAATTCAAGTTACTGGTAAGTACGGTTAAAATTACTTTTCAGGACCAGTACTGGGCTGAAAGATGCATCACTGAGGTCTCTCCTGATAACAGGTGAGTAAATCAGAATTCGGATTTCGGCTGATTTTAGAGGAATATTTGTATGTTTCAAAAATCAACACTTAGAAACTTTTTCAGCAAAAAGCAGGCAATGATATCCTATGGAAGGAAATTCAAGTTACTGGTAAGTACGGTTAAAATTACTTTTGAGGATCAGTACTGGGCTAAAAGAGGCAGCACTGGGTTCTCTCCTGATAACAGGTGAGTAAATCGGAATTCGTATTTCGGCTGATTTTAGAGGAATATTTTAAAGTTCCAAAACTCCACACTTAGAAGAATTTCCAAGTGAAACCAGTCAATGTTAGCCTATGAAGGAAATTCAAGTTACTGGTAAGTACGGTTAAAATTACTTTTCAGGACCAGTACTGGGCTGAAAGATGCAGCACTGAGGTCTCTCCTGATAACAGGTGAGTAAATCAGAATTCGAATTTCGGCTGATTTTAGAGGAATATTTGTATGTTTCAAAAATCAACACTTAGAAACTTTTTCAGCAAAAAGCAGGCAATGATATCCTATGGAAGGAAATTCAAGTTACTGGTAAGTACGGTTAAAATTACTTTTGAGGATCAGTACTGGGCTGAAAGATGCAGCACTGAGGTCTCTCCTGATAACAGGTGAGTAAATCGGAATTCGTATTTCGGCTGATTTTAGAGGAATATTTTAAAGTTCCAAAACTCCACACTTAGAAGAATTTCCAAGTGAAACCAGTCAATGTTAGCCTATGAAGGAAATTCAAGTTACCGGTAAGTACGGTTAAAATTACTTTTCAGGACCAGTACTGGGCTGAAAGATGCAGCACTGAGGTCTCTCCTGATAACAGGTGAGTAAATCGGAATTCGTATTTCGGCTGATTTTAGAGGAATATTTTAAAGTTCCAAAACTCCACACTTAGAAGAATTTCCAAGTGAAACCAGTCAATGTTAGCCTATGGAAGGAAATTCAAGTTACTGGTAAGTACGGTTAAAATTACTTTTCAGGACCAGTACTGGGCTGAAAGATGCATCACTGAGGTCTCTCCTGATAACAGGTGAGTAAATCAGAATTCGGATTTCGGCTGATTTTAGAGGAATATTTGTATGTTTCAAAAATCAACACTTAGAAACTTTTTCAGCAAAAAGCAGGCAATGATATCCTATGGAAGGAAATTCAAGTTACTGGTAAGTACGGTTAAAATTACTTTTGAGGATCAGTACTGGGCTAAAAGAGGCAGCACTGGGTTCTCTCCTGATAACAGGTGAGTAAATCGGAATTCGTATTTCGGCTGATTTTAGAGGAATATTTTAAAGTTCCAAAACTCCACACTTAGAAGAATTTCCAAGTGAAACCAGTCAATGTTAGCCTATGAAGGAAATTCAAGTTACTGGTAAGTACGGTTAAAATTACTTTTCAGGACCAGTACTGGGCTGAAAGATGCAGCACTGAGGTCTCTCCTGATAACAGGTGAGTAAATCAGAATTCGAATTTCGGCTGATTTTAGAGGAATATTTGTATGTTTCAAAAATCAACACTTAGAAACTTTTTCAGCAAAAAGCAGGCAATGATATCCTATGGAAGGAAATTCAAGTTACTGGTAAGTACGGTTAAAATTACTTTTGAGGATCAGTACTGGGCTGAAAGATGCAGCACTGAGGCCTCTCCTGATAACAGGTGAGTAAATCAGAATTCGTATTTCGGCTGATTTTAGAGGAATATTTTAAAGTTCCAAAACTCCACACTTAGAAGAATTTCCAAGTGAAACCAGTCAATGTTAGCCTATGAAGGAAATTCAAGTTACCGGTAAGTACGGTTAAAATTACTTTTCAGGACCAGTACTGGGCTGAAAGATGCAGCACTGAGGTCTCTCCTGATAACAGGTGAGTAAATCGGAATTCGTATTTCGGCTGATTTTAGAGGAATATTTTAAAGTTCCAAAACTCCACACTTAGAAGAATTTCCAAGTGAAACCAGTCAATGTTAGCCTATGAAGGAAATTCAAGTTACCGGTAAGTACGGTTAAAATTACTTTTCAGGACCAGTACTGGGCTGAAAGATGCAGCACTGAGGTCTCTCCTGATAACAGGTGAGTAAATCGGAATTCGTATTTCGGCTGATTTTAGAGGAATATTTTAAAGTTCCAAAACTCCACACTTAGAAGAATTTCCAAGTGAAACCAATCAATGTTAGCCTATGAAGGAAATTCAAGTTACCGGTAAGTACGGTTAAAATTACTTTTGAGGATCAGTACTGGGCTGAAAGATGCATCACTGAGGTCTCTCCTGATAACAGGTGAGTAAATCGGAATTCGTATTTCGGCTGATTTTAGAGGAATATTTTAAAGTTCCAAAACTCCACACTTAGAAGAATTTCCAAGTGAAACCAGTCAATGTTAGCCTATGGAAGGAAATTCAAGTTACTGGTAAGTACGGTTAAAATTACTTTTCAGGACCAGTACTGGGCTGAAAGATGCATCACTGAGGTCTCTCCTGATAACAGGTGAGTAAATCAGAATTCGGATTTCGGCTGATTTTAGAGGAATATTTGTATGTTTCAAAAATCAACACTTAGAAACTTTTTCAGCAAAAAGCAGGCAATGATATCCTATGGAAGGAAATTCAAGTTACTGGTAAGTATGGTTAAAATTACTTTTGAGGATCAGTACTGGGCTAAAAGAGGCAGCACTGGGTTCTCTCCTGATAACAGGTGAGTAAATCGGAATTCGTATTTCGGCTGATTTTAGAGGAATATTTTAAAGTTCCAAAACTCCACACTTAGAAGAATTTCCAAGTGAAACCAGTCAATGTTAGCCTATGAAGGAAATTCAAGTTACTGGTAAGTACGGTTAAAATTACTTTTCAGGACCAGTACTGGGCTGAAAGATGCAGCACTGAGGTCTCTCCTGATAACAGGTGAGTAAATCAGAATTCGAATTTCGGCTGATTTTAGAGGAATATTTGTATGTTTCAAAAATCAACACTTAGAAACTTTTTCAGCAAAAGCAGGCAATGATATCCTATGGAAGGAAATTCAAGTTACTGGTAAGTACGGTTAAAATTACTTTTGAGGATCAGTACTGGGCTGAAAGATGCAGCACTGAGGTCTCTCCTGATAACAGGTGAGTAAATCGGAATTCGTATTTCGGCTGATTTTAGAGGAATATTTTAAAGTTCCAAAACTCCACACTTAGAAGAATTTCCAAGTGAAACCAGTCAATGTTAGCCTATGAAGGAAATTCAAGTTACCGGTAAGTACGGTTAAAATTACTTTTCAGGACCAGTACTGGGCTGAAAGATGCAGCACTGAGGTCTCTCCTGATAACAGGTGAGTAAATCGGAATTCGTATTTCGGCTGATTTTAGAGGAATATTTTAAAGTTCCAAAACTCCACACTTAGAAGAATTTCCAAGTGAAACCAGTCAATGTTAGCCTATGGAAGGAAATTCAAGTTACTGGTAAGTACGGTTAAAATTACTTTTCAGGACCAGTACTGGGCTGAAAGATGCATCACTGAGGTCTCTCCTGATAACAGGTGAGTAAATCAGAATTCGGATTTCGGCTGATTTTAGAGGAATATTTGTATGTTTCAAAAATCAACACTTAGAAACTTTTTCAGCAAAAAGCAGGCAATGATATCCTATGGAAGGAAATTCAAGTTACTGGTAAGTACGGTTAAAATTACTTTTGAGGATCAGTACTGGGCTAAAAGAGGCAGCACTGGGTTCTCTCCTGATAACAGGTGAGTAAATCGGAATTCGTATTTCGGCTGATTTTAGAGGAATATTTTAAAGTTCCAAAACTCCACACTTAGAAGAATTTCCAAGTGAAACCAGTCAATGTTAGCCTATGAAGGAAATTCAAGTTACTGGTAAGTACGGTTAAAATTACTTTTCAGGACCAGTACTGGGCTGAAAGATGCAGCACTGAGGTCTCTCCTGATAACAGGTGAGTAAATCAGAATTCGAATTTCGGCTGATTTTAGAGGAATATTTGTATGTTTCAAAAATCAACACTTAGAAACTTTTTCAGCAAAAAGCAGGCAATGATATCCTATGGAAGGAAATTCAAGTTACTGGTAAGTACGGTTAAAATTACTTTTGAGGATCAGTACTGGGCTGAAAGATGCAGCACTGAGGCCTCTCCTGATAACAGGTGAGTAAATCAGAATTCGTATTTCGGCTGATTTTAGAGGAATATTTTAAAGTTCCAAAACTCCACACTTAGAAGAATTTCCAAGTGAAACCAGTCAATGTTAGCCTATGAAGGAAATTCAAGTTACCGGTAAGTACGGTTAAAATTACTTTTCAGGACCAGTACTGGGCTGAAAGATGCAGCACTGAGGTCTCTCCTGATAACAGGTGAGTAAATCGGAATTCGTATTTCGGCTGATTTTAGAGGAATATTTTAAAGTTCCAAAACTCCACACTTAGAAGAATTTCCAAGTGAAACCAGTCAATGTTAGCCTATGAAGGAAATTCAAGTTACCGGTAAGTACGGTTAAAATTACTTTTCAGGACCAGTACTGGGCTGAAAGATGCAGCACTGAGGTCTCTCCTGATAACAGGTGAGTAAATCGGAATTCGTATTTCGGCTGATTTTAGAGGAATATTTTAAAGTTCCAAAACTCCACACTTAGAAGAATTTCCAAGTGAAACCAATCAATGTTAGCCTATGAAGGAAATTCAAGTTACCGGTAAGTACGGTTAAAATTACTTTTGAGGATCAGTACTGGGCTGAAAGATGCATCACTGAGGTCTCTCCTGATAACAGGTGAGTAAATCGGAATTCGTATTTCGGCTGATTTTAGAGGAATATTTTAAAGTTCCAAAACTCCACACTTAGAAGAATTTCCAAGTGAAACCAGTCAATGTTAGCCTATGGAAGGAAATTCAAGTTACTGGTAAGTACGGTTAAAATTACTTTTCAGGACCAGTACTGGGCTGAAAGATGCAGCACTGAGGTCTCTCCTGATAACAGGTGAGTAAATCAGAATTCGGATTTCGGCTGATTTTAGAGGAATATTTTAAAGTTCCAAAACTCCACACTTAGAAGAATTTCCAAGTGAAACCAGTCAATGTTAGCCTATGAAGGAAATTCAAGTTACCGGTAAGTACGGTTAAAATTACTTTTCAGGACCAGTACTGGGCTGAAAGATGCAGCACTGAGGTCTCTCCTGATAACAGGTGAGTAAATCAGAATTCGGATTTCGGCTGATTTTAGAGGAATATTTGTATGTTTCAAAAATCAACACTTAGAAACTTTTTCAGCAAAAAGCAGGCAATGATATCCTATGGAAGGAAATTCAAGTTACTGGTAAGTACGGTTAAAATTACTTTTGAGGATCAGTACTGGGCTGAAAGATGCAGCACTGAGGTCTCTCCTGATAACAGGTGAGTAAATCGGAATTCGTATTTCGGCTGATTTTAGAGGAATATTTTAAAGTTCCAAAACTCCACACTTAGAAGAATTTCCAAGTGAAACCAGTCAATGTTAGCCTATGGAAGGAAATTCAAGTTACTGGTAAGTACGGTTAAAATTACTTTTCAGGATTAGTACTGGGCTGAAAGATGCAGCACTGAGGTCTCTCCTGATAACAGGTGAGTAAATCAGAATTCGTATTTCGGCTGATTTTAGAGGAATATTTGCACAATGGTGAAGGGAGGGGGCGGGGCCTGAGGTGACATCTGTGCAAACGCACCCCGTGGCGCATTTTAAGTTGGGGGATTAAGTCCCCTTGAATCATGAGGGTCCCTACGGGCCAACTAGCCCACCAGGAACCTCCAGTATGCGCCAGGGGCTGCGTTGCAGAGACATTTACAGAGGCCACACCCCTTTTACACCTCTCTGCAACGCAGCTCTGTGGCGCTTTCTGGACGTACCTGTTGGGCTAGTTGGCCCCCAGGGACCCTCAGGATTGAAGAGGATTTAATTCCCCATCTTAAAATGCGCCACGGGGCCTGTTTGCACACATGTCACCTGAAGCCCCGCCCCTCCCTTCACCACTGTGCAAACGCGCCCCGTGGCGCGTTTTAAGTCGGGGGATTAACTCCCTTGAATCCTGAGGGTCCCTGGGGTGCAACTAGCCCACCATATACCTCCAAAAGCGCCATAGAGCTGCGTTGCAGAGAGGTGTAAAAGGGTGTGGCCTCTGTACACCTCTCTGCAAGGCAGCCTCTGGCGCATACTGGAGGTTCCTGGTGGGCTAGTTGGCCCTCAGGGACCCCCAGTATTCAAGGGGATTGTTCCCCTCTGCAAACGCGCCAGGGGCGCGTTTGCAGAGTGGTGAAGGAAGGGGCGGGGCCTACGGGCCGATCGTTTTTTTTTTTGTTTGTTTTTTTCCCCCTGAAGGGGGGCTGTGTGGCCCCCTTCCTTTTTCCTATTTTTAGGCCCTGGGGACCCCATCCCCCAGGGCCTTTCCCCTTTTTTTATTAATAAAATAAAAAAAAACGGGAAGGGGGCCGCGTGGCCCCCTTCCCTTGGCCTGTATTGGCCCCGGGGACCCCATCCCCGGGGCATGGCCTCTTTTTCTTTATTTGGAGGGGGCTGCGTGGCCCCCTCCTCAGGCCATTTAAGGCCCCGGGGACCCCATCCCGGGGCCGGCCTTGCACTTTTTTTTTTTTTTTAAATTTTTGTTACTTTGGGGAGGGGGCTGCGTGGCCCCCTCCGTGGCCTCTTATGGCCCCGGGGACCCCATCCCCGGGGCCTGGCTCTCGTTGGGGACTGTGGGGGGTCCCCAAACCCCCACAGTCCCGCCGGCTCCCCGTGTCCTACGGGAGCCGGCATGCTTACACATGGGGAGCTGCTAAGATGCAGCTCCCCATGTGGAAAGCAATCGGCTTTGGATATTGGAAGAGAGAGCAGGTTTCCTGCTCTCTCTTCCAATATCCAAAGCAGTTTGCAATGACAGGTCGGGAGCCGCGAGGCTCCCGTCCTGTCATTGCAAACAGCAGTGTCCCGGGGGTAGGCACCCGGGACACTGCAGGAGCCGGCCCTGGGGGTGGTGGTCCCCAGGGCCATCAAGGGCTCCAGGGGGGGCCGCGCGCCCCCTCCCTACATTTTGAAAGCCCCGGGAGGTGGTGGTCCTCGGGGCTCTGGGGGTCCAAAACGGACCCCCATTTTAATTTTTCTTAGTGCCCCGGGAGGTGGTGGTCCCGGGGCGTGTGGGGCTGGAGCCCCCACACAGGTTTTTTAAATAAAAAAGAAGCCCCGGGAGGTGGCGGTCCCCGGGGCTGCGGGAGGGCTCAGAGCCCTCCCGCACCATTATACATAAAGCCCCGGGGGTGGTGGTCCCCGGGGCTTGGGGGACCCTTAGAGGCCCCCACACATAAAATTAACCCCCCAGCATGCCCCCGGGACTTGGCCCACCCGGGGCCAATTGACATCGAAGCACGGGATACCGCGCTTCGATTTTTTTTTTCCGGCAGGGTTCGCGCTCCCTGAGCGCATCCTGCCGATTTTTTTAAAAAAAATAATAATTTTTTTTGCCCAGGGGGTCCTTGTGGGACCCCCTGAGCAGACCTAGGGGGTCAGGGTGTTTCTACCCTGCCCCCTTTGTGCGCTTTTCGCACTTGTTTCTCTTCCTCGGTTCTACCGAGGGACAAAATGGCTGCCAACACTTCCTGGTTTGGAGTGTTGACAGCCAATTAACATAAAGCTCGTGCTCGGGAGGATCCGCGGCCCTAGATATCACTATCTTTTTACTTTTGATTTTCTCAGCAACTACTGAACGGATTTACACCATTTAACAAAAAGGGTTCTTTCTGAACCAAGAACTACCTCTTTGTCAAATTTGGTGTAATTCCGTTCAGCAGTTCGGCTGTAGCCGTGTCTAAAGTTTCCTATGGAAAATTGCATGGGGAAAACGCGTTTTGGGACCCCCCCTTTTTTCTCGGCCCCCGCTTGACGAATCCTCCCGAGACTTTCAGGGTAGGAGCGGACCGGAGCGGGCCATAAAGTTTGAAAATTTTGCGAAGATACGTCAACCGGCAAGAGAGTTATTTCAAATAGAATGTCGCGGATTTCCTATGGATAATAGGTTGTAACTATAACTATCTACTGGCGACCGCCAGTAGATAATATATATATATATATATATATATATATATATATATATATATATATATATATATATATATATATTGGTCCCCAATCACAAAGGTGTTGGCACCTAAGTCTATCCTTTGAGTGTGCATTCTCCCAATCCTGATTCAAACAACCGGAACTCGTGCAATATTAACCCCATATTTGGGAATTGTGACTACAGAAATTCTGCCATCTGTTGGAATTTTCCCAATCACAAAGAGTTAAGGGGTTGTCTGTAGCCATATTTGTAGTCATTCCTACCTTCAAAAGTAAAAGATTCATACCCACATTCTTTCCAACACTCACAACGTCTTCATAGATGCAGGAGTGGCTGTAGGTATATTTCCAGTGTGGAATGGGGAGAGAACACCATCATGAGGTTACAGAGGAATGTTCCTCCAAAGTGAAAAATAATTACCCTGTTGCGACAATAAAAAAATTGTTACATCACCCTAGACACTGACCTTAACTTCAAGGAGCACATTCCAATGAAAACCAAGCTGGCTTGGTATCACATCTCTCTACTGAAAAAGGTGGAATAGTGCCTTCCAGAAAGCAACTTCACCCTGTTGTTAAAACCCTTGTAGTCTTTCTGTGGTTGGTGGCAAGACCTTTCTCTGCGTCCTCCCAGACTCCACACTGGTCCCTTAGGGGGTCTCCTATACAACACAGTGCATGTAATCAAGGACCTGATAAAACAAGACCATATTACCTTACTAGTAATGGAACTCAACTGACTCCACTTGTCGAATCTCACCGCCTTCAAAGCTAGTTTCATTATCTATAAAGTCATCATAAGCAGCACTCTGCCTATCTGTTTGATAAGCTTATCTTCTCCAATGGCTCTCGGCACATCCACAGTCAAGATAAGATGCCATCAGAATCAAGACTAAGAAGTGTAAGAAAGAAAATACTAAACAAAAGGCCATTTCTAGCTACATGTCCAGGATCTGGAACATACTTCTGACCTTCAACTACCCAAATCATTCTTCAATTTAGGCAAGAGTTGAAAACACACCTCTATAAGGAACACAGCATTGAGACACAAGAAATAGTTCACCTCCCTTCCTAATACCCAGCAGCCCTGCCTCGATTCCCCTTTGTATTGTATGTCCACGTTCAACCATGTATATTGTTCCTCTGTCTCTTGGCTATGTTTCTGCCATATAAATGCTACATACAAAGGCACATTTGTGTCAGATTTCCAAAAGCAGGATTGTCCACTGGTGGTAATTTTGCATGTGTAAATTGTAGACATGTCAGTAGTTCTAGAAAACTGTTTTGGTTTGTTCCCGCTGCAAAGCAAATCTCACCCCTTGTTTCCGCAGAGCATCAAGTGGTGAGATGGCTTTGCAGAGGGACACTGATTGGTAGGGGAAATGAGCAGTAGCAAGTTGAGCAGAACACAGAACTGCATCCATTTTAAGAATTATGGTAAAGGAGGGACCACCAGCATTTGAATGATGGAAGAGTTGGGTATTATACATGTGTTTGGATTCCCAAATAGAATAAATATAGAGCACACGATGAGAAAGTATAGTTTCCTATGGAAGGCACATTTAACTTTGGGAAATTAGACATTTTAAGGCAGATCATGTACAATATGTGTCTGATGCCTAGAACTACACAGTTTGAAGCACTGAATAAATGGAATCAGATGGCAACAGAGAAAGGGAGAGAGAAAAAAGATAGATCTATCAAGAAGCCCTTTAGGGGCTGATTAGAAGCCAGAGTAGATGATGACAAGAAGGTAACGAGATTAGACAAAATGGAAAGCGTTACAACATTCCCTGCTATAGTCACATAAACAGTACAGGTCAAAGCAGATAAATCAAAAGAGAAGAAAGAAAATGGGGAATCAAATGATGATAAATTCTTTAGTGAGTTACTAATTTCAAACCTCCTCCGTACACAAATATACAGGCAGAATCAACCCAGACTACTGTCAGAATTGGTTGAGGGGGGAGATAAGGCAGCAGTGCAAGTTCCTACTGGAGTTGTACCAAGTGCTTCGTCAGAATTTCCAACTACAATGCCTAGTACAAGTGGGACAGAGCACATTGCAGAGGCAGAGGTGTTAGAGCCACCTCCTAAAGAGGTCTGTATTGGGATCCTTAAGATAGAATTTGCAGAGATGCTTCAGGGTATTTTGGATTTGAATAGACTACTGATGTATAATGCTGATGAGATGAGATACTTGATCAAAGAGGTGTGCCAATGAAGCACATGACAAATTAAAAGAATTGGCAGATGAATTAGATGTTGAAATAAGTAAAATGAAAAATGTCATACTAAATTGCAAAATGGATTTAACACATGATGAAATCAAGGAGATGGATCTAATTACATTGAGAGTTCATATTAAGGATTTGATTGAGAAAACACGAGACTAGAGTGATTTAAAGAAATATAAAGAAAAATGGAAAAAGGAAACTGTAAATAAATGAAGATGGAGAATAGTGAGGCAAAAGCGAGGAAAAAGCGAGGAAAATTATATGAAGTAATTCAGAAGTGGAAACTACTATAGTGACTGTGTTTCCATTATTAGAAGTACACAAAGGGAATTTGGTGCATGTTCCTTGGATGAGGGCAGATTTGTTTACTTTTACTAGGGGTGGGCGGAATTTGCGTAGTAGCGCTACGCAAAGCTCCGCGAAATGGTAAAAAATCTCCGTGAGCACGCAAAAGTTCTGCGAACATACAGAATTGCTTGTTCCGCCCGTTCGCAATGCTTTTTTCCTGTTCACGAACGCTGTTTGCGTGCTCGGGGAGAAATATCTCGTGAACACGCATTTTGAAAGCGCGAACAAGCAAAAAATTCCGCGAAGCCGTGGAATTTTGGTAATTCCGCGTTCTCCGCGGAACGCGAAATTACCCAAATTCCACAAATTCCATGAGCGGAACGGAATTTACTGCCCAGGCCTAACATTTACACAAAACTTTCCAAAGTTGAGAGAAGACCAGGCAAAGTGGCATGATAAGGGTCATAAATTGACACATCTTTTTCCAATGCCCTAGACAGATTTGAATTTGTTGTTTGAAATTGTTGTTTCAGGAGATTTTGTGGCAGGAGTGCAAGGTGGCTGCAGGATGGGAAATGCTGGAATCAACTAGACAGTGTCTTTACAATGTACCTTCAACAGATGTGACTGTAAAAATATCAGTCAGTGATTGAGCATTTTAAGAAATTAATTATAGAAAAAGATATAAACTGGGAAAAGATTATGAGGACAACACAGGAGCCTAAACGTTCAGTCCATTCTTATTATGAGAGGTTAATGAAGATATTCAAAAAGCATAGCGGAGTCAAACATCAAGAGAAAGATGCTGTTGGAGGTTTTGTTTCTGCTTTTGTGAATGGTCTGAGGTCAGACATTTGCAATCACATTGAGCAAAGTGAATTGTTTTGGCCAGCAAAGGGCATTGATGAGATTTGTAAATTAGCTAAAATAGTAGTGATTATCTTGAAAAGAAACAAATATATGAAAGAGAAACTGATGATTGCTCAGGCAAAGCAATCGGAAAGAGGTCAGATGGGTTTGAATACGACCTTTGTGAGAAATTGAATGAATGGGATGAATCAATTGGTGCAAGGAGACAAAAGAAACAGTATGGTTGGGAATGTAGAAATGTAGAAATGTTGAAAAGTGATTGGGGGTGAATCGGCATTGGGAAGACGAGAAGTAGAGAGAATCCAGATAGAATTGAGGACAACCTACAACAAAATAAGCAGGTGCACAGAAATACTGTAATGTCAAATATGCAGAACACGGGACGAAACATCCAGAGTCAAAAAACGTTTTGAATGCCAGTACCTTCAGCTCTGCTAATGCAGCAAAACATGAGAAATAAAATGCCATATAATGTAGGTTATCAACAGGATACCATGGCCATTATTGATGAGATGGCAGACACCAGATTGCAATGACGGTGCCTGAGAGGAGAGGAGGATAGCTTACTTGGAACATTCTTAGAGGTAGATCGAAGTGACCCATACATTGGCGGAGAAGTCATTGGCCACCCCATTTAATTTCTTATTGATATGGGGGCTACCGGCTCTACAGTTCGTTCTGTGGAAGTTCCTAACCTATCCCTCTCAGGAAGAGAAGTCCAAGTTTTGTGGATCAGTAATAAACAAATTGTTAATCAAGTTTCAGCCAATGAGCAGGTATAGGACAAATGTGGAATAAATGTCAGTTTATTCTATGGGATTTAAGCCCAGTTAACTTATTTTCCAAGATGAATTGTATTATTTATTGTACACTGGATGGTGTTGCAGTAGAATCACTAGATGAGGATTAACTTTTTAAACTTAGTGCAGAGGACTCTAGAGTTGAGATGTACCTACTTTTGACAAAAGAAGACCTTCTTCCAGATTTAAAACTCACTGTCAGAGAGGAGGTATGGGATTTTTAGGAAAAGATACTGGATTTTTTAAAACAACAGAATCAGTGAAAATAAAGGTGAAACCTAATGCAATACTCCCCAGAACTTGACAGTGCAGACTAACTAAGGAAGTTGAAGAGAGAACGAAACTAGTGATTGAGAAAATGACTGAGCAGGGAATCCTTTGACAGGTCTTTGGCAGTCCATGCAATTCTCCTGTAATGGGAATTAAGCAACTGAGTGGAAAATGGAGGTTTGTGCAGGGCCTGCAAAAGATTAATAAAATTGTGCTTCCTTGCTGTCCTGTTGTACTGAATCCAGCAATAATATTAATCTAAATTCTAGCAGAGGTAGAATGGTACACAGACATTGACTTGTTCCAAGCGTTCTTTTCAACACCATTGAATGAAGATTCTCAGTTCCTCTTCGCATTTCAATTTTTGAATAAAGTTTGCGTGTGGTGTAGAATCCCACAAGGATATACAGAAAGCTCTTAGATGTTCCCCTAAATTCTTAAAAAGGATTTAGAAAATTTGAAATTGCCATTAACTCAGTCTTGGTCTAGTATATGGAATATCTTTTGTTGGCATCCAAAATGAAAGAGGATTGCAAACTTGATACCATTGCATTTTTTAATCATTTTTATTGAGAGAAGGAATATATCTATCTCAGACACCATACTGATAAGGGTTTGTGAAAAGTCTCAAAGGAACATGTTTCTGCATTCTTGAAACTGAGTCCCCTGACCACCCAGAGGGAGGTTCAGATGTTTCTGGGAATTGTTGTCAGAGGTATCCGCGTTTTTTCCCCAGATTGCAAAGCCTTTAGTAAAGCTGGCATTAATGATGTGCAATATCCAGTACCATTTGATAACGAGTGCCTTAAATCACTTAAGAAACTAAAAGAGAGTTTGTATCACGCACCCACATGCAGGATGCCTGATTACAAAAGGATCTTCTATTTGTTTTACCATGAAAAAGATGGATGTGCACTTTCAGTACTTGCTTAACAACACGGAGGGTTCATGCGTCCAAGTGCTTATCTTTCAGAAGTATTCGATCCAGTTGTTGTAAATCTTCCAGGTTGTCTAAAATCGGTTCCAGCAGTTTGTCTGGCAAAAGATTAAAGTGTAGGAATTGTGAAGGGCCATACTTAAATTGTCTATGTTCCACACTCTGTTGAAATCCTTTTAACAAAGGCAAAAACACAGCACATTACCAACAGCAGGTTTACCTGTTATGAACAAGCAATACTTGGAGCAGAGGACATTTCAATTCATACGTGTAATATCCTGAACCCAACAACACTTCTGATTTCAGACAAATGTGAAGCCAGGGAAAATATTGTTGATAAAGAGTTGGAGCATGACTGATTTGCCAGTGCGACCCTAACTATGCTCAATTTGCAGGATCTATTAATATCATGTGTAATGTATCTATAAAACCTTTGGGTTTCTGTCTTTTGTGGGATTTGTTTCTGTAGAAAAGTAGGATCTACTTTTATGGTTACCCCCACTTTTTGCCTGGTGCTATGCTGTTTCTGACTAGTCTGACTGGGATCCTGCTAACCAGGACCCCAGTCTCTGTGCTTTCTCCCCTAAATTGTTTATGGTAAGTACTTAGGTACCTCCCAGATTGGATATTGGTGTACCCTTAAAAGTCTCTAGTATATCGTACTGAGGTACCCAGGGCATAGGTACCCCAGGGGTCCCCCATGGGCTAAAGCACGGGTACTCCTAGTACGGCCCGCGGGCCGCCAGCTGCCCGGCAAGCCTTCCTTGGCGGCCCGCGGGCCTTGCAGATATCCTACCTGTGTTTTTTCTTTTTTTTTTTAAGTGTCCGCAAACACCGCCGGTTGCAGCAGCGCTCTATGGGGGCCGGGCGATTCTTTAAAAGACCATTCACTTGTTAAATACAACAAAGCCTCATTAACAAGTGAATGGTCTTTTAAAGACCTGTGAAGTACTCGGGGACGGCTGTGTGTGTGCCCGGGAAGCTGTCTCAGCCCGGGCTGACACACACGCGGGGTGAGGTGACAGAGAGGGTGAGGTGACAGAGAGGGTGAGGTGACAGAGAGGGTGAGGTGACAGAGAGGGTGACAGACAGAGAGGGTGACAGACAGAGAGGGTGACAGACAGAGAGGGTGGGAGACAGAGAGGGAGGGAGACAGAGAGGGAGGGAGACAGAGAGGGAGGGAGACAGAGAGGGAGACAGAGAGGGAGACCGAGGGGGAGACCAAGGGAGAGGGAGACGGACGGAGGGAGACGGACGGAGGGAGACAGAGGGAGGGAGCCGGACGGAGGGAGACGGAGGGAGGGAGAGGGAGGGAGACAGACGGAGGGAGGGAGACAGAGGGAGGGAGGGAGACGGAGGGAGGGAGAGAGACGGAGGGAGGGAGGGAGACGGACGGACGGAGGGAGACGGAGGGAGGGAGAGAGACGGACGGACGGAGGGAGACGGACGGAGGGAGACGGAGGAAGACGGAGGGAGGGAGACAGACGGAGGGAGGGAGACAGGCAGAGGGAGGCAGGGGGAGGGAGAGGGAGACAGGGAGGGAGAGGGAGACAGAGGGAGGGAGACAGGGAGGGAGAGGGAGACAGAGGGAGACAGGGAGGGAGACAGAGGGAGGGAGAGGGAGACAGAGGGAGGGAGAGGGAGACAGAGGGAGGGAGGGGGAGACGGAGGGAGGGAGAGGGAGACGGAGGGAGGGAGAGGGAGACGGATGGAGGGAGACGGAGGAGGGAGAGGGAGATGGACGGAGGGAGACGGAGGGAGACGGAGATGGAGGGGGACGGAGGGAGGGAGACGGAGGGAGGGAGGGAGAGGGAGGGAGGGAGACGGAGGGAGGGAGACAGAGGGAGAGAGGGAGGTGGAGATGGGGAGGGAGGGAGGGAGGCGGAGGGAGGGAGACAGAGAGAGGGAGGAGGGCGACAGACAGAGGGAGACAGACAGAGGGAGGAGGGTGACAGACAGAGGGAGACAGACAGAGGGAGGAGGGCGACAGAGGGAGGGAGACAGACAGAGGGAGGAGGGCGACAGACAGAGGGAGACAGAGGGAGAGAGAGCGAGAGACAGAGAGAGGGAGGGAGACGGAGAGAGAGAGGGAGACGGAGAGAGAGAGGGAGGGAGAGATGGGGAGAGAGAGGGAGAGATAGAGAGAGGGAGAGAGAGATGGGGAGAGGGAGAGAGAGATGGGGAGAGGGAGAGATAGAGAGAGGGAGAGAGAGATGGTGAGAGGGAGAGATAGAGAGAGGGAGAGAGAGATGGGGAGAGGGAGAGATAGAGAGAGGGAGAGAGAGATGGGGAGAGGGAGAGAGAGATGGGGAGAGGGAGAGAGAGGGAGGGAGAGAGAGGGAGGGAGAGAGAGAGAGAGGAAGAGAGAGAGAGAGGGAGGGAGAGAGAGAGAGAGGGAGAGGGAGGGAGAGATGGAGAGGGAGGGAGAGAGTGAGGGAGGGAGAGAGAGAGAGAGGGAGGGAGAGATGGGGAGAGGGAGAGATAGAGAGAGGGAGAGAAAGAGGGAGGGAGGGAGAGAGAGAGAGAGGGAGAGAGAGAGAGGGAGGGAGAGAGAGAGATCGAGGGAGAGATGGAGAGGGAGAGAGAGCGAGGGAGGGAGAGATGGAGAGAGGGAGAGAGAGATGGGGAGAGGGAGAGATAGAGGGAGGGAGAGAGAGAGAGAGGGAGGGAGAGAGAGAGAGAGAGAGAGGGAGAGAGAGAGAGGGAGGGAGAGAGAGAGAGGGAGGGAGAGATGGAGAGGGAGAGAGAGAGAGGGAGGGAGAGATGGAGAGAGGGAGAGAGATGGGGAGAGGGAGAGGGAGAGAGAGGGAGAGAGAGAGGGAGGGAGAGAGAGAGAGAGAGGGAGAGAGAGAGAGGAGGGAGAGAGAGAGAGAGAGAGAGAGAGGGAGGGAGAGAGAGAGAGAGAGAGAGAGAGAGAGAGGGAGGGAGAGAGAGAGAGGGAGGGAGAGATGGAGAGAGGGAGGGAGAGATAGAGGGAGGGAGAGAGAGAGAGGGAGGGAGAGAGAGAGAGAGGGAGGGAGGGAGAGAGAGAGGGAGAGAGAGAGAGAGGGAGGGAGAGAGAGAGAGAGAGGGAGGGAGAGAGAGAGGGAGGGAGAGATAGAGAGAGGGGGAGAGAGAGAGAGAGATAGAGAGAGAGAGATGTGTGTATGCCGGGTCTGGTGGCTCAGTGGACGAAGGCGTCCGCTGCAGGGGCCTGTGTTCAACCTCATGGTCATAGTTTTTTTTTTGCTCTAGCCCCGCCCCCCTCCCCCACTGACCCCGCCCCCACCGGTGCGGCCCTCGGCCACAAACCACACTGTAAATTTGGCCCCCGAGAGAAAGTTTGTGAGTACCCATGGGCTAAAGCATGCATTATGCCACCCATGAGAGACCATGCAAAATGGAACTATAGGCCTGCCATTGTAGCCTGTGTAAGTTGGTGCATGCGCCACTTACTAAAGATATAGGTTTACTATATCTAAGGGTCACTGCACTTAAAACCTATAAGTCACCCCTAAAGCAGGCCTTTCAATCCTGAAGGCAGGGTGCTCGGTTCTAAGTGTGAGGGTGCCCCTGCATAAGCAGGACACCCCAACAACCTTCGGAGTCTATTCTCCTGGGTTGTAAGTGCATCAGCAACTATGATACATAGAGTAGCCATGCGTCATTATGCAATGACCATCTCTAAACTGGCTGTAACAAACCCTGTCATGTTTGGTATCAAACATGTTGGCATCACACCCCCACACCGTGTGGGAGGTATGATTCCATTCACTGTAAAGCTCCTCCAGTAGGCCCTCAGTGCTCCCGGTACCAGCCTTCTAGACCCGGACAGCACAACATGACTGCTGCCGACCAGAGACATGATTCTGCCCTCCTGCTGCTGAGCCAAGCTTGAGCAGGGAAGGCAGAACAATAGGTATCCTGTTACAGGGAGGTGTGACCACCTTCCAGACAGGGTTTAGTGTATTGGGGCCGGGTGGGGGCGCTTGCCAGCGCCACTCAGTCTGCTTAAGGGGCACATTTGGTGCCCTCCTTGCATAGTCCAGTTCAAACCAGCTCAGGGAGCCATTGGCTCCCGCTCTGGCTTGAAACTGGACAAAGGACATGGGAGTATCCTCCCCACTGTCCGACCCCTTTCCTGGGAGGAAACCCTGAATCGTCCCAACCCCTCCTTAGGGTACCTAAGGGCTTACCTGTAGGTGGGTCCCTAGATTAGTCTTGAGACAAGATTTATTTCAAGACACCCCTTCTTCTTCGACCGTCTGGGCACTCTGGACTTGGCTGGACTTGGCTGGACTTCGCTCTGGGCATCAAGACTGCAACAAGGAAGACTCCTGCTGCTCCTGGTCTCATTGCCCTGCTCATCTGCTGCAACGTCTGTGCCTGTGCTCCATACAAGAACCTTCCAAGGCCTGTGGACACCCAAGACACCTGAAGGAATCTCCCTTGAAGTGAAGGAGTCACTTCCCTGCATTTGCAGGCACCGCAACGAAGCTGACCGGTCTGCTGAACCTGGGCTCCCACAGACTCCGAAAGGCTCAGCAACACAGGTGGTGGGTCTTCACATTGCATGAGGCCTGTCCTGTCCTCTCACTAAGTTTGAGGCCAGTATCCCTCGTCAGAGCCGCAGGAATCGAAACCCTGTGCACCATGTTGACTTGCTGTTGCAAAGGCTTGTTGGCTTCCTTCCTCCAAGATCTTCGGGCTCCAAGTAGCCCCTTCTTCAAGCATCTCCTGTGACTAAGATGTTTGTCCTCACTGCATCACTTGCACCGTGGGCCTGCATCTTTGGTGAGCTGCTCAAGGTCCTCTTGCGACTCCAGTGCTTCCGGCCTGTGGGTCCTCTTGAGGGTCTTCTTTGAACTCAGTGGGCTCCCCTGATTGCTTGGGGCCTGCTCTGACTCTCCTGCTTGTGGTGAGCCCCCTGGACCTTAGCTGGTCCCGACATTGCACCTTCTTCGCTTTCCACGTTGGTTGCCGTTGCCAAGGCTTGTTGGTGCTCCCGATGGAAAGAGACCCCTCAACTCTCGACATCCGATGTGGGACAACTCATGAATGGCTCCTGGTCTTCCACTGCATCGCCTGGTCCATACAGCAGCAGCTCCGAGGTCACTGTCAGCTCTCCTGCAACACCCAACATTGGTGGGCATTCGTCTTCCGTGCCTCCTGGTCACTCCTGAATGACATAGACTCTGTCCCCTCTGCTTGCAGGTGCTTCTCATCTTGAATCAACCTTTGGGTTCCACCGGACACTTTCACCTTCTCCAGCAGCGGCATCTTCCTGAAGTCCTCCTTTGAGTTTGACGACGGTTTTCGACGCCATTTCACACCTATGCACCCGGCTTCCCTGGTGTAGGTATCCTGGTTCCTAGGGGATCCACGGGTGGGGTGGCTCTTCAACCTTCTGTCTTCCACAGGTTTCTTCAGGGTCCACTGGGAAGTGTTCTTCTTCTTTAAAATTGCAACCGCGACTTACCCATTGACTTGTATTGAGCCCGCGGTCGTGTTCCCACTCTGCTCACGGCCTCCGTGGGGTTCCTCGTTACTTACCTCGGGTGGTTCCTTGGGTCCCCGGCACTTCTACGTGTTCTGGGTATAGTCTTGACTTGAGTCGTGGTTCGCATACAACTATTTTAGTATATGTTTTGGTCTCCCCCGGCGACCACTGTGTATCTGTGCTATTTACCTGTTTCTAGTGCAAAGTAGTTAAGTTAAGTTAAAAAACTTTTTATAAAGCTCACGTACAGCGGGTTGGTTTCATGGCGCTGGCAATGCACAAAGTATTGTGTGCATTGTGTATACCTTCGGCTAGGAGATATCTGTATGTGTTAGTGAGTGTCTTATAATAAATACATATTTTTTATTAATATACTGTTTGGTTCTTTTTCACTTAATCTATACCAATAAGAATATGCTCTGGTAAAACAAGCTGCTTTACACTCCTTCTGGACTAAGCATGAAGGCTGCTCTCCACAGCTACCACTTAGAGAGCTTTCTAAGGTTGTCTAAGATCACTAAAATCACCATCAGGGTTGTCTGGATTAGTGCACGGTGCCCACTTACATAAGTGTGCACCATATACTAAGCCAGCTTCTCACCGTTCTCATTATTTTCATTGGGGATTCTTTTACTATTTTGCTTGAGGGCGACTTGCCATGCTCCCGTTTTGCACTTAGACCTGCTAATGGGATGCTGTCAGTACTCTTTATGAGTATATTAACTTAGTTCTGCTTAGCTAGGGATTATTAGGTTTTATGATTTTGCATTTATATGTCTTCTGTAATTGAGCCTTCATGGCATTCCATGCATTTTTCTCTGTACCGCATTTCAACTATTCTGTAATAAATTCTGTTTTTGCCTTATTTATACTCAGTTTTTTAATTCTTCCAATATTTATTCTGTTTAACTCTGCAAAATTGTGTTTTCCTGTTGGGTGGTGTAGTCTATAGCCACTAGATCATCTGGAGACGCTGGAGCCCAATTAGTTTTGGCAAAATATAAGAGTGATCGAATATTGGGGTTCAGATGATTATTGGCGTTCAGCTCCCGCAGACTTGTTTATACATATTTCACTGTATTGAAAGTACAATCCGCCTGTATTAGGTCATATTCTGTGTATTTTTGCAAGTACCATTTTGTATAGCACAAAACCAAAATGTTTGCTTAAGTAATATTGAGGTAGATTTACTAACATCGCTGTGGCTGCTCGCGTGGTGCAACACACTGTTGCACTGCATTTGCGGGCATTTATAATGTATAAGAAAGAAGAGCGACATATTGTTTCACATTGTATCATTGTGTCATGCCAACACCAAACAAACTTTAGTAAACCTATCCATAGTCGCAATTTTAAAAGGGTGTCTCACTCAGAGACCTACAGAACAGACCTACAGAACCTCCATTCAGCTTGAGAAACTTTAGGCCTGGAGGTGTTTTTCTCAATACAGAAGATCACTGAAAAGAGATAGGAAAGCATAAAACATATCAAGCCCAAAGCTGCCATAACATTCAATTGTAATATACAGTAAACAGCAATTCATAAACAAATGGGCTTGCTTATATGAATGAAAGAGGCAGTCATGTGTCCTATTAAACCAAAACTGAATGTCTGCATGGCCCTGTAGCTGTTGAAATTATATTTTTCATCTGCAGACACAAATTACTAAATTATTTTGTGTTGACAATGAACAACTGTTTTCTAAAGCTAAACAGATTGGGAAAAACAAATGATTTACTCGGTAATTAAGCGGTAGCATTTAGCATATTTGTTGTATTCATTTTTTACCTGTAGGCTATGTTTTCCTTGGGAGGGGGGGCACGTCAAGACATAAGGATTCCTCACAGAAAATACAGATCTTCAATTAGTTTCATAACACCACTGAGACTGCTGTAATTTATAGCTCCACATACCTGCTCTGTGAAACGTAGCATGCCTTTTCTGCCTTCCATGGGTATGAGAGCTTTGCTTTATGGCCTTCAGCTGTGATCATGACATCCCACTGATCAGTCAGTTGACCTGGTGAAACATCTTCAAATGCAGATGGATCCATCTCAACATAATGGGTATGTGTGAAGTTTTTAAAATGATTGTCATGCAATATCCAGCGATTATTTGCAGCATTACTTTCTATGCTTGCTAGGTGGTGCATCCAAATGCAGGCACTGGGCAGCCAAAACTTTGCATTTTGACAAAGTCAGGAAACTTTGCCTGCTTTCACCAAGGGTGAAGATTCTCAACTTCACCATCTAATCAAACATATTAGCAATTTTCTTGCTTTAGGAAGCAGAAAAGATTTTTCAAAAGCAAAATATTTTCACTTTTTTCCTGCTTCGTCTATTCTTCTTACAAAAACATTATCTCAAATTTAGTTTGAAGGTTAGTTGTGAACTGATGGCTTTCCCCATTTAAAATACATATGAACTTTAAAATGCTACATATTGAAAATATGTGCAACACAGAGGCGGACGCCACATTGAAAAAAGTGGTGGGGCGAGGAGGAGCGTGGGAGCGTGGAAGGGGGAGCGCATGGCGGAGGGAGTTTAATAATACAAATTTTTAAAAAGTTAAACTTACCTGCTGCCAGCCGCCTCCCGTGTCGCAATTACATGTTGGCTCTTCCTTGTCCCAGTAGACACTGGGACTGCATCTTGAGAGCAGCGCCGGGATTGGCCTGAGCGGGCTTAAAAAAACTCCACTCAGGTCAGGGATTTTGTGGGGTTTCTCCAACCTGGCTGTTCAATACAGCTGGGTTAGAGAAAACTAAGTGCGCATGTGTGTTTGGCCGGCCTGAGATGGCCGGCCAAAAACACATGGGCACTTAGGGAGTGCACATAGCACTCCTCCTCCCCCCTCCCATGCCCTGGCCTGCCCCTCCCTGCACACGCTGGCTGAGTCAGCGGCTTAAAAATAAATCGATAATGAAATATCATTTTATTTTTTGGCTACTGGCTCTGAGCCAATGGGGCGATGCTCCTCCACCTTTGCAGAGGACCCGCCCCTGGAGTCACACAGTCAGTGCGCACCCAGCATCTTCTTTGTCTCAGTGCCCACGCCTGTAAAACACTGCCTGTGCAAAGACAAAACACTCCCTCATGTGCATGGTGCTAGCCTGCTATACAAATGAAGGAACACCTTCTAGTGATACTGCTGACACAAAATTTGGGCTAGAGTGATCTACGTCATAGAAGGGGCTGCACATGTATGTGAGGCCAAAACTATAATACCTAGATGGCCTGTGGGCGTAAGAAGCAGATGGAAATGGCTGTTGTGAACCTGGGGCACTTTCTGTAAAAGGGCTCCTGTAATCCAGGCTAATTCCCTTTACGCTACATCATACTTTTCTCCTTCACTAATGCAGTGAATAGCTCCTCTTGAATAACAAGCTTATGAGGAGAAGTTGATTTAAACATTCAGTTTAAACAGTTATCCTTACATACAATGCTGCACTCGTCCCTTTGCATCTACTTCTGTCACTGAGCTTTTGTTTTACATTGTGCTCAGAATCAGGGCCAGCTTAAGTGCTGGTGGTGCCCAGTGCAACAATCTTTTTTGGCACCCTCCCCAAAAACCTTCCCCATGAATTCCCTCACTACCACGCTCCACCAGTGCCCCTCATCTCTCCATAGCCCCTCTCTCACATTCATTTAATTTGTTTTATAGTGGTACTCTTACCAGAATACGGTGTCAGAGCACTTTACATCACACACACACTATACAGAGCCAGCCTATCATGCAAATCATATGTGTGTAAATCAGTCTATAGGAAATGTTACATAAAACAATGAGAATTACAAGGTGTAAAAGTCACATGATTGTGCTTGATCTGGTGAAGCACAAACACAGGCTCTGAATGCATTTCAATCCAAAGAAACCCTCTTTAGCAGCATTAAGAGAATAAAAAATTGGGGAAAACATATTGTTCTAACTTATATAATGCAGTTTGCATGCAGCTCTTTGATGACCGTTTATAGCTCACTGTGCTATATTAGGATTGTAACTTATCGACTGCAAGTAACAAAAGGATATCTGTGACAAAAGCAGTAACCTACTGAGTGCTCCACATAAAATACAGTTTGATTATTTGCATGGTACACGTTTTTTGCAGCAGGAACCACTTATTTTGCAGACAAGGCCGACACTAAACAGCAACCCGCTAATGTCGAGACCTCCCTGGGTAGAGACTTCAGACTTTGCCTGCTTGGTGCTTCCCACCTTCATCGATGACTGTGCCGGGACTTGTGCTCTTCAGCAGCCCGCCGTTGTCAAGCCCTACATCGGAGCCAGCTTGCAGTATGTCCCGCCAATGACTCTGTGATGACCACTTTTCTCCAGAAAAATTTCTAAGTCTGAAGGTAAACTTGTCACCGTGATAAACCTGGTCCCTGTATCCGACCCGCGCTCCATTGCGGTCGGCCTTAACTTTTGACTTTGTTCTGGGGTGAACCGAGAACCGCAGTTGGCTCATTGTGCTTTTTGGCAGTATTTTCTTTTTTCAAATTTAAAAATGCATTTTTCCAGTTTTGTCATTTTGGTGTCATTTTATTTATTACAATATTCCCAATTTTTCTAAATTGGTTTAGGAGTGTTGTGTTTTCACTTTATTACTGCTTCAGTGCTGCATAAATACTTTACACATTGCCTCTAAGTTAAGCCTGACTGCTTTTGTGCCAAGCTACCAGAGGGTAAGCCCAGGTTTTCTTTGTGTCTTTTGTGGTTCACCCTGACAAGTACTGTGATTATTATTTTAGGAGGTTCTCTCCCCTTTCAACTAATACTCCGATTTCTTACACTGGCCCGCTAATGCTGTCTCATTATCTAGTTCCAGCTTCAAAGCTCTCCACAATTATTAGACTTAAGGCCTGAACAGGAAACAATCAGCCAGATGCCATGACTTCTACTGGTGTGAGCTGAAAGTGAAAATGTACTGCAGTGCAATTGAGGGTAGTATAAACAATATGAAAACAAATAAGAGTCAGCAGAGGCTAAAAGGAAAACAAGCACAAAGTCTTTGGTAACAGCCAAGTAAATGGTCTACAAAACTTAAGATTGCCTAGAAGAAAGTCAACAGAGGACTGTCAGAAGCAGCCTACTAAGAAAAATATAAGACCAAATGCAATACTTCAACTTCCAACACATACATCAAAAAGGCAATGTGAATTGTAATTACATTTACGAAAATTGAAACATAAAGCAGCCAACCCAAAACTAGATAGATTTGGCAAGGATCTCTAAATGGACAGTGTCAGGCTTCCACTGGTCTATTGGTCCTGGTTCTCACTATACATTTTTATACTTATATTTTTTTTTAGGATTACATAGCATGTTTTAATTCAGTTCAGATCAGTTTAATGTTGATTAATTAAAAACATCACAAAAATATGATCATAAATATACATAGGTAAAAGTCACTGAACAGCACACGATAACAGGATATATAAAATTATGTTGTTGAATCATTAAAATCATTATTGATAGACAAGAAGTTAGGTCCAAAATTTTGAAAAAATATGTGGACCTCTCTGTGCACATAGGGTTCCTCAAACCAAAAGATAGTCAAGGAGTTAGTCAACTGTAATAACCCCAGAACCATACCCCCCACAAAACAGAAATAGTGCCCCACAATTGTATGCCTAATGGTATTTCAGTTTATTATACATTTCTCCCTGCTAAGGGCTTGTAAGAAATTGGGTTACTGGTGGAAGGAGGTGGAACCCTACCTAAGCACCAACCACAATCCTTATCAGGGTGAGGCACAAGCAAACCCCAAATTAACCTGTGCTCACTCCTCTTGTAGTTTTGCACAGAGCAGTCAGGCTTAATTTAGAGGCAATGTGTGGCAAGTATTTATGCAGCACTTCAAGCAGTAATATAGTGAAAACACAACATATGAAAAATCCCACACTAATTTAGAAATATAGAGTAAATTTTAATAAATAAATCAAGGGCAAAATGACAAAAATCCAATCAGTAGGACCAGAGATACGCAATTGTAAATATTTAGGTGAATATAGAGCCAAAAAGCACAAAGCGCTAACTGTCGATATCTATGTTATGGTGGAGGGGCTGGCTACTTCTGGTTGCGAAGCGATGCGGAGTCCTGCGTCAATGATGCGTCGCAGAGTTGAGGTGATGCGAGATCCTGGTCGGAGATGCCTCATGCTCAAAGGTTCCAGGGAACTGCAACGCTGCAGTGCTAGGCTCTCGATGAGGGGGCTTGCGATGCAAAGTCCTGCGCCGAGGATGGGTCACACACCAGCTGGTTCCGAAGAAGCTGCGTGGCTTGCGATGCAGAGTCCTGCTTCGTAGTTGAGGCTGTCCTCGACGAGAGGCTTGTGATGCAAGGGCATGTTTCAGTTGCGTTGCGCAGTGGCGGTTCTGAAGGGGCTGCAGGCTGAGATACAAAGTTCCTGCATCTGGAAAATCGGCGCAGCGGAGGTGATACATCGGATCTGCTCAGGGTTGCGCCATGCAGCAGAGGAGATGCATTAGTTCTGTAGGATCCACAGATGGGCTGGCAGAGCACCTCAGGCCGGCTTCCAAGGGTACCACTTGGCAGGGTAGGACTCACAGATGGCAGAGTCCAGGTGCTGGGTTCAAGGTTGTTGGAGCATTCTGTCCCTGAGGCTCTAGTCAGGGGCCACCTAACTAGCCCTTGGAGTCACTCTAGGGCCCTGGGTTTAACAGATGCAGGTCCAGTCGTTCTCACACAGGCAAGAGGGCAGCAGGTCAACACTGCAGGGCAGCAGTCCTTCAGAGTAGCAGTCTATCAGGGTGGCAGTCCTTTCAGCAGCACAGCAGTCCTTCTTCCTGGCTGAGTCCACAGTTCCAGCAGTGTACTGAAGAGTTGGTGTCTGAGGTTTCAATATTTATACCTGGGGATCACTTTGAAGTGGAGGTAGTTTCTACAGGTTTTCACCCTCCTGAGGTGTAAGCAATCCCCTTCCTCCCTGTCCTGGCCCCAACTTGTCTGGGGTCACAATAGATTAGTGACAATCCTGTTTTGAGAGTGCTCAGGCTGTGCTTTAATGATGTGCAAGTGTGGTAATTGACAGCTCCCCCCTTCATTAACACAGAGTGGCCCATCCTGCCAATTACTATCTTCCATTTGTCTCATTGTCTGGGAGCAACACACAAAGACCAACTGCCAGCTACACCTAGTCATGTGAGCAGGAACAGGTTGCAGGCACCAAATTGTTAGGACAAGAAAATGCCAACTTTCTAAAAGTGGCATTTTAAGACTTGTGATTAAAAAAACGACTTTACCATTAAAGAGGGCTTTTAATGACAATTCATTAGCCACCAAATTCAACTTGTCTGCATGTTCCCAATTGGAAGTTACAGTTTATTAAATGTAATAAGGTAATTCCAATGTTATCCTAGGGGAGAGGTACGCTTTGGAGTATTGAAAAACAACTTTAGGAGTTTTTCACTACCAGGACTTGTAAAACTTAAAAGGATATGTTCTACTTTTAAAATACACTGCACCCTGCCTTCTGGGTGGTTCACTGCCTACCCTAAAGGTGACATATCTATTGAAAAGGAAGGGTTAGGCCTGGCAAAAGGTTTATTTTGGCAGGTCGAAATGGCAATTTAAAAATGGCAGATACAGACTGCAATTGCAGGCCTGAGACATGTTTGAAGGGCAACTTAAGTGGGTGGCACATTCAGTGCTGCAGGCCCTCTAGTAAAATGGTAAAGGTGACTACAAGGGATTCTTTTGACAATTATTATTCAAAATAACTTTGTCTTAGTTAAAGTGCCAACTAATGACCACCAACCAAAATTAAACAAAAAATATTTTGAGAAAGTCAATTCACAAGAAAAAAGACAGAATGAAAAACAATTACTCACACGGGTGTATCAAAAAAGGAAATTAATTTTGTACAAACAGTAGAATGGGGGTACATAAATAACAATAAGTAAGTCAAAAACATACATTGACAACAGAAAACATATACATTAAAAATACAAGAACATCCTGATTCTCAATGTATAAAAACCCATCTTCATTGGTTCAAAGCAATGGGTCTGATCTCTGCATAAGGTTCAGCCCTTGAGTTTTAATGAATTAACAATAACTAAAGAAAGAGGAAAGGGTTCAGCGTCAACGTTTCGGTCTCTGTGGCATTAGATCACTGAGACCATCTTCAGGACAGAGGTCAATTGTCTGAAATTTCTTAACCCCCAGGCCCTCTAGTAGCATTTAGTTCATAGGCCCTGGGTACATGTAGTACCACTGTACTAGAGACTTGCCTGCAAATGTGCCAATTGGGTGTAAGCCAATTCTACCATGTTTTAAGGAGAGAGTGCAAGCCCTTTAGCACTGGTTAGCAGTGGCAATGTGCAGAGAGTCCTAAAGTCAGCAAAAACAAAATCAGCAAAACAGCAAGGCTGAAGGCAAAAAAGTTAGGGGAGAACTTTGCCATTGAAGCCAGGTCTAACAGGGCTGCACAGGAGATTACATGAAATGGAGGTCAGCATGTGCTAAGGCCTGAATTGTTTATCAATACATTTTGTTGATCAACAGTCTTTTCAGTACAGCAGGACATGCAATGCCTGAAAAGTCAGTCTGAGACTGTTATTAATCAAGAGTAAATTGAGATAAAATGGGAAATAGTCTCTAATTTGCCACAAAAAGGCATGCAGCACCTGCATGGATGCTTTTGCTCTTGTTCCAACTTGCCCTGATATCTGCAACAGAGAATAACTCAAAGTGAAACCTCATAACACGTATGCCTCTTTTGTATTTGACTCCAGAGGACACTGAGTCCTTTTACTAAATCTCTCTAAGTTGTTTTCGTAGTAAACAAGTCTGCATTTTTCCTTCACCCAGTTTTTAAACTCAGTATATGAGGAGATGTTCTACTCTGCCATGATTTCAAGTCTGCATAAGATTCTATTGAGGATTAATGTCCATTTAGAGGATCCACCAGACATTTTAAGGGCAAGTTACTTTCAGAATAGCATTGTTAATGAGCCCAGGTTGGAACCCCTAAGGAGACCACAATAGTTCACAAACTGCACTTCTATGCTATAAGAAAATTAATCAATTCAAATTCCAGAATGAGTTGAGCTAGTGCACAAAGGTTTGGTAAAAAAGAAAATATATTTAAGAGCTCTGCTCATTGCCTTTTCTATTCCTGTGGTTAATTTGCCCCAGAGGTAAAGGCTCCATATGTAACTGCGGGAATGTATTTGGCTGTAAAGACTGACATGGAAAGTTATCACAGTGCTCAAACATGCCTACGTATCTGCTGTGTATAATTGATAAAGGAGTGGTGCCATGCTAAGTATCAATTACACCCTTACTTCAGACTGCAGCTGGTACTTATTTTGTTAGTTACTCTTGAACCATCAGCCATATTTACACATATCCAAATGTTCCTGTGTGGATATTGGGTGGCCCTAAATAGACTAGCTGAAGTGACCCAAATACTTAGGGCCTGATTTAGCATTTGCCAAATGTGATGGAAATCCTGTCCATCTGATTACAAGTTCATTCAGATATTATGCACTTGTTGGAAGGTAGACGGGACATTTGTGACAAGGTACCCACCCATCTGCCAAACTGTAAATCAGGCCCTTAGTTTCTTCCACAATAGACCAAGGTTTACCAAATCAAATGCTGAACTGAAGTCCAGGAAACACACATAAAGCATTGTTTCAGTGTTTTGAACCACTCACAGAGCTAATGTATTTAACAGGACTATATTAATGGTGGGTTCATATCCCTCTCAAACGCCTGCCTGGAAAACTGGCAATAGATAGATTTCCACACCAACTCCTCTAACTCTTTCAATAATATTTTTAAAACTGTTTAGAGTACGTATCTAGCAGGGCAATCATCCGATAAATCTTTGGGTTATTATAAAATAGGGTACAGAACTTGTCCTCTCAATGAATCTTGGGTTACTCATTGTTCAAAGTATCCAGAACAAAGGATGGTAAATAGACCAGACCAGATGTCAGAATCTACTTTAAAGATATAGACTGGGATGCCGTTTGTGCCTGGTGCACCAGATGGATGCGCCGCACCCAGATTCTGATGAATTTATTTTTAATCCAGGGGTGTAGCTTAGTCAGTGTGATTAGGGGCGTGCAAATCTCAAATTTCCCAACAAAAAAACAGTGGGCTGCAGGGTGGAGGGATGAGATGACCAAGGTTTCTATGATGGATTGGGTCAGTACTGACATGCATTAAGTGGGCCTGTTTCTAGAGTGGCACACTGGGTGAAAAACAGAAGGTTGGAGTGTTACCCCGAGTGATTGCCACTGATTAGACTATTTCAGGCATTCACCCCATCCCCTTTGAGGCAGATGTAGGTTTCCAAGCCTACTATGGCTAATGTTTGTGAATTCCAAAAAATAGCAAATTTGCATTCATTCAAGAAGTACTTGTATGGGGAAACCGGTCACTATATATAATTAGGATTCCGATCTAAAAAATGAACAAGTTAGATCCTCTTAGTGAAATGAGAGCACTGTTTATAGAGGTTCTTTATATCAGTTAGGGACACGGAGAGTTCATCATTGTCAGAGTACATGCGTTTTTAGTCAGTTCGATAATACTAGGTTTCATATCTCTTATTTCCCTTGTATACCACCCAATTACAGCCAGGTTTCCGATTTTTACAAGGGGTTGTCATTTCTTTTATGATGAAAGATCCTGTCCTGTTTACAAATGTCAGTAAACCAATGAACATGTAGCTCTATGTCAATAAAATGACCCTGTCCTACTGTCTGCGGTGTCAATTAATTGGGAGGATAAAAGAATACATCTTGATCTTTTCCATTTCTGGTATTTGGCAGCCTTAGAAAGATTAAGACATTTTAGTGATTTAGTGACCTCTTGACCCCTCAAGTTTGCCAAAACTAGAAGCTGATTTATGTACCAATTCAAAGCTGTAACTTGAGGCCTGTGGTCGCTGTCCAACTGATCGATCATAGTGGAGGAAGTAACCTGTTTAAATACAGCCGGAGTCGTCACAGTGCAATCTAAAAGGTCGCCCATATTATCAAAGAAATATTCCCCCAATCTGGCACATCAGTGCATTTTATGTCGATGCATCCCAGAACCGTCTGCTGTTTCCATTCTTTTTCTGAAAGATGAAATCATATCTGGTATGTGCAAAAGTTCAAGCTATTGTAATGATTCTAAAATTGCAGGTTTTCGGATTCCTTAGCAACTGTGAGTCACCATGTTCCTTATTTTATCTTGAGGAATATAAATATTTCATAAAATTACACTCAATGGGTTATTGCGCATCTTAAAACTAAGTTATAATTACTTAACATAAACCGAGTCACTGTTGTAACAGCACATTCCCATCGTGTGGTATATAAGGTAACTAGACCTCTTGCCCGGCGTTCTTTCTCTGATAATCTTTTGGCGGGTTTGCAGCCAGCTCGGTCTGTTTTTCCTTTGGACCAGTTTTCCTGTATTTCATATAATGTTGTAAAGTTGTAAAAATGTTGTTTCATTTCATGATTTCCCACCATTCTCTATTAAATCTAGAGTGATGAGTATTTAGTAGGCAATGTGCTTTTAACATTGGGCTAGTCGTTTAATTATGTCTAAGACGAATGTTTGCTTCAAGATGCAAGAGCCCCTACCATGCCCAGTCCTGTATTTTCATTTCAATAATTGGCTTCAGGGTTGTTCGGAATTTTGCAACACTGTCTCCTACCTGCAATGCATGCAACAGGTTTATTTCAGTAAGGTAATAAATGGGGCCTCCCCTCCTTAAGGATTTAATAGTAAGGAGCATTTTGCAGCTTCTCGATTGGTGTCCTCCATCTTTAGATCATTGGTAGTTCCCTTAAAAGTGAGGGAAAGCAGGTATTCGGTAGCAGGACAATGCAATAACCCATTTAGCAAATGTCTGGCTGTGGCCCTGACTAGATTCATTGGGGCAGTTGATTTTCATGCTACTTTAGACTGCTGAGTACAAATTATTCTGAGGTGGTGCGTCACTAGGGATGAACACCTCAGTGCTAATGTTCTCTGATTTGAGCGCTGCCATTGCGGCCATAATTTCAATATGGAACCTCTATTTAGTATATTGCGCCGACCTTCACTTACATTATCTGGGGTGAAAATTAGAATGAGGCTTTATTGATTCTTGACCTGTACCTCATGCTGTTATTTTTCATTCACTAATGAGCAAGTATCAACATACTAAAATGCAAATGCAAAGCGAGGAACTGCAGTGGTGACTGTGAATGCGCAAGGCCAGCTTCAAATGAAGAGGTGTGCATCGGACTCCAGTCCTCTGCTTTTCAGGAAGTCTCTGAAAACATGGCTGTTCTCTTCCTATTAGATGTTCCTGTTAAGCCTCACTCTGGTTGCGACCAGCTAGCGCCAAGACGCCCACCGGCATTTGAGCGCTTTACAAAAATATATAACATAGCATAACAAGGTACTGAGTAAATCACACACACAAATACTAGCACATGTTCAGGCAGGCCACGAAACCTGCATCCTGTTGCAATCTCCTTTCATGATAGAAAACAGATGCCTATCAAACAAATTCTTATACAACTGCAGAGAATAAAGCACTAAAGTAACTGGGCATATTGCTGTTATGCCAAAGTAGAAAAGCTTGTAGGAGGTCATCTCTCATCCCAAAGCAACCAATGCTACATGGCTTTCATACTGCAATTATGTGCCTGGGGAGATAAAGAATCAAGGAATGATTGCCTGTATTTGCAGTCAACCAAAGAGGCAAGGATTGCAGCACCTCAGACAGGAATAATTGTGGCAGCGACTGCACCGGAAACGGAAGCCTCTGTATCTCCCAAACTGATTCATACTTAAGGACTATGATTACGAAGAGTGTTAATTTCAGGAGGCCCACTAACGACCTCCTAAAAGGATGCCTGCTCAGAGTGGAGTTTTGATGCACTGCCACAAAAGGCATTCATTTCATAGTGTCAATATGAAAGCACACAGGGTTTCCAAGGACCCCATGTGAGGACGTGGGTGCCACATCTTTACCCTTGTAGAGGTAGTACAGTGGACATCTTCTGAACTGGAGGGGGTGAAAGTATTTTATTACTTAGGCCCTTATTTGGATTGGACTGCAAAACCTATTGTGGGTGCAAACTCCCATCTGTGCTCAAAAGGGAATTATGATACAGGTGCAAATTTCACCGGACACTGTGGGGCAGATTTACAAGCCCCTTGCGCCACTTTTGCGTCACTTTTCCCATGTTAAAAATGACGCAAAAGTGGCGCAAGGGCCTTGTAAATAAGCCCCTGAGTTTGTACCCATGATTTGCAGCAGGAAAATTATGAAGCACACCTAGTAAAGAGCAGAATGCTTCACAAATTGATATGATTCCCCATTCATGGATATGCAAACCGTAATCAGTTACAAATGGTGCACTCACTCATTTTCATAACCTATATATGTGTTTGTGGTATGATAATTGTACCCAAGTTTTACAGCACACCAATAATCACGCCCATAGAAGTTGAAAGTGTTTGGGTTTCACTGTCACTGAAGGTGTTTGTGCTTTAATGTCATTGAACATGTTGTCCTTCACTGTCACTGTTCACCCACTTGCCGTTTACAGTTTTCCTTGTATGCGTTGCTGCTTCCTGTTTTATGTATAGCTAAAAATGGGGAGGGGTGCTGCTGCAATCTCTCAGCTTGAATCTGTCCGGGAACTGCACCATTGCCTCTTATTTAATATTCCATGCCTGGGAGGGGCCTTTTTGTGCTTGGGTTGCATAGAAAAACATGCATCTGTCATTTTGTTGGCTTGCAGTTCAATTTCCCATCACCCATCTGCATAGTAAGTGGTGTCAGCATATTTCCCATTAACCATCTGCACATGAAATGACATCACAGGCTTACAGCCAAAACTGTCTTTAAAAGAAGAAGCAACAAGAGGATGTCATTTGCTATCATCCATCTGTATAGGAAGTGACATCTCTGAATCGCCCTCTATTCATCTGCAGTGACATCACTGCATTTCCCATCATCCACCTGCACAAGAAGTGACATCAGTGGGTTGCCACCGAGTGCCTTTAAAAGAAGAAGCCAAACAAGAGGACTCCATTTCCCATCATCCACCTGCACAGGAAACATTGGTACAGTTTGTCACACAACCAACAGATCCAAAGGCCACATCCTCAACCTTATATTCTCAAAATCACCAACAATGTAATGCTAAACACCAATACTGATGGACTGTACTGACCACTTTGAGGTCACTATCTACCTGCTCAGCATCCTACCAACAGACCAAGGTCAAACCTAAAGAGAAGGTCTAACCTTCAGTTCGAAGACTTCTCAATAGACACCCTAATGGTTAAACTAATTTCTCACCCTATCAAAACCATGTCACATGCCATCACCCATCTAAGCAACTTCAACACTGTTTTGGAAAACTATGTGAACATCCACAGCCCAATTAAAATACGACATGCAAGCCAAAGCCTTCAGCATCCTAGTACTGTAAAGACCAGGCCTTACTAACAATAAACAATCCACAGACAGATAAGACAATGGAAGAAAACTAGAATTCCTGAAGACTTCATGATACTGAAATCCTTGCAAACCCAACCAAGAAAAAAATTCCTGAGGCTTTCCAAAAACAACAAACAAGAAACAGTACAAACCTCGATAACATGCATGTTGATGACTTCGAACCCCAACTTTCACCTAATTTCAAGTCACTTGGATTCATCCTGGAAACCAATAATACCCTGGACACCATTCTCACCCTTAAAACAAAGATGGCCTGGTACCAGCTCTCTCTTCTAAAGAAAGCAAAATCATTTCTTCCAGAAAGTGACTTCAGAACAGCTCTTCAAGCCCTTGTACTCTCACTTCTGGATGATGGGAACATCCTGCACCATGGCCTCCCAAACTCCACACTAGTACCTACTAAGGGCATCCTGGATGATGCACCACGTCTCCTCTCCTCTGTGGCCTGCACAAATATAAGTGCACCTCCCCCATCCTGATGAAACTCCATTGGCTCCCATTGCCAGACCATGCAAATTTTCAAACCCAGCTGCATCATTTACAAAGCCCTCACAACCAGAACCCCTGCTTATCTGGCAGAAAAGCTCACCATCTCTGGTGGTTTTCAGCACACCAGTAGCCAGGTCACTAACAGAATGCAGACTAAGATGTGTAAAATGAAAAAACAGCAGGCCTTTTGCATTTATACATCCAGGATCTAGAACAACATCTTCGTATCCATGAGGACCACTCCAGCTCTGCTCCAATTTAGGAAAGAGTTGAAAACATACCTATTTAAAAAACACTACATCACAATGCATTTTCTGTCCACTACTCAGCTACCTCTCCTACTATTTGTTGACTTTATGATTGTTTGGGAACATGTACAGTGATCTGGTGCCTTTTTGCTATGTTCACACTATAGAAATACCATATATATCTATGGTCGCCAGTAGGTAGTTATAGTTAGGACCTAGTTTCCATAGGAAAAGCGTTTTTTGATTTGCCAATATCTTTGGTGCCGTTTGACGAATCTTCATGAAATTTTCTAAACTAATGGGGCACTCCGGTCAGCTACTGTCTTGAAAGTTTCGGCGTCATTCTTCAAGCGGGGGCTGAGAAAATAGGGGGGTCCCAAAACAAATTTTCTCCATGTTAATTTCCATAAGAAATTTTGGAAGAGGCTACAGCCTGAACTGCTGAACGGAATGACACCAAATTTGGCAAAAAGGTAGCTCTTGGTTCAGAAAGCTACCTTTTTTTTTAAATGGTGTAAATCCGTTCAGTAGTTTCTGAGAAATTAAAAAATAAAAAAAAATCGATATCTGGTGACCGCGGTGGGTGACCGCGGTGGATCCGTGAACCCTCCCGAGCACGAGCTTTAGTGTGATTGGCTGCCAACACTTCAAACCAGAATGTGTTGGCAACCATCTTGTGACTCGGTTAAACCGAGTCATAAGAAAAAAGGTTAAAAATGAAGAAAAGGGGGCAGGGTAGAAACACCCTGACCCCCTAGGCCTGCTCTGGGGCTCCCACAGGGACCCCTGGGCCCAAAAAAGCATTTTTGTTTTTTAATCTTCAGCGGGATTCACGCTGGGTTCGCGAATCTGGACGCAAATTTTAAAAAAATGAAGCGCGGACTCCTGCGCTTCGTTTGTTTCAAGCCCCCGGGTGGGTCAGGTCCCAGGGGCAATCCAGATTTATGTAGCAGGGGCCCGCGGGGGCCCACGGGGGCCCCCGCTGCCCCGGGGACCGCCACCTCCCCGGGGCTTCATCAAAAAAAATGCGTGGGGGTGCTCCTCCCCCCATGCTGCCCTTGGGACCGCCACCTCCCCGGGGCTTCAATTTATATAGGGCGAGGGCCTTGCAGGCCCCCCCGGCCCTGGGGACCACCACCTTCCCGGGGCTTTAAAACAGTTGAGAGGGGCCCCCCCTTGGAGCCCTCCATGGCCCTGGGGACAACCCCCCCCAGGGCTGGCTCCAGCAATGTCCCGGGGTGCCTACCCCTGGGACATTGCAGTTTGCAATGGCTGCCATTGCAAACTTGTGCTTCGCTTCATGGAAGCGAGAGCAGAAAACCTGCTCTCGCTTCCATGAAGCAAAGCAGATTGCTTTTGGACAAGGGGAGCTGCATGTCAGCAGCTCCCCTTGTCCAAAAGCAATGCCGGCTCCCACAGGAGGCGGGGAGCCGGCTGGGGCCGCGGGGGCATTGGGGCTCCCCGCAGTCCCCAACATGAGGCCAGGCCCCGGGGGATGGGGTCCCCGGGGCCAAAAGTGGCCCAGGAAAGGTGGGCCACGCGGCCCCCTTCCGTAATAAAAATATAAAAAAATAAAATAAAAGAGGCAAAGCCCCAGGGGATGGGGTACCCGGGGCCAAAAAGGCATCAGGAGGTGGGCCGCACGGCCCCCCTCCTCTAATTGTAGTTTTTTTTTTTTAAAGAGGCCATGCCCCGGGGGATGGGGTCCTTGGGGCCAAAATTGGCATCGCGAGAGGGGCCCCCTTCCCGTTTTTTTAATTTAAAAAATAAAAAAAATGGCTCAGGCCCTGGGGGATGGGGTCCCCAGGGCCCAAAAAATACTAAGAGAAGGGGGGCCACACAGCCCCCCTTTTAAAAAATACAAAAGAAAAGAGAAGCTGACGTCTCGCTGGAGGCCCCGCCCCCTCCCTGCATCACTCTGTAAACGCGTCTCCTGGTGTGTTCTGGGTTGGGGATGAAGTCCCCTTGCCTCCTGAAGGTCCCTGGGGGCCAATTAGTCCACCAAGTACCTTCAGTAAGCCCACACAGTGGGATTGCTGAGAGGTGGTCCAAGGCCACGCCCCTTTTTACACCACTCTGCAAACGCGCCTCTTGGTGCACTGCTGGTGGGGCGATGAGGTCCTCTTGTGTCCTGAGGACCTCAGGACTAAAGTGGACTTCCTCCCAGAGCAGCAGTGCGCCAGGAGGCGCGTTTGCAGAGTGGTGTAAAAAGGGGGTGTGGCCTCGGACCACTCTCAGCAATCCAGCTGTGTGAGGCTTACTAGAGATAACAGGAGGGCTAGTTGGCCCCCAGGGACCCTCAGGAGGCAAGGGGACTTCATCCCCCAACCAAGAGCGCACCAGGAGGCGCGTTTGCAGAGTGGTGCAGAAAGGGGGCGTGGCCTGTGTCCACCTTTCAGCAATCCCACTATCTGGGGCTTACTGGAGGTGTCAGGTAGGCTAGTTGGCCCCTAAGGACCCCCAGCATCGAAGGGGACTTTAATCCCCATCCAAGAGCGTGCAAGGGAGCGCGTTTGCAGAATGGTGGGCAAAGGGGGCGTGGCCTGCTATAAGAACTTACCAAAGCTGCTGTGTGGGACTTACTGGAGGTAATAGGAGGGGTAGTTGGCCCCCAAAGACGTCCTTGGGGGCCAACTTCTCCTCCTGTTACCTCCAGTAAGTCCCACACAGTGGTATTGCTAAGAGGTCTTTGGAGGCCATGCCCCCCTTTCTCCACCACTCTGCAAACGCACCTCCTGGCACACTATGTGTTGGGGGATGAAGTCCACTTTACTCCTGAGGGACTTTGGGGGCCAAGAAGCCCTCCTGGTACCTCCTGTAAGTCCTACGCAGTGGAATTCCTGAGCCCTGGTCGGAGGCCCAGCCTCCTTTCTGCACCACTCTGCAAACGTGTGAAAAATGTCACCTGAAATGACCATCATGTTGCACCTATGCTCACATGCACTGGACATGTATATGTCGAAAATATGCACGTGATAATCACAACTTCAGGCTAGCTGGTGATGGTGATGAATTTGCCTAATGTATTTGACATATTTTGGGAGTTTGCATCCCTCATTTTTATCTTTAATTGTTGTAGCCCTGATGAAGTCGCTAAACCGACGAAACACGTGTTGGCTCCATGAACATTGAATAAGATCTACGAATAAAAGATCTCTGCTGAAGCCAAAGATTTGGATGTTTGTATTATTCATGTGGAACATATTCTCTTCCTCCTGTTAATGTCTAATCAGGATTATTACTGAACGGAAAACCTACCTTATATAATCTATGTATAGTGTGTGCCCAAGGTTTGTTTCAATTTGTATAGGACTCCCATCTCAGGGAATTCAGTTAGGAGCGTAGGGTAAACTCTCCTTCCTTGTGTGCACCACTCTAAGAATTTCTAATTCCAAATACTGTGTCTTACTGTCAGGTGAGTGTCACCTCTAAATCCCCAATTTACCCATGCCACTTTCTTATAACATAGAAGACTGTGTGCACCAGGTGCTAACCTATGTACAAGTGCTTCATTTGCTTCAGAAGATGGGCTTTTTGTAAAGTTATCACACATTATGAAGGCTGCAGGTAGTATGATCTTTAGCACCTTCAGACCTTGGTTATTGTAAGCGAATACTGTCTTTTTTTGACAAGTGTTGCATAGAGTGTACACTATTCTTAGTAGATACTTTAATAGTATGTGGTGTATTTCTCATGAGAGTTGCACTGTCTGCAAACAGTGTAGTGCAGAGTAAACTGTCTCCACAGAGTAAACAGTTTTGACAGTTCTCACTTTTCTACTCATATCCACTTCATTTCTCAATGTAGGTGCAGTGACTGTCAGGGTTTTGATACAGATAAGAGCTGTCCGTAGTATGACATTAATTTTGGAACAGATGTTGAGTACCTTGAGGAACTTGGCTTTCCTGAACAGTTGTATACGTATTGAACACCATGTGGAATGAGGGTCTCCCATATATCTGTAGTTGATTGTTACTTTGAACTAGGCCACCCGTGAAGTGTATGGTATAAGGTCAATGTTGCACATAACACATGCTTCCTACACATAAGGGAGTTGTATCTGTGATGGCATTAATGATGTTTCACATTATTCTGAGCTATTTTGTACTTACTTTCAGACCTCTAATGCCGTACTAGTTTATAGAGTACTGTGTACAAAAGAAGCTTGGATGATGTCATCATTATGTCACCAGTGATGTCATCAATGATGCCCAGTTGTGGGTAGCCACATAATAATGGCTGTACGAAGACAGACGGGGTTGCCCGTACACAACAATGACAACGATTCTCTAAGAGTCTCAAAAAGAACCACCTCATACTCACACCAATTTGTGTTATTCCAACAAGCTGCAGGCCTGACGCCTATCAGCATGTAGCCTTTCTCACGGTTCCTTGAGAAAGGCTACATACCGAAACACATTGGGATCTGTAGATGATTGTATAAATAAGCATATTTGCAGCAGGAATGGTGAGGGTATGCAGTGTTTTAATATTACTTTAATTAAAAAATCATTTTAGGGGAGATTAATTGAGTTATTTTTTGGGAGAAAATGATATATATATTTTTACAGAATGGGTTTTATTTTAGGGTTTTGGGTGAGTAGTAGGTGTGTTGTACATAAATTAAATAATTAGAAATACATTAAAATATTTTTAGTTAATATATCCTAATATGTATACAATTTAATTCAAATATGAAAATATAAAATATAAATAGTGAATAAATACTGGGGTCAGACATTTTGGCATAAAAGATAAAACATATAGCACAATGGCGTTGGTGTGATTTGGTAATTTAGAAATTTGGTATGTGGTGTTTTAATGGTACCATTAGTTTATTAATTTATTTTTGAGGTTGCAATTGAAATTATTGTCTTTGTTGGTAATAATTTTAATTTGAAAAATGTAGGGGCATTTTTCTAAAAAGTGTATTTGAATGCATTACATTTAATTTAAATGTTTGAGTGTTATATTCTTCATATTTGGAGATTTACTTTTTCCAATTAATTATATTTATTATACTATATTTTGTTTAAAATATATTTAGGAGGTCTGTGTCAGTTGAAAAGAGTAGTTTATTTGAATCTCCTTGCCACTCCACTATTTATACACTTATGTTTGTTGGGCTGGATTTCAACTAGTAAATCTAACCCCTTTAAATTATGCATTTTCTTAAATGGAAGGCCATTTGGAGTCATGATAATATATTTGCAACCCCCAAAATACACATTTTCTGCAATGTTTGATTGAATTTGAATGGTGAGCCTAACCAATCTAAATTATGTTAAAATCATGTTTTGTCACCACTCCCTCAAATATACAATTTTCCCTTGTTGATTGGACTGTAGTTAGTAGAGTAAATATAACCCATCGCAATTAAGCACTTTCTTAAATCCCTGTAGTTTGGAAGTCGAAATAACCTATTTTCAACCCTATCCGAGTTATACCTTTCACAATGCTTCTTGGACTAGAAAAATAATAGTAAATTCAACTCCTCTAATGTATGCACCTTTTCAGAAGGAGTTTGCAGTGGGAATATATTAAAAAAACTTTTTATGAATGTAATTTAAATTGAAATTAGGTATGTGTTAGAAGGTCTTAGAGTTAATCCAATTTTTAAAAGAAAAAAGTCTACTTATTCTAGTTTTGCTTGTTATTGCTTCTGTTGTGCAGAACAACACTCTCTGTCTTCCTTAAGCAGGGTTGGCACCAGCTTTAAATGGATATGTGTCATCTATTTATATCCCTCAATAATCAGTTGTGGTTTACAATGTGTTAACCGTTTTGGTTTGAATGTTATTGAGTCATTAGTTATTCTTCACTTTGTTTCATTCATTAGGTAAGTGTTGTTTGTTACTTAACATGTTATAAAGTTGTTGTTTTTTAAAATTTGATATATAAATCTTTATTGACCTGTACAATTATTTGTGTTTTTAATTTATTTTAACAATATTTTAGTTACAAATATTTATGTCAATATTTTGTCTCATTGATTCATTTTATTCATTTCTTTTAAAGATATTTTGATATTCTATATCTCTGTACTGAATATTAGTGGTTTAACTATATTTCTGAGTATTTTCTAATTGTATTTCTCATAGGTGTATAGTACATCAATATTATTGCAGTCAATATTTAGGTAGCAACATTTTTGTTTCACAATATCTCTGCGTTTGATATGGTGACATTTAAGCAACACAGCAACATTGAGATCAGTGGGCCTCTGGGCACAAGGCAAAACTGGTGCGTTAGAGGAAATATCTCCATATGCACCAGAAAAATGACAAGTTATGCACAGAATAAACAAAAAATGATATATTGGAAGTCAATATTTTTGTTTTCTGTAATATTCTATTTTACATAGGTGTAGACAGTCAATATTGTTGCAATCAATATTTAGGCAACTAAATGGTTGTACCACAATTTCTTTGTGGTTGAAAAACTGGCATACAAACGCTAGAGCGACATTGAAATCAGAGGACAACTGGGCACAGGACAACAAACTGATGAATCAGTGGAAATATTTCTTTAAGTGGGATAAAAATAACATGTTAAGCACAGAGTAAAATAGCAATAAAACACTGCATCTGACATGAAGAAAAAAGTTATGTGAAACTGCATATTCTACTGTCACTAAGGCAGGTGTGATAGTTTCAATTGTAATATTTTAAATCACTTGCCGTCACCCTTCATCCACCAGTTTCCCCCCGTTATTTGGCAAACTGCATGCCAGAGTTACTCTGGCTAGGGATAGTTGACCTTAAAATGGAGCAGCACCCATAATCAAGGACTGCTATTTGTAGGAAATCTGCCTTTTCAGTGTGGTCACCCTGGACTTTTAGCCTTTTACTGAACCGTATATTCTTTCTGGGTTTAGAACTCCATATACTTTACCCCTGCTATCCAGTAGTAAAGGGACGGTAGTTCCGCTTTAACCAAGGTTAAACTGGCTTATTCCTGATTAGCACATTTAACTTGCCTGTAAATCCCTGGTATATACTATAAAAAAGTATATGTTCATGGCCTTGAAGTTAAATGCCACTTGTGCACTGCAGCAACTATTGTGCAATCCACTATTATGGCAGTGCAAATGTGGCTTCAGTCCTACCCAGTGTAGCTTGACTGTTGCAGTGTAAACCCACAATGCCATCTGATGAAATAACCTTTTTTGACAGATATAACCTCCCATTTAAATATTAGTAAGTGACCTCTGTTTAGGCCTTGTATCCTACAAGGCAGTGTGTATGGCATTTGAAAGTGGGACATGGTGAAAATTAATGTTACCATGTCTTTACAGTGACAAGGTCCTAAAAGCTATTTTCACTGTGGCAGGCCTAGTTGTCCTATGTAGAAAATCAGAGTACAGAATAAAATACTAATACTGATAACTCTGGAATGTTTTACACTATATGTAAACGACAATGAAATTCCCACAGGGACATGTATGACTTAAGCCACTCCTGATTGGCTAAGGGTGGTGCAAATGAAACTGAAGTTAGGCTTACCATAGAAGTGTAACAGGCAGTCCTATCCATAGTCTCTGTGGCAATGATAATTGTACTGACTTTCCATGAGAGCGTTCTATTTTGGTAATCACAGCTGTAAAGTACGAATTCAGTTTGGCTTGCTAGAGGAAGATTTTACCTGAATGCTGCATCACATTATGGCCTTCTGGTGTCACAAAATCTTTGTGATTGAGCAATCATCTTGCTTCTTTCCCGATCTTCCTCACTAGCATTTAGAGTATTCTGAACAAAGCTTTGCATACATTCATCAATCCATAGCCAGGGTTGTACTACTAAATATCAACACCATCAATATATTGATAAAAGAATATGGAGGACAGAAGTCAAGGGATAAAACATCAAATGGTAAGTGGATATAGGGAATTATAAACTTACTATTCCTAACTCCACATCTATATACGTTGAAAATGCATGTACCATGTAGGTGTGTGTGTATATACATATCTAATGAGAGCGAAACACTGTGTCATGGGTTGCTTTTATTCATTTCAGGTTGGCTTGGATGGTATTTTAACAATTCAAAGCTGTAATACTGTGCCTGGAGTGGTAAACGGCTTTGGCCATTTTACAGCTCGGCAGGGATAGCACTGTGCTAATCCTATGCTTAAAGACTTTGCTGTAAAAATGGCAAAAGACTTTGTCCCTTTCTATCTCGGCGTGGATAGCACTGCGCTAATCCTATGCTTAAAAACTTTGATAGAAAAGCAGACATTTGAGGTGAGCAAATTTAGAGTGTCGCTGGTGTTGAGAGTACTCTTACTGGAGCTGCTTTCCACCTAAACTTGAGAACTACCCAGAGTTCTCTGCTTCTGTTTTTGCATATATATATATATATATAGGGAGGTGAGAAGAGTGCAGTGGCAAAGCGGTTTTGAAATAATAAAGGTACCGCTCAGTCCACGTAAAACGAACTTAACCTATTAAGTATGTCAGCCGATATTGTACGAGACAGGGAGGCAGCAGCTATGTCGATGTTCTCTGACAGCCTCCCGATACCACCCAACATATGTAACAAAACCAGCAATCAAAGCAACAAAAACGAAGGTTCTTTAAGAGAAAAATACAAAAATTTAGAAAAAAAGTTACGCAGTGAACAGAGTAAGTGGTGGGAATCCAGATCCCTTCAGAGGTATATCGACGTCAACCGGATCCCAAGGGGTTTGAGGATACTAACGGCCCCCAGTTATGAGAATCCGAATCCCGACCTCATGAGAGAATGGGCTGATAGTAATCTAGAGTCATCACGGAGACTAGTTTTAATTCTTATTAAATATGCAGATATTGATCGGGCACAGCTACTCAAGGAGATTGCAGAAATAAATGAGGAATTGGCTAAAATTGCAGTCACGGAGGAAAAAACTACATTATTCAATGAAATGACAATGAGAATCAAGAAAGAGGAGGCCAAAATCATGGAAAGAAAGGCATTCAAATTTCAGAGGGATCGTAATGATTACGAGCTGGGGCAGATTTTCACGTTTGCTAAAAAATACGATGCCCTACGAGTCTCTAAATATAGGGCCATTGAAAATCCGAAGGTCCATAACAGAAACACGAATACTGTGGAAACATCTCAGTCCGATATGAGCTCCATGGGGGGCAGTGACTCTGAATCCGAATTACGCAGTGTGGGAGAAAGTGGCCGACCAACAAAACCATCACCCGGGGAGGAAATTAATATTTTATGCCACGAAAGAAGACAAACTCTCCGCCCCAGACCACAAAGAAATCACAGCGAAAGCATGCCAATTACAAGCGCAGGCATAGGAGCAAGGCAAGCAGGAGGTGCTCCAAACTACAACAAGAAGAGGGGAAGGGGACAGTGGACAAAGAAATAAAGATTGGATAGGTTACCAACAGAACTGTCATCAACCTAACACATGTGAAATTAACCCAAGAAGAAGAAAATATTCTCAAGTTAGGTTTATCGTTTGCCCCTGAAACTGACTTCGATTACGCTTCCACGAGATTGGACATGTATAAAGCGGTTAGAAAGTTGAAACTGATCAAATTCCATGCGCTTAACAAAACATCCACGGTAACGAGTGATATGGATAATACCTTTGGACTGACACAATCTGATGCCCCTATTCTTCAGGAGATGCAGGAATTATGGGAGACAGAAGGAGCCGGATACGATGAGTCCAACCAGCAATACGATAGGGCAGGAGGGGACACCGTACTTCCACAACAAAGAATACAATCAACTCCATACAAGCCAGCGTCCACATTTAACCCCATTATGCCTCGTGATTCATTGGAGGTATTCCATGAAAATGTTACGGCACAAATCAAAAAATTACATAAAGAAACTTTAATCCAGCGGCGCAGATACAACAAAAGGAACCAACAATATGAGGCCCTCATGCTCAAATTGAAATCGGAGAAGAACGTTATCATCAGAAGTAGTGACAAGGAGGCAACATTGTACTTTTGACGCGTAAGGAATACGATAGGGAAGCATACTCACAACTCAATGATAGAGAATGCTACTTACGCAATACCACAGTGGCCATGAAGGAATCACACAAGGAGTACTACAAGAAATTAATGACATGGAAAAACAAACAACTGATCACCGAAGATGAATACAAGTATTTGAAAAAGACAATCCAATAACCCCGTCCATATACTTTATTCCTAAAATCCATAAGGACATTAACCAACCTCCGGGCAGGCCAATTATTTCTGCTAGGGATGGGATTCTAGAAAAAACATCAGTGTACATAGATTATTTTTTACAAGGCTTTGTGAAATCACTACAATCATATGTACAGGACACCGGAGATTTTCTTCGTAAAATCAAACAAGTGGTTTGGAGGGAGGGTTACAGGATGTTGGCACTGGACGTAACATCTCTCTATACCAGCATCAGACATTGTGACGGTATACGAGCAATACAGTTTTACCTCTCCCGTAGGGGTCTGCATTATAAGGATCACAATGAAATGTTACTTGAAATGCTGGAACATTGCCTTAAGAACAACAATTTCATGTTTAATAATCTTATCTACCAACAGATAAGGGGTGTAGCTATGGGGGCCAGTTTCTCCCCTAGCTATGCCTGTCTCCACATTGGCAGCAGGGAGGAACTAGTCCTCAAGCGTGATTTTGGATCAATATTGGACACCAATGTAATTATTTGGCTGCGTTATATTGATGACCTTTTTGTGGTATGGGATGGCACCAAACAGCAGGCAGAGGAATTTATAAGCGGTATCAATGCCAATGACCTCAATCTCAACTTCACTGTAACAATGAGTTAAACATCAATCACATTCTTAGACACTGAAGTATTTATACATAATAACAGCATGGAGACTAGGCTCTATAGAAAGGAAACCTCAGGTAACTCCACATTGCATGCCAGTAGTGCACACCCGGCACACCTTATTAACAGTATTCCGTATGGAGAAATGCTACGTCTTAGAAGAATATGTAGTAATGAATATGATTTGAAGCAGGCACAGGAGCATAGCAAACTGAGGTTTCTAGACAGGGGGTACTCTGAGAAAATCATTAACAGTGCTATGAGTAAATCCATGAAGTGTAGCAGAGATGAGCTCCCAACAGACAAAACAAAGGTGGCCCAGACAGCATCTCAAGTGGGGGCAACTAACAGAGGAGGAGTCAGTGGTGCAACCAACCAGATGAGATTCATCATGGGTTACAGTAGACAGCACACCAGGCTCCATAGAATCACCAATAAAAACTGGCCTATAGTGCTCAGTGATCCAGTTGTTGGACCAATACTACCATCCAGGGTATCCATCACATATAGGAGGGGGCCCTCTATGAGGGATAGGTTGGTTAATACTAGTCCCGAAACAATGGAAAAAACCAATTGGCTTCAGACCAACAGTGGGTTTTTCAAGTGTAAGACTTGTAAAGCTTGCCTACATGGCATTAACACCAAAACTTACACAAACCCCTTCAGTGACAAGGAGCATAAGATTCTCAAACTCCTTACATGTAAAACGGAATATGCTATATACGTACTGATATGTCCATGTGGGCTACAGTACGTAGGTAGCACCAAGCTACCTGTACATAAACGCATTTTGCAACATCTTCGTGCCATATCCAACCAAGATAATACATATCCGGTGGCACGACATTTCAGGGAGTTTCATAACAGTAATAATAAGGGGCTCAAATACTTTGTGGTAGATGCAATTTCACCCAGCAGAAGAGGTGGTGACAGGGAATCGAAACTGCGTAAACTTGAGACAAGGTATATTCTACAGTTCGATTCCAAAACCCCAGGGGGGCTCAATGCTACTGAGGACTTGCACACATGCTTAGGATAGAATATCATCAGGGATTCCAATTGACCAACTACGGGTACATACACACTGAACGACTATGCTATTTAAATCCTTTTATTTTCCTTTTTAACTTTGACGAGGATTCATGAACTATTTGTATGGGTATTTTTATATTTATATATTTATTTATATATTTATTAATATATACTTATTTATATATTTATATTTAAATGTGTAGGCAGTCTGTCACAGTGTTTTTATGTACTGGTACATGTGTGATAACATGGGTTCTCACCTTGGGAGTAAGCATGGGAACAACGAAATGTCGGATTCTGTTTGGGGGTGTTTAATTGTTTATATGTACAATATATAGTATTACAACAGTTTAGCGACGAGCACATAACCGACCTGGCATGTAAGATACTATATATCTTGAGGTTCTCTACCAATAAGTTAATACAACTGAGATCGTTTCTCGCCACTTTTTACTCTGCAACTGAGCCAGTGCTAAAATGTTCATGGTTTAAGATGAAAGTTTTAATATACTTATTTTTAACAGTCACAAGTTTTAGGTTCTATCCATCACAACTATAATATTCGTACACGCACAGGGAGTTGTTACATAGATAAGTATGACATAATATTATAGGCAAGGTAATGTTGATAAGGGGATTTAACCCAGAATTGGACTATTTATTGTTATCAACAGTATTGCATAAAATTACATACGCATTCCATTAAGGGCAACCGAGCGAATAGACCCTAACTAAAAGTTAATGTGATGGATTAGGAGCATTATGCCGTTATTCATTTTATATAAAGGTAACATTCGATTAATAATGTATTTATACAGTTATCTTCTGTTTTTGAGAAGCAATTAATTTGCTTTTTAAACATATGTATTTTAGCTCATTATTCTCAATGCTATTTTATGGATTTTAGTATTTTTTTTATCTGCCTATAGAATTGATGCAAAAATAATATTGTATGGTGGACAACCCATTTTACAGCGCTATGTCTTCTATGTCTATGAACAAACCACTCACGTGATTGTTTGGGAATTGCACTGTCACTTTAAATTTGGGTGCTCAACATGAGTACAATGTCATGTGAACAAGGCTCGGACGAGCCGAAACGTTATGGCGGCATCAGAGGAGAAATAAAATTATTTGCACTTACTTTGGTCCGTGTCCGTGGTTCGTGGTCATTGGGAGGATTCCTGTATACCTGACGCGGAAAGAAGTGATATATATATATATATATATATATATATATCTCAGCTTTGAAGTATTCAAAGTATGAAGAATACTAGCACTCACGGGAGCATTTTAATCTAAATTTATTGGGGTTTTAAAAGCACACAAGACGCGTTTCGGCAACCGCCTTTTTCAATATCAGCGGAGGTCTGGCAGCAGTATATATATATATATATATATATATATATATATATATATATATATATATATATATATATATATATGAGAAGCACCACAATCCTGTCAACTCCAAATCTTCGGATTCAGGTACAGACCACAGTGTGCCAAAAAGTAATGATGCAGTATTCTTTATAATGTGCAAACCAGCATGACGCATTTCGGCCGTGTTGCCACGGCCTTGATCACATGACATCAATATATATATATAATGTTAAGACTTACGTGCTTGTCAATATTTTTTCCTCAATATTTTTTCCCCGGTATTTTGTCCTACAAATATTGTGGGTTCAATATTCAAGGGGCACACTCATAGTTAGAATGTTTATTATCTAGCACTTCTAAGTCTGATGGTCTCTCCTGCTACATCTCGTTAGGTCTGAGTACATGCTAGGTGTTGTATGCTATTGACGTTTGCTTGGCTGTGTCTTAATTTTGGAATACTGAGTATGTTTTCACCAAGGGTTTGCAAAGTCGCATACTTTTTTCTGAAATTAAATAAAATGTCAAAATTATCAATTCAATTTAAGTTGTTTTTATATAGCGCACAGCTAACCGGCCGGGCCTCCCACGGCATATGCAACACCTCTCCGCGAAACCTACTTGCCCCTAATAGCAAGAGCCCCTGCTTCATAAAAGGCGGGCTTTATAAGAAGTTTTCTGAAGCAGACTTCTGAATGCTGACTTCTAAGGGGAGTGGTGAGGGAGTTCCAGAGCTTGGGAACAAGATGAGCAAAGGAGCTGCCACCACTTCTTGCTCTTTTGACCTTGGGCACCGACATGAGCCCTTGACTGTTTGACCGAAGGGATCTTCTTGGAAAGTAGGAGATAAGTAAGTTACGGATGATAATCGGGCCTTTTCCATGGAAAGCCCGATGTGCGATGCAGATGGCCTTAAAAAGAATTCTCTTTTGAACTGGAAGCCAGTGAAGGGCTGCTAAGTCTGGTCTGTCTGACTGATGCTTAGGTGTTTTGTGAAGGACTCTGGAGGCTGCAATCTGGACCTCTTGTAGTCTTTTTATCATGTATTTTGGACTCCCTAAATAAAGGTAGTTCCCGTAATCTAGATATGAGTTTATGAAACTTTGCACCACTATCCTCCCCGTGGATTGTGATAGTATGTGTAAGAACTTTGTGAGGGATCTCAGAATGTCAAAACATGATCCTGCCAGTTTTCTGACCTGCGTTTCAATCGTGAGCTTATCGTCTATCCAGAGTCCTAGACTTTTTACAGCTTGTGCAGGTTTAGGCAATTCTCCAAGTAGTTCTGGCCATGCCAGTCCCCTCCATCTTTCCATATTCTTTTCTATCACGAGAATCTGTTTTATCGCCATTGAGTTTCAGACTACTTGCAGACATTCAGTTTGTAACCTCTTTGAGACATAAATTGAGTTGGATGGAGGTTCTGTTGACACCGGGCGTGATGGCCATGATGATCTGAGTGCCATGGACGTATGACACTAAGACAAGTCTATGTGACCGTACAATTACAGCTAGGGGTAATAGGTACATATTAAAGAGTGTGGGGCTTAGAGATGGGCCATGTGGCACTCCACATTGTAAAGGATGGGCAGTTGAAAAGAACTGGCCTTCACACACCTGGAAACTCCTGTTTCCCAGGAAGGCTTCCAGCCACTTAATGGTGTCCCCTGATATTCCAGCTTCCATCATTCTCAGGATGAGGGTAGTGTGTGACACTGTGTCAAAGGCCGCGCTGAGGTCCAACATTATCATTGCTGCTGATCCACCTTGATTTAAAATTGAACAGAGTTCCTCGGTTGCTACCAGTAGTCTGTGCTACAGCCCGATCTGAAGCCTGTGTGGGTGGGGTGAAGAATACCGTGAGTTTCCAGAAAACTGGACATGTGTTTGTTGACATGCTTTTCAATTAGTTTGCTTGCTATCGGGAGCCAAAAGGGGATTTGCTGTAGAGTTTTTTTAGGAGTGGCTTTACTATTGCATGTTTCCATGCCTGGGGAATGTGGCAACTTTCCAGGAAGTGGTTCAGAATGTCAATAAGGATAGATAGGAGGATATTACCTCCTAGACCTAAAATATCAGGAGGGGTCGGATCAAGGGGAGATCCTGATTTGATTGATTTTAAAGTAGATCCCAAGGTGTCGTGGTCCAGTGCAGGAAAAGATGACAGGGTGAGACCAGACTCCAGCCTAGCTGACGCAGAAACATTAGGCGAAGTGGGTAGCGGAAGCATGCTCAAACTTTTATTAATTTTTCTGAGAAAAAGGTTAGCAAGCATGTTACAGTGTTCCCTCGAAGGTGGGAGACCTATGGAGCCTGAGGGAGGATTCTTGAGGTCCTTGACTACCTTAAACAATTCCTTGGAGGAATTGGAGGCGGTCTCTATTTTCCCTGCAAAGTGGGCGATTCTGGCCTGTTTTATGGCACGTTAGTTGTTCCTTATAGCTGATTGTGATGCTCTGACTAAAGAATGTTGCCAAGGTGTGGAATGCAATGATGGGGGATGATATCAGAAAGAGAGAGAGTTGCTAGAAGGCGTGGACAGGAGGTGGAGGAACCGGCTGGTCAGCTGGAGATGTGAACGATTGAAATTAATAAAGAAGACTATTCAACTAAGAAGATTTGTGGACCTTATGTTTACATTGGCGACGAGCGACAAGTGCAAGTATTTGTGCGAGGGACAGGTTTTTCACATCTTCACCCTTGGATGAGACGGGATCAAATATGTCAGACAATTATAAAGGAAACCGGAAAAAACCGAAACGGAGGAAAACGAAAGAAAATGACACTACATAAAGTTAAGGCAAGTCAACTTTATTTTAAGGAAAGACGTGAGAGGTGCAAATTGGTTCTGTGGATACATTATTAAAACAGCAGTTACTGAAGGCACGAGTCAACTCTGCGATACAGCTCAAGATCACTGCACGCTACTCAGGTAGGCGCATGCCATTTCACTAACATCTCGAGCTCACGCCTCGAGACAAAGCTGACAGCTGAACTGAGCCACGGACTCTAATAATTACTAAGCCAAGCTGTGCGCTCTAAGGAAAGAAATTAAAAAAAAAAAAAAATTAAAGGAACCATAAACAATACTTACTGTCCTGACATGGCACCAGTTACGCCGAGATAGTTATACGCAGCTCATTTCGATCTCTTCCTGAATTCTCACTCGACAACAGGAAGAAGCTAAAGAAGGACTTAACTCTTTGACTACAGAAAAAAAAGGGGAAGAAGAAATACTTGAACATTCCCTTCAAGGAAAGAAAAGAAAAATGGGGAATTTGTTTTGTTTAATTATTGTTTTAGTTTCTTATCTTAATTTCTTATGTTACATTTTTTATTTTAAAATAATATTTTAGTTTGCTGTGTTGAATTGTTTCTTTTTAGGCACAACATGGCTGAGCAAAGTAAGGCATCACCACCTTCGTTTTTGTCAACACTTGGGGAACCACCAATTCTGTGGAAACAATGGAAAAATTGTTTCTTACTTATATGTTGCCCATTGGAGGTGATAGGTATGGACCTTTAAGATGACAAGCTATTCTTCTTCATCATCTAGGGGTTGAAGGAAGAAGAGTCTATGAGGAATTACCTGAAGTATCGTTAGGCATGGGAGATGGCCAACACAACAATGTTTTTGAAATGTCTATGCAGATGTTGGATTTATAATTCATAAAAAAGACTAATTTAGTTTTAGAACGTCATAAATTCTTTTCAAGGATACAGAGGATAGATAAAGACATAGCGTCTTATGTTGCCGCATTAAGAGGATTAGCGTCGTCCTGTCGCTTTGAACAGTTGGGTGATTCTCTTATATGGGATCAAATAGAGAGGTGCACAAATAGTAAAAAGATAAAGGAAAAATTGTTAATAAAGGATCCTGATCTAAATGAGGCTATCCAAATTGCTAAAGGGATGGAACACACAGCAATGTGGTTACAAGAGATGGTCAGTAATGATAATCAAAACGGAAAGCTTGTGAGTGAGATAGGAGCAATATATTGTAAGAAAAAAGAAAGTGGAAAAGAAGAAGATGCTACTAACACAAAGACGAACGTCTTCAAGAATAGAGTTGAAACGGACGTGAAACCAAGGGGTACAAGTTGGAGAGAAGTAAAATGTTTTCACTGTGGTCCACCTGGACACATTGCTTCTAGCACAATGTGTGCTGCCAGAATGACACTTTGCAGAAATTGTGGCAGGAGAGGTCATTTTGCAAAAGTATGTAGAACAAAAATTGAATACAGAGATCGCCGAGACAACAAGAGAATTCAGGTAGTTGATCAAGAAGTCCAAAGATTGTTGTGAGAGTATTCAAGAATTGATAATAATGATGGAAGGTGAACAAAACGCAGTGAGGAATAATATGCAACAAGAGAATAATGAAGTGTTGGAACTACAGGGGGTGAAAAGAGAAAGCAGTGACAAATTGGAAAAACTGCATGGTCAGATAAAGCTAAATGGTGGATTCTCGAAGTTTATTTATTCTCATATTGAAAGGAACTTATGAAAAGAATTGGAAGTCTCTAGAAGCTGTGCAACTAAGAAAACCTAACATTAAGGCTGTAGGCTATGCTGAAAAGAGAATGCAAATTTTAGGAATTGAGTGGATGACAATAGGATTTAAAGGAAAGAGAGTTTATGGGAAAGTGTATATTACAGACTTTAGAGCGGATTTTTAGGATGGCGTCATCAGAAGGATTTACATATAATAATCAATCCCATTGCAAAAGAGCCTGTAATGGTGGCAGAAAAAGATGAGATTGAAGAGGTATGTGAGGATGGTCAACTGAACTTAGTAGAAAGGTATCCGCAAGTGTTTTCAGAGAAATTGGGGCTACTGAAAGGATTTTCCCATAGAATAATTCTGAAGAAGGGTGCAAAGCCAATAGTTCATAAAGTGCGAGGAATTCCTAATCTCATGAGGGAAACTTTGCAATTGGAATTGAATAAACGTTTAAGCCAACAGTTAATTGAACCCATAGAAGCCTCAGAGGGATTATCTCCAATTGTCGTTGCACCGAAGGAAGGCGGACAAATTAGTTTGTGCATAGACTTACGTGATCTAAATAAAAGTATTTGGGTGGATAGACAGCCACTTCCCAACATATCTGAAATGTTAACAACAAGAGGAAAGGGAGCTGTGTTTAGTGTGCTAGATATGTCAGCTGCTTATCACCAGGTAAATCTCCACATGCAGTTGAGGCACCTTACATCGTTTTGTAACTCCACTAGGGGCTTTTTGTTATAAAAGGATGCCTTTTGGGCTTGCTTTAGCCTCAACTGTTTTTCAGAGAATAATGAAAAATATTTTAAGAGATGTGGAACAGATATTATGTTTTCAAGATGACATTCTTGTGGGAAGATGTGTGATTGAGCATGACCAATTGTTCGGGGAGGTGAGGAGAAGGTTGGAGAATCATGGATTAACTATAAAGAAAGAAAAATGTCAAATCAGAAAAAAAGAAGTGACATATTTGGGACATGTAATCAATGAGGAAGGAATTAAACCAAAGAAATGCATAGTAATAACCATTGAAAAAGCACTAAGGCCACCTGGGAAAGATGAGCTAAAATTGTTTCTCGGACTTGCGGAATATTGCTAGTAGTTTGTAGAAAAATTTGTAGATGTTGTGGAGCCCCTCAGGAAATTGATGAAAAAGGGGTCAACATTTTTATGGAGCAAGGAATGTGAAGATGCGTTTCAGGGAATAAAACAAAGCATTGTGTAAGCACCCAAATTAGGACACTTTGATGTTGCAGCAAGAACATATGTAACTACGGATGAAAGCAATGTGGGTATTGGTGCAGTGTTATCACAGATTAAGGATGGAGAGGAATATGTAGTGGGTTTTGCATCTAGAAGGTTGCAAGGGGCAGAAACAACATTCTGTGATTGAAAGAGAGGCTTTGGCGTGCTGTTGGGGTATTAATCATTTCAATTTTTCTGTATGGGGTTTGCCTTTTAAAATAAGGATGGACCACAACCCATTAACGTAAATTTTCAAAGGTGGAAAAGGGCTAGCAGGAAATGTTACACCTCGTATATCACGATGGTTATGATCGGTGATGGAGTTCAACTTTGATGTGGAGTTTGTGAAGGGCAGGAAGAATGTGGTTGCAGATTACTTGTCGAGGATGCCGGTGGATGAGGAGAATTGTGTTGAGGAGGTATTGGATAAAGAAGAGTGTGAAATAATTGGGCAGAGAGCAATAAGCGTGGAAGAATGGAACATTGCCAGTGAGAACGATTTGGTTATGAAGGAAGTAGAACGTAGGGTAGTACAAGGTTGGGATGGAATGGAGTTGATGAAAGTAATGAGTGAGCATTTTAAGGTCAAGGAGGAATCGAGTATTGCAAATGGAGAGTTGATGAGAAGGAATCAGTTTGTTCCTCCGGAAGGAGTCCGTGCACACATTGTCGACATTGCGCATGAGGGGCATTAAGGACGAGGAATAATGAAGAGGAAAGTGAGAGAGTCTTTTTGGCGGGAATGGACAGTGAGGTGGAGAGTAAGGTAAAGGATTGTGTGGCCTGTAGAAATAGTGATAAAACTAAGATAACAAGACAACCTCCTTTGGAATGCATGGCTTTTCCTGAGAAACCGTGGGAAAAATTGGCTATTGATTTTCTGGGACCTGTAGCGAGGTTGGGTTTTGAAAGTAGATATATGTTGGTGTTGGTAGATCATCATACTAAGTGGTTTGTAGTGAAGACCATAGAACAGGTGAATACAGCTGGAGTGATTGAATTTTTGGAGAACACGTTAATGGAAGAAGAAATACCGAAAACTATTGTATCGGACAATGGATTACAGTTCATTTCTAGGGAGATAGGATGGAAATTGTTCATGAGAGAGTAGCTCTTTTCCGACCACAAGCTAATGGATTGGTGGAAAGGGTGAATGGGTTGATAATGGAAAATGTTCAGTTGTCACTAGCTAATGGTCTTCCGTGGAGTAGAGAGTTGAGGAGGAGGATTTTGACGCATGTGACGCCTCCAAATTCTGTCACAGGAGTGTCACCTTTTGTGTCTTTGAAAGGAAGGGAGCCGGGCATGAAGGAGTGTCCCATTTGGTTGAGGGGAAGGAGTGATGTGAGGGTTGATCATGAGGAGGTAAGGAAGAGAGTGGAGAAGTCACAAGAGAAGAATGTGGAGTATTACAATAGGAGGAAGTGTGTGAGAGAGTGTTTGGTTGAGAAAGGAGATTGGGTTGTAGTGAGGAAAAGTGGTTTTCTGTGCAAGGGGGCAGTAAGATCCATGTAAAGTGAAGGATATCAAAAGGAATGTGGTGATTTTGGATGATGGAACAACGAGGAATGTGAGCGATGTATGTAAAGTTCGTAGGTAAAGGCAATAGTTTTGTACCTGTAGAGATATAGTGCTATGTTAGATAGGTTTGATAACGGATGTTTGTTTTGTATAAATCTTTGTTGATTTTATAAGGGGGAAGATGCGTGATGGTCTGACTAAAGAATGTTGGCAAGGTGAGGAATGCGATGATGGGGGATGACATCAGAAAGAGAGAGTTGCTAGGAGGCATGGACAGGAGGTGGAGGAACCGGCTGGTAAGCTGGAGATGTGAACGATTGTGAAATTAATAAAGAAGACTATTCAACTAAGAAGATTTGTGGACCTTCTCTTTACACTGATCTGTAGTAATTTTTACTGTTGTTATCATATTCTCTCCTCCATTCTCTCTCCCTCTTCTTTGCTTCTCTTTTTAACAAAGTCAGCCATGGAGTGTACCAAGGGGCCTTATATTTCGTCTGATTAGGTTTAGCAAATTTACAAGGGATTCGGGGATCTAAGGTTGTTATTATCAAAAGCATACAAAAAGAACTTTGAGGTATCTCACACGAAAATTGAATGTGAGGCTATGCTTAGTGATCGAACTTGTATCCATGAGAAACTATTTGCTCAAACCATTCTTTTGCAGCAAAAAAAGATTGTGAAATGTTGCAGTGGCATAATGTTGAATATTGCTTGAATTACACAAGGATAGTCGTAAATCCCACTGAGTCACCGTAACTGATTCACATATATAGGCATATAGGAGGTAACTCTCCTATTCCTGACCCGCTCATTCCTCTTTAGTTTTTACAGCTTATATTACTTCTGTTATCAACCATAAAGAGTTACCTATGGGTATGAAGGTGAGTGGCATTGAATGAGCTGCTGGAACTACATGTATTTGCATACAACAAATATAATTTAACTAATAGCTGGAATCCAATGCCGGTGGGAAGGATGTATGAATGAGCTAGTTGGAAGTGATTTGTGCTAAATGATGTAACAACTGAATAAGACTGTCGGAGTCCCTCTGGTTCTTGCCTCTCCAATGCTGGTCATGAAAATGTTCAAGTGACCGCGCCTCGGATCTATTTTCACTACAATATGAAAACTACCCACACAATGACTAATGCCCTAAAAGGGAGCTTGTTGCAGAGAACAGGACCTTCCTGTGTGCTGTACTGTTGGAGTACCCAACTATGAATTTGGCAATACTGGATCTGCCTTTGTGTATCTGCCTTTCAGGAAGGGTGGGTAGGGGATTTGTGAGGCAGGTTCTGTTTTTTCAGAAGATAAATAGAATATCTACTGTGAGGCAACAGCAGCTTGCCCCATAGCAACATGGGATATAGAGGAGGCAAAAAGGGACCATGCAAAGAGTGTGAAAGGTACACGTCCTTCTCCTCTGCCTCATACTGGCCTGTGATAACAGGTGATGAGAAGCTCAGGCATCATGTCTGATTCTACATTAGCATGTGGTAAACTTACCAGGAAGCTGTGCCCTACAAGAGTCACACATTTATAGGGAAGAAGCACATTAGAGGCACCTTAGATAAGGACCCTGTGAGTTAAGGTTTGAAAATCTTACACATTTAGAAAGAACTGTAGAAACAGAATGATATTATGGCAGAGAATGCAATAAGAGTCTAGTAAATGGTGCAGAGGTTGAGTATGCTGGTAGCAGCCAAGTACAAAGGATGAAATATTTTTGCTTTGGGCATGATAGGTTCTGACAGCACTGAAAGCTGAGGGCTCAAGTTGGAGAAATTAATATAATTTTAGAACACCTAAACAACGAGAACCGTATGATCTTCCTGTCAGTTAAATGTCTGGAGGTCAATGTGAAAATAATGACTAATAAAGTTTGTCGCAAGATGGTCAGAAAGCACTGAGGGCCTCATTACATGTTGCTCATTATTTTGAAAGGTAATTGTTGGGAGGGTAATGTTCCCTTCATGGTGAATGGGCATGTTCCCCAGCCCTGAGTGACTGACTATCCTTGCTTTGTATGTTTGGCCCTGGCATCATATTAATCTAGCATGTGCACTGAGGCCTAGGCCTCTACCTGACTATAAGAGGTCCTCAACTCGTCCTATAACCCAGTGGAGTGGAGTATGCATGCCCTTATTTGTGACAGTGGAATACTGTCCCTCTCATTGGATTTAGTACATAGAGCAGTGGTGGCTGCATACTGTATTTTGCTGATCAAAATGAATAACCAGACCCTGGTATCTGGGTCATTGGAGTGGAGGTCTATTAGCCCGCCTGTGTAAAGTTCCACTTCTATTCACTTTTTAAGTCTGTTGCACTAACATACAGAGTGCATGTTAAGTATGTTGCAGAGGGCAGTCGATGTGGTACATGCATGGTTTGTGTGTGTGAGCCAGATTAATGGAGGCCTGTCAGATCCAATTTTGGCTACCCCTGGCATGGCATTGCACAAGATAGAGGGTGAAGATTGTGCTTCCAGTCAGTAGAAGAGTATTGCTCATATTCTTGCAGCTGGAGGAAGAAGAGTGAAAACACTGAACTGAGGGAGTGGAGACATGGCTTGAGATATTCTACGAGGCCGTGTGGTTAGCATGATGCAGCTTATTACTCTTACACAACACTACCATTTGGTGGAATGTAGGATGGGAGGTGGGATTGCAGATTCTGTTGTGAAAGGTGGGTAACCCTTTAACTGAGTGCAGCTCTTTTTTCTTTTCCTGTTTACTTCTTCAGTTGTGCTAATGACAGACACTTCACACTTCTTTGTGAAACTGGCATGGGTGCTCCTGGATGGAGACGACTCAGCTGTGAGAAGCATCAATGGCTGTGTCAAGAGAATAGCTTGGGAAGGACACTTGAAAGACGAACCACCCCAAACCAGTTCTACAGTTTGAATCATTGTATCTACATCTGCTGTCTTCCAGTTGTGTATAAAAGTGGGTTCCCAACTACCCCACTTTGGCTCAAGTCCCAAGTCCTCCATGACCAAGGAAGGTAGTGGTTCACATGGTACTCAGGGGGTTGCTGTGTAACCAGGGCTGGTGTCCACCTGCCAGCCACTCTCCCGGAGGTGAGGGGACATCAGTATAAGTCTAGATCTCTTGCTGGAGGGGATGAGTGCCTGCTTTAAAGCACCATGCCTGTCTGCTGAGAGAGGGAAGGAGACTGCCTGGCCCTGCAGGAGGGGGGACTGTCCAGGGCAGTGCATCCTGGTGGTTGTGGGGGACCCAGAAGAAGCAGGCTAATCAAGAGTGTTCTGGAATGACTCTGGTTCCAGAGGCCACCCTATCCCCCTCAAGCTCTCCTGTCGGTTCCTGGCAGGAATCGTGATTCAGTGGTGATGGGCATGCAAAGGCCCTATTGGGCAGTGATGGCATGTCTTTAAAAGCCAGTGCAGGCCTGCAACTGCTGAACTGTTGACTGCCCCCTGAGGGCTGCATCAGCTGTAGTGCTGACCAACCGGCACAGGGCTGACTCTGCTGAATTGCTGACCGACCTGTGGGGAGGCATTTGCTGGCTTGCTAAATGAACCATGTAGGACTGCAAATAACAAGGTGCTAAAGGCCCTGCTACCCTGTCTGCCTGGCCATCCGCTACAATTGCTGGTTGTGAAGGACCTTGAGGGACACAACTACCAACAGTCCCGCTGGGTTTTTGTTATCTCAAGACTGCTGATCTTCAAGAGATTGACTGCGCAGTTCATGGCAAGGCTGCTTTATTCAGGGTGGCACATCTGCAAAGTGAAAGCTGAAATGGTGCACAACCAAATGTGGCCATGTGCCTGGCTGCAAGGATACTCAGGAAAAGACTACCAGTGCATAACTGCTTTTAAGTGTCTGTTTAAGCCAACAGAGTGCAGCATAGCCCAGAAGAAACCATGAGACTACTTGTTCATCGTGTGAAAGGGTAATTACCCTAAAAGACTTGAGACTGAGCATACATATGCGTCAGGGGTAATTATACTGCACTTGGACCTGTTTCACGCTACTGAAAGCCCCCAGAAACTGAAAGAGAACCTAAACCAGTAACCCAGAACCAGAGAAGGAGCAGGGTGAGTGCTGCACCTGCAAAGACAGCGTATAGGAACACTGACTTGTTTGTGACTTTTGTAGTGGAGCGGGGTATTCTAAATCTTAATTTTTGGGTGTAATCATTAAATAACCCCCACCATTGGTTGTATGGACCTTCCTTTCCTCTATCTATAAATGAAGTTCTTAGTTGTGCGTCGACAAGGAGAAGTTAAAAAGGAGCAATCATCTACAAAAATGTCCATATACGTTATAATCTTAAAACTTTAGTAAAGTCAATAAGGAGAATTTGTGTGAGTTAAAAGGTTTTTTTAATCAATCTTTTTAGTTTTAATATTTATTTAATAACTATTAATCTTTTAAGTAGCATAATTAGAAACAACAATAATCCAGTAATCAATATTTCAATATATGTAAAATACAATATTGTCAGTATGACAGTTAAAATTGAAATAATACAACAGCATGTTCAATGAAGGAATTTCCCTATTCATAATTAAGTTAGAATGGAATAAAATAAGGTGTCAGTTCAGAAACCCATTTAAGAGTTCTGTTGAGAGAATAAATGCATAAGAATAAAGCCTATGCACTTCAATAAAGAAAAGATGAAGCTGGAAAGCATAGTCAGCTATAAGTCAGCCCCATCTAATAAAATAGAACATAGGTCCAAGAGCAATCTCCCATGAAGGGAGTTGTAGTCTCAAGAAACCCAGAGATAGATCTCCAGAAAATGTGAGTGAGAAAAGCCTCTTCTACTCTAGGAACACACACTAATATAAACACACAATATTATAGATGAAAAACAAGTATCACTTTCTTCATTCACAGCATCCAATAGGATTTCAGTAAACCCTTGGGAGTAGTCAAACCCCCCAGTTTCTCACATCTTCACAATGGGCCACAGACACAAGTCCTTGAAAAGGTACTTCATCCACATTTTGCGGTTCAGACAGTTGAATCATCTTTCCTGTTGTCTCCTCTCCTTCCGGTGAAAACCTCACTATCAGTTGTCTAATACAAAACAAATGCCTATTCACTAGCTAACAGAAGGCTTCTGGAAAGCTACAGCATCAGCAGCGAAAGAGAAAAACATCCCGTGCAAATCAACAATTTAATGTGAATCCAGGCCTTTCAATACTAACGTGTAATTTCTGTTAACAGTGTTTTAGGAAAAACAGCGGTTCAATTTGGCCCGAGTGGGTCCTGTACAACCAAGTGAAACCCTCGAGAAGGACACAAGGTAAAGCTTTTTGGGGTAGACAATTAATCATTAAGGGAGCACGAAAGTAGTAGGGGAGCATATGTGGTGTAAAATAAACATTTTATTTTACACAAACATGATTTAACGACAATCAAGGTAAACAGGTGCTCACATAAAGTGACAGGTGCGTAATGTGACAAGGTGCGGTGAACTCTAAAAACATTACATCACATTGACAACAGAGTAGGAACTTCGCTTAGGTTAATACAATTGAGAGAGTTCCTCTTGTAGAAGTCGACGGCGTTTCGATCTTAGGGACTTAAGATCATCATCAGGACAATAATTGAGCAACCTGAACTTCCTACAAGAACCACTGAGGCATGGGTGTTGTAGAACCGATCTGTGGTTAGTACAGTGTTGTATTTCTTGCCTTGAAGTGCGTATACTATTGAGGTCGCGGGACCTACTTCCAGCCGGAAGTAGTACAATCTGCGCAATACTGCTCTCATGCAGGGCGGGGACCAACTAGAATGCAGCGCTTCACAATTGGAGCCCCATTTATTTTAGACTTCCAGCGGGAGTCAAACACCGGTCTGGTCGGCGCGCTGCAATGAATCACTCTATTTCTGTTAACAGGGCATCAGAAGTTAGGCTAACTTACATTAATAGATTATATTACTTCACTTGTATGCTTATAACATCTCGGTATGATTATCTACTGCAAAAGTCGATTTTTATTATATATGGGTTATTCAACATGAACTTTTGCAATTTTTAGGTCGAGCCTAGAGTCAGTGCGCATGCGCTGCTCTGCGAGGCATGCTGTAATCCCTCTGTGGGGTTTAAACACACCCACACACGCCCACCGCTTTTTCATTGGTTGCTTGCACTGCCTTTAAAAATGCCATTGCTTTTGTTGGTGAATAGTGTACATTTGTCCCACCTTGTGGCTATTTTGTTACCGTCCTGGCGACTGACCCTGCTACATCGATCCTTTAACTAGTGCCCAAATGTTTTTTTTCAGTGTACTACTTTTTTCATTCCACCCTCTCCTCGCAGCTTGCTTATTTTTTCCAGTGATGTGCTTGTTTTTGGTAGGTACAGGGAGATTCACTTTCCCTCACACGTCTTATTTTTCTTCCTGTGTCCCACACGTCAACAGTCTTCATTCAAAATAAGACAGTTTATACTGTATTGAATGTTTTTTACTCTGTGTGCACACTTTTTCTGGGCAGCACGCATGTGTAGAGCACTGTTCCCACTGTGCACTCTCCGCTCATGTGCGTGGCTGGGACAGGAAGAGCGATATTTTTCATGGACAAATGCACTATTTCATAGTAGTTCGTTTTTGCACAAAATTATAAAAGCATATTTGAGGTTTTCCCACTGTTTCCAGGGAAAGTATACCTTGTCTTATTGAAGATCACGCTCGAGGAATCCAACATAAGCCTTTTCCATTATGGGCGCTTCCTAAATGATCTGCCGTGACAGCCTGTACATCCACTGCTTCCTTTTTCCTCTTTCTATGTCTGTTGCTCTTTGTTCATTGTGGCCACTGAGATGGGTTTTTAAAATAACTCCCATCATGCCTTGCTGTTTTCTATTGGATTCTTGCTGATTAGGCACCTGGCGCGGAAGCGCAGTTTTCAAACCTAGTAGGAGTGCACTCAAAGCTGCGCAAGAAGCTGAACATATTTAACGCTTTGACTTGTTTTGCTTCCAGCAGAATAGGCAGTGGGTTACAATGTGAAGTGTGTCGGAGTGATCCCTCAGGTAAATTGAGTACTTTTTTTTTCAGAACAGATTTTATTTATTTATTTAATTTATGCAATGTGATTGGCCAATGGACTACATCATTATTTGCGGATGTATACATATAATTTCATATCATATACTTATAACGGTAAAGTTGAGTACTTTTTAATGTCTCGCAGGGATTCATTGAATCGGGCTATGCTATGGACTGGCTGATCTAACGGTGCACTATTTAATTAGTCATATTAGGCAGTGCTCAGTGAGCAATGGGAAGAAGTTCCTAAACTTGAGTGAAAGCTCAGGTGCTCCAAAGCTCAATCTATGTTATAAATGTGGAGTTTTGCCTTCTGCTGACTTAAGGGTAGAGAGGTGTGTCCCGGAGCGCCTTATGATACCATATCGTCCGTGCTTCTTTATCTGGGATTTGGGCGATGCCGCTGGTTGAGCCAGTGGTGGGACTACCCAGTGCTGTCTGTAGAGACTGAGCTGAAAAACAGGGGTATGGTGCCCCTAAGGCAGATTGCCATCATGCTCCTCTGACACATAAGCAGATAAAACATATTACAGGTTTTGTTTCAATTCCTATGCTCTCGGACGTTGGAACAAGCCCACGTTAGGCTGATGTGTTTGGCTTATAAGATACCAGAAGGATGGATTGCTGTATGCAGTTTTTGCACCCCTCTCTCCCCTCCCGCAAATCACACACAGGCATTGTTGACGGAATCGCCACTACTTTATCATCTGGGAACACTGGAAAGTGAAGGCAGATATTAACACTTTGACAGCCATTCTGTTGAACGCACAGCCGCTTTTAATGTAAAAGCTCGAAATATTCCGCACAGGTCACACTGTAAAATGGACAGAGATCCTCTTTCTTTTGTGATTATCCTAGCTGTGTGTTTCTGAAATTTTGCTGTGCGAATTTCTAATTAAGAATTTCAAATTAATTGATGTTTCAGTACTTGGTATTATGTGATGATTGTCTTGACTTTACTCACCCTGTCCTCATTGGTTAAAAATAAAAAAACGAATCTGATGTGTTTATATATTTATGGTCTTCGCCATGTCTATCTCAAGCTTATTTATCAACAGAAAGAAAGATTGGAAAGGCAAAAAAATTCAAATATTTGTCAGATGCAGGTATGTGAGATTTTGTTGCTAGATAAAATATTTATTTTACTAGAACGCAGAGGGCATTGTTCGATCTGCGCTTGGGTATAAAAGCTTCGCCTGCTAGAGCTCTCCTTTTCTAGTTTTTCCTGAAGCCAATAACATACTTTGGGGCAGATTTACAAGGAACTAACGCATCTGCATAGATGTGTCAGTTTCCTTGCGCCAGTGCCAAATGTCCTTGCGCCACAATGGATGCGCTCTATTTACAATACAGTGCTCTATGGCGCAAGGATTAACAGATGCGTCAGAAATACTGATGCATCTGTTGGCACAAAAGTGACGCATCGCTGGAGTTGCTCATGAAAGTGACGCAACTCCAGCAATGTGCCACAACAGATAGGTGAGTCCCATACAAAAAGCCATGCGTCATTCCTTACGCCTCTTCTGAGCAGGCGTAGGGATTTTGACACAGTGAAGGCATAGAGTGACGCAGTGAAATGTTGTAAATTTCACTGCGTCAGTTCTACATGGCTTTTTGCGTGGGAACACCTAACCTGCATACATTATACCTGGCGCAGGTATAATGTGACGCAGGGCTTTACAACGTGACACATCTCCCTAGATGCGTCACGTAAATTAGCTGCATTGTTTGCGCTGCCGTTGCGTCAAAAAAAGTGACGCAATGGCGACGCAAGGAGGCGCAAGGGGCTTGTAAATCTGCCCCTTTGGTTTTGACACCTTTTATTTTTTTGCAAATCATATTACTTTATAACTCAGGCTTCCTTTACTGGAGGGGCTTTGAACTTGTAAAGATGAGCCTACCTGTTAATTTTTTTTGAGAATCTGATGAACGCTGATAATTTCATTGTATTTACTAATTCGTCCCACGCTATCTATTTCCTTTTATTGTTTTGACCGAGGACCACACTGTGTTACTTTTCTCTGGATGATCCTTAAACTGTAACTACAATTGACAATCATGTTACAGATTTTTCACTATCAATATATGAGCATATGCACAACTATGTTTTGCCCTAAGGCACTGCTCATTGCCTCACATATGATGACATATGTTACATCACAAATGACGTCATCGATGACATCATGAATCACGTACCATTAACATCTTTCATGACATTACTTTGGGCAGCCAGGGTATGGGCTTTTTGAATATGGTTTAAAATTATTTCCATCTGTGCACAAACTGTAACTATTCAATCACCAATTTTGTATACTTTCTGCTCCTTGGCTAAATACTTATAAGGTCCCAAAGGCGAGACCAAATGCATTTCAAATCCATTTATTTAAATGTGTTTGTATTTGCAAAATCAAGACATTCGCTGCAGCAATAGTGTGTAGTATTGCTTGCATCTGGGTAATTAAAGCATTTTCTTTCTTGAAAAGATAAGCACTAGGCTGGACTTACTTTATTAGGTCTGTTTGTTGATTGTTGAACTGTGAGTTCGAGCACCCCCACCTTACCTTCCTAAGAAGCCTGTGACTGCTCGACTGTGCTACCATGACATTTCAGTACAGATACAGGCATATATTACCCAATTTGCAGTGACATAGTAGTTTAGGCCCAAGAGAAAGACAAACAACCTAAATCCCCTCGTTTGAGGCTCAATATCCCATTCCTGCCTAGTAGCCCCCAAAGACTTTTATAGCAATATTGCACCTGGTAAATAATGACACCACCAGGTTCAGTATTTGCCTGGTGTGATATCACTTCCCCATCCCAAGCTCTACACCTTAGAAAGAAACAGTGTGATAATTCTGCGTGTTATGACATTCTTTCTGAGCTGCAATACTAGAAATGGGCAGAATTTTCTTTCCGAGGTTTTGCTAGGTGAAATTTGTACATGGAAAAGGTATGATATTACTGCTCAATATTGTAATAACCAAAGAGTGCTTTTATCACCAATAAGGTACTGAACAGCAAAGTAAATGTTAAGAAAGCGAAAGCGCTGTATTTGCAGCAAACATAAAGAAGTTGCTAAATAGAGCTAAATAACCCTTTCAAATTGCCTACCAACATACTAACCTGCCAATCCTACAAACCAGGCAAATTCACAAAAATGCCATACATTTCTGAAAATCTTTATCTCTAAAATATCTTCAGTTTGGGAAGTCATCACCACAGGCCTTCAATCTGACTTCAGACTTGTTCTTCATATCTCCAGCAAAACTGAATGGCCTCAGTTGCCAGCCCTATCCAAACTGGCAAAGACAATACACTTTCTAAAACTGACTTTTATTTAATGACATATATTTTCCAGTCTCTGTCACCAAAACATCCTTCAGACTTTTCAGTTGTCCCAGAGCATATCCTCCGTCTACAAGAAGAAAAGTTCCCATACTCATTAAAACTGAGATAATTATGGCACAATTAGAAAAACTGATAATACTATAGACCAGTAACCAATTTCCCTTGGATACGGAAAGCCACTGAGAATTGTCTCGCAATTTAACTATCAAACTTCGTAGGACAAGACAATTTACTGACAACCCACTCATCTGGCTTCTGTAAAGGCTGTATTACAGAAACAGTGGTCCTTAAACAGAACAGTGTGGTCATCAATATAAATATAGACTCCAATCAGTGCTATATTACGAGAGTCCAGCCGGACATTCAATTTAATAATTCAAAAAATGTCAAAAACCAAAAATAAACACATCAATACAGTGGGACACAATCCTGCATCCTACATAGAAACATGACAAGTACACTTAGGACAGGAACATATCAGGCAAGACAGGGTAGCTTGTGGAATATTAAACACAATTTCTAACAAGCTTGAGGAAACAGTAAATACACTTTTTTTATCAGATTTGATTAATGTGCAAACTGTTTACATTGGTCGATGACGTTTCGATCCTCTTTAAGAAATAGTAGGATCATCATCAGGACAGTTAAAAATACAAGCCTGAATAATTAGAGATTGCCTGTGGAAAATGAGGAAAAGGGAAGGAGATTAAGGAGCGTCTAGTACAAACTGTAAAACAATATGCTATCCAGGGGGTCCGGGACCAGCCCCGGTGTGACCGCACCATGCTCGTGAAGGAATAACCATTATGAAAACACACGAGGACTCACAACAAAGCAATAACTGTGACGGGAGATGGCTAGCGTGAGTAAACGTGAACGTCAAAGCTGCACATTAGAATAAGGTGTAGGTGGAAACAAGCGTGGAGACATGAGCGCACGCAATCATTCGTTACAGGATAGTGTCAAGCGAGACAGGCTAGGCGGTACACGCGTGAGCAAGGTGGAAAGGCCTAAGGATGTAAAGGACCGAGTTCGGGGTGCCCGCAGCGCGTGTGAGGTGATGCTCGTTCGCAAAAATGTGAAGTAAAAACTAACCTCAAGGGGCTTGCGGAAGGTTAAGCCACAATTACCCTCAGTGGTGGAGGCCGATTAAATAGGATGTTCTGTAAAAATTAAAATCTATGCATAAGGTACCGGAGTTACTCATTAACAACTGGCAGACAAGAGGATAAAACCAGTGGGAATTCTCACCTAAGAAAAACCTGGCGATTAAACTGTAAATTATCAGTTCCAGGGCAGCAAGTGGCGATGCACTACAGGGAAAAAGGAGGGAAAGGAGGAGTGAGGAATCAAAAGGGTGGCTTGGAAGGAGTCAGATGACTACGCAGGGCAGCGTGCTTACCGTTATGCTGTGTGGTCCAAGGCTTGATGGCAGGGAAATCCATCGGCCAATGGAATGCTCCTATTTGTGTTGTGAGTGACAGGTGACTCAGCATAAAGGTGGCCATGTTGGGTGAGGGTTTTAATGAATATAGAAGACAGACTGGGTGCAGTAAAGGAACCACTAGAGAGCCAAAGGGTGGCAGTGAACTAGAAGAAGAATAAAAGAAGAATCAACCATACTGAACAGTATTCATTATTTAGGTAACAGGAAAAATTACCAAACAACTGAACTAACAGAATATACTTGGTAACAATTGGCAGAGATATTCAGGAACCATGGTAAAGGCAAGCAACACCGCAGTTAGTGGCAATTGCATTCAGATTACAAAATAGCAGTAGACACAGTGAAGGCGGAACTAAGTTCTTGGTACAAGGAGTGGTCTAGAGCAAGGTGGTCCAGTCCTCATTCCTGTTCAGTCCATTCCTGATGCTGTTCATGCGGATAATCTGTCTGAGCTCCTCTTTATTCAGAAGTTGTGCAATGTCTCCGCCTCTTGGGGTTTGCTTTACAACGTTTATGACTGTCCATTTAATGTCATCTTCATTGTGTCCTGCCTCGGTGAAATGATCCACTAAAGGCGCGTTGGGAGTTTTGCAGCGCACTCTACTCCTGTGTTGTCCGATTCGGGTCTTCACTTTTTGTGTTGTTTGACCAATGTAAATAAGCAAGCAAGGACATTGAATCAAATAAATGACATTGCAAGTATTACAGTTGGAAAATGCTCTTGATTTGATTGACACATTATTAAAGGCAAAATCTTTGCCTTCTAGAGTAAAATCACACACATTGCAGTTGGCACATTTGGCGTGCCCGATTAGAGGTTCAAGGCCCCAGTGTGCATCAAGAGTAGTAGCTGGCCTGGAATTAGGTAGAACCGCCCGTACCAGGTGGTCTTTGAGATTGCGGCTTTTGCGGAATGTTCAAATTCCCTGCGTTCACAGTAGGCCAGTGTTTGATGATAGATTTACGGATGGGGTTCGAGATAGGGGAGAATGTGGTCACACAGACTATGCGATTGTTGTCAGACTTGATTTTGGGGGAGAGCAGGATTTCTCTTGGGCAGTACCAGACACGCTTCTGTGCAATTCGTACCAAGCGTTTAGGGTAACCACGTGCTTTCAACTTGGTAGATAAGATTGACGCTTCGCGAAAATAATCCTCTTTGGCGAAGCAATTGAGTCTTATCCGCAAAAATTGGGAGTATGGTAAAGAGTCACGTAGTGCTTGTGGGTGATTACTTTCATAACGAAGCAAGGTGTTACACTCTGTAGTTTTTCTGTATAGCCTGGTAAGTAGTTCACCATTGGAGTGGAATATGGTGAGATCGAGGAAAGGAATCAAAGATTTGTCATGTGCAAGGGTGAAATTAAGGCCTAGACAATTATTGTTCAGCCAGTGTAGAAATTGGTTGTGGGTCTCAACATTATTGTGCCAAATCATGAAAATGTCATCTATATACCGACGTCATATATAGATGACATTACGTGACTCTTTACCATACTCCCAATTTTTGCGGATAAGACGCAATTGCTTCGCCAAAGAGGATTATTTTCGCGAAGCGTCAATCTTATCTACCAAGTTGAAAGCACGTGGTTAACCCTAAACGCTTGGTACGAACTGCACAGAAGCGTGCCTGGTACTGCCCAAGAGAAATCCTGCTCTCCCCCAAAATCAAGTCTGACAACATTCGCATAGTCTGTGTGACCACATTCTCCCCTATCTCGAACCCCATCCGTAAATCTATCATCAAACACTGGCCTACTGTGAACGCAGGCAATTTGAACATTGAGCGCCCTCTATTTGCTTTCCGCAAAAGCTGCAATCTCAAAGACCACCTGGTACGGGCGGTTCTACCTAATTCCAGGCCAGCTACTACTCTTGATGCACACTGGGGCCTTGAACCTCTAATCGGGCACACCAAATGTGGCAACTGCAATGTGTGTGATTTTACTCTAGAAGGCAAAGATTTTACCTTTAATAATGTGTCAATCAAATCAAGAGCATTTTCCAACTGTAATACTTGCAATGTCATTTATTTGATTCAATGTCCTTGCTTGCTTATTTACATTGGTCAAACAACACAAAAAGTGAAGACCCGAATCGGACAACACAGGAGTAGAGTGCGCTGCAAAACTCCCAACGTGCCTTTAGTGGATCATTTCACCGAGGCAGGACACAATGAAGATGATATTAAATGGACAGTCATAAACGTTGTAAAACAACCCCCAAGAGGCGGAGACATTGCACAACTTCTGAATAAAGAGGAGCTCAGACAGATTATCCGCATGAACAGCATCAGGAATGGACTGAACAGGAATGAGGACTGGACCACCTTGCTCTAGACCACTCCTTGTACCAAGAACTTAGTTCCGCCTTCACTGTGTCTACTGCTATTTTGTAATCTGAATGCAATTGCCACTAACTGCGTTGTTGCTTGCCTTTACCATGGTTCCTGAATATCTCTGTCAAATGTTACCAAGTATATTCTGTTAGTTCAGTTGTTTGGTAATTTTTCCTGTTACCTAAATAATGAATACTGTTCTGTATTGTTGATTCTTCTTTTATTCTTCTTCTAGTTCACTGCCACCCTTTGCTCTCTAGTGGTTCCTTTACCACACCCAGTCTGTCTTCTATACTCATTAAAACCCTCACTCAACATGGCCACCTTTATGCTGAGTCACCTGTCACTCACAACATAAATAGGAGCATTCCATTGGCCGATGGATTTCCCTGCCATCAAGCCTTGGACCACACAGCATAACGGTAAGCACGCTGCCCTGCGTAGTCATCTGACTCCTTCCAAGCCACCCTTTTGATTCCTCACTCCTCCTTTCCCTCCTTTTTCCCTGTAGTGCATCGCCACTTGCTGCCCTGGAACTGATAGTTTACAGTTTAATCGCCAGGTTTTTCTTAGGTGAGAATTCCCGCTGGTTTTATCCTCTTGTCTGCCAGTTGTTAATAAGTAACTCCGATACCTTACGCATAGATTTTAATTTTTACAGAACATCCTATTTAATCGGCCTCCACCACTGAGTGTAATTGTGGCTTAACCTTCGGCAAGCCCCTTGAGGTTAGTTTTTACTTCACATTTTTGCGAACGAGCATCACCTCACACGCGCTCGGGCACCCCGAACTCAGTCCTTTACATCCTTAGGCCTTTCCACCTTGCTCACGCGTGTACCGCCTAGCCTGTCTCGCTTGACACTATCCTGTAACGAATGATTGCGTGCGCTCATGTCTCCACGCTTGTTTTCACCTACACCTTATTCTAATGTGCAGCTTTGACGTTCACGTTTACTCACGCTAGCCATCTCCCGTCACAGTTATTGCCTTGTTGTGAGTCCTCGTGTGTTTTCATAACGGTTATTCCTTCACGAGCATGGTGTGGTCACACCGGGGCTGGTCCCGGACTCCCTGGATAGCATATTGTTTTACGGTCTGTACTAGACGCTCCTTAATCTCCTTCCCTTTTCCTCATTTTCCACAGGCAATCTCTAATTATTCAGGCTTGTATTTTTAACTGTCCTGATGATGATCCTGCTATTTCTTAAAGAGGATCGAAACGTCGTCGACCAATGTAAACAGTTTGCACATTAATCAAATCTAATAAAAAAAAGTGTATTTACTGTTTCCACAAGCTACCCTGTCTTGCCTGATATGTTCCTGTCCTAAGTGTACTTGTCATGTTTCTATGTAGGATGCAGGATTGTGTCCCACTGTATTGATGTGTTTATTTTTGGTTTTTGACATTTTTTGAATTATTAAATTGAATGTCCGGCTGGACACTCATAATATAGCACTGATTGGAGTCTATATTTATCCTGATGACCACACTGTTCTGTTTAAGGACCACTGTTCTAATACTAAACTGTTACCCAAGGTCCTTATCTACATTTTGGGTTCCCTTGTGTTTGTGAAAATATGTATTACAGAAACAGTCACAGGCAAAATGATAAAGTATATACACCAGAAGGTAGATTTTCTAAAGTTTCATGAAATACAGCAACGCAACCAACATTGTTGCGCTGCATGAAAGGCAGAGAGCAGAACAGCAACATATCTACCAGTATATGGCACTGTTTTCCTCTCTCCCTGCTCTGGTGCACTTTAGGCTGCCATGGGCCAAAGCACACATGTGTTCTATCAAACATAGGTTTTGTAGTGAAACGGGACCCTTCCATTATAAAAACTGTGCTTTAATACTTTTTCCATTTTGTATGTGTGCTGTACAGTGCAGCACACATGCAAAGTTGGAAAATTATGGAGAGTCTTAAAACTTGCTCCATAATTTCACCTGAATAGAAGAGGCATAGATTTTAAGTGCACACCCCTGTCTACCAATGTTAATAGCTAGCGATACGTGTCAAAATCCATGATTGGTTGCATTGGATTGCCCATGCATACCCATGGTGTGTCCCTTGGCACAAAGTAGCACATAGTGCATAGCGCTACTTTGCGTTACTTTTGTTGGAAAGCAAATACTACCACAACACTTTACGTTGGGTTTATGTTAGAGAAGTAATACAAAATCAGCAAAAAGGTTTAGTAAATCTGTGCCCACATGTTGGACAAAGGAGAAACCTGCCTTCTAGTACTCATTTCTAAAGCGCCAGCCTTGAATAGACGTTCAAAGTCTCATCAAAAATTTAGAGAGTTAATTGGCTTTCTCAGCAGGGCCGGACTGGCCGTAGCGGGCACCGGGCGATTTCCTGGTGGGCCGCCAGGATGGGGGCCAGTTTTGGGCCCCCTGTGGGGGGGGGGGCATTTTTGTTACCGGGGGCCGGCAATATCAGCCCCCTGCAACAAAATCGGCCGAATCTGGCGCAAGCATACAGCTCTGACGCACCCCCTCCTCCCCCTCAGGGGGCCGGCCGAGCAGTTTGCCAGGGCCGGTTTTGGTTCCCAGTCCGGCCCTGTTGCTCAGTAACAGTTCTGACTTGGTTTACCTCTTGCCTTTCTAACCAGACACAACTGATCAGAATGGGAAATCAATGCCCTTACTCTGGTATCATTACATGTGCTATTCACAAACTACATGCAGAGTTTACGCATCTACAATTCCTATACTTATGTGCGTAGAGCTCTATGCCCTGACTGCGGAGTCTCTGCACACATAGGCATAGGCTTTATTAGTAAATGTATGTGGGACTGGAGTTGAGTGGATGAGAAAAGGGACAGTCTTACTCCAAAACGAGATAGAATTAGGGAGGAGTAAGAGGGGTTTAAGGAGGGGAGGGAAGGGGTCAAGGGATGGACATCACCCACTCACACAAGAGTGAGGGGGGAGGGACATGTAACTTACACTTTTGTAGTAAATTTACACTTGGAGTTGGTGAATACCAAAAAGTAGTAAACTTACTCCAAAGTGTAAACTACCCAAAACTGTAAGCTACATTTGTGAATCAGGGCCAATGTTTTTACATTTGTACATGGAGCCACAAACATCTTCCAGTGTGTCCACCCATCAAGCTGCGGATAACATGCGACTATATGTGAAAATTGCTTCCTCCTCAGACATCCTCTTTAACAAAAACTGTCTTGGAAACATTGAAAACCACATTTCTGCAAACCTACTCAAATTAAATGATGAAAAGAATTAATTTACTCTTTTAAGAAGAGAACATTAATCTAGAATCAATTCTAGGGGTGTGCAAAATTTCTGTAATTCTGCTAAATTCTGACAAAATTACACGTAATTATGAAAAATGCAAATCCATCATTTTGTGCTATATTTTAGCTCAATACTTGTCTGTGCATCAATTTTTGGCAAGAGCATGCATTTAGGGCTGAAAATGTGCAAAAAGAAAAAGCACTGCAATGAACAGCCACCCATGTTCTGTTCCTGTATCATCCTCCCCAGCATGCAAGTGAATACGCCACACACGGAGCTCTGTAACAGACGTCTTTATTCCTCAGCATACAACCACATACTGCACTCTCATAACCGTTAATAACCACACCTTCAAACCTCCCAGCAAGTTACTTAATTCCTCTGTTGAGTCCGCCCAAAACCTCAAGGGTCCTGGCGCACAGTCTCACAACACTACATCTCCATCTCTCTACATTGTGCACTGATGGCCCAGGGTCTGTGCTTGATCCGGACTGTTAGGCGGGGTCACCTCATTCATGGTTGCGGGAGCTGACGAACGTCGAGGTAGATGCTTAAACTTAAAGTGGGACGAGTCCTGTGTGATGGACTTTCCAGGACAATGTACCATCACCATGTGTCCTTTGCACGTCACAACCCTCATTGGATTGACAGCTAATGGAGTGTCTGTTTTCCGCTTTTGTTTCTGTTTGACCAGGACCCAGTCACCTTCATCAAAGACTGTTTCCTGAGCTAGTCCATGCTGATCGGCATATGTTTTCATGTTGCGCTTTTGGGAAGTGTCTGTGACACAAACCTTATCAGGATTCATGGACTGGTCCACTGTGGCAAATTGGTTCTGGGTGCTCTCCCAAATAGCAAGGTGGCAGGACTCTCACCAGTTGTGGAGTGAGGAATTGAATGATACACACAGAGGGTTTGACACAGGGCTTGGTTTAACTTGATTCACTCCATGGACGCTCATTCAATTTCCCTTTTGAGGGAACCCATGAATTGTTCCACAACACCATTAGCTTGGGGCCAAAGAGAGGCACTCTTTTGATGCTTGACATTTAGGGGCTGATTCCGATCTCGGCCGGTAGGGCACCGAATCGTATTCGGCTGAACCGGATCCGATTCGGAGCCCTCTTTCCCGACCGATTCGTACGTGCGTCCGGCCGAGCGAGTACGATGCGAGCGCACGCGAAATCGCCGACCGACTCGTTCGCGGGTCCGACGCGCTCCGACCGACTCGCACGGACACGACTCGCACCGCGCGATGGAGACGTTCCCCGGCCGGGCAAGTACGATGCGCGCCGCGAGCAGTCCGACCGACTCGCGCCATCCGGCTCGAAAGAGCAGTCGGAGCCGCACTTTGGGGGTCCGTTTCGGACCCCCCTGTACGCCTAGCCGTGCGAGTCGCACACAGGGGGGACCCATGGGTCCCCCCTACCTGTGCATGTACGCTGCGAGTCGCTTCGAGGCATACCCGCTGTAGGGGGCACCCTTGTTCGCCTCGCACCCATTGAGTCAATGGGAGCACGCATACGCCTTGTACGTCCGGCTCCCATTGACTTCAATGGGAGTCCGACCGACTTGAGTCCGATTGCATGCGTGCGCATCGTACTCGTTCGGTCGGACTGCCAGGGTCCGATTCGGTCGGAAATCTCTCCGGGTCCGGCTCGGTCGGAGTGATTTCCGGCCCGAATCGGAATCGGCCCCTTAGTCTGACTAGAAACTCCTTGAATTCATTGCTATTGAATGGTGGATCATTGTCAGATTTGAGAATAGGATGGCTTCCCCACTCAGCAAAGATGTCATCCAGCCGTTTGTCGACCTTGTCTTGGGTTGTTGATGATAACTCCTCTACTAAAGAAAAGTGTGAATAGTCATCAATAATTATAAAAATAATAGTGGAGCTTGTAAAGTGCATAGCTACTTTGGACTGAAGTGTCTCAGCGCTGCAGTCCAAGATCCCATGTGCTACACACTCACAGAAAGTAACAGATCAATTGTATCTGAACCATCAAGTTTTTAATTTTTTTCTAAAAAGGAGCTCCAAAAGGGCCTGTCAGACAGAAAGAGGCAGCAAATTCCACAGTTTCAAAGTTAGAAAGCTAAAAGAACTGCCACCAAGAGGGCACCTCTTGTAACTTTCGGGATTCAGACTCTTCTTGCCCCCAAGGATCTGAGATCCTTTCGAGAGGTATAGGGTTGTATGAGAGGCTGTATGTACTGAAGGCCACTGTTTGTCAGAGCTTTATATCAGTATCACAACAGCTTGAATGAGATCCTCTACTTAGCAAGTGAGGATCCCATGGAGATACGTTTTCGGGAGATTGAGTAGCAGCCGAACTGCTGTGTTCTGTACTCGTTGGAGTTGCATGATAGGAGACTGTGACACCCCCAGGTACAGCACGTATTGATTCTGAGAGCAAATCCAGTATCTTTTTCAGGGTCTTGAGGATTCCAATGCATTTCCTAGAAAAACACTGTAATTTGGATGTCAAAGGACAGCTTCTGGTCAAACCAAATGCCCAGGTTTTTATCCTTGGGCTTGGGGCTGGGTAAAGGGCCAAGAGTTTCAGGCCACCAGGAGGTCAACCAGATGTTGGATTGTTTACCCAGAATCAAGACCTCTGTCTTCTCTGCATTCAACTTTAAACAATTTTGCTCCATCCACCATGCAACCTCCTTCAGACACGACCTTAGCGAAGTAGCCATGGTTGCAGCATCCTGGGAGAGGGTGATGATCAGCTGAGTGTCATCAGCATCAGTGATCACTGTGAACCCATGACGTTCAATGATCTTGGCCAGGAGGAGCATGTATATATTAAATAAGGTTGGACTCAGGGAGGAGCCATGAGATACTACCTGCTGCAGATGAAGCACTTTAGAGTGGTACGTTTTTTGACCCACCTGGAAGGTGCGTCCCTGTAAAAAGGAGACAGCCACCCGTAAGGCCATATGGCCGACACCACATCTTCACTGAGCAGATTGTGTGATATGGTGTCGAACGCCGCACTGAGATCTAGCATCAGAAGAGCGACAGTGTCTCCTGCATCCAAGGTTTGGTGAATAGATTCCAAGGCTAACAGCAGGGCTGACTATAGAATGGGTGAAACCCTGACTGCCTCCTATGAAGAAGATTGTTAGCCTCGATGAACAGAGAGAGCTGCCGATTTACATGCTTATTGGTGACTTTAGCCAACAGTGGCAGCAATGAAATAGGTCAGTGGGTTTCCCAATTAGTAGGCTCCAACAGTGGCTTTTTCAGCAGAGGATCTACCATCGCATGTTTCCACTTCATCGGGACTTGGCCCACCGTCAGGGAACTATTAAGTAGCTCATGGATCAAAGGCAATACAGCTTTCACTCCTCGTTCTAAGATAGAGAGTGAAACTGGATCGAGCGGGGAACCCTACTTGACAGACATAAGCACAGCAGACATCTCTCAAATTCAATAGGTTTGAAATGCTGCAGTCCTAAACTATCTTCAATAGGTTCAATCAAATCATGAATTCAGACATGGAAATTTTCAAAATTCTGCTGGAAAAGAGTCATAGATCTTTGCCACTTTGTCTGAGAAAAACTAGCAAGAGAAATACAACCCTCCTCTGAAGGTACGGTGGCTGCTGAGGCTTGGGACAAAGAAGTAAGAGACTTTACAATGGCAAACACTTCTTGTGAGGAATTCTGTGTGTGTGGTAATCCCAGCAATCATACTTGATGAGCCCATGATACTGTTTGAGCACAGCCAAGTAGTCAGATTCTCTGTCAGGATCATATGGCCTACACCAAAGGCATTCAAGGCACTTACAGCTCTTTTTCAGCCCTATAAGTTCATCACTGAACCATTCAGCAGATAGTTCTGTCTTTGAAAAAGCCGGGGGGTCAGAGAGGCTATTTGATCTAGAGCACCGGAGATCAAATTTCCCAGTAGGAGACTGTATTCTTCAACACAGGCGACCAAGCTAGGTCTGCTATCATTCAATGCTTCAGTAAAACTAGAAGTGGGTACTTAAGCCCACTGGTGAACTCACGCTGTCTGGGCAAGAGAATGATTTGCAGTCGGTTTCAAATAAGGAACCGGGAACAGGATAGCCAAATGGTCTGACCAGACAAGTGAAATCAGAGGGCCGGACACTACCTGTGCCAAGTTGGAATAGATGGGATTTAGAATATGTCCCAGTCTGTGAGTAGGTGCAGAGACAGACTGGGCGAGCTGTAAGCCCTCTAGATCCGCAAGCAGGGCTGACGCTGTCATGCACCCTGAATCATCTAATTTAATATTGAAATCCCCTATGACCAAAAAATTGGGGCAGCGGAGAATCGATGAAGGCAGAGCATCTGCAAGAGAGGTGCAGAAATTGGCTACTGGCCCCGGTGAGTATTCCTCTAGGAATGCCTTGATCTCTAGTTTATGTTTAACTAGAGGCCTACAATTCAATGAGACGAGTTTGGCAGAGAGCAGTGGCTGAGGTGTGAGACTTACCTCCCTGCTCGGAGCCAGAGTGTTCACAGTACCAAACATGCACTTGTTGCAGCTAATCTGCACCTTCGAGAGGTCCAAAACATGGTGACACATATTAGGTGCTGAGGACACCAAGTTCCATAGTTCAGCCGGGCAGTACTTTAGTGGGGCTGACATAAAACAGCCAGGGGTCCTGGCCCCTGTTGCTGTCCGGGCCCACATGGGCTTGCCTCCGGCGCACCTTTGGCGCACCCACTGCATGTGTCCATGCTGGCATGCACCTTAAATCGGTGCTCAGAAGGAGCTGAGTGCTCTAAACAACTATACCACTAACCACCAAAATGGCGGTACGATTCTTACCACCAGGAAGTAGGAAAACAAGACTCCTGTCTGATGCTGGCACCCCCTCCGCTCATATAGCGAAAAGCTGCGGCGGACCAGAGACTACCTTGAGAGGATGACTGTTTCCAAAAGGCCCAAAGAAATTAATTACAACTCTTACCCAAGCATGTGCAGGAAGGTCGTGCATTGTCCATGGATGCTGCATCACGGTATTTAGACAAAATATTGAGTTAGAAATGTGAAACTACACAAATATCGAGTCGCAAATATCGTGACACAGAAATATCGACAGCAAGAATATTGCGGTGCCTGCCACCTTGTGCATGGAAATATAGGGGGGTACCATGGGTACCCCCCCCAGTGCACAACGACCTTCCCCCAACACAAGGGGGGCCCGCTACGGGCCCCCGAATCCGTTTCCGCCCGTCTTTTCGTGGCGGGACGACCGCCGCAAAAAGAACGTCGGAAAGGGATATCGTAATCCCTACTGCAGTGCCTGCGAGGCCCCGCCGCAATGTTGCTCTATGTTTTGGTTCCGCAAGGCGGGCGGAAGAGGACCGGCTTGCGGAACCGTGGCGGGCGGTCTTTGCGACCTCCACACTTCCCTAAAGATTCCCCCCGCCATCGTAATATGCCGGGGGTAAAATTGCTGTCAGATGGCAGAGGGCCCGCCACCGCACGGCTGGCGGTGGCGGGCCCTCTGCCATGGTAATAGGCCCCATACTTGTTTAAAATATCGATTTTTTAATTAGTGGTATGTATTTTAGTATATATTTTAAATGTATGTGATGTTTTTTTGTATAAGTATTGTTTATGTTTTTTAATATATGTGTTAAATTTTTAGTAGTTATCAATATAATTGTAATTACATTTTGCGTTTTTTAGTTCTGTTACGGGTTGTGAGTTTTTCGGGGAATAGGGTGGGAAGTAATTTAATTACAATAAATTAATGATTATTTTTTATTCATTAATATTTATTTTATTGAGATTTTATAGTGTTAACTGTGGGAAGTAATTTATTTTTAATTAATAATTAATTGGTTGTTAATTAATATGAATTAATTAATTGGTAGTTAATTATGGTAATTCTGTCAAACAAATTAGGTCCGGGTTGTGGTGTTTATAGGGGTAAAGGGTGGGAAGTAATTTATTTTTAATGAATTAATAATTAGTTGTTATTAATATTAATTAATTAATTGAAGATTAAATATGAAAATTGTGTAATCAATTTTAGGTGCCGTTGTGGGGTTTATAGGGGTAAAGGGTGGGAAGTAATGTATGTTTAATTAATTAATATTTAGTTGATAATTAATATTAATTAATTGATAATTAATTAGGGTAATTGTTTAATTTTTTTGTGTGTGGGTTTTGGTTTTATAGGGGTGGGGAGTAAATTAATTTTAATTACTTTATAATTAGGTTGTTAAATACTATTAGTTTTTTAATTGAAAATAAAGTTTAATTGTGCAATTCATTTTTTACAGTTTAATTTTAGCTGTGGGTTGTGGGGATTATAGTGGTAAAGGGTGGGAAGTTAATTAATTTTTATGTGTTTTAATTTGTTTTTTAATTAATAATATTTCTTTAATTGATAATTAATTATGTTTATTATGGAAGTACATTTTATTAAAATTTAGATGTGGGTTGTGAATTGTGTGGTGTTATAGGGTAGGGAGTAAATAAACTAAATTTATGTAATAATTAATGTTTTTGTTTATAAATAAGTTCTAACAAAAAATATTAATTTGTTTGAAAATTATTTTTTTATTTTATTTAATATAATATTTGTAGGTATTTGTGATATGTATTTAACATTATATGTTTTATTTGTTTAAATTTAAATAATAAATATATTTGTATTTTAATATTTAACATATATAGTTTTTTTAAATTTTGTTTAAAAAAAAAATTGTTGTTGATATTCTGTTTGTTCTTAATTTTGAACTGACTGGAGTGGAAATACTAATTTTTACTCCTCTGCAATCCAACACTTTCCCTACTGTTGCACTTACTGAAGTGGGAATAGTAATTTTTACCCCTTCCTTATCCAACACTTTCCCTACTGTTGCACTCATTGGAGTGGGAATAGTAATTTTTGCCCCTCAGCTATCCAACACTTTTCCTACTGTTGCAGCCATTGGAGTAGGGATAGTAATTTTAACCTCTCCGCTATCCAACACTTTCCCTACTGTTGCACTGACTGGAGTTGGAATAGTATTTTAACCCTCAGCTATCCAACACTTCCCCTACTGTTACCCTCATTGGAGTGGGAATAGTAATTTTTACCCCTCTGCTATCCAACACTTTTCCTACTGTTGCACTGACTGGAATGGGAAATGTAAGTTTAAAGATTTTTAAATAGTTTAATGATTTAATTTATAATAGATTTTTTTATAGAGTTTATGTTATTTGTATATGTATATATATATATTTATTTGCTAAATTTTTATATAATTTTAAAATTATAAAATACATTAGAATTAATAGTTTATTAATTGTTTCAAAGTATATATATATATATATATATATATATATATATATTCACTGAAAAAACCACAGGTTTCACGGACGTTATAGTTAGTTAGACATTTCACTCGTACAAAACCAGAAAAATTTGGCCGTTATATTTATTTGAGCTAATTACAACTCGCGCCCCCGCAATGCACTGCTGATGACGTCACATATTACATCATTCATGACATGGTCAGTGACATCACTGATGACATCACTGATGACATCTCAAATGACATCACTGATGACATCATCCAGTGACTGTGTGTTTCTGTAAAGTTTAAATATGTTTTATATATATATATATATATATATATATATATATATATATATATATATGACAAGGTGTATTGAAGAATGAGTGGGTGTATAAGTGTCTGAATGGATGATTTAGTAGGCGCGTGACTGACTGTATAAGTGAGTGATTAAACGAGTCTTACTGAATGCATGGGTTAGTGACTAAACTGTGTGAATGTCTGTATCATTCTGTCAGTTGGTGTGTAAGCGGCTGCATGGGTTGGTGAGTAGCTACATGAGTGTCTATATGGGTTATTGATTGGGTGTCTGAGTATCTGTATGGGTGCCTGAGTGTCTGGGTGGGTGGGTGGGGGGTGTGTGATTCTGTTCATAGATGTGTGAGTGGGTGATTCACTGGGTGTATGGGTTCAAGAGTGCATCTGTGAAGGGCTGTATGGGTGGGTGAGTATGTGTATGGATGTGTTGGTGAGTGAATGGATGTCTCAGTGGTACATGTGTGAGTAACTACATATGTGAAAGGCAGTATATGTGAGTGTTGGAGTATATAAACGACTATATTTGAGAGTGAGTGATTGTGAGCGTGGCTGTATGGATGAGTGTGTGCTTGTATTAGTGATTGTATAAGAGAGTAAGTATGTGTTAGTATCTGTATGAATAAGTGAGGTGGTGTGTGTGTGTAACTGTATAGGTGAGTAAATGGGAGTGTGATTGATTCTTTGCATGACTGACTAGATGTCTGAGTAACTCTATGGATGAGTGGCGGTGTGTGAGTGTCTGTATAGGTGTATGAGTGCAAATGATAGTGCTGTATTGATGAGTGACTGCATGTATGAGTGACTGTATGGGTGAATGAGTGGATGTGTGTGTAGACCTAGGAATCAGTGAGTGGGTATGTAGTAACTGGTATTGGTGTGTCTATGGTTTCGAAAATGTTAGTCTGTACTTTAGAGTGGGTGTATCAAAGGTTATATTAGGGTGTGAAGAGGTGCATCAGATTATCACGTGGATGATGTCATCAGTGATGTCATTTGAGATGTCATCAGAGATGTCATCAGTGATGTCACTGACCATGTCATGAATGATGTAATATGTGACATCATCAGCAGTGCACTGCGGGGGCGCGAGTTATAGTTAGCTTAACTAACTATAACGGCCAAATTTCTCTGGTTTTGTACGAGTGAAATGTCCAACTAACTATAACGTCCCTGAAACCTGTGGTTTTTTCAGTGAATTTCTAAGGTTTTTTAAATGCTAATTTCTAACTATAACGTCCCTGAAACCTATGGTTTTTTCAGTGAATTTCAAAGGTTTTTTAAATGTTAATTTCTAAGTATAATGTCCAAAAAATACTTTTTCTTACTTTTTTAATTGTTATAAAAATAATGTAATGTTTTCTCTTTTCTAAAATATAAATATACATATTTTTTTTTTTAAAGTGGATTTGCGTACCGATCGTGTACCTGTCTCAGTGGGTGCGCAAATCCAAGAATTTTGCCGCCATATTGGTTAAGTCGTGTAGGATGAGCGTTTGGTATGTGACGGGTGCGCGGATTTCCACCCCACGTAAAGTCACGTACGTAGTTCTGGGGGTCGCATCAGGTGCGCGAATCCATCGCAAATTTTTATGTTTTAAAAGTATATAAGTTTAATATGTATATTTTAGCAAGAGATTATTTAATCTAATTATAAAAATCATATATTTGTAACTGGAATAAAGATATATTATTCTTACATTTATTTTTGGGGAATCGCGTTGGGTGCGCGCTCGTTGCGCACCGTGTGCGCGAATCCCATGTGACTTCAAAAGAAGACATTTCATTGGTTTAGAAGCTTTTGATTCTAGAACTTGAAGGACCCCACCCATTTTTTTCATTCTTTCAGGTGCATCTCAGAAGACACACCTGTTGTCTTTTGCTTCTCTTCTTTGTCTCTTTTTGGTGTTTTCTTTGTTCCATCGAACAATGGCAGCTGGCAATCCACCTCAGCAGTTTCCACCTGAAAAGGAAGAAGACCTGGAGGAACCTATCAAAAAACGGTACGAAAGTATCTTGTGGGCATTTTTCTCCATACAACATGGGGAGAAAAAAGTCAATGCCCGAAAGGTAACCTGTACCATTTGCCAGAATGTCCTCTCACGAGGTTCTTAGAAGAAGTATTCATGCGGGACGTCTTCGATGCTAAAACATCTGTAGACCATACATCCTCGACATCTTGCTAGAGAACAACTTCGTCGAGAACAAGAAAAGCAGGCAAGTGAAGACAATGCGGCTGGACCAAGCATCTGCTTCTTCCTCATCTGGCAAACCAAACATCATCCCTGAGATGGCTAGAGTGGAGCAGTGTTGCATAAAATGCAAAAAGATACTTTGTTTTGGTGAGCAATAACTGGATGCCATCCTGGTTGCTATTAGGAACCACAAGTGTTAATTTTTTTATTTATACAATGAGTTTATAATTGCATCATTTTTCGTACATGTTCACTGTTGGTTCTGGGTTTTTTTCTTTTTTTTTAAAAGAAAACACCAATAACATTCAAAAAAGAGTTCCAAAAACACAAAATAAATATAAAACAAAAATAAAAGAAAAAAATGGTTCTTTTCAGAACCGCCTATTTGGTTTAAAAATAGACAAATTTGTAAGTGTTTTATGAATTGTGGTAAGTGGAATATATGGAGAAGTGTATAGGTAGTGCATATGTGATTGCATGAGTGCATGGGTAGTGTCTGGGTGATTGCATAAGTGCATGGGTAGTGCTTGGGTGATTGGAGGAGGGCTTGGGCACTGTCTGAGTGATTGAAAAAGTGTATTGGTAGTGTCTGGGTGATTGCATAAGTGCAAGGATAATGACTGGGTGGTTGCATAAGTGCATGTGTTTTGTCTGGGTGATTGGAGTAGTGCATGGGTACTGCCTGAATGATTGAAAGACTGCATGGGTAATGCCTGGGTGATTTTGTAAGTGCATGGGTAATGTCTGGGTGATTGCATGAGTGCAGAGGTAATGTCTGAGTGATTGGAGGAGTGCATGGGTACTACCTGAGTGATTGAAGGAATGCATGGGTAATGTCTGGGTGATTTCATAAGTGCAGGAGTAATGCCTGGGTGATTGCATAAGTGCATGGGTACTGCCTGGGTGATTGGAAAAGTGCATGAACACTGCCTGAGTGATTGAAGGAGTGCATGGATACTGCCTGAGTAATTGAAGGAGTACATGCATAGTGCCTGGGTGATTCCATGAGTGCAGGTGTAATGTCTGGGTGATTTGAGGAGTGCATGGCTAATGCCTGAGTGATTGAAAGAGTGCACAGGTAATGCCTGGGTGATTGCATAAGTGCATGGGTAGTGCCTGGGTGATTAAAGAAGTGCATGGGAACTGCCTGAGTGATTGAAAAAGTGCATGAGTAGTACCTGGGTAAATGCATAACTGCAGGGGTAATGTCTGGGTGATTAGAGGAGTGCATGGGTACTGCCTCAATGATTGAAGGAGTGCATGGGTAATGCCTGAGTGACTGAAGAACTGCATGGGTAATGCTTGAGTGATTGGAGAAGTGTATGGGTACTGCCTCGATGATTGCACGAGTGCAGGAGTAGTGCCTGGATGATTGGAAGACTGCATGGGTAGTGCTTGGGTGATTGCATGAATGCAGGGGTAATGTCTGGGCGAATAGAGGAGTGCATGAGTAGTGCCTGAGGACCCGATTCACAAAAGTAATCTGAGACAAAATCCTAACTTTACGACTTTCGGTATTCACAAAAGGCATTTAGGAGTAGTAAAGTTAGGATTTTGTCTTAAGTTTGTCTTAAGTTTTGGTCTTAAGACAAAATCCTAACTTAAGTTAAACTTAAGTTAAACTTCAGTTAAGCTTAAATTAGGATTTTGTCTTAAGTTTGTCTTAAGTTTTGGTCTTAAGACAAAATCCTAACTTAAGTTAAAATTAAGTTAAACTTAAGTTAGGATTTTGTCTTAAAACCAAAACTTAAGACAAACTTAAGACAAAATCCTAACTTAAATTTAACTTAAGTTTAATTTAAGTTAGGATTTTGTCTTAAGACCAAAACTTACGACAAACTTAAGACAAAATCCTAACTTTACTACTCCTAAATGCCTTTTGTGAATACCGAAAGTCGTAAAGTTAGGATTTTGTCTCAGATTACTTTTGTGAATCGGGCCCTGAGTGATTAAATGAGTGCATAGGTAGTGTCTGGGTGATTTTATAAGTGCATGGGTAGTGGCTGGGTGATTGAAGGAGGGCAAGGGTAGTGCCTGGATGAGTGAAAGAGTGGAAAGGTAGTGCTGGGTTACTCCATGAGTGCATAGGTAGTGTCTGGTTGATTGCATGACTGCAGGGGTAGTGCCTGAGTGATTGAAGGAGTGCATGGGTAATGCCGGTGTGATTGCATGAGTGCAGGGGTAATGTTTGAGTGATTAAAGAAGTGCATGGGTAATGCCTAGGTGCATGCAAGAGTGCATGGGTAGTGCATGGGTGCATGTAGGACTGCATGGGTAGTTCTTGGGTGATTGGAGGAGTGCATGAGTTTTACCTGGGTGATTGCATGAGTGCAGGAGTTTTGCCTGGATGATTGGAAGACTGCATGGGTAGTGCTTGGGGGATTGCATGAGTGCATAGGTAGTGCCTGGGTGATTGCATGACTGCAGGGGTAGTGTCTGAGTGTTTGACGGAGTGCATCGGTAGTACCTGGGTGATTGCATGAATGCAGGGGTAATGTCTGGGTGAATAGAGGAGTGCATGGGTAGTGCCTGGGTGATGAGACGAGTGCATAGGTAGTGTCTGGGTGATTTTATAAGTGCATGGTAGTGGCTGGGTGATTGAAGGAGGGCAAGGGTAGTGCCTGGATGAGTGAAAGGGTGGAAAGGTAGTGCTAGGTTATTCCATGAGTGCATAGGTAGTGCCTGGGTGATTGCATGACTGCAGGGGTAGTGCTTGAGTGATTGAAGGAGTGCATGGGTAGTACCTGGGTGATTGCATGAATGCAGGGGTAATGTCTGTGTGAATGGAAGAGTGCATGGGTAGTGCCTGAGTGATTAGATGAGTGCATAGGTAGTGTCTGTGTGATTGCATGAGTGCAGGGGTAATGTCTGGGTGATTGGAAGAGTGCATGGGTACTGCCTAAGTGATTGAAGGAGTACATGGGTAATGCCTGGCTGATTCCATAAGTGCATGGATAGTACCTGGGTAATTGCAATAGTGAATGGGCACTGCCTGGGTGATTGCAAGAGTGCATGGGTAGTGCATGGGTGCATGTAGGACTCATGGGTAGTTCTTGGGTGATTGGAGGAGTGCATGAGATTTACCTGGGTGAATGCATGAGTGCAGGAGTACTGCCCAGATGATTGGAAGACTGCCTGGGTAGTTCTTGGGTGATTGCATGAGTGCAAGTGTAGTGCCTGAGTGATGGAAGGAGTGCATTGGTAATGCCTGTGTGATTGCATGAGTGCAGGGGTAATGTCTGAGTGATTAAAGAAGTGCATGGGTAATGCCTAGGTGCATGCAAGAGTGCATGGGTGCATGTAGGACTGCATGGGTAGTTCTTGGGTGATTGGAGGAGTGCATGAGTTTTACCTGGGTGATTGCATGAGTGCAGGAGTTTTGCCTGGATGATTGGAAGACTGCATGGGTAGTGCTTGGGGGATTGCATGAGTGCATAGGTAGTGCCTGGGTGATTGCATGACTGCAGGGGTAGTGTCTGAGTGATTGACGGAGTGCATGGGTAGAACCTGGGTGATTGCATGAATGCAGGGGTAATGTCTGGGTGAATAGAGGAGTGCATGGTAACTGCCTGAGTGATTGAAAAAGTGCATGAGTAGTGCCTGGGTAAATGCATAACTGCAGGGGTAATGTCTGGGTGATTAGAGGAGTGCATGTGTACTGTCAGGGACTGTCCGGGACTATGTCAGGAACACAGTCAGGGACTTGGGCAAGGACTGGGAACGGGGTAGAAAAAGTACACAGAGAGGAGTACAGCGCTGCCCAGGATCACACAGGTAGTCAGAGGAGGAAAAGGGATCCGAAGGGGAAGCCTGTACAAGTGAATAAGATGGCTAAGACTCAGAAGGAAGGGCACTCACAAGGCAATTTAGCATTCAGACTAACTATACCCAGGACGGACGTGCTAGACATATATATAATACAACATTAACAATAAAGGGGAGTGTGGGGTAAAGCACTCAGGAGCTCCACACGGTACGATTGAAGCTCAGTAAGTTCCTCACCCACAATTGCTGTTACAGATACTGACTGCAAATACCCACATATAGGATATGCATGCAAAGGCAGGGTCTGTGGCGCTTATACCTCTGGTGATGTTATAAATGCAACTCAAAGACAATACTCACAGTGAACAAGAAACACCACCTAGGTAGTCAGCTGTGCCCACGGATCCTGGCGATCAAACAGGAACACACAAGGCAGTAACTACAGCAAGGGGGTAGAACTAAACACAAGCACAATAGACAAGGAGCTAGCAAGGAGGAGTGCTTAATAGGAAAGGAAGGAAATCACAGGGCACACTTGGCAGAAAGCAGGTAACAAACATATAAGGTAACAGAAGCAAGACAGCAGAAATAGAAAGACAGCAAACTAGAACTACAACCAAGGAAATGGGAAGAAAGGCAGGGACTGGAAAAGGATTTACAGAAGGGGAGGCTACAAGGGTATACTAGAATAGTGCAGGTTCAGGAATCAAGAAAACAAAGTAGCATAGAAGGCAGGGCTGGGGCAGGAACACGAATTGAGCAAAAGCTCAGGAGTCAAAGTAGCTCTGCAGGTAGTGCTAGTTCAGGAAAGGGAAACTGCTGCAGGTCAGGAACAAGGAATGCTAAGGCTCAGGAGTCAAGGTAGCACTGCAGGCAGTGCTAGTTCAGGAGAAGGGAAACTGCTGCAGGTCAGGAACAAGGAATGCTAAGGCTCAGGAGTCAAGGTAGCACTGCAGGCAGTACTGGTTCAAGGAAACAGGAAATAGCAACAGCTCAGGAAACAAGGAGTCAAGAGAGCACTGCAAGCAGTACTGGTTCAAGGAAACAGGAAATAGCTACAGCTCAGGAAACAAGGAGTCAAGAGAGCACTGCAAGCAGTGCAAATCAGGAACCAGAAATAGCTGAAGCCCAGGAACAGGAACAAAAAATAACAATAGCTCAGGAACTCAGGAAACAAGGTAGCACTGCAGGCAGTGCTAATTCAGGGTCAAGGAATAGCTATAGCTCAGGAACTCAGGAAACAAGGTAGCACTGCTGGCAGTGCTAATTCAGGCACAAGGAATAGCTATAGCTCAGGAACCAAGGAACAAGGATTAACTACGGCTCAGGAATCAAGGAATATCAAAAGCTCAGGAAACACTGGAAACAAGGTTATCAAAAGCTCAGGAAACACTGGAAACAAGGATCGACCTCACCGGTATACAGCTACAATGACCAACCCTGGGCTGAAGGGAGCTGGGGCTTAAAAGAGCTCACAGTAATCACATGCATCAGGTGTGAGCAGGCTAGCAGCAGCCAGCCACAGGTGAACTGAATTCCTCCACCCATCCTTGGCCTGCAGGGGTGGAGACAAAGCAGTGAGCAGGGGATTCTGGTTAATGGAGTTTCAGGCATGAGCAGGATGGCTTCCACAAAATCCGGCATGGATTGGGAATGGATGTCAATTCCCAAATAGTGTCCAAATGGCTGGAAGTTAGTATGTAGATGAAGGGGAGGGTCTAGAAGCTTGTTATGACACTTGAGAGTCCCACAGTTCAGCCCCCTGGTGGTGGACACAAAAACTCAGGGAGCAAGTCGTGACAGGTACTGCCTCAATGATTGAAGGAGTGCATGGGTAATGCCTGAGTGATTGAAGAACTGCATGGGTAATGCTTGAGTGATTGGAGAAGTGTATGGGTACTGCCTCGATGATTGCATGAGTGCAGGAGTAGTGCCTGGATGATTGGAAGACTGCATGGGTAGTGCTTGGGTGATTGCATGAGTGCTGCAGAAGTGCCTGAGTGCATGTATGGCTGCATGGGTAGTGCCTGGGTGATTGCATGAATGCAGCGGTAATGTCTGGGTGAATAGAGGAGTGCATGAGTAGTGCCTGAGGGCCCGATTCACAAAAGTAATCTGAGAGAAAATCCTAACTTTACGACTTTCGGTATTCACAAAAGGCATTTAGGAGTAGTAAAGTTAGGATTTTGTCTTAAGTTTGTCTTAAGTTTTGGTCTTAAGACAAAATCCTAACTTAAGTTAAACTTAAGTTAAACTTCAGTTAAGCTTAAATTAGGATTTTGTCTTAAGTTTGTCTTAAGTTTTGGTCTTAAGACAACATCCTAACTTAGGTTAAAATTAAGTTAAACTTAAGTTAAACTTAAGTTAGGATTTTCTCTTAAGACCAAAACTTAAGACAAACTTAAGACAAAATCCTAACTTAAGTTTAACTTAAGTTTAACTTGTTAGGATTTTGTCTTAAGACCAAAACTTAAGACAAACTTAAGACAAAATCCTAACTTTACTACTCCTAAATGCCTTTTGTGAATACCGAAAGTCGTAAAGTTAGGATTTTGTCTCAGATTACTTTTGTGAATCGGGCCCTGAGTGATTAGATGAGTGCATAGGTAGTGTCTGGGTGATTTTATAAGTGCATGGGTAGTGGCTGGGTGATTGAAGGAGGGCAAGGGTAGTGCCTGGATGAGTGAAAGAGTGGAAAGGTAGTGCTTGGTTACTCCATGAGTGCATAGGTAGTGCATGGTTGATTGGGTGATTGCATGACTGCAGGGGTAGTGCCTGATTGATTGAAGGGGTGCATGGGTAATGCCTGTGTGATTGAATGAGTGCAGGGGTAATGTCTGAGTGATTAAAGAAGTGCATGGGTAATGCCTAGGTGCATGCAAGAGTGCATGGGTAGTGCATGGGTGCATGTAGGACTGCATGGGTAGTTCTTGGGTGATTGGAGGAGTGCATGAGTTTTACCTGGGTGATTGGAAGACTGCATGGGTAGTGCTTGGGGGATTGCATGAGTGCATAGGTAGTGCCTGGGTGATTGCATGAATGCAGGGGTAATGTCTGGGTGAATAGAGGAGTGCATGGGTAGTGCCTGGGTGATTAGACGAGTGCATAGGTAGTGTCTGGGTGATTTTATAAGTGCATGGGTAGTGGCTGGGTGATTGAAGGAAGGCAAGGGTAGTGCCTGGATGAGTGAAAGAGTGGAAAGGTAGTGCTAGGTTATTCCATGAGTGCATAGGTAGTGCCTGGGTGATTGCATGACTGCAGGGGTAGTGCCTGAGTGATTGAAGGAGTGCATGGGTAGTACCTGGGTGATTGCATGAATGCAGGGGTAATGTCTGTGTGAATGGAAGAGTGCATGGGTAGTGCCTGAGTGATTAGACGAGTGCATAGGTAGTGTCTGCGTGATTGCATGTGTGCAGGGGTAATGTCTGGGTGATTGGAAGAGTGCATGAGTACTGCCTAAGTGATTGAAGGAATACATGGGTAATGCCTGGGTGATTCCATAAGTGCATGGGTAGTGCCTGGGTAATTGCAATAGTGCATGGGTACTGCCTGTGTGATTGCAAGAGTGCATGGGTAGTGCATGGGTGCATGTAGGACTCATGGGTAGTTCTTGGGTGATTGGAGGAGTGCATGAGATTTACCTGGGTGAATACATGAGTGCAGGAGTACTGCCTAGATGATTGGAAGACTGCATGGGTAGTGCTTGGGTGATTGCATGAGTGCAAGGGTAGTGCCTGAGTGATTGAAGGAGTGCATGGGTAATGCCTGGGTGATTGCATGAGTGCAGAAGTAATGTCTGGGTGATTGGAGGAATGCAAGGGTACTGCCTGAGTGATTGAAGGAGTGCATGGGTAATGCCTGAGTGATTGAAAAACTGCATGGGTAATGCTTGGGTGATTGCAACACTGCATGGGTATTGCCTGGGTGATTGGAGAACTGTATGGGTACTGCCTGGATGATTGCATGAGTGCAGGAGTAGTGCCTGGATGATTGGAAGACTGTATGGGTAGTGCTTGGGTGATTGCATGAATGCAGGGGTAATGTCTGGGTGAATAGAGGAGTGCATGAGTAGTGTCTGGGTGATTTTATAAGTGCATGGGTAGTGGCTGGGTGATTGAAGCAGGGCAAGGGTAGTACCTGGATGAGAGAAAGAGTGGAAAGGTAGTGCTGGGTTATTCCATGAGTGCATAGGTAGTGCCTGGGTGATTGGAGGAGTGCATGGGTACTGCCTGAGTGATTGAAGGAGTACATGGGTAATGCCTGTGTGATTGCATGAGTGCAGGGGTAATGTCTGAGTGATTAAAGAAGTGCATGGGTAATGCCTGGGTGCATGCAAGAGTGCATTTGTAGTGCATGGGTACATGTAGGACTGCATGGGTAGTTCTTGGGCGATTGGAGGAGTGCATGAATTTTACCTGGGTGATTGCATGAGTGCAGGAGTACTGCCTGGATGATTGGAAGACTGCATGGGTAGTGCTTTGGTGATTGCATGAGTGCATAGGTAGTGCCTGGGTGATTGCATGACTGCAGGGGTAGTGCCTGAGTGATTGGAGGAGTGCATGGATAGTACCTGGGTGATTGCATGAATGCAGGGGTAATGTCTGGGTGAATGGAAGAGTGCATAGGCAGTATCTGAGTGATTGAAGGAGTGCATGGGTAGTACCTGGGTGATTGCATGAATGCAGGGGTAATGTCTGGGTGAATGGAAGAGTGCATGGGTAGTGCCTGAGTGACTAGACAAGTGCATAGGTAGTGTCTGCGTGATTGCATGAGTGCAGGGGTAATGACTGGGTGATTGGAAGAGTGCATGGGTACTGCCTAAGTGATTGAAAGAGTACATGGGTAATGCCTGGGCGATTCCATAAGTGCATGGGTGGTGCCTGGGTAATTTCAATAGTGCATGGGTACTGCCTGGGTGATTGCAAGAGTGCATGGGTAGTGCATGGGTGCATGTTGGACTCATGGGTAGTTCTTGGGTGATTGGAGGATTGCATGAGATTTACCTGGGTGATTGCATGAGTGCAGGAGTACTGCCTAGATGATTGGAAGACTGCATGGGTAGTGCTTGGGTGATTGCATGAGTGCAAGGGTATTGCCTGAGTGATTGAAGGAATGCATGGGTAATGCCTGGGTGATTCCATGAGAAGAGAAGTAATGCTGGGTGATTGGAGGAGTGCAAGGGCACTGCCTGAGTGATTGAAGAAGTGCATGGGTAGTGTCTGTGTGATTGCATGAGTGCAGGGGTATTGTTTCAGTGATTGGAGGAGTGCATGGGTACTGCCTAAGTGATTCAAGGAGTACATGGGTAATGCATGGGTGATTTCCATAACTGCATGGGTAGTGCCTCTGTAATTGGAATAGTGCATGGCTACTGCCTGGGTGATTGCATGAGTGTATGGGTAGTTCCTGGGTGATTCCATGAGTGCAGGAGTAATGTCTGTGTGATTGGAGGAATGCATGGGTACTGCCTCAGTGATTGAAAGAGCGCAAGTGTAATGTTTGAGGATTAGAGGAGTGCATAGGTAATGCCTGGGTAATTGTATGAGTGTAGGGGTAATATGCAGAGGATTGGACAACTATCTACATAATACCTGGGTGATTGGAAGAGTGTATCGGTAATGTCAAGCTGATTGCATGAGTGTACAGATAGTGCCTCGATGATTGAAAGAGTACATAAGTAGTGTCTGGGTGATATTATAAGTGTATGGGTACTGGCTACATGATTGCAGAAATGCATAGATAGTGCATGGGTGATTGGAGGAGTATGGGAACCGTGCCTAACTGTATAGATGACTGCATGGGTAGTGTTTGAAAAAATGGATGAGTGCAGTAAAAGTCACTCTAAACATTAGTTCATATTATCATGCTTATTACATTATTTCATCTTACCTTTTTTATTAAAGAAGATACAAAACTCAGTGGATCTATTTTACAGTAGTTTTGTTGTAAACTGAATTTAAAATCTTTTCGAACGTTAGTATTACCTTCTGTAAAAAAAAGAAGAAAAAGTGTTATTGCATATAATATTATAGTTTTAAGAACACAACATAATTTTAGAATTACACAACATAATCAGTTTCCCTTTTTTGCTGTTCTCAGATTCTACTGAATTTCACCATATACAGTGATTTCAATGTAGATCATCATATAACAGCGGGGAAAAAAATATAATCAATAAGATTGTAAAAAAAAAAAAGAAATCTGCGTTGAAAATATTTACAACAAGCGCAACTATGTGTTTACTTATCTACAGTTTGTAAATTACATTCTTCAACTACATTAAATCTTTTACTTCTCTCAAGTACATTTTGTAAAATATACACTCTAATTTACATCGCGTATAATATAAAGATCAAATATATAAACTACTTCTTTCAAACACAATTTTGCAAATGCAATAAGAATTACCACAAACAATAATCCAAACACTAATTGTTCACATCTTCCCAATAGGCCAAATAATGTTTCCAAACCATTTGCATTGAAAATATCCAAAATAAACTTGCTAATTCGTGTTCACATCTTCCCAATAGGCCGAATGATGTTTCCAAAACCATTTGCATTGAAAATATCCAAAATAAACTTGTTAATTTGTGTTCACATCTTCCCAATAGGCCGAATGATGTTTCCAAAAGCATTTGCATTGAAAATATCCAAAATAAACTCATTTATTTGTGTTCACATCTTCCCAATAGGCCGAATGATGTTTTCAAAACTTTGGCATCAAAAATATCAGATATGAATTTGGTAATTCGTAAGGCAACCGACATTTGAATTCCAAATGGGCATCATTACAATTAGTCCATCCTTTATTGCACTTTAAATACACAGTATAGTGTCCTGATGTTATAGTAGGTCCATCATGAAAAACAATAGCCACTGCTTTAAAAGTTCTTCCTGAAATTGATACTTGACTTGCCACAAAATGTTTAATCTTCGTTTCCAATTTTCTTTCATCTGCTCTACAACGTTGTTGACAACATTTCTGATTTGCAATGAGAACATTTCATATCTTGATTAGCTGTTTTTACTAATTTATTAAAAGACACTGTTTTGCAATCTGGTATCGTCAAATATATGAATCGTTCAGTGTCTATTTCAGTGGTAGAAGAAAATGAACACTCTTCACATTTATGATCCCATCTGTAACTTAGTCCAAACAAATTTTCAATTTCTATTCCTTCATCTTTCAATACTGCAAGCATAAATATAAGAAATTCTTGTGCATCTTGCTGTACATTAAGTGTAAATTGCGAAGAACCAGTACATATATCCAAAAGATGCCTTATGCCAGAAGCAGTATGGATTTTAGTTCTATCAGTTACCAACGTTTGAAAATTATAATGTAATAAAGAACAGAATATTTTTGCTCGATTTTCCATAATTTCATGATGAAGATCTTCTAGATAAAACACAACATTCACAGTTACATTAGCATAGCAGTTGATACCTGAACTATTTTCTAACTGGTATCCTACAATATCATCAACAGTGTCCATTTTCATTTTCTTTGCAGCTTCATCATTCTCATGAATTGTTTTCTTTTTTTGAACCTCATTAGAATGTTTGTCATATTTTCGTTTTGGACACACTACACGTTTTTCATATAAGGGATATTCACCTAAGTTAGGAGCATACAGTCTTCTTAACCGATTATACTCTCTTACACAATTTGCATCAGCACTAACCTTTTTCTCATCAAAATCAATCAAATACAAACCAGATAATGTTCTTACCCGAGACAATGCAACGTATGCCATGCCCTCTTTAAACACTGTACTTCCAATATTTACCAAAGCGTTATCTACACTTAAACCTTGAGATTTATGAATGGTTACAGCATATGCTAAAGAAAGAGGAAACTGTTTTCTACGAATATACAAGTCTTTTACAAGCAAAAAAACGAACAGCACAACGTCCAATCTGTTTTACCTCTTCAATCTGATCAAATTTAATCTTCAAAAATTCAATTCCATCTCTGTTCTGAAAATGTAGAAAATCAACAACTTTTCCCATTGCTCCATTTACTAAACCTTCTTCTACATTCAAATTATGCCGTAAAATTACCCGACAATTTACACATACATATAAAGTCTTTTCTAAACCTGCAGTCTTAGACACCGACTTTTCCAAAGAATCCAATTTTGACTGTAATTTCTCTGAGAGAACAATGGTAACTCGTTCGTGTTCCATTTTATCAATAGCTTCCATTTTCACTATTGGTTGTTTTTCCAATTAAAAAAGTTCTTGATTGAATGTAGAACACTCTTGGAGTGTAGGCATTGGGCAAACTATAGACTTCTTTTCTCCAATTTTTTTGTACATTATTTCAGCTGCTATGTTTTCATTAGCAAACAAGTTTCCTAAAAGCCGACTTTGTAAAGCTTCTTTACTATCTTTAGTCAAAACACCAATTCTTATAACTTGAAGAATGTTTCCATAATGTTCATCACTTGCTTGTCTCATATTCTTAACAAGTTCTTTATATTCAAAATGAGACCAAATGTTGACATTTCTAATACTTCCCAAAGATTTCCTAGTGTCTTCATGGACAAGTGTTTTAAAAACAGGTTGCCCTTTTACAGGAGTCAGTTGTAGTAGGTCGCCGAATACAATTACATGTTTTCCTCCAAATAGAACATCATAATCTGTTTTTAAAATCTGTTGCATTCTTAAATGTACAAAGGCAAGCATTAAGTTTGACACCATGCTCACCTCATCAATAATTAGAAGTTTAATTTTCTTGAGTACTCTTGAAACTTCATAACAAGCTTCTCCAGATAGCTTGTGATATTTCAACTTATTTTCATGTTCAACTGGTAGCATGAGTAATCAATGAAATGTAATCCCTTTAATGTTATGTGCTGCTAACCCAGTTGGAGCGGTTACATCACAAGATAAATGTGATTCAGTGGTTTTGTGTAGATAACTGGTCAAAACTTTAATTAAAAAACTTTTTCCGGTTCCAGCTTGCCCACTGATATACATTTGAATAGGTTTAAATGATGTGCATTGGCATTCTTTATTTTCATGCAGTAAACCATGCTGTATCTGTTGTGTCACTTGTAGATATATTTCTTTCTGTTCAATATTTAGTTGTTCTTCTAACTTTTCCAACTCAATAATATCCTGTTGTGCTTGTTGCATTTCCGTTTCTACTTCACTCACGAATATTGCTGCTTCATTTTCAAGAATTGGTTGTCCTAGTGGATCTCGACTTAGTGGAGCAGAACTTTGACTATCTTGAGAACTGACTCTAGCTATTTCAGCTGCAATAGTAGTTTCTTGTTCAATCTCTTCATTCAACATTTGTAGATAATTTGGAAAAATTTTACATTCAATGCTATCTTTACATGCATTAAAAGAATCTTCATAGCAGTCAAAATCTCCAAGTAATTCCATTTCAGTCCGCCAAGGCTTGAAGAGTTGCAGAAGTGCTAAATAGAAAAATTCCCTTTTATCTGGAGTATCACAACTGAGTTTCCTGTGATTAATAAGATTTCCTCTGGTATGTTTTACCAAACATCCATCACATCCAATTACGGCATATTTTTCTTCATTTATATTTTCTGAAACATTTCGCTTAAAACTATAATGTTGCAGTACTTCATAGAGACATATGTTTTCCAGATGTACATAGGTAACGTCTGAGTGATTGCATGACTACAGGGGCAATATCTGGGGACTAGAGAAGTACATAGAAAGTGCCTGGGTGATTTTATAAGTGCATCGGTACTGCCTGGGTGATTAGAGTAATACTGTGATAGTACCTCACTGATTGCAAAAGTGTAAAGGTAGTGCCTGGTTGATTTCATAAGTGCATAGGCACTGGCTAACTGATTGGAAGAGTGTATAGATCCTGACAAGGTGATTGGAGGAGTGCAAGGGTAGTGCCTGCGTGATTAAACCACTGTATAGCTAACGCATTGGTGATTGCATGATTGCAGGTGTTATGTCTGGGGGATTAGAGGAGTACATAGGTAATGCCTGGTGATTCCATGATTGCAGGAGTAATATCTGGGAGATTACAGGAGTACATAGAAAGTGCCTGGATGATTTTATAAATGCATGTGTACTGCCTGGGTGATTGGAGTAGTACTGCAGTAGTACCCGAGTGATTGGAGGAGTGCAACATCCTCAGTACTAGCAGAATACTGAAACTGCAGCACAAAAGTCAGGTCTATGACATGGTGTACACTTTTGTACTGCAGCTTCAAAATTCTGTAACTACTCAGGGTGTTGGGCGTACTCAAAATAAAGCATAAAAGCTACACATAAGTCTGCTATAAATCTCACCATATTCCTGAAACTATACATGCATATATGTCTACCTTTTGAAATCATCATCATATATAGCAGAAATAAACAAATAGACTGAACTTTACATTTCAAAGACACACCTACATTTCTGCGGTGCATTTCAAGTATACCTTTCCCCAGACTCATAGAAAGTAGCCTAATCAGTAATCCCTTCTGCCAACATGTCTTAAAACTCACTTGTATTCTGCAGCTTCACCATTCTATGAATATTGGGCCAAGTCAAACATAAAGCAGCAACCTATCACATGTGTCTACCATAACTCTAACCATATTCCTAAAAGCATGCATGCTTCTATCTATACCTATTGCCAAAAGCATTACACATATTAGAATACATGTGCAAGCTGAAACATAACCACACTCACAAGACCATAAAGGCCTTAAAACTTGACAGACTACACTTAACATTTCAAACACACCTTGATTTATGCTGCAAATTTCAAGTGAACTTTTACACAGACTCTTATAAAGTACCATAATCAATAATTCCTCTCCCAACATATCTTAAACATCACTTTTCTACTACTACTACTGCTTCACTATTCTAGTACTAATCAGGTATTGAGCATAGCTAACAGCAAAGCAATCTTTCACTTATCTTTGATTTGATTTGATTTATATATTTGTAGAGCGCATCGAATGCCCGTGGGCGTCTTGGCGCGAGGACGGTAGTTTGCCAGTTTTTGACGGGAAGCCAGGAAGATCAAGCACAGTTGTTAAAGAGCCAGGTTTTCAGTGCCTTTCTGAAGGACCAGAGTGATGGGCTGCTCTTTATGGAAGTGGGGAGCTGATTCCAAATCTTAACTGTCCCTAGCAGGAAGCTTCTGCCACCCCATCGGGCCGTTTTACATTTAGGTGTCTGCAGAAGTTTAGTATGGGCTGATCTTAGGCATCTGGCCAGCACATACCATTTCAGATGCGCCCTCAAAAAGTGCGGCCCTATCCCATGTAATGCTTTGAAGGCTAGACATTGAGATTTAAACTCAATCCGTTTTTTCATTGGGAGCCAATGAAGGGCTCTTAAACCGTGAGAAACTGATTGAAACCTAGGAATGTCTAGTACCAATCTTGCAGCAGCGTTCTGCAAACGTTGCAGTTTTATTAGATGCTGGGATTGAATTCCCAGGTATAGTGCATTCCCGTAGTCCAATCTCGAAAGGGCCAATGCTGTGACCAAGGTTTTAATTGCATCGAGAGGAATAAATGGGCGGATTTTTCTAATCATTTTTAGAATGAAACAGATAGTGGCGGAGAGCTTGTTAATCTTATTAACGAATGTTAATTTGTCATCGAAGATGACTCCAAGGTTTTTAACGTTGGATACTGGGGTAGGATAATCTCCCAGATTTTTTATGAGAGTCTCCCCATATTTCTAAAACCATGTATGCATATGTCTGTACCTTTTGCTAGCAGCATCATGTATAAAAGTAATACACAGATAAATGTATACCTCTGTTTTATACATCTATCATCTTCAGATGCATAAAACATACCATAATATATGTGCAAGTAGACACATATCTCAGTCACAACATCATCCACAGCTCAAAACTTCACAGACTATACTTCAATTTTCAAACAGACACTGAAGATTATGCGGTATATATGAAATATAACTTTCCACACATCATACAAATTACTCTAATAAATAACATCTCTACAAACATCTCAAACTTCACTTTCGGGCTGCTGCTTTACCATTCTACAACTACGTATAATGTTACACCTACCCAAATACAAAGCAGGAACCCTTCACATGTCTTTACTAAACGTCTCACCATATTCCTAAAAGCATACATGAATATGTCTGTACCATAACACTATCAAAACCTTAAAAACTCACAGAACAAACTTCCAATTTCAAGCAAACACCAAAAATTATGTGACATATTTCAACTGTACCTCTCTAGAAACTTAAAAAAAGAAGCCTAATCAATAATACCTTATGTCAACATCTTTTAAACCACACTATTATGCTGCATCTTCAACATTCCACCACTACTCACAGTCTTGAGCCTACCACATAAAAAGCAACAACACCTCTTTGTTATACATCATGCACCTTCAAATGTATAAGACATATGAAAATACATATACAAGTAGAGGCACACTTAAGACAGAAGACCATGCACACCTTAAAACTTGACAGACTCCACCTCCAATTTGAAAGCAACACCTAAAATTATGCGGCATACTACAAATGTACATATCCACACACTAAAACAAACTACCATAATCACTAATCCATCTTCCAATATACACATATTACTATACAAAATCTATTTCAAACAACATTTAACTACAATAAAACAAACTACAATACACATCTCTACATTAAATAATATATTTCAAACATCACAGTTCATCAATACTTTTTAAAGATTAAAAATAAACTTAATACATAATACACTTCACAAATTTATAACTCACCTTCCAAATTGATTTTTAGAATTTAAAGTATTACAAACTCATAAAAGATTTTCTTATGCACACAATCAATGTAATGCACCACTCTCAGCAAGATAAAACCAGTAATGGCAAACTTTCCCTCTCTTTCTCCACACAAATACATATAAGTAACAAATCACAAAGCTTCCTACATTATTTCAAATTATAAAACACATTTCTATTGGTTAGACATATGAACCCTTACCAACTGACTTCTAAAAGTGCACAAACTGGTTCTGGAATTTTTTGGAGTCGCGATTCCACCGTGCACCAACGTGATGGAGCCGCGAATCCATACAGGAGTTCAAAAATATATTACAAATAAAAATACCACTATTTTTTAACAACACAACACTTCTAAAGATACTACTGACTTGGGAAATTATACTTTAATAACATATCACCTATATATAAATTACAATTTCACATTTTAAGTCAACAGTTAAGTTTCAACCCTTCCCCCATTCTGCTTAATGCCAGTTTCCATAGTAACAGTTCATGGAACATTCAACTGAACAAACAGGTCACAAGTTCACCATATTTTCAAGTTCAGCACAACAAGGTTGCAAATGCAAACAGCAGGTGTGGTTGACTTTTTCAAAATATGAGCTTATCCTATCTACTGTACCTTTCAAACATTTGTTACTAACCAATAATGATCATGCTTTTTAAAGAAAGTAACATGCATCCTATTTTTGAGTGTACAATGTTCTTAAACAGCCAATCAATTCTCTACTTTTTAAAAAACAGCATCCTGTCCACCATTTTACATACCTCTCATTCTACCAACTGACTACCTCAGCTACAGACATCTTTTCCTTACTTCCAGACATCCCTTCAAGATGCTTACAGTATGGATTGTTGGACACAGCTATGTTTTCTGGTGCAAAAGGTATGCTGAACGCAGAGGTATTGACAAAGACCTAGCTTTGCAAAATGTGGATATTAAATGCATTGCACAGAGAGGTTTAAAGTGGCACCAATTGATGGCTTTGGTTAAAACCTTTTTGCATCTCCAACCCCCTGACCTCATGATTGTGCACTGTGGTGGCAATGACCTAGGCACATTGACTGGGGTAGGTCTGGAAATGCTAATGAAGGACACCTTTGCACAATTAATGTTGCTTTTACCTCAAACTGTCTTTGTATACTCTAATATATGCCAAAGACAGAAATGGAAGTGGTCAAATCAATTCTGTCCACAGATTGAGAAAGCTAGAAAGAATGTCAATAAAGCTGTTTCTGCTTACCTCAGAGACCATAGGATGGGCTCCATCTATAACAACAATCTACGTTTTGATATGGATGACATCTACAGAAGTGATGGAGTACACTTCACAGATCATGGGAACAGAGTCTTTCTCAACAACCTAAAGCTATGCATCCGCACTTACATGTAGCTCCAACAAAGTCATAATGAAAACAAGGGCTCTTTTTAGAGCCACCCTATAACCCAACAGTAAATCTTACTTTTTTTTTTAACATACAAACTCTTTTTTAATATTGTCAGGATTCGCGAATCCAACGCGAATCCACAAAACAAAAGCATGAATTCAATATAATACAACACAATACACTTTACAAGTTTAACTTTTAATTTTTAATTTTATATATTTTTAGTAACTCTATCAATTTTAATCTTCTCATTAACTTCAACCACACTCCCTTTTTAAAACTTCACAAATGCAACACTACCATCTAAATTATATACTCCTAAATTATTTATTTAAGGAGAAACCGTGAATCCGATGCAACGTTACACAGGGGGCAAGCGCTGAGAGCCGCTTTGGAGTCACGACTCCAAACTCGAAAGAAAAAGAAAATGCCCCACTTCCATTATTTGCTATTCGCCCCGGAGAACCCATCCCCTGGGGCCTGCCACCATTTATTTTTAAAAAAATAATTAGGAGGGGGACTGCGTGGCCCCCCTCCTCAAGCCAATAATGGCCCGGGGACCCCATCCCCCGGGGCCTGCCACCATTTATTTTCAAAAAAATAATTAGGAGGGGGACAGCGTGGCCACCCTCTCAAGCCAATAATGGCCCCGGGGACCCCATCCCCCGAGGCCTGCCACCATTTTTTTTTTGTGAAAAATTAGGAGGAGGACCGCGTGGCCCCCCTCCTCAGGCCAATAATGGCCCCTGGGGACCCCATCCCTCAGAGCCTGGCCTCAGCATTGGGAACCGTGGGGGGAGCCCCAATGCCTCCACGGTCCCTGCCGGCTCCCCGCCTCCTGCGGGAGACGGCATTGCTTTTGGGCAAAGAGAGCTGCTGACATGCAGCTCCCCTTGCCCAAAAGCAATCTGCTTCACTTCATGGAAGCGAGAGCAGGTTTTCTGCTCTGCTTTCTGCTTTTTTAGATTTAAAATGTATATTAAATCTAATTTATTTTTTTAATTTCATTTTATTATTTCCTATATTTAATATTTTATTATATATATATATATATATATATATATATATATATATATATATATATATATATATATATATATTTATATATCTAACAGTATTCCTTTACAGAACAATTCCACACGCACTCACTGCAATTGCTGTAAACTTTCTTGATTTTATTTAAGGCAGCAAATTTTATCCGACAATTATAACCCAACGCGTTTCAGTCTGCCCTCAGACCTTTCTCACGTGAGAAAGGTCTGAGGGCAGACTGAAACGCGTTGGGTTGTAATTGTCGGATAAAATTTGCTGCCTTAAATAAAATCAAGAAAGTTTACAGCAATTGCCAGTGAGTGCGTGTGGAATTGTTCTGTAAAGGAATACTGTTGGGAAATTCATAACAGCTGGGCTCCGCCATCTCCACAACGCACCGTCATGAGAGCGCCGGATGCCGAAAATTGAGCCTCGACGTGGATTTATATATATATATATATATATATTATCTACTGGCGGTCGCCAGTAGATAGTTATAGTTAGGACCTATTTTCCATAGGAAATCCGCGACATTCTATTTGAAATAACTCTTGTGTCGGTTGACGAATCTTCGCAAAATTTTCAAACTTTATGGCCCGCTCAGGTCCGCTCCTACCCTGAAAGTCTCAGGGTGATTCGTCAAGCGGGGCCGAGAAAAAGGGGGTCCCAAAACGTGTTTTCCCCATTCATTTTCCCATAGGAAACTTTAGACACGGCTACAGCCCGAACTGCTGAACGGAATTACACCAAATTTGGCAAAGAGGTAGTTTTTGGTTCAGAAAGAACCCTTTTTGTTAAATGGTGTAAATCCGTTCAGTAGTTGCGGAGAAATTAAAAAAATAAGAGTCAAAAAATCAATTTCCCATAGGAAACTTTAGACACGGCTACAGCCCGAACTGCTGAACGGAATTACACCAAATTTGGCAAAGAGGTAGTTCTTGGTTCAGAAAGAACCCTTTTGTTAAATGGTGTAAATCCGTTCAGTAGTTGCTGAGAAAATCAAAAGTAAAAGTACATATATATCTATGGCCGCGTCGGATTCGCGCACCCTCCCGATCACGAGCTGTCTGCTAATTGGCTGTCAACACTCCAAACCAGGAAGTGTTGGCAGCCATCTTGTTCCTCGGTAGAACCGAGGAACAAGAAAGCAGTAAAAAAAGTGAGCAAAACGCACAAAGGGGGCAGGGTAGAAACACCCTGACCCCCTAGGTCTGCTCAGGGGGTCCCACAAGTGATTGAATGTATATCTCAGTGGTACATGTGTGAGTAACTACATATGTGAAAGGCAGTATATATGTGTGTTGGAGTATATAAATGGCTATAAGTGAGAGTGTGTGATTGTGAGAGGGGCTATATGGATGAGTGTGTGCTTGCATCAGTGATTGCATAGGAGCGTAAGAATGTGCTAGTATTTTTATGAGTAAGTGAGCTGGTGTGTATAACTGTATAGGTGAGTAAATTGGAGTGTGATTAATTATTTGCATGACTGACTAGGTGTGTGAGTACCTCTATGGATGAGTTGCGTTGTGTGAGTGTTTATATAGGTGTATGAGTGCATATGATAGTCCTGTACTGAGTGACTGTAAGTATGAGTGACTGTACGGGTGAGTGAGTAGATGTGTGTGTGTAGACCTAAGAATCAGTGAGTGGGTATGTACTTATTGGTATTGGAGTGTGTATGGTTTTGAGAATGGCAGTCTGTAATTTAGAGTGGGTGTTTCAAAACTTATATTAGGGTGTGAGAAGATGCATTAAATTCTCACATGGATGATGTCATCAGTGATGTCATCAGTGATGTCATTTGAGATGTCATCAGTGATGTCACTGACCATGTCATGAGTGATGTAATATGTGACGTCATCAGCAGTGCATTGCGGGGTGCGAGTTATAGTTACCTGAACTAACTATAACGGGGGAATTTCACGGGTTTTGTACGAGTGCAATGTCCAACTAACTATAACTGTCCCTAAAACCTTATGGTTTTTCAGTGAATTTCTAAGGTTTTTTAAATGCAAATTTCTAACTATAACGTGCCTGAAACCTATGGTTTTTTCAGTGAATATATATATATATATATATATATATATATATATACAGAACCCGGTAAGGGTAGAAGCTGTCAATCAGGGCGGTCCATGCTCGGGGTACCGGAAACCCCACAATATGCCAAAACAAACTTCTGTAATCCCAGAAAGCGGCACGGACACCTTGGAAAGTTGCAGCTTGTGCAGTCATTAAAGATATTTGCTGCAACTTTCCAAGGTGTCCGTGCCGCTTTCTGGGATTACAGAAGTTTGTTTTGGCATATATATATATATATATATATATATATATATATATATATATATATATATATATATATATATATATATATATATATATATGTTATGTTATGTTATGTTATGTTATCCGCCATTTGTAGCGCGCACGGGTACTCGGAAGTGTCCCGGCGCGAAAGCCCATTCTGGGGAGACAGGTGGAGTATGCCACGGCAGGAGAATTAATTAAAAAGCAAGGTTTTTAGCTGCTTCTTAAACAGCCTAATGTCATGGTTGTTCCTAAGCTCGAAGGGCAGACTGTTCCAGGCCTTGGCCGCCCTGACCGAGAGGGAGCTGCCTCCCATTCTCACGAGGCGGTGGCGCGGAATAACAGCGAGACATTGTCCCGTAGAGCGAAGGTGTCTAGGTGGCACATAGAAGTCAAAGCGCCTCCTGAGATACAGGGGTCCTGATTTATAGAGGGCACCGTGAGCAATGGTAAGCGCCTTAAACAGAACACGCTGGTCAACCGGAAGCCTGTGCAAATCACGAAGAAGATGCTTAATGCTGGATCTACCCGGAATACCCAGTAGCGTTCTAGCGGCCGCATTCTGAACAATCTGCAACTTTTTTAGCTGGTAGCCAGGGAGACCGATGTAAAGGGCATTGGCATAGTCCAGCCGCGAAAGAATGAGAGCGCGGGTCACCATTTCTTTTGCCGCTTTAGGGAGTAGCGGGAGTTCTGACTGATACACGCCCTGTTGCTTCTGGGGTACTGTTGGATGCAGTAGGGGGTTTCAATAACTGGATTTCGAGAGCTGTGGAACAGTTTTCCATACCACTGCTCCACAAGAGAGCAAGAATTACCCCGTCTAAACCCTGGTTCTCCAACGAACTTAAAGAACATAAAAAGCATATAAAAAGCTTGAACGTAGCTGGCGACAAGCTTATTGCCCGCTGGCCAAAATAGCACTCAGGAAATGTCAGAACAGCTACTATGCCGCGGTCAAGAATGCCAAGGGCCTCTTTTATGTGGAGCGCATTGCGCAATCTAAGAATAACTCCAAGGAAATCTTCACAATTGTTCAGAGTTTCCTGAAGCCCCGTGCAGAATGTATGGTTGCTCCCGCCTCTAATTCCTGGTGCTAGCAGCTATCTGGTTTTTATAGATAAAATACAAGCAATCCAGGATAGTTTTGGGCCTGTACGCCCTGTGGAGGCGGAACACTCGCTCCAGACAGCCTTGGAGCATGATCCTGCCCGCATTCTTCTGACAGTGTTTACGCCTATTCCTCTGCCAGACACTTTGCCCATTCTTAAATCGCTTAAATCAGGGTCCCCAACCGATCCCTGCCTAGCCAGGCAGTTGGCATCTGTGGCGGAGGTAGTTAACCCCGAAGTAAATAATATCATTAACTTGTCGCTTCATACCGCCACAGTTCCAACAGAATGGAAACAGGCAAAATTACTCCCCTGTTAAAAAACCTTCATCAAACCCCGACATTCTGGCTAGCTATCGACCAATCTCACTCCTCTCGGCTGTGGCGAAGGTGTGTGAGAAGGCAGTCTACAAACAGCTTTCTGCGTTTGTCGAAACATCTGGCGCTCTCCACCCGGCCCAGTCCGGCTTCAGGGCCTCATACAGTACTGAGACGGCATTGGTCGAGATGACGGAGGCTATTAGGGAATGCCTTGACTCAGGCGGCAGAGCGGGCCTGGTTTTATTGGACCTCTCTGCCGCGTTCGACACGGTACCACATCGTCAACTGCTAGCCCGTTTGTCGAATATCGGAATCTCTGGCCTAGTGTGGGATTGGATCGAATCCTTCTTGGCAAATAGAACACAGCAAGTGTGGCTGCCGCCATTTTCGTCCACACCGAGAAGCATGACCACGGGCGTCCCTCATGGCTCAACCCTGAGCCCTCTTCTTTTCAACGTCTATGTGATGCCGCTAATCGATCTGGCGGAAGGGCTGGGTGCTAAAATCATAGCATATGCTGACGATACCCAGCTTCTATTCACATGGAAGAAAAATGATGTATCCCCGGATTCAGCAAAAAACTGCCTGACGGAAGTTTTTAAATGGTTAGCGCGGGCCCAACTCAAATGCAATGAGGATAAGTCTGAGGTTCTCCTCTACGGGTCCTTCCCGCAGAATTTTAGGGAGGATCTGTGGCCCGAGGGTTACCCCATGCCAAAATCTAGGGGCAGTCCAGTAAAAAACTTGGGGGTCTGGTTTAGTGAGGACCTTAGATTTTTATCGCAGATCAATAAACTGGCAGGAGTGTGCTTCGGCACACTGAAACTCCTTTTAATATATATTTATAAATATAATTTTATATATATATATATATATAATATATATATATATATATATATATATATATATATATATTATCTACTGGCGGTCGCCAGTAGATAGTTATAGTTAGGACCTATTATCCATAGGAAATCCGCGACATTCTATTTGAAATAACGTTGGCGCCGGTTGACGAATCTTCGCGAAAGTTTCCAACTTGTTGGGGCGCTCCGCTCCACTCCTACCCTGAAAGTCTCGGGTTGATTCGTCAAGCGGGGGCCGAGAAAAAAGGGGGGTCTCAAAACGCGTTTTCCCCATTCATTTTTCCATAGGAACCTTTAGTCGCAGCTACAGCCCGAACTGCTGAACGGAATTACACCAAATTTGGCAAAGAGGTAGCCCTTGGTTCAGACTGGTGCCTTTTGCTTAAATGGTGTAAATCCGTTCAGTAGTTCCTGAGAAATTCACAAGTAAAGTCACATATATATCTATGGCCGAGTAGGGTCCGCTTACCCTCCCGATCACGAGCTGCATGCTAATTGGCTGTCAGCTGGCTGTCAACATTCCGATTCAGGAAGTGTTGGCAGCCATTTTGTCCCTCGGTAGAACCGAGGGACAGAAACAAGTGCGCAAAATGCACAAAGGGGGCAGGGTAGAAACACCCTAACCCCCTAGGCCTGCTCAGGGGGTCCCACAAGGACCCCCTGGGCAACGAAAAGCATTATTATTTTTTTTTTAAATCAGCAGGATGCGCTCGAAGCGCGGTCTCCTGTGCTTCGATGTTAATTTGCCCCCGGGTGGGCCAAGTCCCGGGGGCATGGTGGGGGTTAATTTATGTATGGGGGCCTCTAAGGGCCCCCAAGCCCCGGGGACCGCCACCCCCCGGGCTTTAACAAAAATGGTGCAGGAGGGCATTTGCCCTCCCGCTACCCTCGGGACCGCCACCTCCCGGGCTTCTGTTTTATTTTTTTAACCTGTGTGGGGGCTCCAGCCTCCCACCCGCCCCGGGACCGCCACCTCCCCTGGGCACTAAGAAATTAAAAATGGGGGTCTGTTTTGGACTCCTCGAAGCCCCGGGACCACCACCTCCCGGGGCTTTGAAAATGTGGGGAGGGGGCCGCGCGGCCCCCTCCTGGAGCCAGTGATGGCCCTGGGGACCGCCACCCCCAGGGCCGGCTTCCTGCAGTGTCCCGGGTGCCTACCCCGGGACACTGCTAGTTTGCAATGACAGGACTGGAGCCTCGCGGCTCCCGTCCTGTCATTGCAAACTTGCTTTGGATATTGGAAGAGAGAGCAGGAAACCTGCTCTCGCTTCCAATATCCAAGCTGATTGCTTTCCACATGGGGAGCAGCATGTTAGCTGCTCCCCATGTGGAAAGCAATGCGGCTCGCGCAGGAGGCGGGGAGCCGGCTGGGACTGTGGGGATTGGGGACCCCCCACAGTCCCCAACCAGAGGCCAGGCCCCGGGGGATGGGGTCCCCGGGCCATAGTAGCCAGAGGAGGCCATGCAGCCCCCTCCCAAATTTAAAAAGTGTAAGGCCGGCCCCGGGGTCCCCGGGGCCTTAATGGCCTGAGGAGGGGGGCCACGCAGCCCCCTCCAAATAAAAATAAAAATCGAGGCCATGCCCTGGGAAGGGAGCCATGCGGCCCCCTTCCCGCTTTTTTTTTTTTTTAATTTAAAAAATAAATAAAATGCTCAGGCCCCGGGGATGGGGTCCCCGGGGCCAAAGTGGGCAGGGAAGGGGGCCACGCAGCCCCCTCCCATTAAAAAAAACTAGAAAAAAAAAACGACCGGCATTGTGCTGGAGGCCCCGCCCCTCCCTGCAGTACTCTGCAAACGCGCCCCTGGTGCGTTTGCAGAGGGGAACGAATTCCCTTGAATACTGGGGGTCCTGGAGGCCAACTAGCCCACCAGGAACCTCCAGTATGCGCCAGGGGCTGCGTTGCAGAGACGTGTACAGAGGCCACGCCCTTTTACACCTCTCTGCAACGCAGCTCTGTGGCGCTTTTGGAGGTATATGGTGGGCTAGTTGGACTCCAGGGACCCTCAGGATTCAAGGGGACTTAATCCCCAACTTAAAACGCACCACGGGGCGCGTTTGCACAGTGGTGAAGGGAGGGGGCGGGGCTTCAGGTGACATGTGTGCAAAGTTGCAGAGTGTTGTAAAAAGGGGCGTGGCCTCTGAACACCTCTCTGCAACGCAGCCCCCTGGCGCATACTGGAGGTACCTGGTGGGCTAGTTGGCCCCTAGGGACCCTCGGGATTGAGGAGGAATTAATTGTCCAACTTAAAACGCGCCACAGGGCGTGTTTGCAGACATGTCACCTTAGGCCCCACCCCTTCCTTCACCATTGTGCAAATATTCCTCTAAAATCAGCCGAACTACGAATTCCGATTTACTCACCTGTTATCAGGAGAGACCTCAGTGCTGCATCTTTGAGCCCAGTACTGATCCTGAAAAGTAATTCTAACCGTACTTACCAGTAACTTGAATTTCCTTCCATAGGATATCATTGCCTGCTTTTTGCTGAAAAAGTTTCTAAGTGTCGATTTTTGAAACATACAAATATTCCTCTAAAATCAGCCGAAATACGAATTTCGATTTACTCACCTGTTATCAGGAGAGACCTCAGTGCTGCATCTTTCAGCCCAGTACTGATCCTGAAAAGTAATTTTAACCGTACTTACCAGTAACTTGAATTTCCTTCCATAGGATATCATTGCCTGCTTTTTGCTGAAAAAGTTTCTGTCGATTTTTGAAACATACAAATATTCCTCTAAAATCAGACGAAATACGAATTCCGATTTACTCACCTGTTATCAGGAGAGAACCCAGTGCTGCATCTTTTAGCCCAGCACTGACCCTGAAAAGTAATTCTAACCGTACTTACCAGTAACTTGAATTTCCTTCCATAGGAATCCATTGTCTGGTTTTTAGCAGAAAAGTTTCAAAGTGTCGATTTTCACAAACTACAAATATTCCTTAAAAATCGCATGTGTGACTTAAACGCATTCTTTCAACTGTTTACAGGAGATGCACCAGTGCTGGTTCCAGGATCCACCACTGAGTAAGAAAAAGTAACGATAACACTACTTACCTGCTAAGTGAATTTCCTCCCATAGGATAACATTGGTGATTCTATATGAAAAAGTTTCTAAGTGTCAACTTTTAAAATACAATAATATTCCTTAAAAATCACTACTGTAACCAAAACGCTTTTACTCAACTGTTTACAGGAGATGTCCCAGGACTGCATCTAGGATCCAGTCCTGTGGTTAGAAAAGTAATCCATAAAGTAACTAATTGCATTTAACTAGAAATTCACATTGAGCTCAATGTTGCTTTGTTTTTGAAATTGTGTTGCCCATTGCAACAACTGTAACTACTGTACTTAAAAGTCTATTGCCTATTTGCAAAGTATTTAAACTAAAGTAATTCATTCTGAGAAAGTATATTTTGTAATGTAATGTATAATGTAATTACAATGTAATTTAAAAATAAAATATCTAAAAATAAATAGTTTAAAAAAATGTTGTAAATCAGTATCAAAAAAATAAATATAACAATTAATACATTTAAAAATTGTCATTTACAAAACCTTTGAAATTCACTGAAAAAACCATAGGTTTCAGACACGTTATAGTTAGGAATTAGCATTTAAAAACCTTTGAAATTCACTGAAAAACCATAGGTTTCAGACACGTTATAGTTAGGAATTAGCATTTAAAAACCTTTGAAATTCACTGAAAAACCATAGGTTTCAGGCACGTTATAGTTAGAAATTAGCATTAAAAAACCTTTGAAATTCACTGAAAAACCATAGGTTTCAGACACGTTATAGTTAGGAATTAGCATTTAAAAAACCTTTGAAATTCACTGAAAAAACCATAGGTTTCAGGCACGTTATAGTTAGAAATTAGCATTTAAAAACCTTAGAAATTCACTGAAAAAACCATAAGGTTTTAGGGACAGTTATAGTTAGTTGGACATTGCACTCGTACAAAACCTGTGAAATTCCCCGTTATAGTTAGTTCAGGTAACTATAACTCGCGCCCCCGCAATGCACTGCTGATGACGTCACATATTACATCACTCATGACATGGTCAGTGACATCACTGATGACATCACTGATGACATCTCAAATGACATTGGGTATCTCTACATGCCAAAATCAAATGTACTGTATTTTTGCAAATCTTAAGTAAAAATTTGAAAATGGTTTTAAAAAAAAAAATTTAAAGTAATGATTGAGATCGCTAAGTAGTTTCTTTATGTCTATTGTAGTTTTGGAGTTTTTTAACACGTGGTATAGCACTGTCACTTTAAAAATGGGAAGTCTTGCCTCAATGCGTCATGTGATCAAGGCCCCTGGAGGGCTGAAACGCGTCATGGCGGATGTGCTGTAACTGAAGAATAAATACCTGCACAACAATCTGGGTCCGTGTTTGTCCTTCTGTAACGAGGAGATTTTGGGACAAAATCCTTGCATATATATATATTTATATATATATAAAACAATATTTTGTACAACTTTATTTATGACATCAATTTTTTTTTCCAATTTTTTTGTACTTACCATTAGAAATATAGGATGTCGATATTTTTTACATCAATATTTATAACTCGAGTTTGTGGTATGGGGATATTTTAGGTGTCGATATTCTGTCAGTGAACCCTGCATCACTTTGGGGAAAGGGTTGTTGGAAAGATGACATTCTTTGAGTTCCCGCTCCACACGCTCATCTAAGCGTGGGAATCACATTTGGCCTGTTAGAGCTGTTTTGGTGGCTACAATGCCACAATGTCTTTTATGGGCTAGTTCAATGCCTTGCTGTATTAGGCTCTCAGGTATGACGATTCTCGAGCCTCTCAATACAACACCTTTCTTGGTAGCAAACAGTTCAACCTATACATTTTTACATTTTTTTTTAATTCAACATTGTCAGCAAAAGGTTGAGCATTCTTCTTCCACGATTGAGCTGAAATGATGTCTTTGAGGATAAGCATATTCTTATTGGCATTAGTAGTAGCAATAATCTGTTCAATTGGATAGAACTGCTGGCGTGCAGGAACTCACAATGAAGTTAATGTACTCCTCAGCCATTTTGGATGTTGAACTGTGATGGGGTAGCGATACTCTGTAAAAAGTAATCAGCAGGGTTCTGATCTTTACCCGGCTTGTGTGCATTAGTATAGTCGTATCTTGTGGTCGCAGCCCCCACCTTTCAATGCAAGGGTGCATCTTGGCTTTCGGGTTTCCAAAAATGGTGAGCAGCGCGTGCTGGTCTGTAATGATAGTTAAAAGTTTTGCATAAAGAAACACATGAAAATGTTCACAGACCCACACCACACTTCTTCTTCTACTGCTGAGAAGAGGCACGTTCTGTGTCAGACAAGCTCCAGATAGCATAGGCCACAATGTGTCTCTGAGAATTAGGATGACTACTATGTTGAGCAAGGATTGCCCCCAGCCACACTGGGCTCGCATCTTCTGTGATCTCAGTATCTAACTTGGGGTCAAAATAGGCAATCTCAGTTGCATTCTCAATCACATGTTTTATTCTTTTGAAGCTTGGATCATATTCAGCAGACCACTGGGAAGGGACATTTTGTTTTGTCAAGTCTCCTAATGGGGCACTCACAGTAGCAAAGTCTTGAATATACCTTGAGCAATAACTGGCCATGCCTAAGATAGCTCGTAGCATGGTAACATCTTGTGGGGGCAAGCAGCTGACAGTGGTTGCACTTTATCTGGGTCAGGAGTCATTCCCCCATCAGAGAATATATGCCCAAAGAATTTGGTCTTGTGAAACTCACACTTTGCTGCATTCAGAGTGAGACCTGCATCAGCAACTAACTGGCATACTTGTGTAAGAGCCTTGTCATGCTCCTTTTGCGTTGCCCCAAATACCAGCATGTCATCACTGTAATTAAAAGCATGCATGACTTGTTGAATTATTTGACTTATGACAACAGGACAAATGTCGTTGTTACTGTGAAGTTGCACTTTCATTGTTTTGAGACTTCCTAGGTCGTGAAACAACAATGGGTATTGACTCACAATTTCAGATAGAGTGTGGAGGTTGTAATTGAGAGATATCATTCTTATGTCAGCAGCCGTAGCAAAACTGAGTAGGCATGCGCTGGATGAAGTTCCTTGAAGAAAGTGGATTGGCACTTGCACTAATACTGCTTAATGTCGCGTTGTCGCTGTGAATTACCCTTGAGTCCACAACGGTTTAGAAGCAGCCCACGTGTTTACCTTTGTGTTTGATGAGTTGAGGCGTGGCACAGGAGACAAGCTAATGGCTGGCATGTTGTTAATCACCACACCACTGTCTATGATAAAGGTTGTGGGGCAAACGTTGAATATTATTGTAATTTTGGGGCAGTGTCCAAAGGAATGCAGTTGTTTTGTTTGGCGGTTTGCCTTTGTCTTTTGTTCTTCCTTGCAAGCAGCCAAACCTACATGTGCCTGTCGTTCCATGGTTGATATCATCATCGCACATCCATCTTCTCCACTGCCGCTTGATAATGACATTGAAGAGCCTTTGTAGGATGAATTTGACGAAGATCGATCTTGTCTGCTTTCTACTTGTCGTAACTGATGTTGATTTCTGGCCTTGTTGCATCTGACCTCAATGCGGGCATGGAAAGAATGCTTCTGGAACCTTCTGGTACCCATTTTCTCTTCCCGCTGTGAAACATTTGGTTTCTCTTTGACCTTGCAGACCGTTACAAAGTGGTTGTCTTTCCTGCAGCCTTTGAATGGTTGTCCCATGACCAGACGTTTTCCTTCATGGGGAAATTCATGCCATTATATTGCATCAGTCTGTGAGATTTTCTTCATCACTTCTTTCACTCCATCTTCTTTAAATGCTCAATGATTTTCTTATTATCTACTTCTTCTAGGGCATCTATGAAGTCATCGAATGTCTCGATTCATGCAGTCCACCTGACGCCAATATTCTGCTTCTTGACGGTGTTGAATGGTAGTGGCGGTTTTAGGAATACAACTGCGTCATATTTCACATTTTTTTATACTGCCCTTGAGAGCATATGCTGTTTGGATGATGGTTGCTGTTCCCCCATACCTGGCACTTTTGCAAGCACTGGCCATGTGCTTGCATTTGGGTTATCACACTCGATCGGAGGTCGTAATGCGCCATCATCTTTTTTGACGGTAAGTAACAATTTCATTTCTCGCACCTGGCCGTCGCTGCATTTAGCTTTGTGCATCATACCTGGGTATGATTGCCTTTAGCATTTCGCTTTGTATTGATGATGGCTCTGTGTTATGGCGCAGCGCAATATCTCCTCTTTGAGCCTTATCAGCAGATTCTGGCGAGCTTTTCGAATGCGCTCTTCGGTAGAACCTTCAACTTCTTCAATGGCCATATCTGGGCTGCAGCGAAGCTTCTACTCCACATACACCAACTTCAGACTACTTTGCATTGACTTGTGGTGCATGTGGAAACACACAAGCAGTTTGGTGTACCATTGTACAATCTCAAGGAGAGCAGTCTAGTTTCTTCGAGTCGCCAGATGCAACATCCTCCCCAGCCCGGGAGCATGCAAATGAATACGCCACACACGGAGTCTGTAACAGATGTCTTTATTCCTCAGCATACAAACACACACTGCACTCTCATTACGCCATAACCATGAATAACCACACCTTAACACCTCCCAGCAAGTTACGTAATTCCTCTGTTGTATCCGCCCAGAACCACAATGGTCCTAGTGCACAGTCTCACGATACTGCAGTTCCCATGCATTTGCAGTATATTTTACATCGAAAGGCATGTAGTTACCCAAAGTGGCACAAATGGTGTATTTTCAGGAATTTTGCATAACAAGTGTAATGTGAAATTCCTGAAATTACATGAATATACCGACATAATTCACATTTTGCTCAGGCCCAGTTAACACAGGAAGCCTGAAAAAGAAAGCTGAAAACAAATAAAGTAGGTTTAGCTGCAGAAAATAGACGAAGTTAGAGGTTTTTTTGGCAAGAAAAGCTCTCTCCTCCTGTATGGATATTTTTTATTATTGATTCAGTTGATTTATCATATCCTATGTGCAGCACATGAAAGCTGATCGCTCGTACACACACATGCCAAAAATCTACATTTGTTCTCTGGATGTGGTTTTTAAACATAAGACAATAGGGATTTCCAGAGGCTGAACGTTTCCATGAGATCAGGAAACAAAGGCCGTCAGTGCACTTACATTTATTGAAAGTTATTTATATTTTAGTACTGACTGTCCTGAGAGTGGCTGTCCCATTGGAAGTATGATTCAGATCCCCTGAAATGAGGAAACAATTTTCCCTTTTCCTGTTTTACATATGAAACAAAAGGCAATGAAAAAAACATCTCATTAAACAGTTCCTTTGTCCTTCTTATGACATTGAACGTGGTAAAAAAGAAAGCATGTCAAAGTACTTTGTAGGTGGTCTTCGGGATACGATTTATTATTAAAATGACCTTCGGGTCTAATGGAAACTTATTTGGTGGGTTTGCAAGAATCTTGGTTGGTGTACAAAGACCCGCAAGATTGCACACTGAGGGATTACAGATTTGAAAGTCTCAGAGATCAAATTTCAAGCGCACATCAATTTGCTAGAATTTCAGCCTACAACCTCCTCGAATTATTAGCTTGTATGAGAGATGCTTGCCAATTTAAAATAAGTAATATTTGCACGGAGGAAAATGCTTTTTACTTAAGAGCGTGTTTTACTTAATATCAGTGGGGTGCAAACAGATTTTGTTTCACAATTAGGCCTGTTTATAAACCTTTCTAGTGTCTTTCATGTGTGCCAAGGTTTTTCAGACACCTGCCGTCCCCTAACGTGGAGGAGTACGCTTATATCCCAGGACAGAGGATTTTTGGCAATGGAGCAGTGGCAGGCCCTCACCCCAGAGCGCTGTCCATCTCTGGGTTAGAATTCGGCATCAATTCTCGCTGGCACCATTTCTTGACAGGTCAGTGAGCTGATGTCCTGTCATGGAGTGCTCACAAGAGTTTTTTTGTTTTCCTCTGGTACTTGCATCTAAGGGACAGTGTGTTAGTAGCTCATGATTTCTGATATGGAGAGACAAGTGAGAAAGAAACTGGATGAAGTGACATGGGACAAATAAGATATCAGGCTTGCAACAGCCCTGAGAAGGGACGGGAGCCTCAAGGAAATATGTGGTGAACTGAAGCTGTACTAAGGAAGAAGTTCAGCAGGGCTCACCAGTGTTTTGGGTTTGTGTCAGTGGTTGCATTTGGATGCTGGTGCCCTTACCTGGAGGTTAGGAGGCCAGGTCCTGACCTGGGGGAGGCTGCAAAAGGTGGTAACTTCAACTCTGAAATACCCATCAGGGCTTCTTAAAAAGATAATACAATTGGACTGGCCGACACTGGAGAGTTCCTGAAAGCTTAAAGTCCTCTGACCTTATGTTAAATTTCTGGACATATATCGTAGTCACTTTCACTAAGCAATTAGCTACTTTATCACTGAGGAAAACCTAGAGAGGAGATTTGGGCAGATCAGAGGCAGCCTCTGGCCATAAATTAAGCAGAAGTGACAAGAATGCCAGGGAGACTGGTAAGAAGTTATGGTCTCAGTGGATTTGATCTCAGACTGGCCAGTACCTATTTTTGATGCCTTTCAGTCACCACACTACAAAATACTCATCAAGACAATCTGGTATCTTGTGGGACAGATGGTGGGCATACATTGCCTAACCATAAATATTTGCAAAAATTGTAAACAGCACAGTTGTCATCAAATCTTACATGATCAACATAAAAAGAGCCTTCAGGAGTACTACAGAGAGTGACTTTGGCTCCGCCCACATGTTGTTGGACAGGAGTACATGTTTTGAAGTTGCATGCTTTCACAGAAAAAGTGGTTCTGTTCCATGCAGCTGTGATTATTTTGCTGGATTATCCAGCTGCATGAGCCAGCCGTGGTGTGGCTGACTAGAGAAGGCTCACAAGTAGGCATAAAGTAGCAAGCTTACAGTGGGACGGACTTGAACTTTCAGGGGCACACACGACACTGCTAACATATTAGATAAACAGATCATTTACAGTGTTTGGTTTTCTCAGACAGCGTCATAGAGCCTCTTCCCTTTCCATCGTTAACTTTACACCTCAGAGTGCAGTTGTGTGTTTGTGAGCAGTATGGGATGCCCAGAGCAACATTAATCCACATACATTTTCAGGTCTGCCTTAACAGCATAGCTGTTGCCTGACCTTTGGTGATTAACAAAAAAGAGGTATCAGGGTACTTCTGAGATAGGGGCTTATGCTCCACCCACATGTGGTTTCTTTAAGATGTGATCGGGCTGGAGCTGTTTGCTCCGACTTAAAAGAGTGTTTGTATTGCACTTTTTGACTTGTGGCAAGCCATTGATGAAGGCTATATGCCTGGTCTGTTTATTATGAAATGTTATGAAAAAGAAGACCCCTTTTTGCAGACGCTATGCAGAACCTGCCTTGGACTCCTTGCAGATCCTTTCCATGATTCCCAACTATCCTGTGAATGGACTTTAAGAGGTTTATACCTCTATGTTTCCTTTGGATTCTGTCCTAAGTGTGGCTTAGGCTAACACTTATTTCTGACCCACTGAAGACTCTTGACCGAGCTTCTGAGATGCTAACACTTGCTCTACTTAATTTTCCTTGTCTTGTCCCTGTTCCCTACATGGAGCTCTTTAATTTCTGAGACTCTTTAGGTAACTGAACCATCCCTTGATTTGGACTGTGCTTGGAAGATTTAGATTACTAATGTATAGACGAGAAAACTTAAGATTGTTTTCTAAGCACCAAATACTGATGCTGTTGTTTTGTATAGCCGTCACCAAATTGCATGTCTGTTTAATATTGGTTCGCCTCAATTTCTTTAGGAGGCTCGGACTCCAAGCTGATATTTTGTACCTTTATAGCATGGTCTTGAGAGTGATCTATTTCCATTTAATTACTAATTTGTATCAGTATTTATAAGTACTCCTTTAGAACTACTTCACATTCCCCAAAAATTATTTGTGAGTCTGTCCCTATGAGCTTAAATCTGGGCATCTTTTATTGGATCTGTGGACCTAAATGGTGGCAAGTGGATCTTTGAGATTTGCTTTACCTATTACGTTCTGTCAATCAAGCCTTTTTTTTCCCCCTTTTAGGAGTAGGGTTTTAGATTTTGTTTATCCCGTCCACGTTCTCCAGAGGGTTATGGTATGATTTGCAGCCAAACAAAATAGCAGCTGTTTTATCCCTTTGTATTAGGTGCAAATTCTGAGGTGAAAATTAAAATATATATTTTGGCCATATCAGCAGTATCTATCCTTTTGCCACTGTCAAAGTTCTTCCGGAGATCAAGGGAGGCAACCCTTCTTTGCCTTTATTAATCAAGCATATGCAGTTTATCAATATCTATGTAGATAAAGATACAGAATTTGTGCCAATTGTAAAAACAAGATCTCAGTCTTTACTGCAGTTCTCATAGTAATGGATGATAATTTGTTTTATTGTAGTAGCTCTCTTGACTAAGCAATGTTGACAGTCACATCCAATTTCTAGTATACTGATGCTAGTTTTATAATTCTTTTATATATAACAACCCCTGAGCCTGCTTCAGTGTAAGGGATGGAGCATGAGGAGACATGGACTTTTCAAGAGCATGAAAAAACTTGCACACCTCCAAATGTCTTTGTTTATTTCTAGCATATTTCCATATGAATCCAAGCTTCTTCCTTGTGATCCCAGTGAAGCATGTCAGAGACGTTAATTCTGAATTGTTCCAATTGTCCAGTTTGTTCCTCATACCTACTATTTGCTCCACTAGGTGCTGTGGGTTCCTTATTGGATTTTTATGATGAAGTAGTGTATCATGTGCATACATCTTTCGGAGGGTGCTATGAAAACAAATGGTGATAACCTTCTGCATATGTTTTCTCGCAGAAGGCAGGTCCAAGTTCCCATTGCAAATGCGAATAGTACAGGAGATGAGAGCAACCTTGCCTAGTCCTAAATGCCAAGATAAGTTTTCAGAGACCGTGTTATTTGTTTGGTTTCTAGCAGTGAGCTTAGTGTTGAATAAGTGGATCACTCACCACCATCCATATCATAAACTCCATCAATTGAATTAAAGACCTTCTCTGCATTCAGGGTAACCAGTGCAACCTGAAGCTCAGGATTAATCTGGTAGGGTAATGGTTCTTAGTCTCTGGTCTGGGGACCCAGGGTGTCTGCAAAACCTACTCATGTGGCCAGTGACTGCTTAGAAAATTAAATAATATTAAAAGAGTAATAAAGTGTATATAAATATAGAAGACAGATGTAAAATTGAACATTTTAAAATGATCTGCAAATGTGAAGGAATCTGAAATTGGAAACTAAAAGTGTAGATAGTATCTTCAGTTTGATTTGTGTTAGCATTGCAAGTCCATCAAACAGAATATAGTATGGAAAATGAGGGGCCTCAATTGAATTTAGAAAAGCTCCAACATTCCCATTAAAATTAAAAATTTTGATTTTCTGAATTAGTGCCTAGTTTTCTTGTCGGGTGAACAAATAATCAATTGAAGTTCTTATCGCTCGTTATACTGTTTTACATTTTTATATGGATTTTAATGATGTATTTATGCTCAACTGTATTTATTCATTTTATTTCGATCACAATTATTTTATCTGTATTGATTTTGCACGTTGATGGCATACTGCTAAAATAAAGTTATTGAAGATTTTCTGCACATTGTTTGTGAATTAAAATAAATGTTTCACCATTCATTTGTATATTTGTTTGATAAAGGCTTGTTCCTGAATTTTTGTGTGTACTGTTTTGCAGATCAAATTATTGCAAATGCTTAGGCCAGTGTCCTCTGCTTTCAGTAATGCCTCACTGGGGGTCTGTGGATCCCTATAATGATTCAGTGGGGGTCCACAGAAGTCAAAAGGTTAAAAACCACTGTGGTAGAGAAGTACAAAGTCTGTGTTTAAATTCAGTGAGTTGGATGATCTCAGAATAAAACTAGATTGATCTTGGAGATGATTAGTGGAAATAGCCTATTTGATGTGTTTTCAAAGAAAGTTGTTTGTCACTTTTGATACGGGTCAAGATCTCTTGGGAATATGTAAACAATTGTTGGTGCAAGGATGCCCACGGTGCACTCCAGACCTTATTAATTAAATATGTCACAGTTTACCTATTTTATGCATGGCAGGTAATATGAGAGACATTAAAAATATGCATTGGGTTGATCATCTTAACTTAGATAAATGTTGAAGTTAGAGGGCAGGGTTTTCAGACAATGGTCTGGAGCATCTCGAGAAGGAGGTAAGTTATTTATTACATGTTAGGCACTAGGCTACAGCACTAGCAGGTAGGCCCTGTCGAGATTCCATTCTCTCTCCAAATCTACACTCTCTCCTACCTTCCGCTCCCCACAACACACCAACATTCTATTACATCCCTAAATCTTAGCATTCCAGACACCAGCTGTGACATACCACACACCTCCATTTCTTACAAAGGACAAAACAACACACAGTTATTCCCTTACATATAAAGTACAAAGAAGTACAAGGAAAACCATGCTGGATATTTAGAAAATCCTTTGAGGACTAGAGCTTGACACCAGTGGTCTGAAGTCTAAGTATACATTGGCTTATCCTGCCACAACTGTTTTAACTACACCCAGATCATTCTAAACCTTGAAAGTCCTATTGATCTGGAATTCCATGCCCTAGGTCAATACCTTCAAGCAGTAAACCATTGGAGGCAATGTAAACGCCTCACCTCTAACTCATCTTAATCTAAGACTCCATGTGTGAAAGCTGGACCAATTTCGATCCAACTACCCTCTGGCATCAGGAACGTGGGCCCCTTCGATTAACTTGAGAATCCTGGAAGTCATTATTAACTGCTGCTTCTTGCTTCTGCCAAAATAAAATCAGGTGATGCACTGCTCTACATCAGGGGTTCACACACAGAATGCCGCTCAAAATCACCTCTTCTGTGTCATGCCTAGATTTTCAGACCTAGACCCATTATTCCTGCCTTCCCCAATAGCTACAGCTAAAGGTGACTTATTATTTTTTATCTAAGAACTTTATCCTGATTGATGCTACTGCAAAGATCATTCTATTATTGACGATTGCTACTACAGCTGTGGGGAACTCGGTTGAGTTTCCAGAATGACTCTTTATGTGAAGTTCATCTTTTATTCTCACTCTTGCTCTTTTCCCAAAAGGATTCTTTATGGGTTCTACTTAGAATAGGACCATTAGCTAGTTTAGTGACGCTTTCCTTTATGGAACACTGTGTGGTCATTTATGCTGTCAATAACCAATCTTTTATTGATATTTCTGTAAACCGGCTAATCTGAATAAAGATGACAAAAACCAATACTAATCCTTTAAGATAAATAAGGGTGTTGAAACTTCACCAACCTCTCATCATTGACTGAACATTTAAATTCCATTGTCGATGAAATATGCATAATCTATCTTTTGTTCTAGCTCCATTCATACGACGGTGGCAAAGGTCCATTGACCTTGTCAAGAACCATCAGGATTTCCCAAGGACAAAGTCTATAATTTGGGTGTTTTAAACTTGAAACCATACTTGGCTAATAGGCTCCAGCAATATTGTGCACTTCTGCTCCCTCCTTGTGCCAGCATAGAAAGCCTTACGCCACTGTGCAATGGTGCCTGCTTCACAAGACAAATGTATTTTTGTGTAGGAAGAGATACCCTCTTGCACAAAAACATTTCTAAGAGGCAATTTCCATGTTTATATGTGAGGCCGAATGCATCACTCATAGAAAGAGTATGTAAAGAGGAGAAATAAAAAAATATAAATATTTCCCTTCATTACGCCATCCTTGTGAGGTGTACCATTTTGGCTCATTCCCAGGTTTACCGATTGTAGTATATTTGGGATTGTCTCAAATTTCATGGGTGGATGCATAGGAACGCCAATGCTCCAACCATGGAATGCCTATAACTAGGAAATATAACGCAATGCAGTGCAACCTGCTGCTTTGGCTTACATTTCTTTACAAAGACATGCAAGGCAGACCAAATCGCCCCTTGAGTGGCTTAGCGAATATTATTTAAGGACTTGCAATTCAAGCCCTTAATAAATCTGTGTCTTGGTTAATAAAGGGAAAACCTTTTGGTTGCACATTTGTTAAACCCCATTCTTTTGGTAACATGATTAACACTTTCTAGGACCACTTAAAATCTGGTTCTCCATTGCCGTGGCCAATGGCAAACATAAATCAGCTATTGTTTTCCTTTCAAAAGCCTATATAAATACAACATTTATGTCCTTCTCTGTCTAACTCTCGGTGCACTTGACAATGATGGAGGTTATGTCAAGTACACAAAAGGGCATGAAGTGGCTGGATTAAATAATCAACACAAAGCTGGAGAAAAAAGGGTTGTCCACACCCATTAGAAATCAGCGTAGAGTGTATAGTTCCAGTTGCTGATGCTTCTTATCAATATTTTAGATTGCTTCTCTCCAAGTGGATGACTCCATCAACAGACACCCTATTGAATCCCATCCAATTAGCCTCCTAGCAATCTTTAATCAAATATGAAAAGTCCAGAAAGCAATAGTCAAATTAATCAAATTAATCAATCCTCCTATTTGCACCTCAGTGGACAAATTAGAGGAAAGGGCCTATCGGTCAAGCCAATGTGACAATGTGCTAAAAGACTCCCCTTCCTCCATAGTTTGGAAAAATAACTGTAGCAGTGTTTTAATTTATTGCAAACATAATTAAAAGTACTACAAGTATGTAACAGAAAGTCTTTCAATTAATCACTGATGAATGTTGGCTTTAGCATTAGAGATTATTAGAGGAAATAGGAAAATGCCCCCACCTTTTCTTTTTCAGTGTCCTATGCTGAGAGAAAAAAAATACATTTGGTATGGAATAGAAGGGAAAAAGAAGATGCTTGGCAACAATGCAGTAAGGAGAAAATGAGAAGGGAGCAACCAGAGATTTAATAGCCTGTGATATGCACCAATGTATTTTCCTATTTAGGGGTTCTGCCTTTCTTCTTCCCAGGCGCACACATTACCAGTACACATGAAAACTGAATACCAACATGATGAATGGGAGGGAGCAAAGCCCTGTAACTTAAGGATGCACTTTAGTATGTTACTCTTAAGGGCCTTAAGTGCTCACTTTCTTTGGCTCTATTATTAGCATTAAGCAGGGATTGAACAGACATAATTAATCGTCTAGTGTAGGCATTAGTGTTCCACTAAAACTTGATCCATTCAAACCAAAAACCCTTCAATACTGGTACACACTAGTACCCAGGAATTAAAAATGAGCCATCTGCAGGAAAGAAAAGAAATGAGGCATATGCCAACTCTAAACAGATTGACAGACCTGACAGCCGGAATACAGAAACATCATTACTAAAGACGAAACTACCCATTACCCGTCTACCATTATAAGGCGTCTAAAAGGAGCATAGCTTTCTTCAAAGTCATCAAGCACTCTTTCATTTGAACTTTAGACCTCTCACCTCAATACCTAGCAATGCCATTGGTGAGTTTTTCCATCATCAAAGTGGGAAAAATCAACCCATCAAAGTACTAAACAATCATTCAATTCCAAAATGGGTGGCCTTCAAAATGATCACTTTTGGAAGCCACACTCCATCCTTGCTTTACTCAAAAAAGATCTACGAGCCTTCATCATAAAAAGTCTCAATGGAGAAGACTTTATTCTATTTCAAAATAAAATCAATGCCTCTCTTACTGACGTCACCTTCCCAAGCACACTACACAGTAGCCACTAAAGGAGAAAGCCGATCAAGACCCAATAATCTCATCAAGTACTAGTCAGACTTGCATACCCCTTCCACTGACAGCTCATCAAGATTCTGTCATCAACCAATTATAATATTATGTCAACATCAAGAACCATTGTCATAACTACTAATTGGGCTTCAAACCATGGTGCAGCATTAAGCCTGCTACTAATAAAATAGTTGACACTTCTTTTCTCATGCCAGACAATGGGAATCCCTAAGTCGTGGTCAGGTTTCACCTCTTCAAGGTATTTGACTTTTTTGGGCCATTAAACTACACTAAGCATCCTATCGAACCATAATTGATTTTTACAATCTGTTTGTTAGTGAGCCTAAACACTGCACTCCAAAAAGTGAAAACTTTCTCAGATGGGACCTTTGGATCTGAGTTAGAACCTATTCTCTTGGGAGTATCTCACATTGGTATCATGATCATCCATTGTATCAAAATCTATCAAAATGCCCATAACACTGATCTCTTTACAATTTTCAACTCAATAACATACAGTTGTATGCCAGAATATCAATAAAAAGAATATTGTTTAGCATAAATATTATTGCTCATATATTGCTAACAAAGATGCTGCTCCATTTGACATACATTTTTTTATTAACTTAATTTGGGTGATATTTTTGTAAACAATATTTAGGACACAATATTTTTGTCAGAAAATATTTAAGCAAATGAAATGCTGGTACCCTACTAGAGTGACTCAACTCTTGCTCCATCTTATCCATTTCTTAATGTCAAGTAACTACTTTACACTGAAAACTATCACAGCAGACTGCTTTGACCAACTTCTCCACACAATGTCATATAAAGGATGGGATCTCTAAACAGAAGTTGGAAGGAGTAATGCCCCTATTCACTTTCAGCACAAAATTTTCTGTCTTGCTATACACAGTAACCTGTTTGTCAAGACTAAAAAAGATGCAAATGTCCAGTTTCATCTTTTGCTGTTCTGAAAAAAGAAGGGCAACCCGGAGCTGACTTATGACATATTACTATAGCCCAGGTCCTCTCTCACCTAGACAGCGACAACACCATACTTGCATGATTCTATTGCATCAACCCTGAATCTGAAAGAAATTGATTGTCTACAACAGCAGGCGTGTATCATCTTCAAGATCATCTGCTTTATCAATAATGCAATAACCACCAACATAAGATGTTCCATGACTACAAATATTGACATATCACATAGCCAGTGCAGCACAGAAAATCAAAATAAGGCTAGCCTAGAAATAAAGATGCACAAATAAATAAAATCCAGGAAACAGATATAGTCAATTTATGCAACAAGGATATGGAAGCTCTGGCTATGGGGGTTATGGAGAAGTGTCCCAGACCAAACCAGGTCAGGTTCTTTCCTTTACATCTTCATTTCTGAAAGAGTCTGGAACAACATGTTTTCAACATGCACCATAGCCTTCAGCAATAAAGAACCCCAAGTTTCCTTCAGTCTCTGGGTCAAGCTAGAGAAAAATATCTTCCCACATTGAATTGAATTGTGAACTGTCCTCAATAACATATTCTATATGGGCCATTTTGTTGCACCACAGTTGTATTTGTGCTACATCTATACATACATTCATTTACCTTGGACAGAGCCCATTTCAAGAGATTTTGAACGTTTGAAACTAAATCATCTTAGGTTTCCTACAGTCATTTGCATAGATTTCCAAACTTCAGGCAATTCTCAAATATCCAAAATAGGATGCATGAAAATCAATGTAAACCAGAGTTGTATTCCCGCTCCTTTTCTTGTGTACCTCAGAGGTCAATTGGGGTTGCAGACAATCCACATGAGTATGTGGATGGAATTAGGCATTAGCACGATCCACGTCTTTTATTCTCTACCTTCCCTAATGTATGCTCTTCCCTAGGAAAACATTTCTGCCTTTTATCGGAGTAAATGTATGTATTTTTTCCAGGATGGGAATGGTCATGCACAATGTTTAGGTTCTGCCTATGTGTGTGTTCCATGGAGTTTACATGAATACCTTGTCCTTCCTCTAGGTACAGCGAGTGGTCAAAGTGGGCGGGATCGGCAGGGCATGGGGTGCCCCTACATTTTTAATTTAATAGAATCTGTTCCCCTACCTTTTTCTTTTAAAAATGCATCCCAGGACAGCAGAAATAGCCAAAGTCTACAGATAAGGCTCAGCCATTCGTGGCCGGGCCACGTGGGTAGAGAAGAAAAAGGACTCTGTCTCTTCATTCTTGCCCAGAGAAGACAAGGACAGTGTCCACTTCTTCTGCTCTCCCACTTTCAACTGCCCCCCCCTCTCTCTCTTCCTCTTATTCCCTCTCCTTCTGTCTCTGTCTCGCACCTCCTCACTTGCTGAAAACTGTGACTTTAAAGAAATGGCTCTTACCCTCTCTTTCCTCTCCTTTCCTTCATTTGTTCCACTGTGAAATGGATCCAAAAAAGAAAAATGCTTTTTTTGGAAATGTCGTCTTTTTCTGACATTTTTCTATTCTAAAGTGCAGCCTCTGGATGGAGGGGAAAAAAAGGTTCATAATACGAAAAATAATTAAATAACTAAATAAAGCAAAGTGATCAGATTGATTTTATTCACACCCAAACACATTAGCGCCACTTTACAGAAAGTTAGCCAGTGAAGCGCTACTTTCGTTTTCTCGTCTTTCTTTGAACAACATTGTTTTCTCCGGGTGGGGAAGTGCACTGTTCCTTGAGGTACTGCAATACCTGGCTGATGCGTGGAGTGGAAAACGTTTAACTTTATCCTTTTCAGCTGTTTTCCTTATTTTAATTTATAAAATGTGCACCGCTGCTCTGTGTTCAGGGATGTGGTCTATCTAAACCATACTGCTTATGTTTTTTAAGGATATAAGCAACAGACACTGAAACAGGTCCCTTCCGGGGCCTGTAGTCATGTCCTTAACTTTTCAGGCAAAAATACTCATTGATTTCTGAATAATGAGTGTAAAAGCATTACGGTAACCATGTTGTTCCTACTTACATTTCACATGCTTTACTTAATCTTGCACTCCCTATGTGTGTTTGCTTTTTCCAGGATATTATTGCTATTTTTTTTCAGGCAGCATATAACTCTTGTCTAATTCATAATTTGAATTGAGTCACATCCAGGTGTTTATAGTAGGGCACAATTGGGTTGTAGCTGAAGGCAGTGAGGTTTCTTTCAGTGGGGCAGTATGGTGTTCAGTGGGGAAGAGGATGTGGAACTATGGCCAGATCTGCTGAATTTGGAACTGGGGAACCAGGTTCAGCCTTCATGACCAGTCCACCAGGCCACTCCTGAGGGAGCACATTCCCATGCTAGACCTTAGAAGGCCCCGGTAGACTTTAGAAGCATGGTGTTTTACCACCAGCAGGTGGACCCTAGCGGCGGCAAGTGTGGGTTAACCTTGGTGGCCTGTCCAATACAATCCATACTGAAGTTCACCTCCAGTCTTGTGGGCAGGCTTACGAAGCAGCACACCCTAGAGCAACAGCGACTCAGTCAGAGTTCACAGGACCCTTGCCCTTGAGGCCAGTCCACCTCACCCATTGGTACCTCCATCTGCCTTGTTTCAGCAGTAGTAGTGCAACTCACCAGGGATCAGCAATGCAGGATTTGCATGCACACCAAACTAAGTTTGCAAACTTCATGGTCTCTCTGCTTCATGTACAAGCACCTTTAACATGTGCTGCCTGCTTTGGGGCTACTGGAATTATGCAGCAATGAAGGACAAAATTATGCTGCAGTGTTGAGTAAATTATGCAGCAAAAAAAGTCTGCAGCGTAATGAGGTACATTTTCTGATACTTTATTATTTTGACATATTTATATATACTAGCAGTCTCTGCAAAGATTTTGCCTCATTAGTACCAGTGTAACATACAAATGCAGCAGTGAGAAAGGTGACCAGTCAACCTTTGCAAAGGGCCCCCACTTCGCAGCAACACAAGTCACATTTTTTAGTAACTTTTGATCCTTTTGAGCTACAAACATTTTTTTTTAGTTAAAATCGTCAGATTATGCTGCGGATGATGTATTATGCGGAACATATGGCAGAGCCATAATTATGTGGAAAACATTTGCAAAGTAGGATATTTTGCCATTCACATTTGAACTGCTTTTGTGGAAAAAGGGAGAAGTGCTGATGACATCAATTGCATGGCTCGGAGACAAATAAATGACTTGTGATTCCACTTTAAAGCGTATTTGGGACATTCTGTGATTGGGAACGTATCCCACTTTATGAATGTATTTTAATGTCAATAACTCGTATTGAACATGTGTATCCATTGGTTGAATTAAATAAAGTAATAAGCTGTGACTTTTCAGTGAAATGCCAAACAAATACTAAAAATTGGGATTTTTGCTCTTTCTGGCCACACCGCTGACTCCACCCACTGACCCAATCTTCAGGTTATTAGCACCCTCTGATTCTTCGCCACAGTCCCCCTACTTTTTTTTCCCACACTTCGACCACTGGGTACACACAACCATGTTCCCACCCTTAACTCTGAACTTTCCTTTGCCCAAAAAAACACGCACGCCATACTAGCAACTTGCCTTCAACTGAAAGTGGAATTTGTAGTACGAACAAAATCACAAATTCCGATGCAAAGCGCGCAATGAAATGCTGTACAGTAAATTATGCTGTTATGCTAACCTTTCCAGAACGGCTGAGACTAGCAGCGGTTCTAATTTTATTTAGTACAGCGAAAAAACAACCTTTTGGCAGACCAACGCACAAGACAAGGGATATCTTCAAGATTTCACAACTTGTAATTTCAACTCTTACTTAGCAACTGGCGCGGAGACTGCTAATTGATGAATTAAATGTGTTGTGTGCAGCAAAAGGAAAGGCCCGTTTTTTCACCGCGTAAATCTCTTTAAGCTGTCAGCAGAGCCCATAAACTCAGACAGTGTGGGAGAGAAAATGTATAGCTGTGGTTTTCAGAAAGACCTTGGATGGGATAGTCCTGACAGCACCACCCCCTACCTCCATCCCCCGACACGCATCTCGAGGTAAAGTTAAAATAAACAGCTCGCCTGAACATCGCAGTTGATAATTGTGTGCGTAGCTGCTCCACGTTCTCGAACATTCCTGGTGTGCGAAGAACCAGCCTCCTGCAAACTTGACTTTCCACGCGGTTTGTCTTTTTCTAAACAAGAAGCACTGAATATTTTTAATTTATCGGGTCCACGCCCAAAAGCCACACTCTCTTTCCTGTCTCATATTTCTCTTGCTATTAGACTTCCCATTAATCACCGCTCTGTATTTTTAATCTTCTTGGAAAATGAAAGTAGAAAGTTGGTATCTTGGGTCTGAACAAAAGCCAAGTTCACTGGTGCACGAGGGAGAAGGGTTTGGCCTGGGGCCAGGCATCTCCAATCTGATTAATTAACGTCATTTGCTCATATTAGGGTAACCGCAGCCGTTCTGAACACCAGCGATGAATCAGAAGCGAGAGCCTTTTGAAGTCAGGGGTTGGGCAGGGAGTTGCGGTGTGGCGCAGATGCCGACCCGCGGACCGCACTTTGGAGCGTGTCTGCTGCACGCTGGCAGGGTGGTGGTGACAGACTTCCCTGTGATTTGGGTGCTGGTGTTTTGATCGGTTGCCAACTTTTATACTTGGTTTCTGTGCCCGCTCAAAAGTGGCACACATTTTAAAAAATCTGAGTGTTGGAGACTTAAAAAAAACTATAATGAAAGAAGGTAAAGAAAGTTGTCGGTTTTTTTTAAAGCCTCTGGGTCTTGTTTATTACTCCGCTTGCTGTCGCAAAATCTGCGATTCGAAAAATTGTAGGCTTTTGAAAAGCAAAAGTCACAATTTAGAAAGGAGAGGTTGAAAGTCGAAAATTAGTTTTCGACTTGCAAAAGGTTTGTTGTGACTCCTGGAGCGGTCTTGGAAGTGATGTCTCTTCTTGTTATTGAATAACATTGGAATGTATCGATGGCTTGCAACTGCAATTGTGGTCAGAAACAGGGGCGTCGTGAAGCCCCGCTTTAGCAGCAAGAGCGCGGCTGGGGTTCTTTATGTACCTCTTCTGTCTGCAATTCGACAGACAAGCTCATAATTAACGGTGTAAAGAAATACAGCATCAATAGAAGAGCAGGCAGGAGCAAGGAAGAAGGGGAGACGGTTAAAGGGAGATAAAGAACGAATATTGAAAGGAAGGATGGATAGGTGAGTGGGTGAATGAGTGGCTAGGTGGATGATTGGGTGAAAGGGTGAGTGAATGGACAAGTGGATGGACAGGTCACAGGATGATGGATGCATGGATAAATGGATAGTAGATGGACAGGTGAAAATGGCAGAGAAAAGGGATGAATAAGTGGATGGACAGTTGAAAAGCAGGCAGAGTTAAGGGTTGGATGGCTGGATGAGTGGATGAAAGGGTGAGTGAATCGATGGCAGAGTGGAATGGACACACGGACGGATGGATGACAGAGTGGATGGATGATGGATGGATGGGGAACGATCGAATGATGGATGAAAGAATGAATGGATGACATAATCTAAAGGTGAAATAGTGGCTGGAAGGGTGAAAGGATGAATGGATAGATGCTTGGATGGAAGAGACAAGGGAGCTCTTCTAGATTGAGCTGGGTGCATTTGCTTCGCTTGCTTGGTGCTGTCGGAGCTTTAAGTCAAAGAGGGGGTATTTTAATTTTTTGGCTACTCCCTTGGTCTGAAACCAATGCCCTTTTCAATGTAAGAGATGGTATTGAGGGTAAAAAGAGGGCAGGGGGCTGGGACATAATGCTTACCTCCTGGGGTATTTAGCAGCTGCTCACTAACCAGTTTGCCTTCTTCACAGGCCTTGATGCTGGGTGAAACACTCTGCCTGATCCAGCAGCGGCAAAATACAAATACTGAAACAGCAGAGAATCTGAACTATTTGAAAATTAATTATTTATTTAATTTTACCTCGTGGTCGTCTGTCGAATCCCCCCTCCCCCCCCAACCCGGCCCTACCGCTCTTACCTGCACGGGCCGCTCCTGTAATCTAACAACTTTATATTGCGCTCCATGAGCTGTAAATTGTTTGTTGTACGTCGTTTCTCAAACTTCAGAAGGCTCAAGGGCACAGTCAGCCTTGGGATGCAGACTTGGGCCTGCTGATCACCACGTGCCACAGTGTTGAATGTTTAACTACTTGAGCTATTGCTCCAGCATGCTGAAAGGAAGTTTAACATCTGGGTCTGGAGTGCAGAATGACAGAGTCCTTGAACCACAATTATTACATTGTTAAAAATTCCATCACACTAGAATCACTGTTTATCTAGGATGCTTTAAACACAGGGGTTTAAATAAAAGGCTGAAAGGTAAAATATGTCATACTTGAGTGAAAAAAAAGCTAGTCTGATGCCAAAATGGAGTCTCACTTGCCAAGCTGCTGCTAAAGATTGAGAGGCATGGTCTGGTCTGAGACATCCCACTGGGTGCAGTAGAAGGGCCTTGGACGTTTTGTTTTTTATTTTGGTAGTATTCAAAAGGCAAAAAGATTGCAATGCGGGGGTGTGGGGGGGGGGGGGGGCTCTGGTGCTGCAGAGGCAGAGCTGGTGTATAACTTGGGATTTTTGCAATTTATGATGGAATTGCAAAAAGCCCGAAGCGATGGACAGCCACTCCACTGCTGCACCCAGTAGGGCTTGGAGGGGGAGGGAATGCAGAAGGTGAATGAAGGCTTGGGTCATTTTAGGACCAAGGGTCCTAGATGAACTCGGGCCGAGCCAGAGTAAGCCACAGTCAAGACTTTAGGGAGTCGCCCGGGTGTGTTAGTGAGCCACTAAATCGCTAATATCTCCATGTGCATCCCGTTGACATTTGACAGGGAATGACAATGTGGCACTGCCACAATATCAAAGAATATGTATATGTTATATTCAATACATGTTCTAAAATCAGCTTAGGGCTTTTCCACCAATATGTTATTTCTTAAATGTTTTCTTCAACCATGATGATTTTAATCTTCAGTTAAATAACTAGTTACATAAAAACAGCCCTACAAAAAGCAGCGTCCTAGATGAAGATATTTAAGTTATATTAACACCAGTATAAATAGCAGATGCCATTTTAATATTTCTTGATTGTTGTGCCAGGAAAAGATAGAAATATAAGTAAGCCCTTATCTTATCTAAGTAGTAGTTATATTAAATCTTAAAGGAAGTGCTACAGAAACATACTATAAAAGATGGACATATGCTAAAAACAGAATTCGAAACAGGACATGGGAACATATGTTATCCAGCTGTCTAATATTATTGTAAGACAAACTTGGACACCTCTGGGATTACTTCTGTATGGAATTGCTACAGTTTATGCAGACAGAATTCTCAACTCAAAAAAGTAAACACCACGGGGGAAAATGATAAAAAGTTGCAGAATAAAATGGTTTCGGGGAACAAAAGCTGGTTACGGTAAAGGAGGCAACCAAAAAGATATTAACACGTTTCATGAACAACGGCATTAGCTTGTTTTATGGAGAGCAAATCATAAATTATGTACCAACAATAAAATACACTTCAATATATATGACAAATATTGGCAGTAGATCGTTCAGATATACAAACATTTCTAGGTAAGACACATTTTTTAAATCCTCATACCAACATCATATACCATGATGTTGAGGAAGCATTGTGTCACAAGCATATCCTATTTAAAGGGCACAGAGCAGAATATGGGACAGGTTACAGGAGCCCATGTACATCATAGATGAAGGAATAACATGACTCTGTAGTGTTGGAATATGATGGGCAACATTAAAGGCTGGAAAACTGTACACCCCTTAACCTCAGGTTTGTAGAAAGAAAAATCAACTCACTGTAAAATTAATGCACATAATCGAACAGCAGATCAAGAGTGGAGAAGTGAACATCCATCTTTAATGGCGCCCTCGGTTATAAGCATGGATACCAGGACCAAAGCACACTGTCGTGAGATGACGTAATCCTGTGATGCACTTAATTGAGGTCTAATATACCATAGTGTATTATTGAAGCATTACTGACGAGGGAACCACTAGACTTTCCAAAACTTAATTGAACGTGACAGACACATTGGAGCCAGGGCTGGACTGGGAACCCAGAGCAGCCCTGGCAATTTTGTAGGACCAAACGAGCCCTGGGAGACACTGGCGTAACAAAACTTGAGGGCGCCCCCCCTGCAAGCGACATGGAGGGGCCCCCTCCGGCCTCAATTTGGAGCTCTCCAGTCAGAGTATTGTGCTGAGGAGTGCCCCCTGGAGCTCGGCCCCCCCCACGCACCGCGGGTGCTGCGGGGGCCTGTGCTATGCCACTGCTGGGAGAGGGAGAGCGGGGGTGGGGGTGCAAGTGTGGAGCACTGCTGATTTTGTTACTGGGGACCGATATTGCAGCACCGCTGCAAAACCGGCTGCCCAGTAAACAAAAAAAATGGCCCTGCAGTTTCAAAACCGGCCCCCACCCTTCCAGCCTCCCGGGAAAACCCCCGATGCCTTCTACGGCCAGTCCGGCCCTGATGGGAGCCAGTTCTAAAACACAACTTTAAGGCTTTCAACTGATTTGTTATATAGGTGAACTTTAGTATTTGGTGACATCTTGCATGGAAGGGACGGATTATGCAATGGATCTGTGATATCGCTGCAGACTTGGCAGACAATGTGGGAAGTCCTAGTAGAGTCTTTGCATGGGCATCATGGACAAGAGTGGGGTCACTTTCAATGACATAGGGCATGCTTTAAGTGAGTTGCAAAAAGAAGTTGCCAATTCTAGATGTGAAAATGAGTGGCTACAACAACAGATGGCGAGCATTAAGTACAGCCTTGATAGACTGCACAGCACTCAACCCCATTACTGATTCTGCATCAATGTCTTCAGCCCCTCCAGGGCAAGCATTAGGAGCTCGGGGATCAGTTTCCTCAGGTACGCCACCTGCCATAGTGACTGGTAACCAGTTATTTCAACTTAACTTGTCCCTTTTCATAGATGGTTGTTTCTTCACAAATACATTTGGCAGCTGCTGTCCTCCAAAGATATTCAAAAGACCCTACAAAACTGAGAGTGATCAACAATCATTGCAGCTTTCGCTTCTTGTACAGACTGCCAGTTTGTCCTACCCATGAATCTAAGGTGACCTTCATGCCATCTTACCTATCTGGTGATGGAGCTGCTTTTTCCATGCCATTGGTTCTCCAAAATAGTTCACTGCTGTGTCTATAAAGCAATTAAAATCAGAACTGGTCCGTATCTTTGGCAGGTGAGCCATGGCTTAATTAGCAGACAAAGAGTTATTGAATTTAAAGCAGGGAGGACCAAGTAACATATTTAACTCAGTTCCAGCATTTTATTCTAGACTCACCTAGGCCTACAGAGAAAAGAGCAGCATTATTTTATTGTGGCTGAAATGTTAAGATAAATGATATGATGTCTCAAATGTCAAGCAGCTTGGGATAAACTCATTAGCCCAGTGCGGCAAATTGACCATCAGTTGTATGAAAAAAGGAGAAAAAAAGATGTGGGCATTTAGATTCAGAACGTCGGAAAAGAGTGTCAGGATAGTCAGACTGACAGAGTCAGAGTGAGCCCCCCAGAGCCGATACAAATATCAGCTATGGAGGGCAAAGCATTTCTGCATATATGGAGGTTTGGAAAAGAATTTTATCAAACTCTCTCCCAATAAAGCTAGGAGTTCATGGCAGGGAAGCGAGCACACTCAGCACCCAGTGGCAGTTCATTAATGGGAGCATATGGGCTCTGCCCACTCCAAATTTTCTTCCTCCTAATATTTGTTTTTAAATTGTAGTGGTGGCAGCTCAGTAATTGCCGTCACTTTGTCCCTCATTTTACATGCTTAGAATGTGCTACCAGTCACACATTTTGAAAAGCTTACCTGTGTAAAAGGAAACAGATACTTAGGATAGCGCATCGAAGTCTAACATGTGTTTAATGCAAAATAGCCAACAAGCAGGCAATTGCCTCCGATCAGCTGGAGCACGTTATGCTAAAATCCATAAATTATGGTGCTACATTTATAAACTTTTTCTCAATTCAAGTGAATTGAAGGGAGAATGTATGATTAATAGAAATCTACAAATAGGCATTAATGTGCAGCTGCCATCCTCTTCTTGTGGGAAGAATGCAAGAAGACCTTGGGAAGGACATACGTTTCACCTGCAAGAGCAGATTCTACTACTTTCTGAAGTCCTTGCTACGTTGTGTCAACTTCAAATGGAGGCAACGCTTACTAGGAACGTTTAGCTAAAATGTACAGTGTACATCACTGGATAAAAAAATGGAAACCCATTTAAAATCCATGCTAGGTGTGCAATAATGCATAGCTTTGGTGGGCTTCAAGCAGGTACAAAAAGAAAATAACATTGACTAATAAAAGATGTCAGCACACCTTAAAAAATACATGTTGATTGGCATTTTCATTGAATATAATCAATCATTAAGGCATATATGTAAGTGAATTCACGTTCTCAACCCCTCCTCATTCACCGGGAGGAGAAATCCATACAACAAATCAATAGCAAGCGGTCAAATGATTTCAGCTGTAAATTGTTCACTGCCGCATCTCTTATCATTCTCGAGTGTAGCAAGTGGATAAGCTGGGGCAATGCTTCTATTACTGCAAGCATGTTGTATGATGCATATGTTTATGTTTAATTTATGGAAAATGTTTAATGTTATTATGATAAGAATAACTGCATTTAAGATTTCAAAAATCTTCATTCACCAATTCAGGAATATCACAAAAAACCAAGACCATATGCCACTTCGTTTAGAATCTAAGCCATTTTTAATCTCATGTGATTTCTTCACTCTATCCTAAAAGTTATCTATTTGCTTGTGTACGCTAAGGGAAGTGCTGTGGAGGTGATTACCACACTCAGATCCTACTATCGTCAGACCCTCTCTTCCCCTTTAGGCTGCGAGTATATAATCTAAGACCATTCTATTCTGCAAGCGCATGGTCTGCTGTGCATGTAACTGATCTGTTATCAAACCTAAGAAAATGGCACTGGTGTTGGCTACCTCTTCCACTATCTGAGCATTGTGTCTAGTTTCAGTTTCACAAATGGCTTATAATATGCCGAATTTAGGAAAGAGAATGGAGAAGAATCTGTTAATTTCAGAGACCTTGCAGCACCCCTTCTGCTGTTAAAGAGGTTGAAAAGCAGAGTGTCTGATAGCAGGGATGATGTAGTCAGGGTAACAGACCCCGACGAGTTCTCAAAGCAGCCAGGGAGAGCCTTTACTGCCACAGAAGAAATGTGCATAGTTCCCGTGATGTTGGGGCTTGTGAAACACTACGCCAGTGGGAATACTGTGTGGGATTGTTTCATGATATGTATTCTCTACAAAGGATTCTCCAACAAGTACCTCAAGAGGTAAGGGTAGCTTTTCATACCTGGCAGAAGTTCCCCTTGTGTAGTCCAATTGAGTAAATTAAAAGATATTGATTGTTTGAATTAGGTATGTTTGCAAGAGTGAAAAGGATGTATTTAAAAGTGAAATGCATGTATTTTCAGAAATGTAAGCTGATTTTTGTAGGAAAAATATATTTACGGTTTATGGTTAAATGGATCTATGCTGCGTTGAGGAATCTGGTTACTGATGTTCTTTCGTAGATGCCGGGATGCAATGTCCACCAATGGAATCTTGCCTGAAGAGGTCACTATTGTAACCCTGAGGATTTGTCTTAGTACTGAACAAAATAATCTCTTATTATAGATGAGGTTTGAGATCCCTGCAACAATTTCACACTCACTTTGGCCGACTAAGACACTCCAGTTAATCAATTCTCAATGTTGACAATACTGCAGTGAATTCATATCCTTACCTTTTTCCACTACTGGTCCTCTGTGTCCTGTAGCGCCACACCCTCGCATGATGTACTGCAGCCTTATTAACCAAAAACAGGCCGGGGGCTTTAGCCTTAAGCCCTTTGCTGCCCTAGGATGTAGGTCAATCAGTGAGCGCTGCTTCCAGCCTTTTCTCCAATTTGCCACAGTGTGGGGAGGGATCAGCAATCCTCACTAACCCCTCCTCACCCTGTGATGATTGGGGTAAAGGGTAGAATTAGCATGAGGTACTGGTGCACTGCAAATGTCTCTGCTGCTCAAGCATAAGGTTGCTGCTACTTCTTGCCAAGTGAAGGAGTTGTCATCTGGTAGTTCCTTCGTGCAAGCACACACTCACTAAGGGGCCCAGCGGCAGCAGCAACTCAATAGACATGCCAGGAACTTTCCACTTCTGAGACACAGCACTCTGTTACCTGATTGTGGCCGGCTTGAAGTCTCCTTTGATGCAAGAGTTTCTTCCCAGTAGATAATGAAAGAACTGTCCTAGTGCATAAGAATGGAGAAAACCATTGCTGATTAGGGTTCAGAATGCATGACCAGAGGCAGTATCAATGCCCACTATCCAGACAGGGACCAGGCCCGGATGAGAGAGACTGTGACTACATGGGACGAGACTTCAGGGGACACCAAGGGGCATATTTTCACATGAAAATAGTGCAGCGGGGTGCCGCAAGCCATATTGCTGCACCGAGCTGCATCAGCACAGGGATGTGCAGGAAGGAGCTCCTTCCTGCACAAAAACAATCATTAATGGTGTTTTGCTCCTTCTATGTGTGCTGCAGAATGCAACACACATAGTAAGAGCAAAAAAAACAAGCATTTGCAATGCATTAGGTCTCGGATTTACGAGAGTTTAAGCTATGGCTATTATTTTTGTTTTTTAAAACATAAATAAAAGGCATTGTTAATTACAATGCCAATGGCTTAAACTTGCGTAAATGTGAGACCTATTGCATTGTAAATGCTTGATTCTCTTTGTATTTAGAACTTTTTTCCTCCATCCCAAAGCTGCAGTTTGGAATAGAAAAACGTCAGTAAAAGGCTACATTCACAGGTGAACAAATGAAAGGAAGGAAGGAGAGGAGAGGGTAAGGGTGATTTGTTGTTAAAAGTGCAACACTCACACTTCTACCTTCCTCCACATAATCTTTCGCAATACTCAGAGGCCTACAGAAAAAAACAAAACTCACTATATTTCAAGACTGCTCTCCTGGTCTCGTGACGGGAAGAGGGCCTCACCTATTGGCGGAGAAGCAGGACAAACACCGAAAACAGCGTCCCAAGATTAACGCGGCAGACAGAGACCAACATCTGACTTTTTTTTACTATTGGAATTATCATTATGTGAATTGTTAGCCTGTTTTGTTAGATGTTGGGCTTTAACTCACCACATAACTCTACAGAAAAAGGCACCGACACCTGTAGAATATGTAGGTGGAGATGGATATTAGCAAAGAATGTAAACATTGCAAAAAGAGGCCATAAAACGTTCTAAACAAGGGACCTGAAGGTCAAGAGCAACAGATACACGAAGCAAAATCAGAAGTTGAGGATGGTAAGTAAATACAAGCATCCTGACACCGGCACTGGAGCATTCCAGTGTGATCCTGGGCGAAAGAACAAGTGTAAACCAGGGAAAATAGGGCGAAATGTTTGGTGGGAGCAGAATGAACTGTGAAATGGAAACGGTGAAAGACTTAGCACGCGGAACAATGTAAATGGTGGGGATAGGCAACAGGGACAAGAACAGTGGATATATGGGTAGAAAATTGAATAACAGTGCAGACTAGGTCTAATCCCGAATAGCTCATTTGGCCCTGGATGTTTTATTGTTAATTGTAGTCCTCTTTCTTAATGATAAATTCAGAACTACGCGTACCAGAATGCAACGGAAAAATGAACTATTTGAACTACCCAGGCACAAACCTAGAGAAAGGTGGAATTGGAAAAGGGTGAGATGGGAACAGGTTGAAAGGGAAAGGCGCAAGATGTGAGGAACGGCGTGAAAGGTGGAATAGAAAAAGTAGAATTGTTAGGAAGAGGGCGGAATGTGCAGCATGGGACTGTGCGAAATAATATCCGATTTAGTGCAGGAAGGGCGGCCGAGCTCCTATTTTTGCACCACGCATTATTACAGAGACCCACGGAAGAAAAGCGAGGGCGTGTAAACGGGAACACGGGGTGTGAATAGAACTGTGCTGTATCATGGTGGCAGCGACCCTGCCTTAAAATTACCGCAATCATGTTGACGAAGGTGGTCTTGCCGCTGTACTGAAGCCCCACCAGCGTAAGCTCCATCTCCTCCTTCCAGAATAGGGACGTGAACCAGTCCAACAGTTTATTGATGAGGGTCAGCATGTCAGTGGTGGGAAGGGAAGCACCCGCAGAGCTCGAGCAGAATAGGGGCTATAGGGAAGCGCCGCTCAGGCAGCAGATGTCATATGACCATTACACGTCACAAGACAACAACTCGAGACGTGACAGCAGGCGGAGTTTAAGTCCCTTTGGCACCCCCGGGATACAGACAGGGTTTAGTGCCCAGGGGATACCAATATTACGCCTCTGGGGTACTGTTGGAAAGCCTACATTATTTTACTATGATTTATTCCTAATGATGTGCCCTGGATGCATCTAAAGCACGCTCGAGACGCCACGTTTCTTCTGAGCACTGCGGAAGTAAGGCATCCTGGCTGTTTATGCTCCTGCGAGACTTTTGGAGCATGCGTACGATATAAGGAAGCGCGCGCATGTTAATGCGCACTACTTTAAAAACAAGCATTTGCAATGCAATACGGCTCGCATTTACGCGAGAGGTATTGCATTACAAATGAGAGTGCGGCCATTTAAGAAGGCAAGAACGGGAGTAGAAGGGGTGATGGGAGGTCGAGAAGTGACAAACTGCAGGAGGGGGAGGGGGTGGGGACATAGGGCATAAAATAATGTTTCAGTAAAGGGGTCAATAGCCTCGGATGTGCACAAATTACGCCATGGCCGTCGGGAGGAGGGACTAACACGTGTAAAACCAATCAGAAGGCAGCATTTACAATTGAAACCAATGAAAAACATAGAAAAACATAGACGGAAAGTGGGCGGAGCTTCCCCCCACATACTGTATACAGCATCTCTCAACGAGACAGCGCATGCACTGCCTAGTCCGAGACCTAACGAGGAGAAATAAAAGTATTTTTCCTTGTTGCAAAACATTAACGCCTCCTTTTGAAAAGCATTATTTTTTGGCGCTGCCTCAGATTGACAGATCCTTGTAAATCTGGGGCAGCATCAAAAAGCCATGGGTGTTGCTGGGAATGCCCACAGCAGCACCCATTGCATGCCTCTTTGACGCAGAAAACTGCATTGCAGAGTGGCCCAATCTCATGGGTAACACCTTCAGCCATTTCTGGAAGCCAACAACACTTTTAATTCTGGATGCTTATGAGCCCATACTTGCAGTGTTAAAAGCTAAACTGTAAGTCCCAGAATGCACCACACTCTTAACCAAACATGACATGGAGTCACTCAATAGTAATGGCGACATACCTCAGCATAGAAGAGGACTGATATTGAGGAGACGGGATGTAATGTTTGAAGCCCCATTTGGGACAGATGTTTTGTGTAGAGGAAGGAAGCAAAGCAGGCATGCTTCATGTAAACACATTGAATGACACTGGTAACATGGCCTATATCAAATCAGAGCTGGATGACTCAAGGGTGGGTGTGTGCTTTGCTTGTGGTTTAAGGCATTTTGCAAACAGACCAATTATGCATTATACATGGGGTATTTTTTCTCTTGCTTCAAATGGATTATCTTCTCGACATTTGTGCTGTACACTGCATCAATTTAGCCCTTTTAAAGGTCTGGTGTTTACCGAGATCTTTTGCTTTTAATAAAACTGTACAAACAATAAATACTCCTTTGAAGGGGCTTTCAGTCAACTGCGTTCATCCACTGCTATAGTGTCATTCACATTTGTTTCCGCCCACCACAGCATTCAGCATCGGGCACAGGGTCAGCTCACTCCTGTCATTGGTTTACCTGACTCTGAGTGATGCTATTGTTCTCCTGCTCAATGTGCACATCCACACATTAGTAGTCCCCTTCACTGCTAGGGATTACTGGTGCAATGTGCTTGCTTTTAAAATAAAATGCATACATTTTGGCTTTTAGACAATGCCTGTTTTCATACAATATGTGTCTTAATGAAAAAAACACATATACGAACATAAATAATCATTGACAAAGCGAAATATGTGAGCAGCCAATGCCAGACATCTTGGCTTTGCAAATGCTTGTTTACATTTTGCACTACATTTTCTCAAACTAAAAGCTGTAAAATGTTCTTTTTGAACCCTTTTCCTGCATTTTCTCCTGGGGAGAACCCCACTAATCAGCCCCTCCTCGGAATGCACAGTGCTCTTTTAGTTTGGGCTCAGGCCCTTTACTTACATTCCACCTGGATCCATACTTTCAGCCACAGTACTTTTAAAATCCACTGGCTGTCACTGCGTCACCCTCTGAGTGTTTCTCCAGTCTAGAACCTGGTGAAGAGTGCTCTTAGGAATACAATGCAGCCAGGCCCACACGTGTCATCCTGCATGTATCCTTAACTGAAGAAGAAAAGATGTTTTCTAGTATGTCAGCCTTCATTGATTGTGGTGTAGCATTGAGCATTGGCCTCTCTTCATAGTCCTGTATTGTATATTCTGACATCGACATGCTTTTTCTTTTAACATCTGGATGCATACTATGCATTTAAGGCAGACCACATTGCGGAAACTGGTGGAAAGACGGAAGCAATATAAAAATAAAATACTGTCTCCAATTAATGACAAGTTGTGTACTTTGGCAGGTAGTGCTAGGATACTGTAAACAGTGTAGTGCTCAGTGCACAGGCATGCAAAACAATTGTGCAGATAGAGTTTGATCAAGGGCAACATTGGTCCGAAAGTTTAAAACAAATAGTGAGCTAAGTCTTATAGGCAATAATTCAAGCAATATTTGATTTTGGTATATAACAGGCATGCAAAGTGATCTTGAATTGCTCCTTAAGCCACTTGTACACGGTCGATACTTCGATCTGGATAGACTAATCCATTGGTCGTCATCCGAATGAAGTATAATTAATGTGCACGTGAGAAAATTCTAGTAGAGGATACAAAATAGAAAATAAAGCCATCAAAAAAGTGCAAAAATGTCTTTGCTTTTGATTGTGCGAAGTAAAATAAACCTACGAATGAGATGGAGAGGGCAATGAAGGTCCCATTAGGAAAATCCTGGATAATGACATTTGAAATCGATTTTATGGGGTGAGTTCCTACTTTCACCTCAAGAAAGTCAAGGCAATGGGATAGCAGATAACACAGATATGAAGTATAAAAAAATAACCATATAGAACCACTCAGACCATACAGAACCACTCAGTAAAATCAAATTAAACGTATGGCCACTTAAACACCAAGCGTTCAAAACAGTAAATTTGCTAAAATACACGTAAGAGAGATTAAACCCTCAGGGATGTATGCAAAAAAAGGATCTATACATCAGTCTTGAAAAAAAAGTAATATTCGGAAGCAATAGAAAAAGGACTCTATCAATATGTATGAAGGTCTTTAGAAGCTGGAGTTGCTTAAAAATCTCCTCTACGTTAATAAACCGAGTAAATGCTTGTCACCAACATTAAATAATATTTAACCAAAACTAACGACAAAGACATTGGATCTTATGGAAGATCAGAATATAGGATTATGTTTTTAAAGGGCCAGAAAGAAAAGCTACACAGTGACAACAGCTAATCAAAGGCTCTAGTGAAAACAGATGTGTTTACCACATGTAGAAAGTTAGTTAAGGTAATGATGTTTCATTGTGAAATTCATATGTTGACTTTCTGGGATTTTTGGCCTTCATGATTGAGAGCACAAGGACAACAAAAATAATGTCGAATTTGCTATTGTTTGATATTCCCATATGTTCTCATTTCTTGTTCTGTGATAGCTATACAAGAAACACCTCTACACAAATAAGTTAAACAGCAGACTTTGAATTATCCATGAGTTGCTTCTGTTGTGTTCAGCAACTCATTACGCATCTATTGAGAATTCCTCCAATTGAATAGTATTACTGAACCTATGACACGATCTACATCTAAAATATATTGAAAATTAACGCTTTCAAAATAGAGTGAGTTCTGAATGATTTATCATAAAAAATGTTTGTGAGCCTCCACCCTTTGTCTCACGACCATCAGTTCTTTGTCAAAAGCCTGCACTGCAGGTGTGCTCCATTTCTGTTACTCGGCATATAAATCTCTTTACATTCCCCATGGAGAGCAGTGACCAGAGTAATGTGAATATTATTTAAAAGTCCATTCTACAGGTAGCAGTATATAGTGGTGGGTTAGCCCAAGAACCTATCAGAGCTATATTTTCAATTGGTTTTAATAGGATGCCCGATGATATGGCACGTTAAGGTCCATACGATGCAGTGGAGTGTATCTATGTATATGTTTTTCAGAACGGCAAAGGTCACTTGAAAGAACAGAACCCCAAATTCCATCTCCCCGGTACTAATCGATGGAGTCCACTTGGCTAACGAAGAGTCACAAATGAGGTGCAAGCTGAGGATGAGCTCCCACACAGTCTGGTTCCTGAGACTTCAGATGTGTGAACCAATATTTCCCTCAACATTTCCCCTGAGAGATTGTCGTTTCTCTCATTGGTTAGCAGCTTAAGTCAGCACACAGACCATTCTTAAGAGATGTATGATGGATGTGTGATGCAATAGATAATGATATAAATAAGAGAAGCAAGCAAAAATGTAAAAGTCAAACAAGAGCGAGTAAAATAGGAAAATGTGTTGTCGTAGCACATGTGACTCCTCAACATATAAAGACTATCCTCCAAATCTAGACTGGATGGCAATACGACTTGGTTATCATTTCCACACGTAAAAAATGACTACAAAATCATTGAAATTGCTGATATAAATATTACAGTGAAAATAACCTGAAAGTTAACTATTCGGAAACCAGAATAATATCTTTTGGCTGCCTAAAACCGAAGCGGTCATGGACCCTGGCAATATGAACATTTAGCATTATCCAAGTCTTGGCATGGATATTGACAATAAATTAACCTGGAAAACTAACATATGTAATCTGTCCAAAAGCCTGATGGCCTGCAATAGTTTTAAGCATTATTCTAGGAAGTATGGTGGGGAGGCGCTGTTGATCCAACAATTACAGAAGTAACTACAAAAATAATTTTTATAATGATTATTATTGTATAGACCACTGGTCCTAAACCAAAAGTTTAAACTATTTAGAAAATCTGTTCTAAAAAATATTTGATCATTATTTAACTTAAGATCTTCAACACCACACTGCTGCCTCGTTCTAACTATCTATGATAGTTGCTAAATCATCTACTTGTGCAACTTCATGAGATCTGAAAATGAGATTTTAAAAAGTTTAATCTGGAAAGACGTCACAACTTCTTTAACTGGTTCCTCCAAGGAGGCCTCAGACGGTACCTAACATACCATTAAGAAAAATGTGATGGTAAAAAAAGACATGGTGCACTTAAGGTGTGTATACTGTAACCCTTTATTCTGCTATACTCAAAGAGGTGAGGAATAGTTTAGGGTTTGCCAATAGTGCCATCAAAATCACCATCACCTTTCCATTTTCCTCTGGTGACACATAAAAGCTGTGCCAGTGTGAAGCCCAAGAAGAGATGGACACTGATCTCCAGGCTGTATGACACAGAGCATTCCTCATACACTGGGTCTTTGAGCCAAAGCGGGAGATTATCCTTAGTCACTCTTTTAGCAGGTGTTGTTTAGGCAGATGTTCAATCTGTCTGCATGTTTTTCTACTGCATAGGAAGAGGAGTCTTATTCTCTTAAGTATTGCATAAGGTGAGTATATAGAGTAAGGCATGGCAAAGGTTAAAGTGGTTCATATAAAAAAGGACCCCAATCCAATCTTTTGTGCTGTTTTCCTGCAAATACCTTTGTAACCACATACAAATTATGTTTTAGATTGGCTTCAAAAATGGATATGCAAGCATAGGGTACTTGATTTAAAACTAAACTGAGCTACAGAAGGGAGAGGTCTTCATTTGTTATTTTCTCCTGGGACATAAGTCTACTTCAATTTCTGAAAAGAGGTAGAAATTCATAAAAAGATAACTGTCTAGACTAGAATCAGACAGACATTGATGATGTGTCATTTGAATAAGGTAAAGTCACAAGGGATCACCCATCCATTCTGTTGGACGGGCATTCTGTGGGGTTCTCAGATCCGTCATCATCTGATAGACTTACATAGGGAACTTGAAGTTACATTTGATAGCAAAACAAATAGATTAACTGTGAGGCTAATGTGTAACCCCATGTCTCATTTCGATCAATTGTGTGTTGCAGACCTGAGGAAAGTAAATAACCCGTGGGAAACCCACCACAGATAAGCTGTGACAAAAATGCCCAGGCATCTTAGTGCCAGGTACTTTGCATCCACCACAAAAGAAGAGTGAAGGCAATTTGTTAACACGGCGTGTTAAGTAACTTTGAGGAAATAGAATAGATCCCTTATGTAAGTTAACATCTGATAGAAACAGCACTACTTTGTAAGTTATTATTTACACCTCTGATGGAACTGATGTCAATGATAGGTTTTCCAGTGTTAGGCTGGGAACAAAGGTTTATCAGTTTGACCATAGGATAGGTTTCTGCCTTTTCTTTCTGCCAAGCAATGTTCCTTAATCAATAGAGTGTTGTGTCCCTCTCTACCCATAGCCGATGCAATTGACTGTTAGACTTATTAAGAAAGAAGTCTTAAACTCTAGCAAGCATCCAAACATATCCCATGTCAATCAAGGAACTGAGGTTGAGAAAGAATGCAGATTCATAATGTGAATAGAACAGTATTGGTATATAGTGCATTGCAAATAATACTGTTTCACATTACACTAGCCTTATTGTGAGAAAGCAATTCTCCATGTGAAATAAGCGGTCATTGTATAAGTGTGGAAACAAGAGCCATTTGTAATCAATCTTGCACTCTTTACCATGCAGTAGAAAGTAGGGTTCATAGAGATCTGTTCATCAAACACTCTCTTTAGCTAATCATGGCAACTGTTAATGTAGACAAGTTGCAATATAATATCCAGTAATATTAAGGGATAACTGGTGCAAATTCATTTCACTTTGCCATTGCGGCAAACTAGTGGAACTAGAGAAAATCTGATTGAGTGTCCCTTTCAAGAAATGGACAACTCACCTGGAAATAGCTGATCTGTCACATGTCCATAGCTCATCTGGTGGTTCAGTGGACTAATGTCATCTGCAACATGATAGTTCCTTTGAGCTTAGATCACTGGTTCGAATCGTGGCAGGTCCACTCAACTTTTTCACTCTCCTGAATTCGATACAATGAATATCATTGAGTTGGGCAACATAAAACATCTATTATTAGTTCTAAGATGGGGAAGGAGATGTGGCTCAGTACAGTGTTTTTTTGTTATCCCCACTTGATGTACACGTTTTCGCAGATAATCTACCAACCCCCCATGTAAAGTACAGCGCTGTTGCTTCCTAGCTACGTTTCTGCTATATAAATATGAATACATACACGCTACCCCTTAATGTGAAAGTGTGCTTTACAAATGCACATGTAAGCCACATGTTATGTTATTCATTTTCCACCAAGAGAGCACATCACATTGACCCTCATTGTCACCACTCTGGAGCTATCCTTCTATTTAGAAATTCTCTCTTCATCTGAAATATGGAGTTGAAGGCACATGGGTCCCATGTTCCATCAGTAGAGTGAATGCCGACTCCCACTGATGATGCCCTATCACGCCAGAAAAGCATTGCCTCTTTTATGGTCACATTCTTCCTCAGCAGAATGCTGCAAGGTAGCTGGTCATGATGGGTGGGAACTGGTCTGGCCAGGGTTTGCTGCCTGAAAGCAATTTGCTGGTCCAAGCACGAAAGAGTTGCCACATCCCTGCTCACACAAGTTTCATGTGCTTAAAGGCTGGTCTGACAGGTAAGTGTGTAAAACGATTTCTTTGTCTGTTTGTGGGCTTGTTTTTGGTCTGGTGGGCCTTTATTTATTGTTCAGTTCCCTGATATTACAACAAATATCGCCTGCAGCAAATACAAATGCATGCAATCTCCCATACCCTGCAGAACATCCATACATCCTTTCTTTACAAGTTGAAAACTGCCCTGATTTGCATATATATATGCCGTTTTTTTGGCATCTGATTCGCTAATGGGGGCGGGGGACATTATATTTTGGTGCCAAGGCCTTTTCTCTATAGGGTTACCTGACTCCTGGAAATGCGTCTGTTTGGGAGTCTTCTCACAAAAGTGTTGCAGGTCTTCCTAAGTAGCAGTCCCAGCCTCTTAGGGGTATATTTACAAGGGAAGTGGTGGAGTGAGGCCTTAGCCTTTCTGGCTTAACGCCTCACTCTGCCACTTCAGAAATGCAGGGCTACACCATATTTACAAGAATATGGTGCAGCCATGCGTTTCTCCCTACGCTGGCGCTACACTTAGTGCAAGGGTGTCTGCGTGCAAGGGAAGATTGTTTATGTGCAGGAAGGTCCCCCTTCCTGTCCATAAACAATCTGTATATGCTGTTTTGTAACTTTTATGTGTGCTGCTTAATGCAGTGGCTTAACGCTGCCTTGTAAATAAGGCGAAGCCCCTATAGCCACAGAAACTTCGTAAAATGTGACGTTCCCGTGGCGATAGGGGCTTGTAAATATGCGTCTACTCATCCTGATGTTTCTTCTCACAGCCTGCTACTAGATATTATCCCCAGCTCTAACTATGCTACTTCCAGTAGCCTATACCCTGGTACTTGATCAAGTTCCTGATTCAGAAGAGGATCCAATGGGACGCAGAGGCCCGAGTGCCGTTGACATCTGTGCAGGATGAAGGATCCATGTGTGGCTGGGATAACAGGGATCAGTCATGAACTAAAGGCTGTGGTCCACCAAAGGCCTGCCACAGTAGGTGGCAATATGAAGGATGGGGCACAGCTAGGACTGAGCAACTGAAAACAGAGCGCATCTTAGATCTCTGGCGCTACCACAGTGAGGGCTCAGGATAGGCTGTCTGGCTGGCTTCCCCTTATTACAGTGGAGGCGTGCTGTCAGTACCCTCTGCCTACCTCAATGTCTCCATAGGCCAGTGGGTGCCACCTATGCTGCTGCCTGTGGATCTGACCTCATCACATCACCTACAGAAAGTGCCTTTCTGTGCCTTCCACCCTTTAGGTTGAACTACATCAGGCCTTTACCAACAGTCAGTAGCTGCTGTGGTAAATTTGTGAGTGTATTCGATGACATTGTGCTTGCCTGTGTATAGGTATATATGTATTTAGGATTGTGTGGATCAATGCTTGTCTTCATCTTTCCCTGCATGTTCCTGTTTTGTGTGTAGCAATTGTGTCAATGTTTTATTGTGTTATGTGCATGTATGTACATATGATATACATGGTCATGTCCTTTATAGGTCGAGCCTATAGTGGCAGCGCGCATGCGCTGCTCGCTTTGCGAGGCATGCAGTATTCAGTACGGAGTGGAAGCTCAGTGGAAGCTCCGCCCACTCTCCGCCCACTCTCCGCCCATCTTTTTAATTGGCTTAGTTCCTAAATGCTGCCTTCCGATTGGTTTTAGGCTCGTTAGTCCCTCCTCATGATGGCCATTTTGTCATTTGTATCCTTCCATGGCTACTGGCCCCTTTACTTCGAGTGTTGCACAGTATGTTTTATTTAGACTGTGAGCACTATTTTCTTCCCATGCCTCCCCCTCCTCCCTCAGTCCGTACCTTCTCAGCCCCCCCGCACTCCCTTTGCACAGTAGTGGGCTATTGGTTCTTAATTGATAACGTGCAATAGCCTTTTATTGTAAGTACTTTCTGCTGCGCTAAACGGGTAACTCACTCACTTTAATATGGCCGCCATATGAGAGATTTCAGTGGTGGCTCTGCCTTAGTGAGGCCGTAAATCTTAACCAGTAACTGGAGAGAAAGGACAGGAGAGGGGGTGAGAACAGAGCGAGAGAGAGAGAGAGAGGTAGAGAGAGAGCGAGAGACGGCGCTATGGGTAGAGCATGTTCGGCCATGTTAGGTGAGGGGGGAGCCCAGTGTGTCCACCAGAAATGGAACCGACATTGATCTGTTGACGTTCCTCCAAGGAGCACCATTGCACTCTTGGTTACATGCGCGAGTTTCTAGTACAAGTAGCGGTCCGGTAACATGGCGGCATAATCTAAGAGAACGTTGGTGAGAGCATTACTGACACCCTGACCGAAGCAGAGCCGGGCCGCTGCATATGTGGGCGGGGCGGCCTGACAGACCAGCTTTTCACCTGTTTCTGCGGCACCCTACATTACCTGAGCGATTTGCGTGCCCTGAAGAGAGACGAGACTGGTCAGGGTGGCGGCGGTGGCAGACCAAGGGTGCGAGCGCTCTGCACCAAGCTGGAGACCATGGACGAACAGAGCGTGGAGGTGAGTCAGACCGTGGCTGCATAAATGAGTTGGGGTGCTTGTACCGTTGACTCATAGATACATTAAGAAGGCATATGTTATTGTTATTTGGTCTAAAAGGCGTCCAAGAAGAGGATGAGACTAGAGGACAGACTGTTCTGGTGGACAGTGGTAAGAATACTGGTCGCAAGCGAGATTAGGCTGGGTAGAGAGTAGCATGCAAAAGCCTGAGTGCATGGTACTGTTTAAGTTGTTTACGGAGAGGTGATTGTTTTTCAGTATCTTTGTATTGGTTTTTACACTTTTATTTACAGATAGAATATTGGTATCAATTGTTATGGCATCTCTACAGTACATTTTTGCCAAGTTCCAAAACACTTTAGTTACTCTAGTGTCTATGCCCTAACTTTCTTGCATATATTTACTATAGCAGTATTTTCACCCGTGGTTATATTTTTTGGTCGAATTGTAAATTTTCCATTGCTGGTGATTATGTTAAGTGCCAGATAGTCCTTTTTAAAATTTTATTTCAGATTACCTTTACTGAGCTTTGATAGAATATACATGGAAGAAAACAAAAAGACACAAATACTACACAGTATGAAAAATTCTAGGTAACAAAACGGCCTTAGTACATTGTTGTCCGAGCAGAATTATGCTAGTCCTATAGGGAGGATTGCAGATGGTGTATGAAGTGTTATATATCGGATCTGTTTTCAGAGTTCAAGATTTGCAACCTGTAATTATATACTCATGTACGTTGGCTAAACGTGTATTTCTCGGTGTAATGCTTAAGCCTGCTGATATCGTATGTTTATGTTGTAATTCACTTGGCCAATCAAACATTTTGAAAACGGTGTTCAAGTCAATGTATCCAGGGATGAGTTATGGTTCATTAGTTTATAGTCAGTGATTTTAGAATCTGTATGGTGTGCTAATGGAGAAGGATTAGTGTTGAAGTTCTTGCTTATCTCGTTTAAAGTCATGCATTGACCTGAGCATGACACGCTATGCATCAAATTGTTTTGATATTCTGCGGTATGTTAATAGCCAGTAGCAATGCTATCATCTCTTAGGTGTAGTTCTATTACTCAAGACCAGTTTATCAAAACTGAGATCAGAAATACTCCTCCTTTTATTTTTAACAGAGTTTTATATAGCGCGAACTTGACCCAAGGGTATCGGGTATCAGAGCGCTTTACATAGCACCAGTTGCGTTACATGAGGACACATTCACTTTTTTGCTAGACAAGGGGAGATTAAGTGATTTGCCGAGAATCACAGGATGTTCAGCGTGGTTGCCGAGACTCGAACCCGGTTCCCCAGCTTCGAGGTCGACCGCCCTTGAATACTTAGATACGCCAAATGTACTACTGCGCATAATGAAAGGCTCAAGGCATCATAACACTGGATCTTGACATCACCTGAAATGACTAAGCCTAAAGTGGAATCCTACTGCCTGATCCCTCTCAGTCTAGACAGACATCAGTCTTCTGATGCCCTCATTTAGTGATAAATATCATACCACATAATTTCACTTATTCTAGAGTGGAGTCCAATAATGTGAAGAGAGGCGGTCTAGAGAGTAATAACCACTTGATCTTACATTACCACGTGAGATAACTCATACTATAGTGGCAGTATTTGCTAAAAATACTTTTCATTGATATGGCTTCGTGTGATTGTATTCTGTCTCACAGCATGTATCTTCTGATCATTGTCTCAATGTCACCGTATGTGATCGGTGTCATTTTAAAGCATGTATATTGTATTTTATAGTACACTTGGGTTAGTATAGATCACTCATCCCAGATGAAAATAATGCCTACATGAGAGACCAGTAGAATCTAGTGCCTAAAGATGAATGCTGGGTAGTGTAAAAGAAAACTTTTGTGAGGTGGTCTAGTGTTGGCAAGATGAATCAGAATGCAAATATCCAGTCCAGATCAAAGAAGTGTTCACTTCCTGGTCTTTCCTCATCTCATATCTTCAAAATGTCACTTTCCACACAAGAGGTCTTGCTGCTTTGGAGCAGAGACATTACCAGAGATGTTACTGATCTATGATAGTATAAGAGATTTGTAGGGCTACAACTTCCTCTTGTGTGTTGGGTACCAGCAGATCTGAGTGATAAAAAGGAGGGGCAGGACAATCTGTCTGGAAAGAGAAGAAGCAGCGATTAAAAAGTTCTTTCCTCACATTCTTATAGTTCATGAAATAAAAAGGAAGAGGTGATGAAAGAGAATTTCCAATGTATACTGCTTGCGATATAAAAAGAAAAACGTTGATGCCACCCAGCATTTGTTTCATAAAGCGATTAGAAGTGGGATGGGCATGTATGATGGCGCATGTCCAAAAATATGATACAATTCACAGAATTAACGGGAATAAAATGGCGAACAGTGTCACTTTTTAGGCAGAAAACGAAGACTAAGCATAGGCATGGAGCCATTTTCAGTGTCCTATCTCACCAGAATAAACATCTCCTGGACCTGCAGTGCACCCTCATGTATTGTTATTTTACCTACGTCTCTAACATAGGACTCCTGTCTAGTTCCCTTGTCCAGAAGTCTGCAGGACATGGTCTCTAGATGTACCCCGCACCCTGTCGACTTGCCTTCGGGGCCTACTGGGAATGACTTCTGCCCATGGCTCTGGGAGCAAAATCTTGCTTTCAGTCAGCCAAGCCTCCCAGCTCCAAAGTTCACTGAGCACAGCCAAAGGTTATGCCCAGCAGTCTCTGAGTGCAAGGTATAGATACAGCCATTACCTGTATCCACTCTACCTGCCCCAGAGAATAGTCTTCAGGTGAGAGCCTGCTGGACTTATGCCACTCACTACACTAGTCTTATAGCCCTCAGAGCTCAGTGATCACAATATTCAGTCTTACCCATACAGGTGAGTGCCACATCCTGTCCCCAGGCCCCCTGCTGCTAGAACCCACTCTGCATTACCTTCAGCCATGCCCTGCTCACTGCCCTCCTGCCCCAGTGACGTTTGGATACAGCTTTGAGCCATCTATTGTAGGCTAAAGGTGCAGCTTGTGTGGCCATTGTACGTGCCCTGCTGTGTCATCCTTCCACAATGCATACCCTGCGTGCTTTGCCTCTTCCCCTAGAGTGCACTTGGCATGGCCTCTGGAAAGCTATTCTTTTACTAAAATATTGTGGGTGTTATACTTTCTGGGTAAGATCTTCTTCCTTCCTGCACGCCTAGATTGCACTGCGCCATTTAGGGACTCGGGTCACTGTAAGAAATGGTACCCCGATAGTGTATCGGTGGACCAGCACATGCATATAGCGGGTGATAATGAAGCTTGCCGAGGTGGTAAGAATCCCACATAGGCATCTTTGTCTCACTCAGCTGCCTTCCAGATCTGATCTCAACCTTTTAACATCATTTATCAGTTACCTGGTAGTTTTCCTATCGCATCAAAAGCTCTGTATGCTTAGATTAAGGTGAGATGCACGTGAGAGCTTTAAATAAAGTTCTAATGAGCAAATATTGAACCAGTGCAGCAAGGTCATGTGAGCCCGCGTTGAAGGTGCAGCTCAGACGTTTAGGTGATAAGCGTTTGAAACTTAGCTGCACTTAGATGTGTCTCCAAGCAATCATCGAAAAGAGATTTCTTATTTTCTTTCAACCGATATATTTGATTTACTTATCTTCAGTCAATTGAGCAGCCATCTTGACTGGCAAGCAGTGACTTGTCATATAGGAAGTCGGATCCTCCCATGATAGTGACGCCAAAAAGTGATTATATAGGATTACAAAAGTGCTTTTGCAATCATCTCAGGGACTGGAAAAAGACAGCCCTCCGACCTATCTCCAAAGTAACATACAGTACCCTCCACTCCGCCCCCCTACCTCCAGCAATTTGTCAGCACTGCACACTGGGGGCGGCTACACCACAGGGAAGTGCTTGGTTGGAAGCAATTCATACCCCCGACGAGGCCCTGCAGCACATTATTAGCACACCGGGAGCTGCTGCATCACAGGGTAGTGCTTGCTTGGAAGCACTTCATACCCCGAAAAGGCTCTGCATCACATTAGCACACCGGAGCATGCTACACCACAGGTTAGTGCTTGGTTGGAGGCATTTTATGCCCCCACAAGGCCCTGCAGCACATTAGCACACCGGAGCATGCTACACCACAGGGTAGTGCTTGGTTGGAGGCATTTTGTGCCCCCACAAGGCCCTGCAGCACATTAGCACATCGGAGCATGCTACACCACAGGGTAGTGCTTGGTTGGAGGCATTTTATGCCCCCACAAGGCCCTGCAGCACATTAGCACACCGGAGCATGCTACACCACAGGGTAGTGCTTGGTTGGAGGCATTTTATGCCCCCACAAGGCCCTGCAGCACATTAGCACACCGGAGCATGCTACACCACAGGGTAGTGCTTGGTTGGAGGCATTTTATGCCCCCACAAGGCCCTGCAGCACATTAGCACACCGGAGCATGCTACACCACAGGGTAGTGCTTGGTTGGAGGCATTTTATGCCCCCACAAGGCCCTGCAGCACATTAGCACACCGGAGCATGCTACACCACAGGGTAGTGCTTGGTTGGAGGCATTTTATGCCCCCACAAGGCCCTGCAGCACATTAGCACATCGGAGCATGCTACACCACAGGGTAGTGCTTGGTTGGAGGCATTTTATGCCCCCACAAGGCCCTGCAGCACATTAGCACACCGGAGCATGCTACACCACAGGGTAGTGCTTGGTTGGAGACATTTTATGCCCCCACCAGGCCCTGCAGCACATTAGCACGCCGGGAGCTGCTACACCACAGGGCAGTGCTTGGTTGGAGGCATTTTATGCCCCCACAAGGCCCTGCAGCACATTAGCACACCGGAGCATGCTACACCACAGGGCAGTGCTTGGTTGGAAGCATTTTATGCCCCCACAAGGCCCTGCAGCACATTAGCACATCGGAGCATGCTACACCACAGGGCAGTGCTTGGTTGGAGGCATTTTATGCCCCCACAAGGCCCTGCAGCACATTAGCACATCGGAGCATGCTACACCACAGGGTAGTGCTTGGTTGGAGGCATTTTATGCCCCCACCAGGCCCTGCAGCACATTAGCACGCCGGGAGCTGCTACACCACAGGGTAGTGCTTGGTTGGAGACATTTTATGCCCCCACAAGGCCCTGCATCACATTAGCACACCGGAGCATTCTACACCACAGGGTAGTGCTTGGTTGGAGGCATTTTATGCCCCCACAAGGCCCTGCAGCACATTAGCACATCGGAGCATGCTACAGCACAGGGTAGTGCTTGGTTGGAGGCATTTTATGCCCCCCACAAGGCCCTGCAACACATTAGCACACCGGAGCATGCTACACCACAGGGTAGTGCTTGGTTGGAGGCATTCTTTTGTCCCCACAAGGCCCTGCAGCACATTAGCACATCGGAGCATGCTACACCACAGGGTAGTGCTTGGTTGGAGGCATTTTATGCCCCCACAAGGCCCTGCAGCACATTAGCACATCGGAGCATGCTACACACAGGGTAGTGCTGGGTTGGAATTACTTCATACCCCTGACAAGGCCCTGCAGCACAGCACATTGGGAGCTGCTACACCACAGGGTAGTGCTTGGTTGGAAGCACTTCATACCCCCGATGAGGCCTTGCAGCACAGCACACCGGGAGCTGCTATACCACAGGGTAGTGCTTGGTTGGAAGCATTTCATACCCCCGACGAGGCCTTGCAGCACAGCACACCGGGAGCTGCTACACCATAGGGTAGTACTTGCTTGGAAGCACTTCATACCCACAACTAGGCACTGCAGCACATTAGCACACTGGGAGCTGCTACACCACAGGGTAATGCTTGGTTGGAATCCCTTCATACCCCGACGAGGCCCTGCAGCACATTAGCACACCGGGAGCTGCTACACCACAGGGTAGTGCTTGCTTGGAAGAGTTTTGCACAGTGCTCTGGCCTAAGAAGACCCGGATTTTATATTAAAAACAGAGCTTTAGAGTATAACATTTCCCGCTGATAGGCAATATTTCTCTCCATGTGGTCCCATACCTGGCGTGTTCCGCAGCTTGGTGCTTACTTTCCCTCCATGTTAAAGAACAGTAGCTGTTTCAGCACCCAGGCTAATGTGCTCCATAGCTAAATACATAAAAGGTCCCAAAAGCGAGACCGATTGCATTGCAAATGCTTGTTGTGTTTGTTTTTGAGTCTGTGTGTGATAGTAAGTATACCTGCGATTGTTGGTCGGTGTGCAATTCGTCAATTTCTGTATATTCCAGTGCCAGTGCACTTATGTAATTGGTGCTGGCAACCCACGCTACACTGCTGGCTGCCGCTTGCTCCACTTCTTCCTTTGTGATACCTGCTATGTATGTGAGAATCATCCACACTGCTGGTGCCCATGTTTCTTTTCTGAGTGGACATAGGAACCTCGCATTGCTAATTCCTATGTGGCACCTGTACTTTGTGTGTGAGTAACGCTTATCCTCCTAAGGTGTATGTGGTATTTGTTCTGTATGCAACGAAAACTTGCATTCCTGATACCATTGTAGTAACTGTTTTGTGTGACGGGATGCATTTACAGCTTCAACCTATGCTGTACTTCTTTTGTGTGTATGTAGAAGGGATGCTGCACCCCAAAGCATGCTGTGCTCTCTTCTAAACACTGTGGCACTTATTTTGTTTCATTGTATAGAAGTACAACCTTCCATGACACAAAGAGTAGTTACAGGGCATGCAGAAGCAGCATATGCCTCTCTACCTTCACACCTGCACAAACAGTCACACTCAAACACACCCACACACACAAAATGTGCATCAGCAGTGCAAGGTTTCCTGTATGTTGGAAGACGAATCTGCTGCTGCTACCAATCTGTTAACCACTCCTGTGTACTACTCACGTTTCCAAACATATTTTCTATATAAAAAAGCTAAAGTGATTGGCATTGCCAGTGCTTATTCTTTATAGGCTTGGCTGGAAAGGAATCTCGAATGTTCAAACTTGATAAAGTAATGCAGGGTGCTGCTAACCTTGAGATGTGAGATTTTCCTTTCATCTAAACCACCTTCACTTTGTCAAACTTAGCAGGCCTTTTTCATTGTTCAATAATTATTTGCAGTTACTTAGTTCATATATTTTTTTCAAATTCAGCAACATTTTCTGATAGAAAGCTTAAAAGTCCATAAATGTGCATTTACTTGTGCGACACTTCTTAGATGGCAATCACATGTAGTCTCCAGGCTGTTACATTACAATGGGAATAAATAAATGGAAATTGAGATCTGGAATCCGTTAAATAAGGCTATTAACAGATGGCTACATCTGGATCTTACAGAGACATGAAAGTTAGACACTATGAAAATCTGTGTCAGCATTTTTTATGTACATAAGGGGACAGATTGTAGATTGTGGTTTATGTGAAACTAACATATTTCTTTCAGTTTGTTATCTTTTGTGCCATGCTCATACAAGAAAATGCAAAAACATTTAACTCCTTCAGACTACCTACTGAAAATAGTATTTTCATTCAATTATTTGTTCTAGACTGTGCTTATGTTGTGCCTACGAAGGATAATATTTAAGGAATCCTGACTTGGAGTGGTATGTGCTGCAACAGGTTGTAGTCGATAACAAAGGAGTGAACAAAGACAAGAAAGAACAACGAGAATTTGAAAGATAAGGGAATGTTGTTGAAGAAAGTATAAAAAAGTTCAGTTGTGCCGACACTGTGCCCCAAGAACACTAGGGCTTTCTCTAGGTATACTTGTGATAAAAGGTCTCCTAGTCAGGGGCGGCTCCTCCACTATGGCGAAGGAGCGCCGCCCCACAGCTCTCAGAGCAGAGCAGCAAAAATAAAATGATAATAACGTTATTATCATTTTATTTTTTGTAGCTGCTGGGCTGGGTTAGGGCAGGGCTGATGGCACAGGGAAAGGAGTGGTTTGCACACTCCCTAAGTGCACATGACTGTTTGGCCGGCCCTCTTGGGGCCGACCAAACAGTCATGCGCACTTTGCATGATTCCCACCAGGCTGCATTACACAGCCTGGTGAGGAACATGCAAAGCCTCCCTGTCCCCATCTGAGCGCCGAACCACGGAGCTCAGACCAATCACAACGCTGCATTGCAACGTTGTTAGTGGCTCAGGGGAGCCAGGGAGCCGGGGGCTTCCTGCTGCCGGGACTACAGGAAGAAGTAAGCTGAACAAGACGGAGAGAGGCAGCGGCCAGCGAAGAAATAAGTGGTATTTTTTTTTTCTTATTTTTTTATTTTCTCTCTTCCCCCCACCACCTCTGCCCTTCCACCGCTGTTCGCTGCCAGCCGCTACTGTTCCTAGTGAACGAGTTCACTTTAGTCTACTATGTCCTAAAAGACGAACTGAGAGAATCACGTATCTTAAACCACTGTTAAAGCAAGATTGTGGTTTAACCCCTTCGATGCTCGTGACGAGCTCAGCTCGTCATGCTGCGCGGTCGCGCTGTGCGCATGACGAGCTCAGCTCGTCACGACCACACCCGCGATCGGAATATCCAGCACAGGAGCGGAATTCCGATCGCGGTCAAGGGGTTAAAACATCAACGTTTAATTATTTATTTGCCCTACGATTCAAAAAGTGGCATTAGCAGGAACATTTTTTTTATTAATGAAATTAAGAAAAAGCGATAATCTTCAAGATAAGAAATTTCATGGTGTGAATTATTCTAATGTTGCATACAGATGTATAAAATGTATTAAACATTATAATGGATGTTTATTTGTTTTTGCTGTAAAAAAAATATTATTTTAACTATAACTCGACTCTCTGCCACACACAGTGTTCTCATCAATTATGTCATTAGACCTGACATGAGTCTTGTTATGAATTCTATCATTTAACATGCTAAAAGTGATGTAATTTCAAAAGCTACAAATGCAAGGAGATTGTGCGAGTTACAGTTAATGTAGTGTGGCTAGAGAGTTCACAACACCGTGTACTGAGGTGTGTGAGTTATAGCACGGTTTGGATGGGGCACAAATAATAACTGTAAGTTAAAATTTTAGAATTTGTAAGATATGTGTAGTTTAAGTTGGTTTTGTATAGAAATAATACATTACGTTTTCCTAACTATAACTAAGCTTTAACCTTTGGTATTTTCACAAAATGTGTATGTTTTTTTTTAATTGATGAGAATTATTTTTCTAACATAACGAAAAGTAAATCCATTATTGTTTTTCAGAACAGCGATACAGATCTATATAGAAATTTACCTGTTTTATATGGACGGAGTTGATGAGGTATAATTTCTCTGGTATTTCTTTCAATAAGAAATAAATCTCTATTGCTTTCCAACAATCAGAACAGTCTCTATGGGAGTTGCTGGTATTTTGTAGTATTTGACTGTGTTTATAGCCCAGTTGGTATTAGAAACCAATCACATAATGCTTTACTTCTTAACATGAAAGCTTATCAAATATGTTCATGTCAAAAAACAAACAAAAAGGCAGTTGTGAAAGGCACACTATATTATGTGTGTGTTTATTTTTTGATATACAATGTTTTGTTTGTGTTTCATATGTACTGCAGTACTTCCTAGATACATTTTTGATAGTACCGTGGGATTTCGCAGTTGTTAAACAGCATTTAATTGGCTTAGAACTCTGTTTACAGTAGGAAACAGGAAGTTTACACTTCTTTTCACCATTTCAATCGAGATCTTCAAAAGTGAAGAGTGTACTCTTTTCCAGAGCACAAAACAACGTGTTTGAAGCCACCTTCCACTTTTTGAAGTATTCCAATGTCTGAGCATCAAGATCCTGTCTGTCACAATCCCCTCCTGCTCCCTCTCTGTCACAACCCCCTCTTGCGTCCTCTACGTAGTAGTCTAGTGCCCAGGGCTCATGTTGCTTTATGTAGTGGTCTAGCGTGCATGTTGATTTACCTCTATGGTGCCCTATGCATGCTATGATACTCCTGACTGATGCTTCCCCAGCATCCATATGATCTATGTTCCCCAAAACCCCCATGACTGATGCTTCCCCAGCATCCCTCATAACTGATGTTTCCCCATCTCCCTCATGACTGATGCTCCCCCAGCATCCCTCATGACTGACGTTCTTGCAGCTCCCTTATGAATGATGCACCCCCAGCATCTCACATGGCTGATGTTCCCCCAGCGACCTCATGACTGATGCGCCCACTGCATCCCTCATGACTGGTGTTCTCCCAGCACCCTCATAACTGATGTTCCCCCAACTCCCTCATGGCTGATGCTCTCCCAGCATACCTTGTGCCTCTAATGTTTCCCCGTGAACATAATAGCAACAAGGGGTTTGGCCCTAGGCGGCTGGACGGGCCGTATTAAACAAACTAAGAGCAAGAAGTGTCCTAGCCGTCACCTTTCAAATGCTGCTACATTAATTTAATAGACTATGAGCCAACAATTCAATTGATATTGGCTTGAGGCATTTATTTGCTGCTCATTTCTATGTACTTTACACCACATTTGAATCATGGGTCAGAGAAGTTAGATACGTTTCAGTCTAGAACAAATTACACTTATTTATGCCACAGATCAAACAAAAACATACAAACTTCGTGGTGAAGTAGTGTGATGTTAAACACAATACATGAACAAGTGATACAAAACAACAAATTATACAAACATTATGTCACCAGTCTTAATTCACAAACAAAGCAGCTACTCGGATATCCTTTAACATCCACATTGTGTAACTGAGTTAAGTAGCTGCTATCACGGGGAACAAAACAATCAAACCCAGTAGTGAGACAATTCAAAAGCATTTCCACTGGGCGGAAAAATTTAATCAAATACAACAGTCCCCGTGTTGTGTAAGGCTGACGCGTTTCGATTCCCAGGGTGGCTTATGGGATTCTCTTCAGGGCGTGGACTGGTTTATCTGATCGGTTTGAGTAAGCAATTTGCGTGTTGCAGGCGAAAAGATGCAAGTTAAAATGTAAGTATCACGACTTGCTAATCGGGCGATACTTCTACCAATGCAGTAGTTATGCTTGTTGGTGGTAAATGGAAGCTTAGTTGAGCTTTCATAGGGCGATTTTTGCCATGCCGGCGATGTCGGATATTTTGTTCGAGGCCGTTCCGCTGCTTGTTTTGTCAGTGGTGGCTCAGATTGCTTTACAGTTCACAAAAAAAACGGACCGCATCGCGTTTCTTTGTATTCAGCTAAGCGAGTCATCTAGTGGTGCCTCATTCCCAGTTTTAATCATGATTACATGAATACAAAGAGACGCGATGCGGTGTGTTGTTTTTGTGAACTGTAAAGCAATCTGAGCCACCGCTGACAAAACAAGCTGCGGAACCGCCTCGACAAAATATCCGACATCGCCGGCATGGCAAAAATCGCCCTATGAAAGCTCAACTAAGCTTCCATTTACCGCCAACAAGCATAACTACTGCATTGGTAGAAGTATCGCCCGATTGGCGCAAGTCATGATACTTACATTTTAAATTGCATCTTTTCGCCTGCAACTCGCGAATTGCTTACTCAAATCGATCAGATAAACCAGTCCACGCCCTGAAGAGAATCCCATAAGCCACCCTGGGAATCGAAACGCGCCTGCATTACACAACACGGGGACTGTTGTATTTGATTAAATTTTTCCGCCCAGTGGAAATGCTTTTTGAATTGTCTCACTACTGGGTTTGATTGTTTTGTTCCCCGTGATAGCAGCTACTTAACTCAGTTACACAATGTGTATGTTAAAGGATATCCAAGTAGCTGCTTTGTTTGTGAATTAAGACTGGTGACATAATGTTTGTATAATTTGTTGTTTTGTATCACATGTTCATGTATTGTGTTTTACATCTCACTACTTCACCACGAAGTTTGTAGGTTTTTGTTTGATCTGAGGCATAAATAAGTGCAATTTGTTCTAGACTGAAACGTATCTAACTTCTCTGACCCATGATTCAAATGTGGAGTAAAGTACATAGAAATGAGCAGCAAATAAATGCCTCAAGCCAATATCAATTGAATTGTTGGTTCATCGTCTGTTAAATTAATGTAGCAGCATTTGAAAGGTGACGGCTAGGACACTTCTTGCTCAAGGTCTAATTTTTCCCCAGCACCCTCATGACTGATGTGCCCTCCCCTGCAACCCTCATGGCTAGCTTTCCCCCCGCGCCCTCATGACTGATGCTTCACCAGCACCCATAATTTTCATTGCGCTTGAACCACTGCAAGCGTACCCCACAACCTGTGAACCAATTGTTCAACTACTCTTGCTGTTCCTAGAGCCTTGGCATGGTTTTCCATTAAATCCCTGTAAGCTTCCCCAAGATTTCAGTGAACCAATGGCAAGCCTTGCTCTCGCTGTTACTGGGGCATTGGTGTTGTTTTCCACTATGCACTTTCGAGCAAAAATGATACATTAGTTTCCTATTATTTAGTTCCGATCAACATGTTGCACCTGGCCAGTCTGTAAGGTCATAGAGAGTGTACCAACACGTGTTTTTCCCTAGGTTCGGGAACCTTCCAGACGCCCATGTGCAGACGTTCCCAGACATTTTTTGGCCTCAGCAGCTCTTAAAGCCCTGCACTGGCTCCCAGTCCATAAAAGAATCCTGTTAAAAATTCTCCTATCCACCTTCAGAGTGTATAGATCTACAGGGCCTAGCTAATTAATAGCGAGATTTTCCCACCACACAACTAAAAATCTTTGAGATCTTCCTTTGCAATTTTTTCAAGCACCCTCGTTCAGACTCAAAACTTGAGGTGACAAATCTTTTTCAGTTCTAGCACCAATGCATGGAATCAGCTTCCCCACCACCTAAGACTCATCGAGTCTGAAGTACTGTTAAAGAGCAACTTAAAACATGGCTTTTTTCAGCCTCTGATGTATTCTGTTATTCTCTGATTCTCTCAGTTAGGTCCCCTTCTCAGGTTCCTTCCTTTCTTCTTAACTAGACAATTTCCTTCCACACAGCATCAAGATGCTCCCATGGGAGTGGTAGAGTGTGCTATAAGTGTCTTATTCATTCATTCTTTCACATGATCTAGCTATATCCATTGAGCCTTCAAGACGGTATGTAAACCCCACCAAAACACGAATTGTGGCTTGGCCTCGCTCCCTGCAGAACAGGCTTCACCATTCCCACTCACCTGAAGAATGCTGCTGGAACCAAGATGCGCTCCAGTCCCCTTAAAATCCATTCGAACCAGTAGTTCCTGTGGCACCCACTCCTTCGACATGCTCCTCCTCACTCCCTCCTGCACAGCAACTCTGGACACCCCGTGACTCCCTGAGTCAAGGCTTCAAGATATTTTACAAACTTCAGACAAGTTGAAGAACTAGGCTAAGTACTTGATATCAGCTTAGTGCGCACTAAACCTCCTACAATAGTAAACAGGACCGTGTATCCCCATCTACAAAGACTATAGACTTTTCCTCCATGTCCTCTCTGTAAATTAACCAGTGCTTCTGTGTGTTTATACTCCAGACCCTCCCTACAACCTTGGCACTAGAATTATATCACACAAGGATTAAGGACTTAAGCTCCATGTTTCTCTGATGAACAGAAGTGCCTAGAGAAAGCCAGTTTCCAGTTTTGAATCTTTGAAATATTTATGGACCTTGTACGAAAATCTGTATTTCAAGTTTATTCCTAGGAGTGCCAAATTCCAATCTGTGATTTTGGTATTTCTGCTCTCATGCCGAGCTGCTGATGAAACTTGTAAGTTAGAGTCACTAAAGTTAATGCATGTTCATTGTATGTAAAGACTTGTATCGATACTGATGGTAACTGCTTCCTCTTGTTATTTCCAGTGCATTGTGTCATCACAAAGCCAGAGGTTCTGGTCCAGTGCACATCTACCTCGCAAATGTAGACTGTCTCAGGAGTGGCAAATCCTGTTACGCAGTTTGGCACACCTGCTGAGCTGATCCAGTACCGCAAGTCTCTCTTTCTTATTTTGTCCCACACCCTTCACCATGGTCATTTGAGGTGCGGATTGGGGCGGTTCACAAGAGCACATCTCCCATTCCACAACACACACACTTTAGCGATTTGGCAAATCTAAAAAGTACCTTTGCTAATCCTGTTCATGTCACAAGTACCACTCCAGCCCCAGTGCCCTTGACCCCACCCAAACAAATTTTTGGGAATAGCCACAATTTTGCGGCATTTTGGAATCAGTGCAGTCACGGTTTCTTTGAAAACCAGGAGCCTTTCCCCTCGAATACTGCAAGAATAGCCTTGATCATATCCTATCTCGGGGGTACAGCTGCTGGTTGGGCCATTCCACTTATTGAAAGTAATGACCTGGTTTTACATGATAGGGTCATGAACACATTTGTCCAGGCCAGTGAAAATGAGTTGCTAAATCTCTGTCAGGACAGTAAGGACCTCCTTAACTACATTACTGCATTTTTTAAGCTAGGTACAGAAACCCAGTGGCCAGAGGAAAATAGGATTTGCCTCTTTTATAGGGGGTTAATGGATGGCTCAAAAGATTTCCTGTCACACATTGTAGATTTACCATCAGATTGTTTAGAGTTCATTAACTTAGTTGCCAGGCTTGACCATAGTTTAATGGAACATTTCAAAGAGAAGCCCAGACTGCCAGTTGTGTGGTCTGAGCGGAAAGAGTCAGACTCTAAGAATCAGGATTACACAAAACCCATGCAGATTGAGGGCATGTGCAGTCTTTTGACCGCCGAGGAAATAGAACGAAGAAAGAAATTAAATCTGTGTATGTATTGTGGTGAAGCAGGGCATTTTGCCTAAGAATATCCTGGCAAACCAAAGGGAATTCGGAAGGCTAGTGCCTTGGCTTCTGACAGGATGCTAAAAAAGTTAGAGTGCCCAGCTGACATAGGAGTCACTCAGTCTGGTGTGGTTCATGACCCGACCCCCATTTATCTGGCTAATACCTCACATAAAGTTCCACGACATTTACTGATACTAGTCAACCATATCATTGCATACCAACAGAGACAGGTGTTACCAATGCTTGTAGATTCCAGGGCCATATGACATTTCTTAGATCTAGCATTGGCCAGTGTTTTACATATTCCATGGGTTAGAAAAAGTGAACCAGAGCCTGTTAGAGCCATAGATGGCTCTGAGCTCTTTTCTGGGATGATTATATTCCAAACTACTTTGCTATCCTTAGTATGTGAGAAAGGGCATACTGAGACCTTGACCTTTGACCTCATTGACACATCTGCCTTTGGCGCTATTTTAGGACTCACTTGGCTTCAGTTGCACAATCCCTTTATTGACTGGTCCCTACATTTAGTCACTTTAGAATCTTGCTTCTGTCAGAGGCATTGCTATTATAACACTTCCTCCGAGACTGAGACAGAACATTCTCTTTTATCAGATTGGATAGTAAGAAGGTACCATTTGATTGGTCCCAGGAGGCCAATAATGCCTTTCACTTAGTTAAGGAGAGATGCACCATGGCCTTAACACTCAGACATCCAGACCCCACGCAGTCTACTCTTGTGGAGGTCGGATGCCCCCCAGGTAGCTGTAGGTGGTATGGTCACAATGTGATGGCACAACAGAACACATGTACCCAGTACCTCATTTTATCAAAAGGTTATTGTCGACAGAGCAGAATTACTCAGCTGCCAAATGAGAGTTATTATCCATTAAATTATGCGTTCAAGAATAGCAACACTACCTTCGGCCAGACACACAACAGATTAAGACTGATCTCCTAGTTAGATGGCGTTACACTAAACAGGACATTCTAGGACAGACACCGCAGAACATTGTGAACTTAATGCACACCATAGGTCTCTGCGACCCGGAGTCCTTCTTAGATGAAGTTAGGCAGAGAAGGAGTCAAGAAGAAATGGACTCTTGGGTGTCTGAAGAGGATAATCATGCGCACAATAAGCTTCCTTACTTTGGTACCACTTTATATGTCCCCACGAAATAATTTAAGTAGGAAATCTTCACTTGGTGTCATGGCACTTCATTAGAAGGTCATCCAGAAATCCAAAAGACTTTAACAAACTGTCAGCAATGATTTGGTGGCCCACATTGTCCAAGGATGTGCATGACTATGTTCAGACCTCCTCAATATGTTCTCAAAACAAGACTTCCCATTCCACCCCATCAGGCTATATACAAAGCTCGATATGAATGTGAGTTAACGGTGCACACCTGTGAAGTGTACAGACTGTTATTACAATATAATCGAAGTTTAGAAGAAACTCATCTGATACAGTATGCTACGCAGTATCTGTAGGCTGCCTGTCCCACATATGTAATGAGTGCAAAAAAATCAATCAGTAGAATTGCTTGAAAAACTGCGTGCACTACAATCTAATACTATGAACAATTTTCAAAACAATGTTGCGCGAACAAGTTCTCAATGAAATCAGAATGTACTCAAATAAATATTCAAACACTGCTTAATTCACAACATCTTCTCTTTGTTGTATGATATACAGTAAATACAATCAAAGAAACATGAATGGTTACAATGATATGGTTTGCATCATGATACATAATTTCTGTGCATGATACATATTAATTAATCAAGATACAATATTCTTGCGAACCAAGGTCAATTGTGTGCAGCCCTATGCATTTCGGGACCCTTTGTCCCTTCTTCGGGGGCCACTGAAATATAAATAAAATAATAATCATGAATTGAATTAAGCAGTGTTTGAATATTTATTTGAGTACATTCTGATTTCATTGAGGACTTGTTCGCGCAACATTGTTTTGAAAATTGTTCATAGTATTAGATTGTAGTGCACGCAGTTTTCCAAGCAATTCTACTGCTTGATTTTTTGCACTCATTACATATGTGGGACAGGCAGCCTACAGATACTGCGTAGCACACTGTATCAGATGAGTTTCTTCTAAACTTCGATTATATTGTAATAACAGTCTGTACACTTCACAGGTGTGCACCGTTAACTCACATTCGTATCTAGTCTATTTTAACTGCCTCCTCTAACGGTTGCACCCTATTTATCTTAACAAGATGACTTCATTTGAAAGCATTGCGAGTACCCCAGAAAACCGTGCAGAAACCAAAGCATACACGTCTGAAGAAGCTACTGAAATTTATGCTTTAATTAAAGCTACCAAAACATTCGACACCCAAGAGGGGTCGACTACTCAACAATTAAAACATCTGGAATTTATCTGCAGAAGAGAATTAAACGAAAGACTCCACGCATCTACGTTGATTCAATATCATAAGCACAAAAGAATACCACGAGGCCTGCGATTAGCAATAAAATCTATGCTTTTTCGATTTCAGTTCAACAAACAATTCATGGATAGATGGTATGCTGTGTTAAATAAGTGTTCATTGGACTTAATTTCATTGATAGTGGAAGAACTCTCCAAAACTATCAGGGAACTTGAAGAAGAGATCCATAACGTTAAATTAGATTTGACTAAACGTATGCACTATATACAAAGCTTGCCAGTGTCTCCACTTCCTTGGCATCCCATAAGCATGAACCTTATTACTGACCTCCCGAACTCCAATGGCCATAGTACAATTTGGATGGTAGTAGACCTTTTTACCAAGACGGTGCATTTTATTGCCCTAACAGGAATACCCACGGCCAAGACCCCCGCAATGCTGTTTATTCAGCAAATCATGCAGTTGCACAGACTCCCCTTTGCAATAATTTCTGATGGGGGCCCACAATCCATTTCACAATTTTGACCCAATCTTTGCACATCATTGGATATTGATTCTAGACTCTCAGCTGCTCATCACGCACAAACTGATGGGCAGATGGAGTGGGTACACCAGGTTTTGAAACAGATACTGTGATGTCTATTGACCTCTACTCCAAAGGGCTGGCAATCCTTGATACTTTGCTGAATTTGTTTACAATCACTCACAGCCTTCACCCACTGGGATTTCCCCCTTTTATTGTTTAACTGGTAAGCATCCTCGTATGTTGCCCGAAAATGTTGTACTGCACTCTGAAAATGTACTTGACACACAAGACTTTGTAAAACACCTGGCTGATCCACGACAGCAGGTGTTATCACATTTGCACCAGGCTAAGTTGTGCATAGAAAAATATGACATCAACAACAACACCTAGGGCCTGATTTAGATCAGCGGTCTCTGTAACACCGTTGAGATGACATCGGTCCGCCCGCCCTATCTAGATGTATATATGATAGACAAGACCGCTGCGGCGGCGGTCATCTGTTCAGTTGCCATCTTGACAGCGGGGTCCTGCCGAGCAGATCTAGATATTCCTGTTGGCCTGGCGGTGGGAGACAGTGATTAACAAGTAATGTGTTGTCAATATTGCTTCCATACGAATGTCATTTGAATAACTTTAATTGTTTTGTAATGTACAGAATTAATTGCCATGTGCTAACTTCATTTCCCATAATGCTGCATAATGGATAAATTGGACCTGAGTATTTAAATGGATAGTAATGAGAGACTCATTAACCGGGAGCAAGGCATGGTATCGAAACGAGTCGGTGTAGAGTTGAGACACGATTGCTTGGTGAATAATACTACTGTGATGTACAGATTCTTTGGGGTGCAATGTTCTCTTTTAAAGATTATATATATATATATATATATATATATATATATATATATATATATATTATCTACTGGCGGTCGCCAGTAGATAGTTATAGTTAGGACCTAGTTTCCATAGGAAAAGCGTTTTTTTTCCCAATAACTTTGGCGCCGGATGACGAATCATCGCGAAATTTTCAAAACTAGTGGGGCGCTCCGGTCAGCTCCTGTCTTGAAAGTTTCGGGGTGATTCGGCAAGCGGGGGCCGAGAAAAAAGGGGGGTCCCAAAACGTGTTTTCTCCATGTTAATTCCCATAGGAAACTTTAGACACGGCTACAGCCCGAACTGCTGAACGGAATTACACCAAATTTGGCAAAAAGGTAGTGCTTGGTTCAGAAAGCGCCCTTTTGTTTAAATGGTGTAAATCCGTTCAGTAGTTGTGGAGAAAATAAAAAAATAGAGGTCAAAAAATCAATTTCCCATAGGAAACTTTAGACACGGTTACAGTCAAAACTGCTGAACGGAATTACACCAAATTTGGCAAAAAGGTAGTGCTTGGTTCAGAAAGCGCCCTTTTTTTAAAATAGTGTAAATCCGTTCAGTAGTTCCTGAGAAATTCTAAAAATAAAAGTTTCGATATCTATGGCCGCGGATCCCTCCCGATCACGAGCTTCATGCTAATTGGCTGTCAACACTCCAAACCAGGAAGTGTTGGCAGCCATCTTGTGCCTCGGTAACCGAGGCACAAGAAAACAGAAAAACTAAGGCGCAAAACAAGAAAAGGGGGAAGGGTAGAAACACCCTGACCCGGCCGAATTCATGCTGGGTGCGCGAATCCGGCCGTGAAAATAAAAAAAAAATGAAGCGTGGACTCCCGCGCTTCGTTAATAATTAGCCCCCGGGTGGGCCAAGTCCCGGGGGCAGTGACAAAAAAAATGTGTGGGGGGGCCCCAATCCCCCCCACACTGCCCCAGGGACCGCCACCTCCCCGGGGCTTCTATTATGAGTTGCGGGGAGGCACGCAGCCCCATGGACCGCCACCCCCCGGGGCTTCTTTTTTAATGAGGGGGGGCCTCCAAGGCCCCCCCAAGCCCCGGGGACCGCCACCCCACGGGGCTTTACTTGAATATTTGCGGGGGCACACGGCCCCCCCGCAGCCCCGGGGACCACCACCCCCCGGTGCTTTAAAAAAAAAAAATAATAACCTGTGTGGGGGGGCTGGAGCCCCCCACACGCGCCGGGGACCGCCACCTCCCCGGGGCACTAAGAATGTAAATTTGGGGGTCCATAACGGACCCCCAAGCCCCGGGGACCACCACCTCCCCGGGGCTGTGCAAGTGAAGGGAGGGGGGCCGCGCGGCCCCCCTCCTGGAGCCTGTGATGGCCCTGGGGACCGCCACCCCCCAGGGTCGGCTCCTGCAGTGTCCCGGGGTGCCGACCCCCGGGACACTGCTGTTTGCTATGGCAGGACGGGAGGCTCGCGGCTCCCGTCCTGCTATAGCAAACTTGCTTTGGATTTTGGAAGAGAGAGCAGGAAACCTGCTCTCTCTTCCAAAATCTAAAGCAGATTGCTTTTCCACAAGGGGTGCTGCATGTTAGCAGCTCCCCGTGTGGAAAAGCAATGTCGGCTCCTGCAGGACGCGGGGAGCCGGCGGGACCGTGGGGGCATTGGGGCTCCCCCCACGGTCCCCAACGGATAGGGCCTGCCCCGGGGGATGGGGTCGCCGGGGCTAGTAGTGGCCCTGGAGGGGGGCCACGCGGCCCCCCTCCCCAAATTTTTTTTTTTTAAAAAGGCCGGCCCCGGGGGATGGGGTCCCCGGGGCAATAGAGGCCTCAGGAGGGGGGCCACGCAGCCCCCCTCCTTAAATTTTTTTTTAAATGTGGCCATGCCCCGGGGGATGGGGTCCCCTGGGGCCGGAATTGGCCACGGGAGGGGGGCCACGTGGCCCCCTTCCCGTTCAGTTTTTTTTTTTTTTAAATAAAAAAAGGGGTCAGGCCCTGGGGGATGGGGTCCCCAGGGCCCAAAAAAGGAAAAAAAAAAAGGGGCCACACAGCCCCCTTCTAAAAAAAAAAAAAAAAAAAAAAGACGCAATTGTGCCTCAGGCTCCGCCCCCTCCCTTCACCACTCTGCAAACGCGCCCTGTGGCGCGTTTTAAATTGGGGCATTAATTCCCCTTGAATACTGGGGGTCCCTGGGGGCCAACTAGCCCACCAGGTACCTCCAGTGCGCGCCACAGGGCTGCGTTGCAGAGAGGTGGTGCAGGCCACGCCCCTTTTTACACCTCTCTGCAACGCAGCTCTGTGACGCTTACTGGAGGTAACTGGTGGGCTAGTTGGACCCCAGGGACCCTCAGGATTCAAGGGGACTTTATCCCCCAACTTAAAACGCGCCACGGGGAGCGTTTGCACAGTGGTGAAGGGAGGGGCGGGGCCTGAGGTGACATGTGTGCAAACACGCCCTGTGGCCGTTTTAAGTTGGGGGATTAAGTCCCCTTGAATCCTGAGGGTCCCTGGGGTCCAACTAGCCCACCAGGTACCTCCAGTAAGCACCACAGAGCTGCTTTGCAGAGAGGTGTAAAAAGGGGCGTGGCCTCGGACCACCTCTCTGCAACGCAGGCCTGTGGCGCTTACTGGAAGTACCTGGTGGGCTAGTTGGGCCCCAGGGACCCTCAGGATTCAAGGTGACCTAATACCCCAACTTAAAACGCGCCACAGGGCGCATTTGCACAGTGGTGAAGGGAGGGGGCGGGGCCTCAGGTGACATGTGTGCAAACACACCCTGTGGCGCGTTTTAAGTTGGGGAATTAATTCCCCTTGAATCCTGAGGGACCCTGGGGGCCAACTAGCCCACCAGGTACCTCCAGTGCGCGCCACAGGGCTGCGTTGCAGAGAGGTGGTCCAGGCCACACCCCTTTTTACACCTCTGTGCAACGCAGCTGTGTGGCGCTTACTGGAGGTACCTAGTGGGCTAGTTGGACCCCAGGGACCCTCAGGATTCAAGGGGACTTAATCTCCCAACTTAAAACGGCCACAGGGCTTGTTTGCACACATGTAACCTCAAGCCCCCCCTCCCTTCACCACTGTGCAAACGCGCCCCAGGGCGCGTTTTAAGAGGAAGTTTTAATCCCCCTGCCCTATTATGTACTAGGGCCTTACAGAGGAGGTCATGCTAATGACAGGCGTACCCCAACGCATAGTGTTCCCTAGTGTATGTAGGTGTTTTCACTGTATTCTAAGTGTCTTTTAGCATAGCACTGGCTCTAGGCCTGGTTAGTCCGAGTCAGTTACCACCAGTACCCGTCTGAAAAAGTTGTGGGCACAGGATGATTTTGCAACAAGGCCTCTTTCTGCTCCTCTGTTGGTTCTTTCTCCACATGTCTTGCTTCTTCCTGCTCTTTTCTTCGTCTTTGTGGACTTCTGTTGCTTCTTTCTGCATTTCTTTTGCTTCTTTCTGTGCGTTTTTTCTTCTTTCTTCACATGTCCTACCTCTGTAGGCATAGTTAGAAACTAGCATTTAAAAAACCTTTGAAATTCACTTAAAAACCATAGGTTTCAGGCACGTTAGTTAGAAATTAGCATTTAAAAAACCTTTGAAATTCACTGAAAAAACCATAGGTTTCAGACACGTTATAGTTAGAAATTAGCATTTAAAAAACCTTTGAAATTCACTGAAAAAACCATAGGTTTCAGGCACATTATAGTTAGAAATTAGCATTTAAAAAACCTTACAAATTCACTGAAAAAACCATAGGTTTTAGGGACAGTTATAGTTAGTTGGACATTTCACTCGTACAAAACCATAGAAATTCCCCCGTTATAGTTAGTTCAGCTAACTATAACTCGCGCCCCCGCAATGCACTGCTGATGACGTCACATATTACATCACTCATGACATGGTCAGTGACATCACTGATGACATCACTGATGACATCTCAAATGACATCACTGATGACATTACTGATGACATCATCCATGTGATAATTTGATGCATCTTCTCACACCCTAATATAACCTTTGATACACCCACTCTAAATTACAGACTGCCATTCTCAAAACCATAGACACTCCATCACCAATAACTACATACCCACTCACTGATTCTTAGGTTTACACACACATCCACTCACTCACCCGTACAGTCACTCATACTTATGGTCACTCAGTACAGGACTATCATATGCACTCATACACCTATATAGACACTCACACACCGCCACTCATCCATAGAGGTACTCACACACCTAGTCAGTCATGCAAATAATTAATCACACTGCCATTTACTCACCTATACAGTTATACACACACCAGCTCAATTACTCATACAAATACTAGCACATTCTTACGCTCTTATACAATCACTGATACAAGCACACACTCATCCATACAGCCACTCTCACAATCACACACTCTCACTTATAGTCATTTATATACTCCAACACACATATATACTGCCTTTCACATATGTAGTTACTCACACATGTACCACTGAGATATACATTCACGCACCAGCACACCTATACACACACTCACCCACCCATACAGTCCATCACAGTTGCAGTCTTGAAAACATGCACCCAGTGAATCACCCACTCACACATCTATGCACACAGTCACACACACCCCACCCACACAAACACTCAGGCACCCATACAGATACTCAGACAACCAATCAATAACCCATATAGACACTCATGTAGCTATTCGCAAACCCATGCAGCCGCTTACACACCAACAGACAGACGGATACAGACATTCACACAGTTTAGTCACTAACCCATGCATTCAGTAAGATACGTTTAACCACTCACTTATAGAGTCATTCACACACCTACTAAATCATCCATTCTGACACTTATACACCCACTCATTCTTCAATACGCCTTTCCCTATATATATTAAACATATTTAAACTTTACAGAAACACACAGTCACAGGATGATGTCATCAGTGATGTCATCAGTGATGTCATTTGAGATGTCATCAGTGATGTCATCAGTGATGTCACTGACCATGTCATGAGTGATGTAATATGTGACGTCATCAGCAGTGCATTGCGGGGCGCGAGTTATAGTTAGCTGAACTAACTATAACGGGGGAATTTCTAAGGTTTTGTACGAGTGAAATGTCCAACTAACTATAACTGTCCCTAAAACCTATGGTTTTTTCAGTGAATATATATATATATATATATATATATCAATCCAACGCGTTTCGAAGCGTCCGCTTCTTGCTCACGAGTCGTGAGCAAGAAGCGGACGCTTCAACGCGTTAAGTGATTTTGCCGAATAAATCACACTGAAGCAAGTTTGGTGGCCCTGGTGTGTTGTCTTTTTTTATCGTTTGAACAACGCTTGGATTGGTTATTAAGGGTTTGCGACCCTTCCACGGCCCGCCGTTGCATGTGGCTCAGGTGCTGCGCTACTAAACTGTTGGATATATATATATATATATATATATATATATATATATATATATATATATATATATATATATATATATTTGGGTTTATTATTTGGAAGTTCAGGCATGTCTTTGGGAATGAAGGTTGGAGTATTGCGAATATATATATATATATATATATATATATATATATATATATATTTGGGTTTATTATTTGGAATTTCAAGCATAAACAAAAATACTTTGGGTATGTAAACTGGTAAAGCAAGAAACGAGCAAGAAAATGATGAGGTTTTTTTTTTACATGGCAAAAATCCTATCAGAAGATATCTGCAATAATCAATGTCTAGACTTGAATGGCAGCTGAGCAGGTTTCCCACACAAGCTCGCCCGCACAATAGGAAGCTTCCCACCTCAAACATTGACTTTATAATTTGAAAACATATTTGTAAAGCTGTCCGCCACAAATACAGCATACAAGAAGATTGACATTTATGAAGGACACAGACGTCCTTTTGAATTTGTTTGCTGTGCCCAAATAAAACATTTAGATAGAAATAGCTATCTGAAACATAAACATGACTGATGGTACCAGGTAATCATGCAGTCCTCTATGTGCAAATCGAAGCAGGTGGGCCATCCACCAACACCGAATCCACCATCTGGCTAAGCCCAACACAAGGAGAGACCCAACCCTGGACAGACTTGATTTTCTCCTCTCCTGTTCCTGACAGGGCTGCAGGTCACTTTACACATTTCCTCACACATTCAAAGACTCAGAAGAAATAGGTACAGAGAGCCCACTCACTCAAAGTGCCTAGCCAACAAGTAGTAGGGAAGATATATGCGCCACAGATGCATCATATTACTTAATAAGGGCATCTTTCAAAATATGGTGGCTGGCGCTCCAGTCAGCTCAATTGGTGGAGGCCTCCTTTCCACCTTTTTGTTTTCTCCCTGCACATATGGGGCCAGATGTACGACCAGTTTTTGCGTGCGCAAACGGGTTAGCGACCCGTTTGCACAAGCAAAAACCTACATGGCCATGTACAAACACTATTTTGCGACTCACAAAAAATTGCGACTAGCAAAATAGTGTTTTGTGGCTTGCTATTAGGAAGGGGCGTTCCTTTCCTAATAGCGACTCTCTAGCCATGTATGAATGTTTTGCAACCGCAATTGCGGTTGCAAAACATTCGCAATTTACCGCCCTCTTCAAGAGGGTGGTAATGGAGTCGCAAATGGGAAGGGGTCCCCAGGGGACCCCTTCCCCTTTGTGACTGCCTCTAAAAATATTTTTAAGGGCAGGCAGTGGTCACAGGGACCACTACCTGCCCTTAAAAAATAAAGCGAAGCTTTTCATTTTTTTTAAATGCATCCCGTTGTCCTTTAAGGAAAACGGGCTGCATTTAAAACAAACATTGCAATGCAATAGGTCTCGCAATTACGCGAGTTTGAGCTATTGACATTGCAAATAACAATGCCTTTTATTTTTGTTTTCGTTTTTGAAACATAAATAAAAGGCATTGTCATTTACAATGCCAATAGCTTAAACTCGCGTAAATGCGAGACCTATTGCATTGCAAATGCTTGTTTAATACGTGTTCCCAATTGTACCTCACTGGAGGCCGGTGCCTCTTGCTGAACATTAGATCATCTATCAAAGACGCTCAGGCCCAATCACAGTAATACACTGGTTAGAACCTAGGTATTAGTTTCGTCAGATTAGTTCTCGACCTTGAGACACTCTGCAGCTTCTACATAAGATGCATTAAAAAAATAAACAAGCATTGGCAAAGCAAATTGGTCTTGTCTTTTTGATTTTTTGGCTTTGTCAATGCCTTTGCCAATGTTTAGTAGCATCTGTATAAAAGCAAATGCTTTTTGCCGAAATTGTTCAGAATAAGGACAAAAAATACTGGAAAATATAAACAATGCGACAATTAGCATACATCACGGCACATTTGCACTTATGTGTCATGAAGCTACGTTGGACCGCTATATTGATAAATGTACCCTCATACAATATGACGGACGGCAGTCATTTTATTCATTTTTGTTTGCTGTTCTAATCATGGAGCAGTAAATTAGATTTTAAAAAATCAAATTAAAAGTGCATCTGAAAAAAAAATAAGTGGCCTAGCAACTATCAGGTCCCTTCATAAAATGTAAAAATGTTTTTTTTTTTTTTACATTGGTTTAAAATAACGATACAGGAGAACAGGAAAGCCAAGGAGTGGGCTGGTAATGGTTGACATTCTTTGTCAGTTGAGCTGCAAGTCACCAGACTAGAAAGGCAACCATTACTCAGTTGTTTCTCTGAGTCATCTCTGGACACACTTTTTTTTTAGGAAGGCTTAGCAAGAAGAATAGCCACCTAAAAACAGGAAATAATTATTTTGTGAACCCTGAAAGAATATAATTCTTTCCTGTTTTCTTACTAAACGAAGATCATTATTTCAATCTACCCTTAAAATATAGAAGGTGAAGACCCTCCAGACCAAGTGGTGAATTGTACTTTAATAGTTTAACCGGCCTATAAATAGCTGTATGTCCATGTAGACATAAGTGAATAATCAGCAACGGCAGAGAACCATCAAGCCCACAAAGGCTGCCTATTTTCGGACATACTGTTCTACTCAGAGACCCAAATTAACATATGCAATTTGCATGGGGTAAATCTAAATACAAATCATATTTCTGCAGTCAATGGCGTTTTTTTTAAATTTCATTGCTTTTCTGTAAAACGTCTGCGAAAATGACACTTTGCAGCTGTGCTGATCAGGTGTTACCAACAGCCTTTTCACCAATGCCCAAGTGTCTATAACCGGTGAAATGAGGTCATCCTACAGGTGAGTGAGTGCTGCAGTAGGGAAGGCTGTAGCCTGTGGGTGGAAGGAGATCCAATTCAACTTATTACTGACTGTGTGAATATAAAAGGTCCTGTAGAAGTCTGGAACCTGAGGTGGAATTGAAAAGCAACAGGTTTATCCGATATCAAATACGTTATCACCAAACGTCATCACTTGAAATAATCAAAATCCATTTACTCCGCGCCCCACCCCAACACACATACAAAATGGGATTATGTAACTTATTTTGGCACCATAGCACTTTTGCTCAACGAGGGTAAACGAAATGACTGGTATTACACGAGTGAAACACTGAGACATAAACAGATACTGAGCTATGCCTTATCTGACGCAAGGAATGAGTGTACGTGTTATTGTGCATCATTTTATATGGGTGTTAGAATGGCGCACTGACACTATTTTATGCTCGTTTCCAGCACACGGACAACCTACATCTCATTCAAATGGACCCCGGGCGAGGGGCACCGACCTGAGTTTAAACAAACACACGCAAAAGAGACAGGTTTCCAATTCAGCGTGCCAGCGGGGTGAAGGGGGGCGCCGTCCACGCCATAAACGAGGGAGGTAGAGAGGTGTCAGAGAGTAGTGGCGGGTAAACACTTGGAAACAGCAGAACTGTAAGCATACCCTCCCGCCCACAAAGAAGGGGGCACGTGAAGCGGGCACATGCCTTCCCCTCACAACCATCAACTGCATTCCTCAAAAGAAGTGAACTCTTGGGATCTTATCCAACATCAGAAATGTTTCTAACTGGGAATAGTCCCTGGCGGGGACGGGAAAGGCTTGGCTGGCTGGTCGCCAGTGCATAGGTCACACCAGCTGCCCCATCCGGCCACCAGGTGTTTAAAAGCATGCAAGGTCATTTACAGCAGTCTGAAACAGTGTACACCCAAACCAACGAAACAAAGAAACAACGGGATTCAGGGAAAACCATGGTGTACAAACTAAAGGCCCCCAGAATAACGCACGTGGGAATATTGGAGCGATGAGAATACAAGTTGTCCGCCTTTTATTTGAGGAAAGTGCGCGTGCATAGGAAGTATAGACGATTGTGGCATAACTTACGCAGGAAAGGCGCACCAGCCTAAAATAGGTCTCGCATTTGCAAAATTTTAAGCTATTGGCATTGTAAATGACAATGCGTTTTCTTTATGTTTTGAAAACCAACACATAAATAAAAGGTTTGTCATTTAGAATGCCAGTAGCTCAAAGTTTCGCAAATGCATCCAGCACTGTATCAGTCAAACCACTGATGTAGTTTACCCCCTTAACACACCCCTGCCCCTCTCCCCATCCCCTGCCTTCCTTACCTGAATGTTTCATCAGATGAGCCCACCCCGCGTTTCGCCGCCTGTACACCGCTGCAGCCCGAGCTGTTCTGGAAGCCTTCTCCGGGCCGCTCTCAGCGCGACCCGGAAGTCAGGGAACCTTGCCTGGGACATGGGCGGGGCATGGAGCGCGCGTCCGGAAGTGTCTGGGGCTCCCGTGAGCTGAGGGAGCCCCGCGTGTCGGAGAAGCGAGGCAGGAGCCCACCCCGCATTTGCAAGCAGTAGAGGAAGTCCGGCGGGAGCCCACCCCGCCTTCGTGAATGCCGCATGATGCGGCCTGAGCAGGATTGAAGAGCCGGTGAGTGGTGCATGCAAGCGCGCCGCGCCTGGACAGGAGATGTGCACGCGTATGGTGCGAGCAGGAGTTGTGATAACGCTGCGAGCCGTATGCGTGCACATCTCCTGTCTGTTAAGCTTCGGCACAGACAGTTGATGTGCACGCGTACGGCTTGCGGCGTTATTACAACTCCTGCTCGCACCATACGCGTGCACATCTCCTGTCCCGCATCGCTAAGAAAGTCGACAACAATAGATCTCGCCTACGCGAGCAGCGCATGGCGCTGCGTCGCTAGGCGAGACCTAAAAAAAAAAAACACTGCTTTATTGACAAGCAGTCCCACACATGGAGGTCTGCTGAGCCCAGCAGGCCACAATCCCTGGGATGCCCAGCCATTCCCAATGGGGTCGAAAATTGTGAGTGGCTCATTAATATTCCTGAGCCTCGCATTTTGCGACCCCATTGGGAATCGCAATCAGCGTCTCTGACACTGTTGTACATTCCAAATTGCGACTCGCAATTTGCGACTCGCAATTTGCGACTCGCAATTGAGTGCAAATTGTGAGTCGCAATTTGGTATGGTCGTATATCTGGCCCATGGACTATTCCCTGCCTGGGTCTTCAATGTCGCAGTCTTGAGCTGGGAAAGTTTGCTTTGAGCAAACCACCCTAAATAGGACAAGACTTTTGATGTTGTACTATTGGCTGCCCTGTGCCAATGGGAGGCCAGCAATAACTGACTGCTAGCAGGGTCATTGAAGGCTTTACAGGCAGTAAATCTGTGGTTCCACAATCTCTCTCCCTCTATGGGGTTAAAAACAACAGGTTGCCAAACCCTAACTACCTACTTAAGGGTTCTGATAAAACATGGTACTGTGGTGGGCCCACAAAATTAACTCAGAAAGTGGCATTTCTCAAATGTTTGCCTGTGGAGAGACTTAGGGGCATATTCTCAAGAACGTGCGATAATCATCGCCAAAATAGGCTAACGCAATTTTTCACATCGCCGTCTATCGCGGGAAAATAACTCGTGTGAACGTCTTATTCTTAACACGGCGGTAACATGCGATAGTTTCCCGATAACGCGTCAAATGTCCGCAATAAAATTACCGGGACGGCGATAAAAATCTAAAGCCTAACGTGAAAAAAGTTGCGATGGGCCCAACCCCGATAAAAAAATCAGCGATAAGCTGCGCCAGGCCTGCAATTCACACACGTCAGGCGGGAAAAATCACCATAAAAGCAGAAGAAAAAAGATACAAACAAAACCAAAACAACTGCGAAGCACAATGGAGGCAGCCTGAGCAAGTACAGAGGACAACCAGAACCCCACAACCCCCACGGAGGACCAGCCTGGGACCTCGGGGTCAGGGAAGGGCAAGCAGAAGAAGAAGAGGAAGACGCGGTTCACTCCGCAGGAAAACAGGATCCTGATAACGGAGGTGGTAGAACACCATCAACAATTGTTCGTCACCTCCACTGTGTCATTGGCAACAAAAAATGGAATATGGCAGTCCATCCTGGACAATGTGAATGCAGTCGGAGTGCTGAGGAGGACAATGGAAGAGCTCAAGAGGCACTGGAATGATGTGAAGCGCAAAACCAAGCAGAAACTCGGCAACAACCAGAAGGCAGCAATGCAGACTGGAGGTGGGAGTCCAGCGCCACAGGAGGAACTGGATGAGATGGAGGAAATGGTGTCCACAGTCATCAGTGGGGAGACGGAGGCAGGAGTTGGGGGACCGGACACTGCTCAACATGACCTGACACAACAGCAACAGGGCGAGTAACGACCAGGGACTGGGGGGACGTGTGGAGATGGGCACAATGGCACACATGCACAATTAAGTATCGCACAGTGCACACCCACAATGACTCCGGATCATGTCCCTGATCCCCTGGCACACTGCAGCACACATAGAAACCGCAAGTAGGCCCCCGTCGACTATGTGCCCAGAGGGGGCCCTTCCCACACATCACCAATCTCACAACCAACCCATGCACATGTGCCAAACCCAGCAAAGCGGCGTGTCTGTGAGCCACACTGACAATGCAAGTGACACTGCATGACGAATAGCATGGCTGCAGTCAATACACCATGACATGTTGCACGCCACGACACTGAGGTGGCTGAGTGTGGACCACATCCGTAAAGGAGCAGGTCACACTCTGACACATCCACGTGCACAAACAACCCCTGACGTCAACAACACATCTGCAGACAAACCATGCCCCAGAGTCCCAACTCCCACCAAGAGCCCAATTTACCCAAGTATGCAACATCTCAGCACTGTATAAGCACAGAAGTCAAAGGCACACCGCCTGAAAGGGACAAGGGGCAGCAAAATCAGAGCTGCAGGGGCGACTCTCCCAAAATGCAGCACACACACATAACATTCAGAGCACATCAACATTGACAACAATGTGGTACAAACTGCAACACGTTCACAACAGAACAGAGGACACAACTGGTGCCGATTGTGTGTAGTAACTGGCCAATCACATTTGGCATAGCAGGGAAATGTGAGATGATAATGTACAAGAACAAACACACATCCGTAAGGTTGTCGAAATGTCCACTGTCCCGCATCAAATAGGCAGTTCCTCCCAAACAGTCACAATGTACATTGTCATGCAGTCTGTATGTAAACTTTTACAATGCGTCAACATACATGTGAACACAATGTTAAACTGCATCTCCCCTTCACATTGCAGAGGGAGAATCAACATCTCCTGCAGAGCAGACCCAACAGCTCTTCACTGATGATGAAGAGGACCTCCACATCTTCGACTCCGACGCCCTCCAAGAGCTCATGGACAGCTTCGGCACCTCACCTCCAGGAGCAGGGCAGCCAAGCTGCATCGAGGAGACCTCACCCCCTGCACAGACCACACAGCAGGAAGCACCCACCACCACGGCTGACTCCCAGGACCCCCACGAACAACACATGGTATTCCAATGCCGTGTGTTAGGGTGCCAGGAGAAGATGGCTGATCAGGTGCGGGTGGGGTTCGACCTCATGGCAGCCAAACTAGATGCCATACGTGGGTGTCTAGGTCCCATCAGGGACCACTTACCATCCCTAATGGACACCCACAGTCCGCTCCATGCTCTCCAACGATCTATGGCTGACATCGCTGGAGTCCTGACTCTGAGACAAGAACAAGTGTCTAGTCAGAGTGGCTCCAGCGATGTCAGCCGGGAGTTGGAACACATGCGGAGGATCATGGAGAACAGGGAGCGGATGCAGGCAGAAAGAATGGCTGCCACGGCTGCACACCAGCGAGATGTAGCTGGGATCTTCCATGCCCTGCAGACCCTCATCATGGCATTGCTGCCACAAGGCCTGGCGCCGATGAATGCTGCTGCTGCTTCTACATCCACATCTCCGCCCCCTGATGTGTCAGTGCCTCACAGTGCAGCAGACAATCCACCTCCGGCCCCTGATGTGTCACTGCCACACAGTGCTGCAGACATTCCACCTCCGGCCCCTGATGTGTCAGTGCCACACAGTGCTGCTGACAAAACACCACCACCCACATGTGATGCACATGAAACCTCAGAAGACGAAGATGCGGATGTTTCTGCCTTAGTGGTGAGAAGGAAGTGGTAGCATTCATCTCCGCCATATGGCCAGTTTCTGCTTGGTTCTGCCCTCTGCATCATCACCTTCCACTGTCTCCCGATACACTCTGCGACACTCACCTTGGACCTCGACATGGACTGCCATATTCTGTTTGGTTACCAATGACACAGCAATCAGACTGCGGACTGAAATCCTCCTCTTCCGATGAACTTGTCATTCCCTAAAGGACTCTGGCTGGCCCTCCACGGGGCAACAATGTAAAGTGGGGTTTGCATGGCCCTGTACTGCTCCAGCTTCAACACTCCACTGAATGTGAATAAAACATTCAGATTCACACAGATGTGTCATGTCTATGATCATTCATGTATGAAAGTATGGATGCATGTAGGGTCCGTGATTCCCCCTTACGTCCATGTTGCTCATGTTGTGGAACTTGAGTCACAGGGTGCAACATTGCCGATTGCGGTCCAGGTGGCGCCGACACTACAACAGAGACACACGCATTAGTTACTTGCTTGTCCAGCCCAGAACTGAACCACGCCCAGAGCCCCCGGCTCATTGTTCACACCCCTACGCTGGACTGGCATACGCCAGCCCAGCCCACTCCGCTTACGCTTACAGGGGGGACGCCAAAGCTACATGTCCCAGGTCTTCCCTGTAGTGATCTGCTGATCACTGGTCTAGTTGTCAGCATGCCACAGCCACTCCCTGAGGGCTGGTGTACACCCACACCACACCCATCCAGCACAGGCGTCACAGGACATGTGACCCTGCCAATAAAAGGGGCCTACCACATCACATTACCCACTGCCGGAGGTGACATGATGGCGTCCGCACCACGAGACGCATCCTGACCCACATGGATTTAACACCTGCCTTTTACTGGTGTTAAGCAGGACGACAACCTGCAGTATGAACGCGCCTTATCGCCAGTTTTTGGATCGCTTCGCCGATCTGGCTGGTCGTTGAGAATATCGCGAAGTGGTGTTTCCGTGTGTTTTTGCACGGGAACGCCTACTCTGCATATCATTAGCGTTAGTTGTCGCTCTCATCCGTGGCAATGTTTTTTGCGGCAGCTATCGCTGGAAAATTGGCGATATCGGCAGTTTGCACCAGCTTCAGAATAGGGCAATAAATCTATCGCCACTTTTGCGGCGCTAAAGTGCCGATAAATCGGCGATAAGTCCTTGAGAATATGCCCCATAATCTCTTGGGGGAGTCATGGGTCAATAGGCCACAATCTCAAGTACAAGAAATGTGAAGTGAGACTCATTGTTCCAGGCAACAGAGTAGGCGGACCAAGGTCTTGTATAGCTCTCTTGTAGTGTGAAGGTTTCTCTGTTTCCTTCAGAATTGTCAAATATCTGTCTTTCACTTTCAATCCTCCTGTCTCTTTTTCATTCAGATTGTATTTATGATCATTGTTAAAGAAAAAATAATATTGCTACATTTTTACCATGCATTTGATATTTTTCGATTGTATTTGTTATATGAATATCTACTTGAATTCATTTAATTGGTGATATTAATGTCAACCAAGCAATGTTCCGAGTTATTTATATGGATAGCAAATACATTTCTTAAGAATATTTATGTATTTATGATTGTTCTGCCCCAAAATATGGTCTAATTTATTTGTACGCATTATAAATACCCTTTTTGTAAGCATTTGTTAATGTGGTCCCGATTATTATGCCAAACAAAATAAGAACAGATTTGGTTTGCTTATGTGTTCTATTTTAGTTCAAGTTTCAAGTTTATTTTATTTATGATCTTGGAACTCCGAAGAGATCCACATAAAACAACAACACATAAAAGCAAGAATTTGTACAACAAAATTTCTACTAATGTAAGCAAAAATCGACAGTAAAAACTCTCAAAATACGAGACATTATAATATTTTATACAATTAAGAAGATAAAAAGATCCTTTATGCCCTTAATTCTGTATAAGAATCCAGAAAAATCAGAATTAATAATTGCGATCATCATATTAGATACATTAGTATAGATTTAAAAAGCACTTAAAAAAATTAAAAATCCTGTGACAGAACATTTCATTAGGAGGCTCATAAATAGAGTCAGTTAGTGCGGATGCCGAGAGAATAGATAATTGTAAGCAGATTGGTCTCACCCATTTACGCCGGCATAGTAATAGAGCGGGGCAGATAAATAGCACATGATTAATGTCCTGGATAGAGTTATTACACAAGTTACAAATCTCAGAAGAACCATACCATTTAGACAGTGTTTTATTTAAAGGAAGCATACCCTGCCTCAGAAGAAGCCAAAACCGGCGCACCCCATGAGGCAGGTTCCACGAAATATAAGCCTGTGCCTTATTTATCATACAAGAATCTATGGCCGGGTGGATACCCTTCTTTAAGATACGAGCTTCCCTATCCCTAGTGAAGCTTAATTCCCAAGTGGCCTGTTTCAAAGTGGCCTTTAATTGATATGGCGATAGGGTGAAAAACAGAGACTCGTCTAATTGTAACAAGTCGGCCGCAATTCTAAAATTTTTAAAAATTAAAGACTGCTCCTTTAAATTTTCTAACACTTCTTTCTTAATTAAGAATCTTAATGAGCCAAGATCACTCTTTACCAAGCTTGCAACCCATCGCACTATCCCTGCAAGACCCTGTACCCAGCTACTTCTTAAGCCAAATTCTAGCCTTAGAGCTGCCACAGGACAAGCAGAGTTGACTGAAGCTAGACTCCTTAAAATTTTTCCTTCTGTTGTATTTAAGAAACCCCATTTCTCTATCCCAAGCAACTCAATACCATACAACAGAGAGGCAGGGATTTTTGCGCGGAAAACCTCTAATAATAGTGCAAAGTGTCTTTTCCCAGTTGATCTATAAAGGGCGCCCAAGCTTTTCCCTTGTGAGGTAGCTTTACGAATGTTGTTTTCTATAAAAGCTTTATTACTTAGATTACCACACACTGTTTTTCTCAGAAAGACATACGATTTTACAAGTTCCAGTTTTTGGCCACCCACCGACCATACAAAATTCCCATACTGCAATTGTTTTCTTCCATGTAAGCACATGATTTTACTTTTTGATATATTAATCTTTAAATAATGTGCCTCTGCAAAATTATATAATGCCTGTAGACGATTATTTAAACCTCTTGGTGTTAGGTCAAATATTATTATGTCGTCTGCATAAAGTAAACAAACTATCGGTTTTCCCCCCAATAAGGGGGCTATACCCTCACTTAACGCCAGTTCATGAGGAAGGTCAGAAATATATAAGGAGAACAGTAGAGGAGCCAATAAACAACCTTGTTTTAGGCCATTTGTAGTAGGGATAGTTTGGGAGAGTCCCCTTTCCCCTCCCATTAGAACTTTACACCAAGTGTCCGAGTAAAGAGCACGGACTAACTCCAGAAGAATTACAGGCATACCCAGATCCGACAGTTTTCTCCACAGTAAAGAACGATCAACTTTGTCGAATGCTGTGGAGAAGTCTATAAAGGCTGTGTACACTTTTCCTCCTCTAACTTTAACATATTTTTCGATTATTACCTGTAAAGCGGTTAAGTTATCGATTGTTCCATGCTTTGGCCTAAACCCAGTTTGTTCCAGTGGTAAGATCTCAGCCGTATCCAGCCAATCATTAATTTGTATCAAAAGGCATTTGGCAAAAACTTTACCCACTGCATCAAGAAGTGCAATTTGACGATAGTTATGCGGGACACCTCGGTCTCCTTTCTTAAACAGAGGAACTAATATACTCCCCTTCCAAGAAGGGGGAACCATCTTGTTTGCATAACAATACTTGAATACTGGGTAGAGAATTTTACCCCACAGTATACTATTTTGTTTTAATACTGTGACGGGTAATTCATCAGGGCCCATCGCCCCAGAGGAACGCATCCCCTGTTCACCCTTTCAATTTCTTTTTCAGATGGTGAACCATACAAAGGGAATCCTCCTTTAATTCGATATACTTGATCGCATTTGCATTGCCTGCATATAAATCCTGAATAAAGCTGACCCATTTTTGCTCCTCAATAGCCACCGGAAGTGGACGAGATCTAGCACCACATCCCTCCCCAATGAGAGACCAAAATGTTCTTACTTGGCCTTTAAAGGCTGCTTCTCTCAATTTAATCCACATATTATCTTCGCTCGCTTTTCTTAACTTAACCTTTACCCGTGTCCTCCTCCTTTTTAATATTAATAATCTATGATATCTTTCCGAAGAATAATTCAAGTATTGTTCCCTAACTAATTTATTTATTTCAAGATTAAGCGACAGGATGGATCTGGGGACTATCTTAGTTCTTTTCATTCGATTCGACATCTTTGCAATTTCTATCACTTTATTCATTAATACGTTGAAACTGGCGATCTCTATTCCATTCCAACTGGACAGATTTTCTACTGCGACCTCCAATACGCTGTCAAGGCCCAAGATAGCTTTGCTATCCCAATGACATCTCCCTGTTTTCTTAGAAAAAGTAAAGGATTCACCAGTTAATACCCATGGGTCCTCTGAACGCAAGCTTAAATTTACGGTAAGAGTTAGTACTTTGTGGTCACTGTAGGGGGAATTAGAGACCTTTAGATCTTTTAATAAAAAGAAGGAAGAGATTCCTACTATTACATAATCTAAGATAGATTCTCCGCTATAAGATTTGCAAGTTAAAGTAGCCGGAGTATCCGAAGGAAGTCTTCCATTTACTATAATACCATCAGCCTTCATTAATTCATCCATAAGAATTTTCCCTCTCTTATTTGTTCTAATATTTTGTGGAAATAAAGCTTGAGGGATCTGCAGGGATTCTTCCTTTTCTTTATTTCGGAATATATCTAAGGTAGCATTAGAAACTTTACAATTCAGATCCCCTACCAGAATTATTTTTGGGGGAAGTTCTACTTCATTGACTTTTTTAATGTGCGAAAAAATTGCTTTTAAAAGAACATCGAAAGAAGCATCCGGCGGAATATAAGCATTTATCAACATTAGCAGGGGGCTTTTTACGTTATTATCGGAATTATACAATGTTATTGCCAAAAAGAGATTACTGGGATCTTTGTAATAATCATAATTCCATTTTATCTTATTTGACAATAGGCAGGCCACCCCACCCTTTGCATGTCCCCTCCTGGACGGGGTTGCTTTGCAGTCTAAGATCAAAAAATCCTTACATAGCAGATCCTCTGTGCACCAGGTTTCCTGAAGGCAAATCACATTTGCATCTAACGCATAAAGGTATTGTAATTTCTCCCTACTATTCTTTATTCCTGCAGCATTCCAAGATATTATTTTTAGTTCATTGCTAGAAAGGTGGCTGTTGTGAATGATTACTGTTAGGTATGCTCGATAGTACACCGGGTAACCAGTTCCATTTTGGGCTCTCTTCTTTAGAGTTCCATTTAAAGGACAGTGGGGGGCTGTCTTTAAGTTTTACTTGTCGGCCGTTTTTTGTAATACAAATTTTTAATTCCTCTGATGCGTGCATACTATATCTATTATCTGAAAGTGGGTAAGTTAACGGCGGGCTATTACTGAGGGATCTATTTCGAGGTAGCTCAAAATAAGGAATGACGTCAATTCCTCTGCTTTGCAGGCCTTCTGACCATTGTAATATGAGATTTACAATGATTTTGGAATTAAACCTCACCCTCGATTTATAACCGGCTTCTGTTTTTAAAATGGAAACTAAACTTATATCACTACTTTGAATAAGTTTCAAACTGTCAATCTCCAAGAGACATTTAAGAAGTAAGGACCTATTTAGGATTAAATCTGTATCAAACAGAGGAATAAAAACTAACTGGTGTGTGTCCATACTTTCCCAAAGGGGTTCAACGCCTGCTATCTCTGGTTTACCTCTCTTTTTCCAGTATCAAAAAATGGGGTAGCCAGGGGATTAAGTACTGATGAGAAAGGGATTTTTGGCCTCAGCTGCTCCTGTATTATAGGTAAAGAGGGCCCCCCTATTTCGGTATTTGCACAATCTCTCATAGAGTGTGCACTATTCGCGGAGGAAGCCTCACAGATCTTCATTGATTCAGTTGTTAGATTTGTGTTCACCGGGTATACAGAAACGATGTCATCTACCAACTCTATATTTTGTGATATATTTTGCAGGGATTGTGAAGAGGTCTCCATATTTACTGAAACCTCGAAGTTTTCTTTAAAACGAATTCTCCTTTGCTTCTTTGTTGCGAATCTTCGTCTTGATTTCACCTTTTTCCCTCTATTCGTTACCTTTTTCCCCTCTCTCTTGGTTTCCATGTGTGAACCACCTAAGATGTTGTCTTTATCGTCATTTAGCTGGGTTTTAAAGATAGGGAATACTTCCTGATCTATTTTTCTGGCTGCGCCCACCAAACCTTTTACTTTTTGCGCTGAGTCAGAAATAGCCAGTATGGATTCCGATGAGAGTTCAGGGCTTTTCTCTTGCAATGCATCTTTGTTCTCTTTCTTATCAATAAAGGTAATGCCAACAGGACCAGACCCTGTAGTTTGACTACTAGCATTCTCGAGTATATTCTCTGAGGCCTTATCTCCATTTTTTCCGCTTCTATTTGTTCAGTATATATGCTTGAATTAACCACCTTCTCCAGATTATTTTTTAACAATACTTTCAGTATTTGAGTTACGGTTTCCAGCACACAATCTGAACCTCCTACAAATTTTTCAAGCAGCTTTAGGATAGAGGATAATAAATGTTCTAAAGATACTAGTGATTCTGAAACGAATATATCCCTCCTTACACATTGGCTAGGTTGAGTATCACAGATATTTAAATCAGGGGTCAAAGATGGGTGTGATTGCAAAAGGGAGTAATTTGATTTATTTGATTTGTTAGATGGGGTGCTACTAAATAATTTTAGTCCTATAGGGACTGCTATTGCTGGAGTATTTACTGGTTCCATAACCTTACTAATATCAAGAGAAATATACCTTCTGCAGAGCTCTAAATCTAGATCGGGAAGGGTAAAATCTTTATTTTGAACATCCTCTACTACATAGCCACCAAGGGACTCTTCTTTGGCTCCATGAGGTGTATGTGATGTTCTATGTGTGATTGGATTTGCCGATTTAGGGGGTGGTGAGGAAGATCGAGGAAGTACCCGGTGGAGTGGAGAACCAATTGGACTCCCAGGGCACCGTACTGGATGCCTCTGGGTTTCTATGGGATCTCCTCCTCCACAAGCACCGCCTATATTTATAATATGCGATTCTAAGACCTGAACCTTATCAACCCTATCGGCTATTTTAGTAACTGTGGCAGTATAGATAGTATCAACCATCCCATCATTACTCCCGGTCATATTTTCTCCCTCCTTATAGGTGTTTGAGGTACTAGACTCAACTTGAAGATTTTTTTCATTTCCCCTCTCCCATAAACTGAATAGTTGATTTTTTCCTTTTAACTGCAAGCCTGTGATGTCCTTGTTACGTAGAGGATTAGATTTGGTTTTTGCACAGGACCTACCCACCAGTAAACGCCCTGATCTTAATTTTTTGTCGTCATTATTTAAAACCTGCAAAATGTGCACTGCGTAGGAAGCAAGTTTTCAAATTGCAATTTCAAATATTCAAACTTTCTTGTCAGATTATATACCCTTATATACCCTTATAGGTTATTGTGGAGTAGTTTTATGTATTAATCAGAGATTTAATTACATACTCTTTATTTGTCGTAGTTTTGGACCAAACCCAAGTACTCTCTCCACAGCAACTTGGACCAAAGCAATCCTTTCTTTATACTTCTTTTGTGGATAACACAGAGATAACCCAGACCCAGACTCGAACCTAGGCCGAGGCCTGTTCAACCCTTCAAAGCAATAATTTATCAATGATTTGCTCTCCCGCAGACACTGTCGCAGTCACAAAGTTTTCTCACTATTTGGGAATAAGAGGAATATATGGATATGGAAAGTCCAATATGCTCACACAGGCGATCACCTGCGGGCCACCAGACATTAGAAAGGAAGTAAAGCTGTCCTACTTCAGCCATTCATCGGGTACAGTACTGCACTGTAGTAGCTGTGGTTGCCGTAACTGCCGTAATTGCTGTCAAGATAGCCAAATAGTGTTGGGCACACGTGTTAAGGTGCAAGAGGTGGCAAAGTATAAAATGTCCGCAGTGGAGCTTAGTCCAAGGGTGCCTCACAGAGCACAGAGCACCCCTACAGATCTCGGTAGTGTTCACCGTAGTTTTCACGGCCACCAACTCAGCTACGGGGCAGGGTACAAAGGCACAGTGCAGAGGGGCGGAGTAAAGAGTAAAGGGTAAGGAGACAGAGAAGCTGGCGCACTGGCAAAACAACCGTTCTCCTACTCCCGCTTACCCCGGCCGTTTGCGGAGACCTCCTCTGTCCTCCTCTGTCCTCAGCCAGCCCAGCCCAGGCTCCGCGACTTCAGGTCTGTTACACTGCGGCTTCTGCCTCCGTAAAGCAAGAAATTGCAGTCTCTGCCGCTTAAAAGGGAGTGATTGGGTGGCTCCAGCCGCTTCTGTTTGCACATGCAAGTTCTGCCGTACCAAAAAAAAAAAAAAAAGAAAAACGGCTCCAACCGCCACGGGGGAGCACTCGTGGCTTCTGCCGTGAGAAAAAGAATTTTAGCGGCTCCAGCCGCCCCTAGGAGGCCACTCCTGAGGCCTGCACCTGCTAGTCCTTGTCTGTGCGTGCCACACAGCTCCCGGCTCCCAGGGCCTCCCCAAACTTCCAGGTACTGTGCCCTTCGTAGAGTTGAGAGGCAGCAAAGCAGCAAGAGGTGGCGGGATGGCGAGATAGCAAGCAGGCGGGAGGCGGGAGGCCGGCAAGGTGCAAGGTAACAGTGTTTTCCCGATTTTTCCCGATTTTTCTCTGGTTTCTCCTCGTTACTTGCTCAGCTTGCTCAGCTGCTGTGACGGCTGCTGCTGCCGGCGCGGAGGCGCGAAGAATGAATGAGTCTCGGCGCGCACACGGCAGACACAGAAACACGAACTGGAATCAGACGGAGTCCACAATACCAGAGCTCCAGGAGAGGGGAAATGAAAACAGCGCGTCCTCGCGCTTGATGCAGGGATTCTCGGCAGGGAACAGAGAACTTCCCGTGATGTGCTCGCTGTTCTATTTTAGTTGGAATTGACTTGGATAGGGAACTAAGCATGATTTTAGGAGTGGCCATTCATGCAGTACTATCCTCTCTTCCACATCTTTTCCACTCCTGAGGTCTTTCGGCTGCCTCTTAATCTTTATTTTACTGTGTCTGACTCCCACAACTCGCTTAGCCATTGAAATATGAATGTTCTATTGTGAAATGTGATATCTATTACACCAGATAAAATCTAATACTGATGGATTTGGGATATATCAGGTGCAATAAATAGTACCTATTTTGAGTTTTGCCTAAAATCGTTATGATCTGACCACGACCAGATCTTTTTCCCCCTTTACATTTTAGCAGGTTGCATCTGTTCAATGTCCTGCGAGGTGCAGAATTTAATGTTGTATATTTTGCACAGCTAGTAATTCTGACCCCTTGGCAAACTCATGTTTTGCACAGGGACTGTTAAAAACCAGAGCACTTGTACTCAAGACCTTAGTGTGAGTAGTAGCGAAGAGGGCACTGGGGTACATTGCGAGCCCTGACAGGAAAAGACTGGAGGCTGCAGCGATCTTTCCTAAAACTGTTTTGGTGGTCTCTGATACCTAAACTTAGCACCAGCTCAAACTATGGTACCATCTTTCCATGCATGACCAAATGAGCTTCACATGCTCACAGGTAATAGTTCAAACGTAGATGAGAACATAACCAATTTGTTAATAGGTACTGAATATATATTGTGTTTCTATGGAATTTCAATAATATCACTCAATTTTAGAGATTTTAATGGTGATGCCTAAGCGCAAAATCTTCAACAAAAATGAGTGTATGCTTTGCAAATCTGAAGGATCGCGTAGAGGAGGGCCACCTATCACACATGACGTGTTATGAATCCCTCTTGTGAATACATCTTACTTATAGAAATTTTCTGCAGCTTGCATGCAGGAAAATTAAAGCATTTGAAATCTATCTGGTGATAGGGTGTATTTAGGACTGAAAATTACTCACGAGAGTAAATTGATTGTAAGTAATACTTTCTTTGCCATGGCCTTGGTAAACGCGAATTCTTGACTATGGTTTTTGTACAATACAATAGGTTATATGGTGCTTGCGTGAAGATACAGTAATGTATTTTACAGAGAGCATGGCTTGTCCTTACCCTCGTCCACCCCTAACTACTTTATTGCACTCCGCTAACAGTAAGAATAATTTTACCCCAAAAGAGAACTGTGTGGCTGGGACACAGAGCCTATACCTGCCAATGGGCTCATATTTTGACAGCAGCCTTTAGTCACCAACAGGAGAGCCAATGCTCATTCTTTTTAAGTGAAAATTGAAAAAGTTACTAAATTACAAGTTTGTCAGGTTGGACAGTGCACGTGTTGACTTTGCAACTTCAAAAACTTAGCTTGGCATTTAGAGAAGTTTGATTTGGACCAACCTGTTCTCTCTAGTCAATGTTTGATTCAAATGAAGCTAATTAAAAAATAGCCTGTGCTTCCCAAATGCAAACTTTCATATGGCGGGAGCCATCTGTCAAATCATCGAGGTCTGAAAAAAGGAAAATGTATGAGGTCTTTGTTTTCACCCAAGTATAAAGTGTAACCCTGGTAAAATAAAATATAAAATAATAAAATAGCACTGAAAATTATTTACACATGGCATTTTGGCTTGCAAGATCTAATGACAATATTAATAACTCTGCTTGATCTAAAAACATAAGCCAATCTCTTTAACTTAATGCTTAAGGAGGAAAGGATACAGATCTGCATAATCAAATACAATGATCAAGAACAACAATGAAAAAAAATCAAAAATGGATATCGTTGTTGGACAGAAAAAGAGAGACTGGAAGACTTTGAGATATAGTTGTGCAGTTTATGTAATTAATCTTGAAGAAACCCCTTGCATTTAAATGCCCCAACATTTGTTCTTGCAGAATGGGTATAGTATGATATTTGTGTGGTCTGGTAAATATCCTGTTATTTTAAAACTTGTTTTTTTCAAGAGTCTGGATTGTGCTTGCCCTTATCATGCTGCCATAGAATATCTAGGAGAGATTGGACTAGCACCTTGATAGTTGTGTACTAAAGTTTCGGGCTGCTCTTCCGTAGAAAAAAAAGGCTAAAATTGGGGGTTGTCTTTTAAGGGAGTGTTAACAGCAAGGCAATGGGTTTCATGCTGATATAGATAGATATTATTTAGCCGGCTGACTCGTCAGTCATCAAATACTCTTTTTTTAAATTCTTTTTTATTAAACATGCTCATCGTATAACACATAATCTGAAAGTACACAACAGGTACATGAATACAATATGGTGTAATTGATACATCTCGACGTTGTCTTACCTCACTCTTGAGGTGTATACAAACAATGCAATCAAGAAACATTGGGCATGTAGGCATCAAATATTCTGTTGTTTATTGGTACAGTATCGAGAATGCTTTTTTTCATTGTTTAATATTTGTGAGGCCTACTTTTTATATTTTGTAAAGTTGCATGTGAAGGTACAGGAGGTGCATTTTCGTGGCATGCGAGAAGGCTCCAAAAGATTTCCCAGGGGCTCGTTGTAAAGTCTGAAGAGGACTGGGAAGAGTTCATGTCCTTGGGGGTAGGTTAGGATGGGAACAACATTTCAATTTTCCAACACAACGTAGTAATATGCCACATAAAATACAGGCCAATCAAGCAAGAGCCTGTGCATGGAATCCTATCATAAAAGTGATGTTTTGTGACAGCATCTTGTTGTCAATGGTTTCTGCACTGTTTCTTATTTATTGACAAAGGGGCAAATTAAGTATGAGATAGGGTGTTGGTTTAAGCAAGGATTCATTTGTGGATAAAGATTTCGGTTCATTGTTTATCACCAGCTTTTGCTGCCTAGAACTGCCTAGCTTTTGTAACCTTACCTTACCACCTTAGTATTGGAGGGAATGGTTAGCCATAGGAAATGAAACAGAAGTTGACGTGGTTAGTGATGAGAGGTTGCAGAGAGAAACATGGATAAATGAGGGAAAGGGAGAAAGAAAGGAAGAAGAAACAAAATGGGCGATAATAAAGCTGTACCTCACATTTCTTTATTGTGACTTTGCTGTTGGCATTAATGCAGGGGCCCAGGAGAATAAGTCCTGCCTACTAACAAAAACTACCCAGAAGCTAAAACTGTTAACCAGTTTGTGGAGGGCCTTCCTGTTGTCAGAGAGAAGGTCTAACATGCATTAGAACATTGGAATGTAGAGCGCTCCATTGAAGACAATGGAGTGCTCCGGGCTTCTAATGGCTGGGAGAAGCCCGGAGAGCAACCATCCAATGTTTTTTTTCATTTCACAACTGTTGCTGTGAACAAAGGCTGCTCGAAGTCAGAGGGGATTTAAACCCCCTCTAACTCCAAGAGGCCTTTGTTTTTACTAATTAGAACACTCTGCCCTCTAGGAGCTGAATGTTCTAATTGCCTTAGACCCTCTGTAGCGGGCTGTACCAGCCATTAAAGGCCTGCTTCCTTGTTAAAGGCCAGAGCCGACCCTGGAGCGGGCCTTTAATGGCCGGTAGAGCCCCCTACGGAGGGCTCTAAGGCTATATTGTGAGGCCACAAACCACGGTAAGCAAAGTGCTACTAATGCACATAGAGGATGATGATATCCTATTCATTTGAAAGGAAGAGGGCCAGTGAGTGTTGAGCATGCAAACTGGACAGACATCTAGTTCTCAAAGGAAAGAGCAGGTAGATTTATAAATGTTAGAAGCCATAGGTTGCTGTGGTACTAAAGGTGGAACTGCGGGTTATGTGTTTGGTAAGTAGCTATGGTGCCAGCAGTTGTGTAAACTGTACATGTATGGGTTGTTGGCCTGGTCTAGTGATCCTAATTATGGTGGAACTTCTCTTCTTCAGTGCCTTTTATCACACTCCTAAAGCTTGCCTAGGAATACTGTGCCGTATCATCGCCCACCCACACACAAACTCACAGCTAATCAGGAAATGGCACTGTTTTACACCAGAAAGGTAAACTTCAATCCCATACAGACTGTTCATCCAGTGTCAGACTCATCCCTGAAGGCTGTGTGGTTCCAGACATGTGATCACTACTGCACTCTTGGTCTCAGTCAGCAAGCAGTACTTGCTGACTGATTTGCTAACATTTTTGCAGATTGTGAAGATTCTAAACTCAGGAAATCTTTGCAGATCAAATTTACATTTTGTCCACTACTAAGTTTTATTTAAGTACCAAAAATTTGGGTAAGCACTTATAAATAGCAGAAATGTGATATGAAGAACTATATTAAAATATATTATTGTTAATTTATCCCCCCCTTCTTTTCCGTTTCCTATGTTGCACAAAATCAATTATACCCTCTCTGTCATACTATGCATCTCCCACATACTCCTTTCTAGCTTGTGACCCCTCCTTGTTAACCCACCTCCCTCCGTAAGCACTTTCTTATGTACAGAACTATGCAGGCATCTAACTAGGCTTGTGCGAAATAACTCTTAATTATTTTTCTTCTTTGTCCAATTTTCTGACATGATCATTATTTTTGGTTAATGCGCCATTTCTCACAAATTCCACCGGTTTACATTATATGGTCTCTTTATTTTTATTTTCCGGCAGGGTACTTTGGACAAAAGCGCCATCAATGTTCAAAAAATGTTAACAGTTTTTCAGGATGTGATGACCTTGTAGGCTAAACTATGACTTCTCTCTCTGCGAAAACTGTAGTGTTCCCAGCCGCGGCCACTGCAGGTAAGAGCGGTGGGGCGGTGGGGCCAGGTGAGGGGGATTTCGAAAGAAGACCACGATGGAAAATTGAATAAATAATTCATTTTCCCTCGTGGTCGTCTCTCAAAATCCCCCCTCACCTGGCCCCCCCGCCCCACCGCTCTTACCTGCAGCGGCCACGGCTGAGTGTTCCTCTGTTGCTTCAGATATCTTTGTGAATAGCTGTACATTGTATTGATGATGCGCTCTTTACTGCTTATGCCACCACCTGCCCTTTTGTGGGGGGGGGGAGAGATTTTGGAAATCGAAAACGAGGACATTCTACAAACATAGAAATAGAACTTGCCTACAATGTTGCATCTACTCTGGTGCACATGAATGACATAATTTCCAGTGCTAAACAACATAGAAAACACAGACGATGAAGCACTAACCAGGGTTGGCATGCCAAATCCGGGACCCTAGGTTGCCTTACCTTTTTTTACCTGCGAGGAAATAATATATACTTTTTGCTACAGTTCCCAGGGTGCCGAAGGGAAGGTGAAAGGGAGTTGGCTTCCTCAAGATGGGGATCATAACTGAAGCTAACTCAAGTTGTTCGAATGTTCTACAGTATGGCTAAGCTTAAAACAAATGGTGAAATAATTAAATAAACCAACCCAGGCATGTACAAAAAAGCCTCTTTAGCCCCGGCCTCGCACTGTGCCCCTACACCTTTCTTTGGAAGCCACTTCGCACAACGCCTCTGTAAATTTACAACTAGAAAGATATTTATGGGCATATTTACAAGCTCCTTGCGACACTTTTGCGCCACCGTTGCGTCACTTTTTGTGACGCAGCGGTGGCGTAAACAATGTGCCCCATTGCTGCCCATTTACAACGTGACGCATCTAGGGAGATGCGTCACGTTGTAAAGCCCTGCGTCACATTATACCAGCGTCAGGTATAATGTATGCAGGGTGGACGTTCCCACGCGGGAAAGCCTCGTAGAAGTGACGCAGTGAAATCTACAAGATTTCACTGCACCACTTCTAGGGCGCCACTGCGTCAAAACCCTACGCCTGCTTGGAGCAGGCGTAAGGAGTGACGCGGTGTATTAGGAATAGGCCTCCCCATGCATTGCTGGAGTTGCATCATGCTTGCGACACGACTCCAGCAATGCGTGACTTTTGCACCGACAGATGCGTCAGAATTTCTGATGCATCTGTCAATCCTTGCGCCATGGTGCGCCGTATTGTAAATACGGCGCATCCATGGTGGCGCAAGGGTTTTGCAGGTTGGCGCAGGTAAACTGACGCATCTTTACAGATGCGTCAGTTTTTCCTAAATAAGCCCCTTAGGGACTCGTTGATAAATATAACATGGTGGAAACATTATTTTGCAAAACTAGGCCCACCTCGTTAAGAAATGAACTTCAGTTTGAATTTGAGTAATGTTAAAGCTGACATCCACTGCCCCCCACAGACTTACTTTTAAAGTAGAAATCCATACAACAATTATAGATTGTGATTCACTTTTACTGAAGATTAAAAAACATCATAAAGATTCCCTTCTCGGTGATGGTTCTGTGGTTCCTCTTGAAATGCATTGCTTAAGCGTTCTCTCCTGTCTTGGCATGCCCAAAGTTGCATAACGTTGATGGATATAGTTTTATTAACTGGAATTAATTTACCTGATATAAAAAAAAGTAAATTCCCGAAGAATAACAAAATATAAGAAATATAAGAATGCAGAGCAACTGGAGACATGCCCGACCTGTTGGCGTACGAGCCTCGCATCCCTCATGAAAGGAGGAAATAATGCGGCTCTTTGTGTTTCAAGGCCGCTCTTAATTACCGAAGACATTTTTTAAAACGCAGCTCCAGCGTTAACGAAGTATTATTAGCCACAAGCAAGGAGGGAAAGGTTTCGGGTTTTACAATGCGCCCGTTATAGAACGCCGCCTCAGATTTACTGCAGGCGCTTTCGTACAGTATATTAGCATTCATAACTCGCTGGCCTAAACAATACAAACAGTTCCATGAACCTTAATGATAAACAGAGGCATTTTTCACGGTCTTCTGTATTTTTGTTTTAAAGCCAGATTTGTACCGTGCTATTTCTTCCCCGAAGTCATCTTCCTACTCCTTGCTGTTACCCGCCATTTTTGTTTTTTTACGTATAGCGCGAACCTAGACCACGGGCATTAAAGCGCTTTATACGAGAACCAGAGGTTGCACATATGTTTTTTTCCTTGTGCACTGGAGTGTGAAATGATTTGCCCAGAATCACAGGATGTTGGGCTGAGGCCGGGATTGGAAGGAACCTCGTTCGCCAGTTTCAAGGTCGTTAGCTCCAGCCACTAAGCAGCACAGCCTCCCGCCACGCTTAAAAAAAATGTTGTACCGCAGTAGTGCTCACCAAGCCAAGTTCGTCTTGCGATCTTTGAAAAACATAAGGTACAGCCGTGATTTAAAATCTCAGCCTGTGAAAGGGAGGAACAATGCGGCTTAGTAGAAGCATATGTTGCTTGAGGAAAGCTCACAACTGCATTCATTTCGAAACCCTCTTTCTTGCCAAAGCACGTTACCTTCTCAAAGCCGCTCGCTCAAATTTCCCAAGTGGTGAGAGTCGAATGGCAGACTCTGTGTGCTCTGGAATAAACTGTTAAGGAGGCCTGCTGCACCCTTGAACACCGCGTTTTTCCTCAGACACATTTTACTGATTAGCTCATCGAGGTCTGCTCGCTACACCTTGTATCCCCCGATACCCTGGTACTTAATGGCAGCATTAAAGCGTCAAAGGGCGCAGAGTTTCCCATTGTGTGACATTCAGTCTGGCACGCTCCTGACACCACGTTCGCGCGCCTTGGATCCAAGGTACGGGCGCAAGAGGAGCCATATGTGATAAATTAATCAGGTAGGTTGTGTGTGATATAATATGAGAAGCACGATTTCAGAAATGTGAGAGGGGAGTGGAGGTGAATTGCATTTAATGCTCTTCCCCTTTAAGAATTCTCAAGAGAGGATTTACACGCGGATTACTTGGCTGCCATGCACAGAATTAGGGAAACACCGCCAGCTGTTTTAATATATCATGGGCTCAGTCTGACAGAACCCAGGTTGTTTTTTTTTAACTCAGAAACTTTTAACTTACCTCTCAGAGATAGGCCGTTTTATGGCCCAGATTATGAAGGTGGTGACTGTTAAACGAATACGATGTCCTAATTTGTGCTGGATTTGTACCGTGATTATGTGTTTCTCTTTCCTAGGATAGAATAGGGCAGGGGTCTTCAAACTGGGGAGGCGGGCCGCCCTAGAGGTGTCTTAAGTGATCCCAGCGGGGGCTCCAGGCTCTTGTCAAAAGAAGCATTATGCTGATAACACTTTTCCCCTACAGCCCTCGCATATCTGGGGGTGAGCTGTTCCTCTGACCGCCCTGGCAGAGGATTTACTCCAGCCCTGTGCTGAAATAAATCTCCAACAAGTCCCAAGGTTGGAAAGGGTTAGATCAGAGTTCAGAATGGCCACCAATGTACATGCCTTGGAATGCACGCTTGTTAGAAATGGGGGTCTCTAGCTGGCAATGGTTTGCACCTTGTCCAAGTAGGGACCCTTCCTTCTAGTCAGAATAAGGGAGTTATACTCCTAAAATAGCCCCTTCTCACCCCCTTGGTAGCTTGGCACGAGCAGTCAGGCTTATCTTAGAGGCAGTGTGTAAAGCATTTGCACATAACCAACAGTAATACAGTGTAAGCACTACAAAAGGACACCACACCAGTTAAAAAAAATATCCAATATTTGTATATACTTAAGACAAGACCAAAAATGATAAAAATCCACAATACAGTACTTAGAAATCTTCAGTTATCAAAATAACCTTGAAATAAAGTTCCTTGAAGTTGATAGCTCCGTCCGGGGCTATCACGGCGTCGTGAACAAACAAATCCAAACAGTTCTGGCTGACCGCAGCGTCGCAGGCCAGCTACAGTGTCGGGGAGACTTGCAAAACAGTACCTTTAGAAATGCAGGGCGTCGGCAACCTCTCGTTGAGCTTCCGAAAGCACGGCGTCCGCAGGCGTCGGTTCCGGAGGTCGGTGCAGGAGTCGTCGGGCCCTTGAAGTCACACGCGTTGCAGATCGAACTCCTCGCGGTTGAAGTCAGGAGCGCTGGCGTCGGCGGGTGTCCGGTGCTGCGGTGCGAAGTGCAGATGTGTGGCGTGCAATGCCCTCAGGTCGCGGTGCGAACAGCGGCTCGATGGCGTCGTCAGATGGCGTCGTCGGTGAGACCAGGGTCGTGGTGCGAAGTGATGCGGTGCTCGTCGCGGTGCTGGCAGGTCACGGTGCAAGCAGCGGCGTCGTCGTTGCTGAAACGCTGTCGTCGGCTGATGAACTGGAGTAGATAGCTCCGGCGTTGGTAGGCCAAGGCTGCGGTGCAGGATGAGGGCGTGCGTCGTGTAACTTTACGAGTGGTGCCTTCGAACCACGGTGGAAGCAGCGGCGTCGATGTCGGCGTGAAGCGGTGACGTCGGGGGTACCAAGGCGGCATCGCGAGGCGGTGCGGAGTGCGGTGCCCACAGGTCGCGGTGGGACCAGTTGCTCGGTGGCGGCGTCAGATGGTGTCTTCGGTGAGACCAGGGCCACGGTGCGGCGTTGCGGCGGTGCCCTCTGCGGTGCCTTCAGGACATGGAGTCGGCAGCGGCGTCGTAGACAGCGTTGAGTTGCTTTTTCTTCTGTTGCAGCACAAAACACAGAGTCCCCAGTGCTGAGGGCAGAATAACTTGAATCTTTGCTGTTCCTGAGACTTCTTGAACAGGGGTCAAGCTCTACCTCAAGCCCTTGGAGATACTCAAAGAAAGAAGTTGTAGAAAGTTCAGTCCAGTCCTTTCACTGCCCAAGACAGAAGCAGCCACTGCAGGCCAACACAGCAAAGCACTCAGCAAAGTGGTAGTTCCTCCTCACAGTTTCTCCAGCTCTTCTTCTTGGCAGTCTTCTTGGTCCAAAAGAGTTCTAAAGTTCAGGGGTTTGGGCCCCACTTTTTATAGCCCAAAATCTTTTGTCCTCTCAGGCAGAGAGTGTCTGTGCCCAGCCAGAACCACTTCTGTCCTCTCTGGTGTAGCTTCCTGGCAGGAGGTGGAGACGGCATTATCAGAGGCAGACCAGGCCCATTCAGCTGAAAGAAAATCTCCCCCCCTTCTCTAAATGCAGCCCAGGTCTATTCAGCCCTTTCCTGACCCACCTAGACTCTCTGGAGCCACTGCTCCTCCCCAGCCCCTGTCATCCAAAACCCAGACAGTCAATCTACAAACCCAGCAGAGGCCTACTGGATGGCTGAGCAAGAAAATACCTACTTTCTAAAAGTGGTATTTTCAAACACAGAATGTAAAAATCACCTTCACTAAAAGATGCATCTTTATATTCTGAGTTCAGGCATACTAAACTTTATTTTTCTACCTTGTCCCAAGGCCAGTTATGTTTATAAGATGTTATAAACAAACTCCCCATTCTGTCCTATGGGAACAGGTAGCCTGGCAATAGTGAAAAACGAAATTGGCAGTAATTTACTATCAGGACATGCCACACACACAAGGACATGTCCTATCTTTCTCATACACTGCACCCTGCCCACAGGGGTACCTTGGGCCTACCTTATGGGTCACTGACATGTAAGAAAAGGGAAGGTTAGGGCCTGGCAAGTGGGTACACTTGCCAAGTCGACATGGCAGTCCCAGACTGCACACAGGCTCTGCAATGGCAGGCCAGAGTTACATTTACAGGCTGCTTGTGTGGGAGTCACAATCCAGTGCTGCAGCCCACTAGCAGCATTTGATTTACAGGCCCTGGAACACTCAGTGCACTTTACTAGGGACTGACAAGTAAATCAAACATGCCAATCATGGAAACACCAATCCATAATACAATTTACAACAGGAGCACTTGCACTTTAACACTGATCAGCAGTGAGAAAGTGCGCAGAGGCACTAAACCAGCAAAAACAGAGTCAAAACCGGGAGGTCAGAAAGCAAAAACGCAGGGGAAACACGCCAAAAGTTGCCAAGTCTAACACATGTCCCCTCCAGCTGAAAGTGGGGAGAACTACCCAACCTCCTGGGAGTTCTCTTCACTAAGGCGGAAGAACCTGGACAGACCATCTGCGTTGGCGTGTTCTGTGCCAGGGCGGTGTTCCACCGTAAAGTCCATTCCCTGTAGGGAGATGGATCACCCCAACAGTTTTGGATTCTCACCCCTCATTTGCATCAACCATCTGAGGGGCCTGTGGTCTGTCTGAACCCGGAAGTGAGTCCCAAACAGGTAGGGTCTCAGCTTCTTCAGTGCCCAGACCACAGCAAAAGCTTCCCTTTCTATGGCACTCCACCTCTGTTCCCTGGGGAGTAGTCTCCTGCTAAGGAAGACTACAGGCTGGTGTAGGCCCTGTTCGTTCAGTTGTGAGAGCACCGCTCCCACACCATGCTCTGAAGCGTCGGTCTGCATGACGAACTCCTTGGAGAAGTCGGGTGCCTTGAGCACGGGCGCCATGCACATGGCGGCCTTCAGGGCATCAGAAGCTTTCTGGCAGGATTCAGTCTAGATCACCTTCTTGGGCTGCTTCCTGGAAGTCAGCGTCTGTAAAGGGGGCAACAATGGTGCCATAGCCCTTAACAAACCTCCTGTAGTAACCAGTGAAACCTAAAAAGGCTCTCACTTCTGTCTGGGTCTTGGGGAGTTCCCAAGCCAGAATAGTGTCAATCTTGGGCTGTAGGGGCGCCACCTGGCCGCTTCCTACCTGGTGTCCCAAGTACACCACAGAACCCTGCCCGATCTGGCAGTTACTGGCCTTGATTGTGAGGCCTGTCCTCTGCAGAGCCTTCAACACTTCCCCAAGGTGCAGCAAGTGTTTTTCCCAGCTGGAACTGAACACTGCAATGTCATCCAGGTATGCAGCACTGAAATCCTCCAGTCCAGCCAATACCTGGTTGACCAACCTCTGAAAGGTGGCAGGGGCATTCTTCAACCCAAGGCATCACCCGGAACTGGTAATGTCCTTCTGGGGTTGAGAATGCTGACCTCTCCTTGGCCCCATCGGTTGAGGCAATCTACCAGTACTCAGACGTTAAATCACACGTGCTGAGGAACTTGGCAGCTCCCAACAGATCAATGAGCTCATCAGCTCTGGGGATGGGGTGCGCATCAGTCCTGGTGACGGCATTGAGCCCACGTTAGTCCTCACAAAACCGCAGTTCTGGAGTGGCACCGGGTGCAGCAGCCTTTGGGACCAAGACCACTGGGCAGGTCCAAGGACTGTTGGAGGGCTCGATCACCCCTAACGCCAACATCTTAGAGACCTCCTCTTTGATGCTGGCCCTGACCCGGTCAGTCAACCTGTAAATCTTGTGTTTTACCGGAGGGCTGTCACCAGTGTCCACATCATGGGTACACCAGCGAGTAACACCTGGGGTCAGAGAGAACAGTGGGGCAAACTGTCCCAACAACTGGTGACAGTCACTCTGCTGCTCTGGGGTCAGTGTAGGGGAGAGGATCACACCTTTCACTGACCCATCGTGCTCCTTGGTGAACAGGAGGTCAGGGAGAGGTTCACTCTCCTCTTCCACCCCATCATCTGTCGCCAAGAGCATGCTCACTTCGGACCTCTCGAAGTGGGGCTTGAGGCAGTTCACGTGGAGGACCCTCAAAGGGTTCCTTGGAGTCTGCAAATTCACCAGGTAGGTGACATCACTTTTGCGCTCCACCACCACAAAAGGCCCAGTCCACTGGTCCTGCAAGGCACAAGGTTCCACTGGGGCCCTGACCCACACTTTTTGCCCAGGTTGAAATCCGACTAGAGTGGCATTCTGGTCATACCACTTCTTCATTTCTTCCTGGCTTGCTTCCAGGTTCGCCTGAGAAAGTTTCCTGAAGCGGGCAGTTTGGCTTCTGAAGGCCAGCATGTAACCAAACACATCCTGGGGAGTTTTCCTGGGAGCTGCCTCCCAGCCTTCTTTCACCAAACTCAGAGGTCCTCTCACAGGGCTGCCATACAGGAGCTCTAAGGGACTGAACCCAAGAGACTTCTGAGGCACCTCCCGGTATGCAAAGAGAAGGCATGGCAAGAGGACGTCCCACTTACGGGGGCGTGGCCTGCAGCCGATGGGATCGGACGCGAGCTGAGGAGCTCCGACCGCCGCTTCCCCGTAATCAACGATCCTGACCCCCGGACCAGTCGGGGGAGCCAAATCCTAGACCAAAAGGAGCCTGGCAGAGCCTGGAAGCGGAAACAAGCTTTAAATTGCCGAAAAGGCGCTGTTTGAAGCGCAACAGACCATCGCAAGGCCGGAGAGGGCGGCAGCAAGATGGCAACCACCTTGTAAGCGCCGTGGCAGCCTAGCGGCGGCTCGACGGTGGAGCGGCGAGCCCCAACGGTGCAATTAGCCCCGCCTGGGGGTGAGCTTTGGGACACAGCAGCAGAGCCGGGAGAACCTGACCACAGCCAGCGACCCAGCTGCTGAAAGGTACGTCTGTTCCAGCGAGCGTGACAACAAAATGGCGCTCGTAGAGGCTGCCAGGACTGCCGCGGCGGTTGAGTGATAATCGGTGGCGGATCAAGCTCATCCCCGGGTAAGAACAGGAATACTGCGCGTTGAGGTGAGAGGCTGACGAGCGCAGCAGTGCCCGAGCGGTGCCGGAGATGTCCGTGAACACCTGCCCGCATGGTGTGGTCACAACCGGGGGGCGTCTAACAGCAGCGGCACGAGAATACTGGCGTGCGAGAAGCCCGGACACTGCTCGAGCAGAATAGCGCTGACGCTGGGCAGCGGTCCTAAAAGAAACTCCCCACTCACTTCACTGAGGCTCACCTGCTGACGGACACTGGCAAAGCGGAGTCGCGCACGCCGGGAAGCACACAGTGCTGAGGACGGTGAGAGCGGCACCAAACAAAGCGGCGCATGGCGGCGAGAGCCCGATGAGACTGGCAAGGGCTGCGGGGCTCCGGCGATCCCCTAGCGAGGCCTCCTGAGCTCGGGGACTATAGGCAGCCTGCAGGGCTAGGGAAGCAACCACGCGCATGGTAGAAAGCCCAGTAATAGCACGCCGGGATCAATTGGTGACAGATACCATTACGGAGACCGCGCTTTCCTCCGGGAGAGAAACTGAGCACTGCTGGGTGAGGGGGGATCCAACCACTGGTGCCCACCCCCCAATTCTACAGCAAGAGAACACGGGGGCCTGAGGGGAAACGCAAGGAAACTAAAGTGGTCACACACGAATGCAGGTCTTGTAGCTCCCGAGGAACAGAGGTGCACCACACCTTGCTGTAAACGGGGGCTGAGGGGTCCATAACTAGCGACGTGGCACCGAAGGGGACATGAAGCGGTAGGGCCGACAGTCCCGCAGCCACAGAGGACGGATCCGGCATCGTATGAGAGGGTAGAGCGCACCATTCCCAGAACGATACCAGTGAGCCTACATAGCAACACACGCAGCGCCGCCGGAGTAAACAGACGGCTATCCAGGGAGGTAGACGGCTGGGTCCTATTCAGTAGCGCATTGAACCCTAGCAGCTGGCAAACAGAACCCGACTAAACCCGCACAAAGTGAATTCCAGCACTGAAGAGCGCGCCTGTGGCTGGTAGGGGGGTCTCACCTTTTGCTCCAAAACGATGGGGAGAACGCAGAAGAAGAGAGGGTTCAATGTCCTCAGCGCGGATGCCTCGGGTCCCCAGATGGACGACGAGGAGGAAGTCCTGGAACCCAGAAAACCCACATTGACCGACGTCATGCAAGCGATTACGGCCTCCAGAAAGCTGCTGGAAGGGAAAATCGACGCAATTGGCACGGACTTAAACTTACTAAAAGATGATCATCGTAAGCTAAAAGACAGGGTGTCAATTAATGAAAAGGAACTAGGGGGGCTTCCGGAAAAAGTGCATGGAATGCAACAGTCACTCACAGACCTAGTAGCTAAAGTAAAAGTGCTGGAAATGCGGGCTGAAGACAGTGAGGGCAGATCCCGCAGGAATAATATCCGCGTCATTGGAGTGCCAGAAAAAACAGAAGGGGCAAACATGGTGCGCTTCTTAGTGGATTGGCTCCGAAGGGAAGTGGCCCCAGAAGGTTTATCGCCCTTCTATGCTCTGGAGCACGCGCATAGGGTGCCAGCAAAGCCGCCAAAGCCAGGGGCCCACCCAAGACCAATTGTGGCACGCCTATTGCATTTTCGGGACAGAGATCACATCTTACAGAGAGCCCGCCAAAAACGAGATCTCCAAATCGGCAACAGTACCATACTGATTTTCCCGGACTTCACAAGAGAGGTCCAAAGAAATAGAGCGTCCTTTCTGGCTGTCAAGGCAAAGCTACGTCAACTGCACTTGCCTTATGCAATGCTGTTCCCCGCACGACTCCGGGTGGCTGACCCGGCAGGTACTCGCTTTTTCCACACACCGCAAGAGGCCTGGGAGTGGCTCGAAACGCGCGGTCCGATGGTACACCATGCCTCAGATCCGAACTCGCCGCAGCAGAGCCCACTCAGTAGCAAAATTGGATCCAATGCCCCGTCACTCAGTGAGCTGAACCTAGAGCGCCGCAAAGCATTGCAAGCTGTGGCTACGTATAGCCACCAAAATTCCAGCCCTTCTTCGAGCAGGAGCGGGCCGCACACTGGACAATCAGAAAACTCACTGGATCACAGCGACAATGATAGCTCGGGAATGGACTTACCAAAGGTCACACCCCAGACTGCAGACGATCTCATGTGATGCTCATACTTTAATGATGAACACTGATGATTTCAAAGGCAAGCCTCACACCAGTATTTGCAAGAGCTCCCAAAGACCTGGTGATGTATCGCACTGTGCTGTGAACTGCAACCAAGAGGTCCTGGGATTAATGCTGGGGCCAACTACTGGGGGGGCGGCGGGGCGGGGAGTCTGGACCTGAGACTGCGGGTCGTTAACCCTCACAACTGTCAGTAGATGTTTGTACGCTTCAGAAGTGTTTGGATGGGAACTAGTTCTCCGATACCTTTCCTGGGGAGGGGAGTTGGGAGGTTTTCTTTAGGTTGGGGACTGTTGGGGAGGGCCAGGCGTGTCATGGGGGGGGCTTTGCTTGAGTTCAGGAAATCCCTAAGACGATGGGATCCCCATTAGGTTTAAAATGCATATCGTGGAATGTCAGGGGGCTGCACTCAATGATCAGACGTCATAAGATTCATTCCTACCTGGTTCGCAGAGGCATTCAGATCGCATTACTTCAAGAAACCCATATAATAGCGAAAGAAGGCTTGGCACTACAGCGCCGCTGGAGGGGTCAAGCGTTTTACACCACCTACTCAGCGTTTGCATGGGGGGTCCTAATATGGATAAGGGCAGGGGTACCCTTTCAGTGTACAAAACAGTTTATTGACCCAGACGGCAGGTATGTGGTAGTATCCGGGAGACTGGACGGCAGGGACTTAGTGCTAGGCAGCATTTATGCGCCTAATTCAGACCAGATTTTAGTAAAAAGGGGGACCCCTACCAAACCAATATGCTTGCTATACGCAGGGAAAACAAACTAGGCGAGTAAAGAAACCAATAGCAAGCTTCTATATAATTAAAAGAATATATTCTAGGTACACTAAAACAGTAACCACACTGCATATCATACAAAAATTGACACTTAATAAAGAAATATTTAGTGTTTTTATTATTTATAAATCTTTTTTAATTCATTTTGTTAATTATATTTATAAAGAATGTATAATATTCACAAAGAAAATCACAAAATTATATAGCAACATTGATAAATACAAGTATTGTGTATAAAGAAAAACTAAATTCTCACATTAACACAAAAAATGCTTATTTCCACATTTTTGACAAATTAAATGGGGCAAACAATAGAAGAAAACTTGATAGAGGCTAGCGGTAGATGTAAACAAGAACACTTGATAGAAGCAAGCGGTAGATGTAAACTACGCGCGTTTCGGCACTACTGCCTTCATCAGGAGACCGTCTATTGCAAGTAAGTTTGATTGATGAGTACTTGTGTAGCAAATACATTTCGATAATAAATGCCCAATAATGCGTCAGAAATTAATGGAGAAGAAAGCTAGCGATCCTACAGGCTACTCTCTATATAGATCAGTGACAAAGGTCATTGCCCGTAATTAGTGTAGGTCAAGTCCCGATATGGAAGTTCTGTATCAGTACTTTCAGGAGTTCAAGAATGAAGTATAATTCTTCTACGTAGGGATCACTATGTCCAATTAATTATATAGGAAATAGAGTTAGCCAATACAAGTCAACTCTGTATTTTCAGGAGCTTCGTATCTCCTTATAATTCCAAAGAATAACGCGTGGATATCACCAGTCTGATGCACTCCGTGTAGACGACCTATCGGGCGATAGGTCGTCTACACGGAGTGCATCAGACTGGTGATATCCACGCGTTATTCTTTGGAATTATAAGGAGATACAGCTCCTGAAAATACAGAGTTGACTTAGCATTGGCTAACTCTATTTCCTATATATTAATTGGACATATTGATCCCTACGTAGAAGAATTATCCTTCATTCTTGAACTCCTGAAAGTACTGATACAGAACTTCCATATCGGGACTTGACCACACTAATTGCGGGCAATGACCTTTGTCACTGATCTATATAGAGAGTAGCCTGTAGGATCGCTAGCTTTCTTCTCCATTAATTTCTGACGCATTATTGGGCATTTATTATCGAAATTTATTTGCTACACAAGTACTCATCAATCAAACTTACTTGCAATAGACGGTCTCCTGATGAAGGCAGTAGTGCCGAAACGCGCGTAGTTACATCTGCCGCTGCTTCTATCAAGTGTTCTTGTTACATCTACCGCTGCCTCTATCAAGTTTTCTTCTATTGTTTGCCCCATTTAATTTGTCAAAAATGTGACAATAAGCATTTTTGTGTTAATGTGAGAATTTAGTTTTCTTTATACACAATCCTTGTATTTATCAATGTTGCTATATAATTTTGTGATTTTCTTTGTGAATATTATACATTCTTTATAAATATAATTAACAAAATGAATTAAAAGATTTATAAATAATAAAAACACTAAATATTTCTTTATTAAGTGTCAATTTTTTGTATGATATGCAGTGTGGTTACTGTTTTAGTGTACCTAGAATATATTCTTTTAATTATATAGAAGCTTGCTATTGGTTTCTTTACTCACCTAATTCGGACCAGCCCACCTTCTTCTCCCATCTCTCTAGGAAACTGACGACTGTTCTTACTGGTTCGGTTTTATTAGGGGGTGACTTTAACTGCACAGCGGATGTCAACCTTGACCGATCCCACCCCCCACTCCCTGATGCACCTGCGTATAAACTAGCAGAAGCCCGCTGTAATTGGCAACAAAAATGGGGATTGATAGATTCCTGGAGGGCACAACACCCTACGACCCGAGATTACTCCTTTTTCTCAGCTCTACACAAACTACATGTCAGACTAGATGCCATCTTGTGCTCCCTTGACGTCCATGGAGGAGTCCACAGTAGTGAATACCTAACCAGGACGTTATCTGACCACAATCCTGTGCTAGTAACCTTACAGTGGTCCCGAGCGCGTCCCAAGATCCCCACCTGGCGCCTGCGACCTGAGGCTTTGGATGATCAAGTCTTTTACACAGCGATAGGAACAGCTCTCACTAATTACTTCCAAGATAATACTAACACGGCAGAATCCTCCCTGGTGGAGTGGGACGCATGCAAAGCAGTCATTAGGGGGCGCTGTATAGCAGAGATGATGGGCGTACGGAGGGTATTACTTCAGGACATAGAGAGGGAAGATCAAAGGCTGCGAGACCTGGTAAAAGATAGACCTGAGAACCCGGGCAAGCAGAAAGAGCTGCTGGAGGCCAGAGAAGCAGTGGCAACTCAAGTAGAGAGCTTGCGTTGCTTTGACTATAAAAAATACATTACCCGTACGCACTCGGAAAGGGACAAGTCGGGAGCCCTTCTGGCTTGGTTGGCAAACCCGGCCAGAAGAGGCTCAATAATTTTGGAACTCAGAGACCAGACTGGAGCAGCGTGATATGATCAGCAGGGCATCAATGACCTGTTCATAGCCTACTACACCGACCTCTATTGCAGTAAACTGACTCCAACACAGGAGGAGTTACAAGCGCTCACATGTGACGTGGAGCTACCAGCACTAGACGAGGATGGTGCAGAGGCATTGGGGCGGGAAATCGAGCCTGGTGAAGTGAGGGGGGCTATTAAGAGCATGGCCCGTAATAAAACTCCCGGCACAGACGGCTTGCCAGTAGAATTCTACCTAGCATACATGGATTTGTTGGCCCCCAGACTAGTACAACTATACAATGACGCGAAACGGATGGGCTGTTTACCTGTAACTACTAGAGAAGCGATCATCATACCATTACTCAAACCGGGGAAGCCGCCATGGGACAAAACCGCATATCGCCCTTTATCCATGCTTAACTTAGACTACAAAATACTCAGTAGGGTCCTGGCTACCCGCTTACTTCCCCATATGACTGCCCTGATTCATAATGATCAATCTGGGTTTATCCCCACCAGAAACACAGCGCTTAACATTCAGCGCCTTTTCCGAATCTTAGAGGCGGACTCTTTTGACGGTGACGTGGCGACGATCTTTGCCGTTGACATAGAAAAAGCGTTCGACAGCTTGGAGTGGCCCTACTTGTTCCATGTGATGCAGAAATTGGGGCTGGGAGATGGTTTTGTTGCCTGGACGGCGCTCCTATACGCCGACTCCACTGCCAGAGTTAAGACGGGAGGACTAATTTCAGACGCCTGCAAAGTGGGAAGGGGAACACGCCAGGGCTGCCCCCTTTCCCCCCTCCTGTTTGCCCTGGCGATGGAGCCGTTGGCAGCGCGGGCGAGATCGGGGTGGGCATATCAGGGACTTAATGTGCAAGGGCAGCTTCATCACATCGCACTATACGCTGATGACCTTTTGCTCTTCCTGGTTGATTCTGGGCCAGCACTAGTGGGAGCGAAAGCCCTACTGCAGGCCCTTAGCCAGGTAGCGGGGTTAAAAGTGAACCGGGCGAAATCCTGCCTATTTCCCACAAGAGGAGGTAGAACGGGCCCACAAGAAACGGCGGGAGTGACCTGGGAGGACAGGTGTCTGCCCTACCTGGGCACACAAATATACCACGCGCAGGAAGACACACTAGAGGGTAACATAGGGAAAGCCATCAGGGGAACAAGGAGCAGCTTTGACTTCTGGGGCTCCCTGCCACTGTCTGTGGCTGGTCGCGTAGCCTTGCTTAAAATGGTCACCCTAGTTGTTATACTACTTTGGGACCTTACCGATCTGGATTCCGACAAAGTACTTTGCGCAGCTCAGATCAATGGTCACGGGATTCCTGTGGGGCTCGAGCAGGCGTAGGGTGGCGTTAACTACCCTTATGAGACCGAGAGCGGAGGGTGGGTTGGCAGCTCCTGACTACGAGACCTATTATTTGGCGGCGCAATTTCAATGGCTCACCCAGTGGGTGGCGAACAGTGTCAGGGGGGGAGAGCGAAGGGAGGGCTTCGGAACTCTAAAGCAGCTATCTCGCATTATCTTGCGTCTTCCTATCAGAACCACGACCCTCACTACGGAACTCAACACGGCACGGAGATGCTGGAACAGGTATCTGCGGAGGGCCAAAATCAAATGCCCATATGCGTCGGAAGTCCCGTTGCTTATGTGCACGGCTCTACCGCATGGAGGTAACAAGCAGAGGCTAGAGAGCTGGGTGGAGCAAGGGTTGACAAGCATAGGAGACCTGTACGAAGAAGGGGCCATGGTCCCGTTCAATGACCTGCAGGCCCGCTATGACTTGCCGGGGGGAGACTTTCTGCTGTACACAGCCCTCACTGCAGCTATTCGGAAACACTGGGGAGGGGGACTCACCGAACCTCAAACGTCGCTGGGTTGTCAATACGTGGTTATGGCGGCGGGTACATTCAAGGCAGTGACGTGTTTATATAAACGTATGACGCAGGAAACACTACTCCCCCTGACTGAACTGAGATCTAAGTGGGAAACTGATCTTGGGGAAGATATCCCGGAGAAGATCTGGGGAGAGCTAGTGGAAAGGGCCTGGAAGAGTACCCGAAATGCCAGATTCCAATTAGTTCATTTCTATATTTTGCACAGGGCATATCTTACCCCAGAGAAGCCTAATAAATATTTCCCAACCCAAACAATAGCCTGCCCGCGCTGCAATACAGAAGACGCAAATTTTAGACACATGTTTTGGGACTGTCCGTTCCTGGGAAACTACTGGGAGGAGATAACGACGTTACTGACTGAACTGACTGACAGAGAGGTAGAGCTGACCCAGAAAAACTGTATGTTACACTGGTTCCCGCACACATCCAAAAACAAAATCACAAGCAAGTTCCTAGACATGGGCCTACTATTTGCCAAGAGAGATATTACCATGCATTGGAAAGCGAAACAGGGCCCCAGCATAACCAGATGGAAAGCAGAACTCCTCAAATGGGCTGAATGCGAAGGAGTGATCAGACTGCAAATAGCCAAAAGTACAGGGAGTGAGAGGGCACTAGAGGCGGCGAGAGTTTGGGAAGCGATAGTGGTAGCGCTTAAATCCCCTGAAGATAGTGAGGAAGGTGACCACCTAGATGAACCCCCGATGGGCATAGGCTAGACTGTGGGCAGCTGCAGGACTCTTGAAGCCTGGTAATGCGCCACCAGGGATGACATTCTGTGACCTGGATGAGTTGTGATCCTCTATTGGGACGCCCCCAGCCAATAGTGATACCCTGCCTAGGGACCTGAGGTATCGCACATTAACGACCTGGATGCAAGTGACATACCTGGGGGAGGGGGAGAGAGAGGGGGTTGTTGGAGGGCGGGGATAGGAGGGGGGAGGAGAGTTACATTCGGGGCAGCATGCAAGGGCAAATACTGAGCTGCAGAGAAATGTCGAGACAGCTGAATACACTGAAATGCCCAATGCTTTGTGCACTATCTGTTACTATACCAATGTCCCAAATTGGCTGAATGTTCGCCTTTTGAATGCTAAGGTTGTGGTATAACAACCTCATGTACTTTTTGTCAAATCAATAAAATCTGTTTAAAAAAAAAAAGAGGACGTCCCACTTACGCCTCATGGGTTCTGTTAGACCCTTAATCATGCCCTTCAAGGTCTGGCTGAATCTCTCCACCAGACCGTTACCTTGTGGGTGGTAATGAGTGGTGAACTTGTAGGTTACACCACACTCCTTCCACAGGGATGTCATATATTTCGATATGAAATTGGTTCCACGGTCAAAAACCACCTCTCTGGGGAAACCCATGAGGAAAAAGATCCCCATTAACGTCCGGCCCACCACTGGTGCCATCATTGTCCTGAGAGGGATTGCCTCTGGGTACCGGGTGGCATGATCCACCAAGACCAGGATGTACCTGTTGCCCATGGCTGTCTTGGGATCCAGTGGCCCCACAATGTCCATCCGTACCCTCTCAAAGGGTGTTCCAACAACTGGAAAAGGTTGGAGAGGAGCTTTGACCTTCCTCCCACTCTTACCACTTGTCTGGCAAGTTTGGCAAGACCTGCAATGTCCATCCGACTGCCTTCACATTTGGGGCCAGAAGAAGTGGGTGACAAGCCTGGCAAAGGTCTTGTCTCGCCCCAAATGTCCTGCCAAAGGCACGTAGTGAGCCAGACCCAGTAGGAAGGTCCGGAAGCGCTGGGGTACCACCAGCACACGGGCTGACCCAGGCTCAGTGACCTTAGGCACACTATACAGGAGACCTTTCTCCCAGTAGATCCAATGTGATCCAGACTGATCACCAGCTGCCTGGTCTGCAGCCTGCCGCTGCAGACCCTCTAGAGAAGGGCACTCTTTCTGCTCCCTGCAGAATTCTTCCCTGGTGGGACCCCCTTCTTGCTGCCAAAGGGTCAGCTCAGAGATGTCCCCCAGTTCAGCTACCTGTTCCCCTGTAGGCACCTGGGCGTCCCCCTCAAGGTCAGCCTCTTCCCGGTCCATGGGAACTTCAGGGGCCGGTTTCCTGCGCTCCCTGCCCTTTCTCTTAGCAGGGACCTGGGCCACTGTTTCAGGCTCCAGGTCCTTCTGATCACCCTTTCTGGCCGCCGTTGACTGAGTGGACACGCATGCCCACTCTGGCAACCCAAGCATCTCCAAGTGAGACCTGAGCTAAACATCCTTCTATAAGGACTGCTCCAGGTCGTTACCTAGCAGACAATCTACAGACATGGTAGGGCTCACAACCACCCTCAAGGGACCTGAGACCCCCCCCCCATTCAAAGGGAATCTGCGCCACCATACACTGACGCTCCGAGTTGTCCACAGCAACTACTTGGTGGAATGCCCCGGGGACTGCCTGCTCTTCAGAGACCAGGTGACACCGGACTGAGGTCACACCGGCTCCAGTATCTCTGAGAGCCTATACCCTTTTCCCATTGATGGTCACCTAGGTGCTATATTTCTTTGTGTTAGGGGGCACCTGGTTTCCTGGGACCATCTCACTGTCCCCTAGTGAGACGAGGGTCATTTCTGCGGGATCCCCACCCTCCCGTGGGTACCCCTCCTCCCCAAGCGCTACACTCGCCAACACCTTGGTCTGCCCACCAGTGGGTGGCTGTGCCCTCTTGGGACACTTGGGATCCCCCTTCAAGTGACCCACCTGGTCACATGCAAAACACTTGCGGGGGCCGGTCTCAGCAGGCTTTCCTGAAGAGACCCCTTGTTTCTTATCTCCTGGGGGATGGGAACCTTTACCCTGGGTGTTAGTTTGGGGCCCTTTAGAGAACTCCTGTGCCTTACCCTTGTCCCCCCCACTTTTCTGCTGGGGACCCTGTCCACCTTTGGCTGAGTCTCCCCCAAACGCTTTCTTGTGGACCCTGGTACTCACCCAGTGGTCCACCTCCATAGCAAGCTTCCTGGGGTCAGTTAGCTTACTATCAACCAAGTGCTGGCGCAGCTCTGCAAAACATAGACTAGACAAGTGCTCCCATGCAATCAAATTGTAGAGCCCCTGAAAATCCGTCACATTATTGCCCTTCGCCCAGCCATCCAGAGACCTGCAGAAAGAATCTACACATTCCAACCAAGTGTTGGCATCGGTTTTCTTGCTGGACCTAAACTGATCCTATACTTCTCAGGAGTGAGACCATACCTGGTGAGGAGAGCGTCCTTCATATCAGCATAGGTGAGGTTCTGCCCCTTACCCAAAGCTATCAGAGTATCCCTAGCTTCTTATGGGAAGAGCGGCCACAACCCTGCCCCCCAATTCTTCTCAGGAACCCCATTCATATGAATCGACGCCTCATACCCCTGGAACCACCTTTGTATGTCATCCCCCTTCTTGAATTCCTTGCCTACATTCTTGGGGATGTGCACAATTCTGTCTGACTGCCCTGACAAATTGATGCCACCATCTGAGCCAGTTCTACTCCTCTGATCCAGCTCCTTTATCTTGATCTCATGGTCTAGCATCATCCTTTTCTCCTCCATGGCTAACTTAAGCTTCTCCAGTTCCATAGCAACTCTCCTTGCTTCCCGCCTGTTCTTTCCTCTGGGGACAAGCCACTGCTGCCTGGTTTAGAGGGTGCCCCCCTCCCAAAAGCACATCCACCCTTAGAATAGGCTCTTCTGCCTCCATGCCAAGATCCCCAGACAGCTCACTAGCATGTCTGGCTGCTACCCAGGCCCTCAGCGCCTTTTGTAGCTCCTCTTTTCTGGTGAGGCCCCTGATTTGGACTTTGAGGTTTTTGCAGATTGCCTTAAATCCCTCACATTGTAGGTTTCTAACCTCTCCTCCTCAAAGGCCACTTCCAAGGATGCAGCAGATGATGCAATTGATTCAGGCATGTTGAACTGGAAAGTTCAAGTTCAAGACCAATGGATAGTCAAAAATAGACCAAAAAACAGTATATGGTATGCAATGGTCAGCGATATGGCAGTAGTGCACACCAATCACTGTAAGTCAAGTGCAAACGCAAGTCCTATCCTCACCGCTGACAACCAATGTTAGAAATGGGGGTCTCTAGTTGGCAATGGTTTGCACCTTGTCCAAGTAGGGGCCCTTCCTTCTATTCATGATAAGGGAGTTACACTCCTAAACTAACCCCCGCTCACCCCCTTGGTAGCTTGGCACGAGCAGTCAGAATTATCTTAGAGGCAGTGTGTAAAGCATTTGCACATAACCAACAGTAATACAGTGTAAGCACTACAAAAGGACACCACACCAGTTTAGACAAATATCCAATATTTTTATATACTTAAGACAAGACCAAAAATGATAAAAATCCACAATACAGTACTTAGAAATCTTCAGTTATCAAAATAACCTTGAAATAAAGTTCCTTGAAGTTGATAGCTCCGTCCGGGACTATCACGTGTCGTGAACAAACAAATCCAAACAGTTCTGGCTGACCGCGGCATCGCAGTCCAGCTACGGTGTCGGGGAGACCCGCAAAACAGTACCTTTAGAAATGCAGGGCGTCGGTTACCTCTCGTTGAGCTTCCGAAAGCACGGCGCCTGCAGGTGTCAGTTCCGGAGGTCGGTGAAGGAGTCGTCGGGCCCTCGAAGTCACACACGTTTCAGATCGTACTCCTCGCGGTTGAAGTCAGGAGCGCTGGCGTCGGCGGGAGTTGGGTGCTGTGGTGCAAAGTGCAGTGGTGCGGCGTGCGATGCCCTCAGGTCGCGGTGCGAGCAGCAGCTCGATGGGGGCATCGAATGGCGTCGTCGGTGAGATCAGGGTCGCGGTGCGAAGTGATGCTGTGCTCGCCGCGGTGCTGGCAGGTCACGGTGCTAACAGCGGCGCTGTCGTCGGCTGATGAACTGGAGTCGATGGCGCCGGCGTCGGTAGGCCAAGGCTGCGGTGCGGGATGAGGGCGGTGCGTCGTGTAACTTTACGAGTGGTGCCCTCGAACCACGGTGGAAGCAGTGGCGTCGATGTCAGCATGAAGCTATCGTCGTCGGGGGTACCAAGGTGGCGTCGTGAAGCGAGGCGGTGCGGAGTGCGGTGCCCACAGGTCACGGTGCGAGCAGCGGCTCGGTGGCGGCGTCAGATGGTGTCATCGGTGAGACCAGGGTGACGGTGCGGCATTGCGGCGGTGCCCTCTGCGGTGCCTTCAGGACACAGAGTCGGCAGCGGCGTCGTAGACGGCATCGGGTTGCTTTTTCTTCTGTTGCAGCACAAAACACACAGTCCCCAGTGCTGAGGTAAGAAGAACTTGAAGTCTTTGCTGTTCCTGAGACTTCTTGAACATGGGGCAAGCTCTACCTCAAGCCCTTGGAGATACTCAAAGAAAGAAGTTGTAGAAAGTGCAGTCCAGTCCTTTCACTGCCCAAGACAGAAGCAGCCACTGCAGGCCAACACAGCAAAGCACTCAGCAAAGTGGTAGTTCCTCCTCACAGCTTCTCCAGCTCTCCTTCTTGGCAGTCTTCTTGGTCCAAAAGAGTTCTAAAGTTCAGGGGTTTGGGCCCCACTTTTTATAACCCAAAATCCTTTGTCCTCTCAGGCAGAGAGTGTCTGTGCCCAACCAGAACCAGCTCTGTCCTCTCTGGTGTAGTTTCCTGGCAGGAGGTGGAGACGGCATTGTCAGGGCAGACCAGGCCCATTCAGGTGAAAGGAAATCTCCTCCCCCTACTTTAAATGCAGCCCAGGTCTATTCACCCCTTTCCTGACCCACTTAGACTCTCTGGAGCCACTGCTCCTCCCCAGCCCCTGTCATCCAAAACCGAGACAGTCAATCCACAGACCCAGCAGAGGCCTACTGGATGGCTGAGCAAGAAAATACCTACTTTCTAAAAGTGGTATTTTCAAACACAGAATGCAAAAATCACCTTCACTAAAAGATGCATCTTTATATTCTGAGTTCAGGCATACTAAACTTAATTTTTCTACCTTGTTCCTAGGGCCAGTTATGTTTATAAGATGTTATAAACAAACTCCCCATTCTGTACTATGGGAACAGGTAGCCTGGCAATAGTGAAAAATGAAATTGGCAGTATTTCACTATCAGGACATGCCACACACGCCAGGGCATGTCCTACCTTTCACATACACTGCACCCTGCCCACAGGGGTACCTTGGGCCTACCTTAGGGGTGACTGACATGTAAGAAAAGGGAAGGTTCTGGCCTGGCAAGTGGGTGCACTTGCCAGGTCAAAATGGCAGTACCAGACTGCACACAGGCTCTGCAATGGCAGGCCAGAGTTCCATTTACAGGCTGCTTATGTGGGTGGCACAATCAGTGCTGCAGCCCACTAGCAGCATTTGATTTACAGGCCCTGGACACACATGGTGCGCTGTACTAGGGACTGACTAGTAAATCAAATAGGCAATCATAGAAACACCAATCCATAACAGTAATTTACAGGGCGAGCATATGCACTTTAGCACTGATCAGCAGTGGTAAAGTGCCCAGAGTCATAAAATCAACTAAAAACAGGTCAGAAACAGGAGACCAAAAAGCAAAAAGTCTGGGGATAAACCCGCTAAAAAATCCAGATCTAACATGACCCCTTTCCAGCCTAAAGCCAGGGTAGACTAATCAATTCCTTGATGGGCTTCCCTGGTTGAGGCAATAGAACCTAGACCTGGCCCACAACAGCAGGTGCACGCTCTGGTTCTATGCCTTTCCGAACCTAGTTGGATCCATCTGTCCATACTCTCAGGGCCCACTAAGCTAACCCATGGGGAACCCTTCTCCTCACCTGTGGACACCATCTGTGCAGCACCTAACCTTAGCTTGCTCACAGGTGTGTCCCAACACACAGACAGTACCCACATGGTCACCACAGTGGTGTGGCCCAGTCCACACCCAGGGTGTGACTCCTGTCCCCCCAGGGGTCACTCTGTCCACCAGGACAGCAAGCCACAGTGGCTACTGACAGTTGTCAGTGATGAGACCCAGGCCTTATGCCTCTCAGGGCTCTCAAACCTCTGTGGGGTCAGAGAGCGGGGGCAGTAGCCCCAGGTGCCTGGCATCCTTTGTCCACTCTCCCTCCTGTCAGGTCAGGTATGACATCCTGACACTGACCCACCAGCTCCAGGCCTGTACCTGGCGGTTGGACAGGAGACTGGGGTGGGCTTTCCCACACCCGGTCCTCCTCCTTGGGGCTCTGCACCCTCCCACCTGGAGCGGTACCCCCTTCCAGAATTGTCAGGGCACCTGGGGCAGGTGTCCTGCACAATTCGCCCACCAGTTCAGGGGTTCTATCATGCAACTGGGATCCCAGCCTAGGGTCTGCACCCTTAGACTGGGCAGAGGCCAGGGGTGAGGCTGCCCTCTACCCGTCCCCCTTACCGGGGCCCTGCATCCTCCCACCTGGAGCGGTGCCCCCAGAAGACAAACCGGTAGGGGCACTGTTAGAATTTGCCCCTTCCTCCAGGTCAGGGGGGACACCCTGAACCTGGCCCTCCAACCCAGGGCCTGTACCCTTAGGCTGGACCTTTGCCTGGCAACCCAGGACTTCTGGAGGAGTACACCAACCCCCCTAAGAAAACCACACTCCTCTGGAGTTGTGTAGGAGTCTGCTTGGTGCAGGTCTCCAGCCTCCTGTCCACCTGACAGAGCATGAAGACCCCCGCAGGCCAGAAGTGGCCTCACCAGGGTCAGTTCTGGGGTGCTCTGACCTCAGAGCTGGCAACCCCTGACCCACTGATGCTTCCACTGGGGACTACGTCCCGCTCTCACCCCTCTCTCTGGACTCATGCCCTCTCACTACTGGAGAGATGCTGCCAGACACCAGAGCTGATTGAATGCTAGTTACAGCAGTCCCCCCAGCTCTACTGACACCATGGGATCCCCCTCAGGGGATGGCCTCCCGGTACAGCCTAGGCTCCCCACTTGGTGTTCCCTTGGGGAACCCTCCAGGCCCTGGGACTGGGTTTCGGGCACCTTGGGACGCGTCCCATTCTCACTCCTTCTCCGCGGAGACAGGACGTGATTCCCTATACCCCTCCCACTACACCGGGCCCTATCTGGGCTACTAAGAACCTATCCTACCTCCCTCTGTTGGGAAATACCTGAGCCTCCTCCATCAGGATCACCCCCAGATGCCTCTTCAGACCCTCTGGAATCCACCAAAAGGTCTGCCTCCAGTGTAAGCTCCCTGGGGTCTGAGAACTCACACTCCACCAGGCATTGGCATAGCTCTGGAAAACAGGGACTTAAAATATGCTCTTCACCAATTGAATCACACCGCCCCACACAGGTGTTAACCAAGCTATCCTTTGCCTTACCATCCAGTGCCTCGCACACGTACCCCACACCACTCTCCTGAGATTGGCAAGACAGTGTCTGACTGTCTCTGTCACTCAACCCACACTCTTCTGGGTGGTCTCCACACTCACACACCAGGACTTCTACCATGGGGGACCCCCTCTCCCTGCACCTCTCATCTAGAGTCCGTAGAGTGTCCCTCCCACCACTAGGACTATGAACCCCTGTGCCAGTTCCCCAATCCACCTCAGGGACAGTGCGCACCACTGGAGCTACCTCATATCCTTGACCCCCCTGGTGTATGTTAATTCCCCTCCTTCAAGTCAGGCGCCACACCTCTGGGTGTATGTACTGCTCCCTCAGCACAAGATAGTACCATTTTGCTGCCACCATCTGAGCTGGACTCCACCTCCATCCCAGCCAAGCTCCCTTCCGGAGCTACACACATTTCTTCTTCTTGGGTTAAGGCTCTCTTGGCCTCAGTCCTCTCAAGCTTCTCATCAAGCTCTCTCAGCCTCTGCTCACAAGCTAGAAGCCAGCCATCTTTTTCTGTTTCTCCCTCACTTTCAGGGAAGTCCTCCTCCTCAGACTCCACTGGTAGTGTTGGCCCCCAGCGGGGTAACTCATAATGAAATAGGGATGCCTCTAGATCCTCCCAGGACCTTCTCCTCACAGGCAGCCCTCTTTCCTTGCAGAACACACATAGCTCCTTCATTGTGTAGATGAAAATGTGCCAGAATTCAAGTTCCATTTTGCAACAACTAACCAGAGTCCTAGTATCAAAAAATACTTCCAGGAGGACACCAGAAAACAGAAAAAACAGTATGTGGTCGCGTAATGGTCTGCACTCTACTAGTAGTGTACACCATTCACTGTATGTAAGTCACAAATGCAAGTCCAGATCCTCACCGCTGACCACCAATGTTAGAAATGGGGTTCTCTAATTGGCAGAGGTAGGTACCTTTGTCCAAATAGGGATCCTTGCTTCTAGTCAGGGTAAGGGGGATTGACTTCTAAAATAACCCCTGCTCACCCCCTTGGTAGCTTGGCACGAGCAGACAGGCTCATCTCAGAGGCAGTGTGTAAAGCATTTGTGAACACATACAGTAATTCAGTGAAAACACTACAAATGGACACCACACCAGGTTAGAAAAATAAGTTATCTTTATCTAAACCAAAACAAGACCAAACGACAAAAATCCAACATACAATACTCTTAAAAATAGTTACTGTGCAAAATAACCTTTAAATTGCAGGAAAAACGTGAAAATACAGTTCCTCCGACTAGGTAGCTCCATCTGGGGCTACCGCGATACTGAATTTGACAGAGTCTAACAATTCCGGCCAACCGTGTCGATACAGGTTAGCAAAAGCGTTGACAGACTCTGAGGCAGTACCTTTTGTTGTTGCGGCTGACACGATGGTAAGAGCCGGTCCAGGGCAACCGTCGTGATTGCGTTGTGAGATGGAAACTTTGCAGCGTGCGGTGTCCTCACTGCTCGGTGCAGGCAGCGGCTCGTTGACGGAGTCGGTGAGACCAAGGCTTGTGTTGCAGGGTGAGGCGGTGCTCGATGCGGTGCTAGCAGGTCACGATGCGGAGCCGGTCGGTGTTCGAGTCGGGCAGCGACGGAGTCGGTGACGTCAGTGCAGCGTGTAACGAAGCGTTGCGGAGTGCGATGTCCACAGGACGCGGTGCAAGCAGCGGCTCATTGACGGAGTCGTCGAGACCAGGGTTGCGTTGCGAAATGAGGCGGTGCCCTTGGCGGTGCCCTCTGCGGTGCCCTCTGCGGTGCCTTCAGGCCACGGAATCCTGCGACGAACTTGATGATAGAGTTGGTTACCCTTTTCTTCTCCATGCAACTGAAACCAGTGGTTCCAAAGATGGTGCCCAGAAGTTTGGTGAGGTCTTTGATGTTCCTGAGACCTTGTGAACAGGGGGCAAGCTCAATTCAAGCCCTTGCAGATCTCCCTCAAGCAGGGGCCACAGCAAACAGCAGAGTCCTTTCTTCTTTCCTTGGCAGCAAGTAGCCACTGCAGGCCAACCCCAGACAGCAAACAGCACAGGGGCAGTATTCCTCCTAAGCTTCTACGGCTCTTCTCCGTGGCAAAGGTTCCTCTTGATTACCAGATGTGATCTAAAGTTCTGGGGTCTGGGCCCCAAAATGTATACTACAGCAACCTTTGTTCTCTGGTGGCAGAGAAGCCCTGTGCTTGCTCAAAACTGGTTCTGTCCTCTGGTGCAGCTTCCTGGCAGGAGGTGGAGACAGCATTGTCCTTGGCAGACCAAGCCCATTCAGGTGAAAGGAAATCTCCTCCCCCTACTCTAAATGCAGCCCAGGTCTATTCAGCCAAGCCCTGACTCATCAGGCTCTCTGGAGCCACTGCTCCTCCCCAGCCCCTGTCATCCAAAAGCCAGACATGCAATACACAAACCAGGCGAAGCACACTGGATGGCTAAGCAAGAAAATACCTCCTTTCTAAAAGTAGTATTTTCAAACACAGAATGTAAAAATCACCCTCACTAAAAGATGCATTTTAACATTCTGAGTTCAGGCATAACAAACTTTATTTTCCTACCTTGTTCCCAGGGGTAGTTATGTTTATAAGATGTTATAAACAAACTCCCGATTCTATCCTATGGGAAAAGGTAGCCTGGCACTAGTGAAAAATGAAATTGGCAGTATTTCACTATTAGGACATGCCACACATGCCAGGGCATGTCCTACCTTTCACATACACTGCACCCTGCCCACAGGGGTACCTTGGGCCTACCTTAGGGGTGACTGACATGTAAGAAAAGGGCAGGTTAGGGCCTGGCAAGTGGGTGCACTTGCCAAGTCGACATGGCAGTACCAGACTGCACACAGGCTCTGCAATGGCAGGCCAGAGTTACATTTACAGGCTTCTTATGCGTGGCACAATCAGTGCTGCAAGTCCACTAGCAGCATCTGATTTACAGGCCCTGGGCACACACTGTGCACTGTACTAGGGACTGACTAGTAAATCAAATAGCCAATCATGGAAACACCAATCCATAACAGTAATTTACAGGGAGAGCATATGCACTTTAGCACTGATCAGCAGTGGTAAAGTGCCCAGAGTCATAAAACCAACAAAAACAGGTCAGAAACAGGAGGCCAAAAAGCAAAAAGTCTGGGGATAAACCCGCTGCAAAAGCCAGGTCTAACACCCCCATAATGTTTGTTTGGCGTGGAGAAGGATCTTCTAGGTGTAACTAAGCCTCTGGAGAGTCAAGGAGGTTTGGGAGGCCAACTTTCCACTGCAGACTGAGCAGTCTTTGACCTGGTTCGCGGGGAACACCTGCAATCTCACCGTTGATATTGCTAGGTTATACATGCAACAGAAGAGACAGAGGGCATTAAAACTGTTTTGATGAAAGTGAAAGAAAAAACAATGAGAAAAAATTTATTTACACCCCTTATTCCTCATCAAATGATTAACAACCGTAGCTTACACTCTTAAATCTTGCCACTGTCTATATACAGACTCAAACTTAATAGCCAGTGTTGGTGCAATTTCTTAGGCCCAGCAATTACAGACCCCAAATTATGCCACAATGTATTAGAATAAAAATGCTTATTCTATCAATTTGTGTTCACTCAGCAATCTTGTATAATATGAATCCTTTTCACACTAACATAAGTCCATGAGCTAAAGTATTTCAAAAAGTCTTGAAGTTGGTTTGGTGTACACAGCTTTATTGTTCTGTCAATCTGAAGAAACATAGTTAAAAATATTAATTCCAGCCAATTTTGTAAGCTGACAGGCTTCATCCCAATAGGATCTTTCTCAAGACTCATACAGCACTAAGTCTAAAATACATCTCTTATTTCAGCCTGCTTTAGTTTAAATACAAACAATGGATGCATTTTACGCACAAGGCCTTCGAATAGCTTGTCAATGTATTCTATAGGATTTACCTGAAAAAACAAATTGAAGGAGTATGCCCCAGAGAGCTTAAGGATGTTACGGGAAGCGTTGATGAAGAAAGGACCAAAGAAAATTTCTTTTGGTTTTAAAAGACCCCTCACTCACCAACCTAGTTGGTGACATGCTTCATCATTGGGGTCCCACCGAGTAGCGAATGCCACTCGGGTGTGCTACGACACCTGATTACAGTGGAGCGGGTATTTTGAGTGAATCAGTGAAGTGGTGATCATAAAATTGTCTTTATTGTACTCCGTTACTTTTATTATGGAGCAAGTAAGACAAGGTTAAAAATAAGTACACAAGTATTACCAAGAAGGACCTACTTGTCCAAAGGTAAAAACTATTGGTGGTGAGAAAGTGAAAAGAAATAAGTGGGTCTACATGTTTCAGCCTACAGTGTATATTACTAGGTTTCATCAGGACCTGTGACCCGGGTGGTATACACACGCTAAGGTGTACCCTACCCTTGGTCACAATTGAAATACCATACTGTATACTCACAGAATGGGAACCCTTTCAGTCTTCAGGAAAGGAAACAATAAAATTACCGCTGACGAAATTGCGTCTGGCCTCATGGTTAACGTGGGGATGGATGCTGACTTTAGTCAAACTTTCATCAAGTCATGCCATCCGCTGCTCAAACCTGCGATGTGACCCCATGGCATGACTTGATGAAAGTTTGACTAAAGTCAGCATCCATCCCCACGTTAACCATGAGGCCAGACGCATTTCAGTCAGCGTAATTTTATTGTTTCCTTTCCTGAAGACTGAAAGGGTTCCCATTCTGTGAGTATACAGTATGGTATTTCAATTGTGACCAAGGGTAGGGTTACACCTTAGCGTGTGTATACCACCCGGTCACAGGTCCTGATGAAAACCTAGTAGTATCCACTGTAGGTTGAAACATGTAGACCCACTTATTTCTTTTCACTTCTCACCACCAATAGTTTTTACCTTTGGACAAGTAGGTCCTTCTTGGTAATACTTGTGTGTACTTATTTTTAACCTTGTCTTACTTGCTCCATAATAAAAGTAGCGGAGTACAATAAAGACAATTTTATGATCACCACTTCACTGATTCACTCAAAATACCGCTCCACTGTAATCAGGTGCGTAAGTCACACCCAGTGGCATTCGCTACTCGGTGGGACCCTAATGATGAAGCATGTCTCCAACTAGGTTGGTGAGTGAGAGGTCTTTAAAACCAAAAGAAATTTTCTTTGGTCCTTTCTTCATCAGCGCTTCCCGTAACATCCTTAAGCTCTCAGGGCATACTCCTTCAATTTGTTTTTTCAGGTAACTTTCAGGGGACTAGGAGTACCCCTTTAAATACCCTCTCTCTCTCTTATTGTTTTACGTAGTTCTATAGGATTTAGTCTTCACAGACTGTTATTATGTAAACAAGGTGTAGCAGTATGTGGATCACACTCTGATGAGGCTTTCCTCAGCTTGTGCCCATGATTCTCCCTATAGACACTGAACAGAATGCAGTATTATGGTATTTCAATGTTGTCATATTTACAATATACAGTACTCCAGATAATATCAACCAGACCCCAAGTATTCCCAACGTTTATCAGCTAGTATATGTACAGAAAGAAAATTCACTAACTGATGGAGGATCAATATGTTCATAATTAGTTAGTAGATATTTGGGAGACAACCAATCACCTCATGTTAAAATTGCCAGAAATGGTGCAGTATGGAAAAAGTGTATGTTAATCATGTCACTGGATATTTGCTCCCCTGTGCACCACTTAAAACATTTCAAGAAGTGATCAAAAGCTGTGCCAGTGATATCTCACCCCTCCTGGTAATGTCTGAAATGGCCTCCGGTGACTCCTGCTGCGAGGGGTTTATTGCAGACACAATGGACAGAAACAATGGGGCAGATTTACAAGCCCCTTGCGACACTTTTGCGCCGCCGGTGCGTCACTTTTTGTGACGCAGCAGCTGCGTAAACAATGCATCACGTTGTGGCCCATTTACAACGTGACGCATCGAGGGAGATGCGTCACCTTGTAAAGCCCTGCGCCACATTATATCTGCATCAGGTACAATGTATGCAGGGTGGGCGTTCCCACGCAGGAAAGCCTCTTAGAAGTGGCGCAGTGAAATCTACAAGATTTCAGTGCGCCACTTCTAGGACGCCACTGCGTCAAAACCCTACACCTGCTTGAAGCAGGGGTAAGGAGTGACGCAGTGTATTAAGAATAGGCCTCCCGTGCATTGCTGGAGTTGCATCGTGCTTGCGACACGACTGCAGCAATCCGTGACATTTGTGCCAACAGATGCGTCATAATTTCTGACGCATCTGTTTAACCTTGCACCATGGTGCGCCTTATTGTAAATACGGCGCATCCATGGTGGCGCAAGGGTTTCGCATGGAGGCGCAGGGAAACTGACACATCTGTACAGATGCATCAGTTTCTTGTAAATCTGCCCCAATGTTTCTACCAGTTAGATCATTTGGACAAGTGAGTCAGTAATACTAATGCCAGATCTGCCATTTTCAAAGTTTTTCAGAGGGCCCAAAATTTTATGTAACAAGGTGCAAAATTACTTTATAAAGTTCATCATTGGTGAGTTGCAAACTTGCCTGTCTTTTTGTATAGGCAACACAAAATAAAGGTAGTAAGGAAGAGGTAATGTATGTAACAGCAACTGCTGTTAATCCTGATGGACCAGATTCAACAGTCCAAGAAATTGGACTTCTTGGTTTCTATCTGTGAATTTCCAGCGATGCTCAGAATAATACTGGCCCCAAAACCTTTTTCTTTTGCTGGAGTAGTAAGTGGGTGAGTATGTTAAACTATGAGTCCCGTTCAACTGAGCAGCACTACTCCATCACATGAGTCTCTCAATTCCATGGCTGGCGTATGTCAAAAAATCCCTTGATGAGATTGGCTTAGCTCAGATTTTTACAGATAGGGCATCGTGTGCTGTTAATGACAGAAAGCAAGTACAAGCGTTATTGTTCCACTTTAGAGCCGGGATGAGTAAATATTCGCTTTGCTTTCCGCTTGGATATCAGCAAAAATTAGAAAGGAAAGTATGCCCATGTAATAAAGCTTCTAGCCAATCGATGCTACACTTCCTCTTTTTTATGTGATTTTGATAAGATTTACACCAAGAGATATTTAGTTCCTTTTCTAAAACGTAGGAACTTTCGGTATTGTGTTCAGGCCTACCATTATCTTCAACAACTTTCAGATGAAGAGACTTGTTTCTGTGTAAGCTTATTCCTCCGCTCAGCTGTGCGATCACGAGGCACTATGCTCTCAGAGTAACCGAGCCATTCACAATACAGTTTATTCTTTTAACCTCAGGATCTGGTTTTAGCATTGTGTGGGCGAAAAATGTTTTATATCATTATTTGTGTTCCTTCAAATGTTTTGGTGGCACTGTATCACTGGCTTTTATGTATTCCACAATTGTGTATTGTTGGCTTTTATGTATTTTAATGATTGTGTATGCTTTTATGAACCGAATAAAGTTTATATTGATTGATTGATTACACCATCACTATTAAAAGCAGTTCTTCAGGGTGCGTGTACCTCTGCTCCTAACATGTGCATGCCTAATGCTCCACAATTGTAGCCAGAAAATACCTCTCAGACACCAGAAGCACACAACATTTTACTAACACCTGTGCTCCTGGAAGCTTTGCGCCCTCCCACTGCTGCCATTGTCTGTCTTTTTTTAAAAACTTTTCTGGTCAGTGCTGTCAAGAAGCAAATCCCTTCATCAACGCCACTGACGAGGAATGTTTAATCATCAAAAGGTAAACAAGCTTTGCAAATGTTGTGAAAACACACTAATGGTCTGCTCTTAAAGAAACTTGCTCATGAGTCCCAATGCAGTAAGCTATTAATGGCATTCACCTGCTGAGATATGATCGCATTAGAGGTGCTCCTAGTTACAGTGCCCATGATCACTTGCTTGTGGGGCTATGTGATGTATAACTGAAGTAAATAATATATATTGCAAAATTGGGGGCACACAAATGCCATTTCATGCAAATGCCAGACCAAGAAAAAGTGCTATCACATCTCTTTCAACCCCCCCCGCCCTCCCGCCCATGACAGCATGAGAAGTGATATTGCATGACCTATGATCCTAGTGTCAGGGTCCTCAGGAAGATTCCTGCTAATCACCCTACTTTGGCCAGCATCTCTACGGGTAAAACAGTAAGTAGATGGCAAAATCCCATGAGGGCAACAATTGGAGATTGAGCTGGGAGCACTGGAAACCCAAGATGTCTGCCAGCTCAATCTCTCCTGCAGCCCACTAGTTTTGCATGCTAGCATGAATGGAATGTGACGCACACGCAGCATAATGAATGCGCACTTCAGCTGACAGAGCCGTTGAGGAAGCAGCCTAATCTGAGTACGTTGCCATGTCTAGTTAGATAAGGAAGGAGGGTCTGTGTTGTCGTCTAGCTCCTTCAGTGAATTTAAAGTTCTAGAGAGTTCTGTCCAACTACCGCACAGGTCATTTGAAATGAGAGAACAGTGTCTCTTGCGTTGAGTCGGCTAATAGTGTTCCTCACATTTATCCAAAGCAAAGCGAGGCTCAGTTTGTTCTCGGCTCCACTCTCTGAGAAGCGTTTCCTTAGGAGGGAGCAGTGTCTCAATTGCGAGTCTATCTAGTTTCCATCTCTGGGACTACAGAAATTTCAACTATTCCAAGATTAGCGTTTCGCTACTTAAGTCTTGAGTTCACGATCTAAATTCAGTTACAAAATTATTACGAAGGTCTGAAAGAGTCCAAAGGGCTTTTTTTATGAGTGAATAACGATATTAGTGACTTCTCAATCTTAAAACTGAAAGGTTAAAGAAATATAAGAGAAACAAGGAGAATATGTCTTCGCGCTAGTACTGATCTACATGTCTTCCTTGTGTTGAGGTATTTCTAAGGAGACAGAGAGCAAGAAGAAAGAAAACACTTGAACTTGAAAGAATCCTCGCCTGAACACTTCCCTGTAGCACAGTAGATCCTGCTCATCTTCTAGAAATTCATCTGACACACAAGTACTTCCTCTGGAAGGAAAAGGTAACATGCACAACATGAATTAATGTTGAAAATGTAATGTGACAAAATAATAATACAGAAGTATAGCTGTAGAAGAAATAACTGTATACAGCATAGAAGAGAAGCGATAGCCTGAGACAGTGAGGGTATGTAATAAATATGAGAGAAATATAGAAGGTTAGAAAATGAGAGACTAGGATAACACATGTTATTTAATGTTCTTTTGCAGTTCCACAAATAATGAGAAGGAAATCTCAGTGAAAAATCCAAATAGAAGAAAAGAAGAATACCTTCTTAGAGGAACCGCTGTTTTGGCTGTCTCTTCTCTTCCCCATCCCCTTTCCCCCTTTGAACATAGCTGCGCTTTGGTATACTATATTCTTGAGAGCAGTGAGTTCTTGGATGGGAATTGGAAACGGACGTCATTCTGCTCCCGCGCAATCCTGCCATTAATCTTGTATCCTGACACCTGGTGACCAAAAGGAGTTACATTGCATAACTTTTTCATTGAGGAGCATGACATCACCACTGATGAAGACAAAATACTACAATATGTGCGAGGTAGTAGAGTAAATAAAGCAAATAGTTCAGATCAAAGTCTAGTTAATTCTGAAAATCTACTTAATTTTCCCCTCCTACGTTAACAAACCAGCTGCCATGATACGCCATAGATGCAAACTTCACCTACTCAGGTACAACTATGATATGCTAGACACAGTCTCCAAATCACCTTACCCAGCTAACACAAAGAGCACACCTAGCCTCATTAGGCTCAAATATAGGGTCAAATGCTCATTGTAGCTTCGCAATGCAAGGTACTGACTCATATGTACTGCAACATCACCATGCCTAAGTTTAGCCATGATACCAACTATAGCCTCCTAATGTCCTGGAGAGAGGTCAAATTCAGGATCTTCCTGTGGATGTTTAGCCTCAGATGTGCAGTTGAATCACCCTCTTTACAGAAGTAATCACAGATTCCAGTGTTGCTTCACCACATACAAGGGCTGGATATTAAACAAGAAAGGTTTTCCTACTGTTGGCAGGTCAGTTGTTTTTTGTATGTTGAAAGCAGAGCAGCATTGAATGTAGGGGAGAAGTGTCTTTACTGCAAATTCTAATCAAGATGAAAGCATATGCTGAAACCATCATAGCATATGCATAGAATAGTGATCAAGGTTCTCAGATTCTGGAGCTTGGGAAGAGCGTATGTGACACGTGGGTGGTAGAGGAGAGGATAAGCAACAATGAGAATTATTTATCCATGTTTGAGAAACTAATGGAGTTCTCCATTTTGCCTGATTTAGCCTCCTCCCATAGGCCAATAATTCAGATATTTCTATGCCTGAAGAGACTCTTCATGTCCTCTGATTTTACAGCCACTTGCTGTTGTTCCCTTTCAATACACCTAGTTAGTTCCTTGCATTTAAAACACAAAAATGCTTAATAAAATATCAAAGGCTATCGTGCGTAGGGATAAGTATTAAGGAAGTCCGTTTGGATGAATTGAACATTTAGACAATCCCCCTATCGCTACTACAACTCTACTTACAAGATTAAATGTGCATGTTTGACTGTAGAATTTTCCTTTATGCATGACATTTCTTTTTTATTGTATGTTCTAAAAAATCACACAAATTGTTCTGTTTTGTCAGAATTTCAACTAATGGAACATTGCACTTATTGCTTACTTACTTACTAAAAGTCCATTTAAAGAATACTTTTTCTGTACACATTTACCTTTATTTGGTGTTAGAGATATATTTGGATGAACATGTTACCATGCTAGTTAACTCATGCTAGTCCAAACAGAAAGTCACCTTCTTTTTGGGATGTTTGATGTGACATTCTTGAAAAAGTGATTCCATCTGGGATAAGTCATCTGGCATGTACCACCACCACAGATTTGCTGCTACTGAAGTTCTTACACTAATGGATGATTGGCATTCAGTTGACTATTGGAAGTATAGTTTCCAATATTCACAACATCAAAAATTATCCATAATTGATTATATTCTGTTGTCTCATTGCTTTATTAGATAGATTGTCAGGTGTGACCTGTGTGCACATACATTACCAATCCAGGAACCCATCAGCTTAATTCTCACAATGCATTAATCTCTTTACACTAATAAATCCCATGTGCAAATCTGACAGTTCAGGAATAGTTTAAGGAATAGTTAACATTAATATTAGTTCTGTTGATTTACCAGGTGTGTTATAGGAAGCATACATTTTCTTTATGAAGTGAATGTTTCTTTCAAGGGAAGCTGGGATTCTACGATAATGGGGATTGATGCAGTCCCACTTTTTGTGTGAGTCAAGGTCCTCGAGATGCAGCATGACTTTCTCCTCTTTCTTTGGTCCCAGGTATTACTCTTGAGTGCAATACAAAGATTTGAAGAAGCTGCTGATTTGGACTCAGACTTTTGGGCTATAATGCTGTTGCCAGGAGATTTGGGAATGTAGTTACAACTTGGAAGTCCTCAGCGTAGTTGGTGAATAGGGAGTGGAGCACCTGTAAGACTGATTTTCTGCGAGAAATTGGTTTTAAATACTAAAATGGATATCAGTTTTATTTTACACAGGTTGGTTTCTAAATTCTGCAGCTCTGATAATCTGCAACAATTGTAATAAGGCATATACAGGTCAAATGCTATTGGAGATCAACAGGAAGAGAGCCTTAAAAGGGCCTCTTACATCCCACTGCCGGTGAGACTGTTAATAGGTCATTGTTTAAACTAGTCACCTACTGACTGGCCCCTTTCTTTGCTCAAAGTGGATAACACATTCGCTACCAATAGTCATTGCCATATGTCTCTTGCCTTTTTCTTTGACCTTTATATTTAAGGACCATTCAGAATCAATTTCTGTTTTTCTTGATCCACTTTTCTCTCCTCACCTCATATTGCTATATCACCCTGCACAGATCTGGATTTGGAGACAGCTTTCAAGATTCAAGATTTGATTGTTTGATCAGGATTCATTATTTATTTCCAGGTGCTGGTGACCGATGTATTGGTGTTATGTCCTGATCATTGACACTGCAGTTGTAGAACCCTCATCGGGGTTGCTAATAGACCCCTCTCTTGTTTGTCTTTGCATGGAGACACAAGTAACTGTGGCTTGACAATGTCATGCAGACAAGGGTGACTGCTGGGTGTTGATCTGTGAGCAAGAAGAGATTGCGGTCCTCCTGGTAGATCCTCTTGGCCCATACTCTTTTAGAGAGCCCATGAATCAGTAAAGTGGACAGAACTTTCAGGGAACACACTGACTTACCTGTGGGCTATTCCACAGGATGGGTCAGTCAGGAAAATGCGGAGACACAGAAGTATGGTATCTTACAACTCTTTATTACACACTAATGCTAGTTTGAAAAATGGAAGCAATATTTATCATTATTAGAGCTTTAGAAGAGCCAAATAAAAAAGAGAGTATGTAGAAAATGCCTAACATCTTATAAAACAGCTAAACAATGTCCTGTTATTTTCTGCTAGTCTTTGTAAATCTACCTAGCTTGCCATTTCTCTTCCAACGCCGCCTTTTGTCACAGTAGCCCGTGGGCTAAGGAAAGCAGCTCTCGTCCTTCAGAATGTTTCAGAACATCCATTTTACTCTCAAGCTGCAAGATAATACATATGCTTTTTATAATATAGTACACTGAATAGAAATGTGTCAACAGAGAGTACTTGCTTCCCAAAATGCTTACCTAACATAAGCAAGACCTGGCCAAAATGTTGTAAAAAGTGATCTGCAAATAACCTTACTATAGATGTAAGCCAAATGGGAATTGAGAAATTTGTACCAAACTTGCAGCATATTTGAAGTGCCCCACCCAAATCTGCTCCTTTATAATTCCTACACAGAGGCAAAAGCATGTGCATGGCAGTGAAATGTTTCCTTTGATTTATTTAGTTTAGTGGTGTGGGTGGTGAAGCAATTGTAGGGTAGTGCTGCTTTTTGTCCTTTCCAGCCCAAAGTGAAGGACATACAGGGCAGTAGACTTTTTCAAGCACCGTGAGCCCTTCTGTTACAGTGGAAGTGAAATGCCTTAAAATTTAGTTATCTTATATACAATGGAGCTGTGTCCACAATCCTGTTAGTCATGGCACTCTGTTTACTATACCCAAAGTAAAAACCCCTGTCAGCAAGTACAGGTTTTTGTTGGAAAGATGGGAAAAAAGTGCTGTGCTAGAAAGCGTATCTTTTCCCCCTAAAAATGGCATAACCAAAAGGTTTGCTGCCTTAAGACCACCATCTTTCCAGCTTTCAGGAACATGCAGAGTTGTGAAAGAAAACCAATTTATTACCACAACTTTTGCATTTTTCTAACTGGTAGGTAATTTATCTCATTTTGTTGGTGGTTTCAACCTACTTTCAGTTTGTGGAGGAATAAGGTGCGAAACCCATGGGTGAAACCAGAGGGCTATACATTTGTGAAAACAAAATTCCAAATTCAGCAAGGGTCATTTGTATATGTGTAGATTGCTCATGGTTTTCCAAAGAAACTAGTCACTTAAACAAGCATTGGCAGTGCCAATAGGTCTTCCATTTGCGAGAGTTAGAGCTATTGGTGTTGTAAATGACAATGTCTTTTACCCTTTGTGTTTTGGGTTGTAGTGAAATGGATGCATGTTTTGTGGACTGGAATTATGTGGAATTATGCTGGTTGGATTGGAATTGTTAGTTGTGGCATTGTGTGGGGTAGAATTTTGTGGTGTAGAGTGATTTTGTGTAGTGGAATTATGTGGCATGGTGGATAGATTGGGTGAGAGCTGCACAGAATAGATAGCGCATATCAGGATGTGAAGACACCAATATATACTGATGTCAATATATGCTGACATCCAGATACACCAACATTAAGGTATGCCGATGTCAAGATAGGTTGACGTCAAAATATGGCGATGTCAAGATACGCTGTTGTCAAGATATGTCGACTTCAGCATACAGCAACATCAGAATATGCTGATGTCAAAGCCTGAAAGGGTTGTAGTGGTGGCTCCAGTGATGGAGCAAGGTTTCATAAATGAAACTTGCTTGTATTCAATCCTCATCACAGTATTAATTTATTAAAACTTGTATTGTTAATACTAACGTTGCATACACTACACGAATAGCAAGGGAGCTTGCCTATGTGTTTTACTAATGAATAACGCTTGTATGTAATCTAAAATGGCCGCTAAAGCGTGGGAAACTATCTGCGCATGTCTCAACCATAGCACGTGTTGTGACGTCTCTCTTTGCTTGGGGGGAAATTTCTGCTTCTGCGCAGTGTGCTTTAAAATGGCTGCTTGATGTTTTCACATGCTTCAGCTTGCTCTTGTGTTATTCTTAAATTGTCGTTTTCTTAACGCTACTAATGCGGGATAGATTTATAAGTAAATGGGGATAGAGTAGAAAGAGTGGGTATACAGTGAAACTTATTATTTTGTGATTTTAATATTTGCTTCTTGCACTTTTATTAGTTCGTAAACTTGGGCCTGGGTTGGTGACCTGAAACTCGAGAGGCAAATGGTTCTGCGCATGTGTCCTGTGTGCCTGCCAAAATGAAGTAAATCTGGACGTCGTCCAAGGCCGCGACCCGATGGCCGAAGATGTTGTACTCTTGCCTTTCCTGTTGCACATTGATACATTGTTTATGAAAATTGGTTTACATTTGTCATGAGACGGGTGGGAAATAAAGCGAATGTATTAATTTGAAGGGGTGGGAATTTAAAAACAATAGGCTTTACAATTTAGGTCAAATCAATATGGTGCGACAATCCACCCCCTGTCCCTGTCCAATCAGAAGTAGTGGTCCCATATTTTAGCAACATTAAGGGGAGGTACATGGGCGTAGAAGGGTATAATAGATATAGAATTAGCTAATTAGTTAGCACAGAGAGAAGGAGATGCTGCAAGAGAGCAGAGAGACAAGAAGATCAGGCGTCCATGCAGACGAAGCTTCTAGCTCCAGACCGTCAAGCTGATCGATTGCAGACCGAACCGCTGTCCAGAGAGGTCCTGAGGAGGGGGCGGCGGAGTCCATTAGAAGGAAGGCACGAGAGAATCGAGGAGAAGCCGAGTATCAGAGAGGGGAACGACGCAGGCGTCGTTGTAGAGAGGTCACCGGTCCTGCCCTGATCCTGGAAGAAGTCTTTGCTCTTCATCCTTCCTGGGTCCTATTCTTTCAACTCCTTGGCCAAGGGGTTTGGTTCTCGCACTTAGGTAAATATAATGCAACCTTTAGTTGCGCTGCTATTCCTATCCTCTCTTTTCTTTAAACACCGTCATTGATTAGCAATAATCATTTCTATGCTTAATCTTGGGTATTGCGATTAAGTACCATGTGGCTCTGTATTTTACTCTGCTGAATCTTTAGATAAACATTTTAAAACTTCCTGACTCAGTGGTTATTTCAGGATTATGTATTATAATGAATGTCACTCATTTTAAACTTCCCAATTAGCAAAGGATTCATTGATAAGTCATTACTCTTCAATCGGAAGGTAATTGGTAGCAGGGATTTTTGATAAAGAGTAACAACTGATAAAACCCAGCGTAAGTATTAGCGTAGTATGAATGTATGGGCCCAAGTGAGTATCTGGTGTATGAATGCTGTTTGCTAATATCGCGCTGGATCAGTTTTCTGGTAATCAGAGGATGGTTACTCTTTGTTAATTGGGTAATGAGAATTTTATTTTTTATGAACTAACATCCGTGTAATCAAAAGTTTTGTTTTATGTTGTCCAGAATCCCCGGGGAAAGAATAGCGGATGGTAAGTGGAAGCCATACTGCAGTGAGGTTACCTGCCAGGCAGAAATAGTACTGAAAAGTTAAGCAGGACTTTCAGTACTGGTTAGGGAATCTATGCGTGTGAATAATAGCAAAAGAGTACGCTGGTGAAAATTTGATGTTATATCACCTAGAAAGGGTAACATTGGAGAAGTAACAGGTACTTCTGGAGCTTGTGTGAAGAGTAAACGGAAGGGTTTTACTCGTAGTGTATGTTTAGTAAACGGAAAAGTTTTACTAAGTGTGAGAGAAACTATCTTTCTATTTTAGAGAAACTGGCACGATAGCGAATGTTTTATGTTGTTACTGAAATTTAATTAAGATTTATAGAGAAAATAAAGTTTGCGTAAGATTTTGTAAAGGGAGGGTCAGCTGTCGGAGAGGGAGCTGACGTCACAAACGCCGCGCTGGGATTGGTTGAAAAAGCGGGTGTGGAACGACTCTTGTAAAGGAGGGGTCAGTAGTCAGGAGCAGTACTGACGTCACTGGTGCCGCGCTGGTATTGGTTGAACCAGCAAGGACAGGAAAGAGCAGATTGTAAAGGAGGGGTTGACAGATAAAACGTCACCAAAAGGCCGCGCAAGGATTGGCTCGGAAATAAAAGATAGAAGACACTTGATTGGTTGATATTTTAGAAGCTAAAATCTTAGTGGATAAAGATTGCATGTTAGAACGCGATCCGACTTTAACAGGAACTCGTCCGGATAGGAGATTCCTAGGTTTTGCAGAGTATAATTTTGTACATCGAAGATTAGATAGAATGTACGGAGAGAAGAGAAAAATGTCCTTTCTGCAAAAGATAAAGAACTATTTTAAAAAGGATAAACCAATCAAAACTAGAGAAGGAATTATTATTCCACCAGCTAAAACGCCCGCTTCATTCATGATGATGGAGAGAGGTTATCATACTTGTGTATGGATGGAGAATTGGATAGAAAATACCAAAAAAGATGGGATATTATCATTTCCCGAGAATGGCACGTTCAATGGGCGAATTCTACAAAACTTGAGATTGAGGATGAATGACTTAGAACCCAGACCTAGATTAACTCAGTACGAAGCTCTAGAGGAATGGGAAACCGAAGCATTTGAGCGGGACCGATCTAGGAGTAAAAGGGGTTATCCAGGATTTTTCCCCAGATACCTACATGAGTCTAGAGAAGGTCAGATGAAACAATGGAGAAGGGCAATGATTACAGAAGGATTATATCCATTGTTCTCAGCAGAGGAGAAATTAGGAAGTAAGTGCACAGAAAAGACAAAACATTTAATGAGAAATGAGGAGTCTGAAGACGAATTTATGGAGGAAATGTTAAGAAACCCCCACCATATCAGGAAGGAACAAGTGGATGCACCCCAAGTGCACCACTGATAAAAACTCCATTAGTGCCACAGGTAATGCATGAATTCACCCCTAGTAGAATACTTCATGACAAAAAAAAGAAGCCCTAGAAAAGACCAGAACAGAATTAATACAGAAAATAACTCAGATAAAAGTACATCCTGATTCATTGACCATACCTGTAACAATTGGTCCAGTAGTTCCATTATATGGTACTCAGGGAAGCTGTCCTCCACCGATACTTGCACCTACTCCTGTGAATAATTCCAAAACTGAAGCTCCAGTTATAATTGAGGATCAATTTAGTGACTGTGAATCCACAATATCACTCATGGACTTGCCTATTCGAGGTACTGTAAATAGCACTCCCAGAAAAGATGTACCTGGATGTTCAAAAGATGTAAGTTTAATAACTTCATCGGGAGCAAAAAGTGCCACCATAGTAACACCTGAAGATCTAGAGAAATGGGTACAAGGGACAGTTAAACAGTGCACACCTCCGAAAATAATGGACATTCATAAATTGAAAGTCGAATTAGAAGAAATAATAGCAGGAAATGTAGGACTAGAACCCTTAAATACCTATGATGAAGAAGAATTATTGTTCCTGTGCAGGAGTATCACCAGAAATGTAAGGTTATTTCATGAAAAATTATCCAATTTAGCACTACAGATGGGAATAGAAATAGGGAGATCAAAGGTACTACAGAAACTCTATAGAGCAGAATTTTCAGACAAAGATTTAGAAAATATGAATGCCTCTGGAAGAAGATTACAAATAAGAGAATTAATGTTAGTTTTGCAAAAATGGGGAGACCTAGATAAATGGAGAACTAGGTGGGCCAAGAAAAAGGAAGAAGCACGAACAAGTAGAACAGCATCTGAATATGTGATGAAGGAAACAGGGAAAGCAGATCAAATGTATCCAATGCGAGAAGTTGCGGGAGGAGGATATGTACATGTCCCATGGAGCAGACAGGATATTTTGTCATTTACGAATGATTTTCCAAAGTTGAGAGAAAAACCCAATTGAATGGTACAAGCAGGTTGACAGGTTTGTGAAGGTGTCGAAGGTATTGTTGAAGGATTTGGATGGTTTGTTTGACATAGTGGTACCTGCCGATTTGTGGACAGATTGTAAAATTACAGTTTATTGGCCTAGTGACGAATATCCTAGAGATTCGAAAACAGGTGCTCCGTCAAATCATGTGATGAAAAAATATCAGCAGGTGATAACTTACCTGAAAGGGAAAATACCACAGAAAGAAACAGATTGGGTGAAAATAGATCGAACTACCCAAGAAGCTAATGAATCAGTGCATGTCTACTATGAGCGTCTATTGCAGGTATTTAAACAGTATAGTGGATTTGAGGACATTGGAGACAAGAACATGAGTCAGTTTGTGTATCGGTTTGTTTACGGTTTAAAGCCAGAAATTTGTCAAATGATTAAACAGCACATGCTGTGTTGGCAAGGGAAGCCCATCGATGAGATTTTGAAGTATGCAAAATATTGTGGAGACGATATTAAGGATAGACACAAGAAATTGCAGGAAAAAGTGATGTGGACTCAGGTGAAAATGGCTGAGAAACAGGGAATTAATTTGGAAAATCCAAGTGAAAATCAAGGAAAAGATTCTGGAACGAATGGTGATACTGGGTATGGTGGAAAATTTAGAGGACGAATGAGTAGAGAAGAAGCCAAAAAGAAATTTCCTTGTCATGGATGCGGAAAATTGGGGCATTGGAAGGATGAATGTAAAAAGATTCGGAATAATAATGGTCCAAATCAAAATTTAAATCCACAGACGCAGAATGACTCACAGCAGGGTGTAAATCCTCAGAGTCAGTTGCCACCTGCACCTATTCAGGGTAATGTAAGCAGAGCAAAGCATGGTACAGACATCGGATATCAAGGAGGAAGTGGTAAGAATGATTATATGACCTCAACAATTTCTTTTGCAGGACGATTTCTGTCAATTCAGTCCATGACGGTGCCTAGGAGAGAGGAAGAAAGAGTGCATACTTGGCGCATCCTTACAGGTAGATCAGTCAGGTCCATATGTTGAAGGGAATGTGAAAGGTAATAATATTACTTTCCTTTTGGACACTGGTGCTACCCGGTCTACTGTGAGAACAGCAGACATTCCAGATCTTCCTCTCTCTGGTGAAGATATCCAAGTAGTAGGGGTAGCTAATCAAAGGATTAGAACACCTCTTACCGAGCTCATGGAAGTTAAAATCGGAAATTTCAGAGAAATGCACCAATTCGTAGTGTGTGATTCTAGCCCAGTAAATTTATTAGGCAGGGATTTATTGTGCAAAATGAATTGTACCATTTTCTGCACACCGGATGGTGTGGCAGTTCAGACACCAGATGAAGACCATGTATATAAAATAATGATTGCAAAACAAGGTACAGAAGTAGACGAGATGTTTTCGTTAATAACAAGAGATGAGTTGCCAGAAGAATTAAAAGGTACAGTAAACCCCATAGTATGGGATTTCACTGGAAAGGAGGTAGGACTTATGGCAAAAATAGATCCAGTTAAAATTACTGTAAAAGAAGGTGCAATTTTCCCAAATACTAGACAGTACAAAATGAGTGCAGAAGTAAAAGCAGGAGTCATTGAAGAAATAAATCGAATGGTAGAACAAAACATACTGAGAGAAGTGATGAGTAGCCCATGTAATTCACCTATAATGGGGTTAAAGAAACCTAGTGGAAAATATAGAATTGTTCAGGACCTGAGAAAAATAAATAAGATTGTGGAACCATGTTGTCCCATAGTGCCAAATCCTGCAGTAATCCTATACCAGATTCCGTGGAGTGCAGGATGGTTCACAGTAATAGATTTGTGTCAAGCGTTCTTTTCAATACCATTACATCCAGACAGCCAGTATCTATTTTCATTTAAATTTGAAAACAAAGTCTATGTATGGAATCGTGTTCCTCAGGGGTACACAGAAAGTCCTTCCATTTTCAATCAAATATTGAAAAAGTGCCTTGAGAAACTAGTGATGCCAGGAAGTTCAGTCCTAGTGCAATACATTGACGACTTATTGGTGGCATCGAACACCAGAGAGGACTGTGTTGTTGATTCCATAGCATTATTAAATCTTTTGGCAGAAGAAGGGCATAAAGTCTCACCTGAAAAGTTGCAGTTTTGTACGACAGCTGTTAAGTATCTTGGACACCAAATTGAGAGGGGAAAAAGAAGAGTAACCTCTGAAAGAGTAAAATTAATTAAGAAAATGCAAATGCCTGTAACCCAAAGACAAGTAAGAATGTTTCTAGGAATAGTAGGTTACTGTAGGCAATGGATACCAGGATTTTCCCTACTAGTGAAATCTTTAATTAACATGACTAAAAAGAAAGCACAGGACCCTGTTGAGTGGGAGGATGAAAGTGTAGAAGCCTTTGTAAAATTGAGAAATGCCCTATGTTCAGCACCTGCTTTAGGCATGCCTGATTATAAAAGAGAATTTGCATTGTTCTGTCATGAGAGAGAAAATTGTGCACTTTCTGTCTTAACTCAGAGACATGGATTAGAAAGACGTCCTATAGCATATTTTTCTGCTACATTGGACCCAGTAGCAGCCGCATTGCCAGGATGCTTAAAAGCAGTGGCGGCTACTTGTTTGAGCATTGAACAAAGTGAGTAAATTGTGATGGGACATCCTGTAAAGGTGTATGTTCCACATGCGGTTGTGATTCTGTTGACAAGAACACGAACTCAGCATCTTACTCCTAGTCGGCTGACTAAATACGAAATAATCATAATGGGTGCTGAAAATGTGACCATGGTAAGGTGTACTATAATAAATCCAGCAACCTTACTACCAGGCCCATATCATGAGAGAATTAAAGATGACGAAGAAGATGAACATGATTGTTTACAGATTACCGAGTTATGCACAAAACCACGCCCAGATATTGAGGAACAGCCTCTTAAAAAGCCAGACAGGGAGCTATTTGTTGATGGTTCTTGTCAAAGACATGAAGACGGTAAACTAACTGCTGCCTATGCGGTATGTGAATTAACTGGAATAGTTGAAGCATCTTATTTACCAGGAGTCAAATCTGCACAAGTAGCTGAATTGATTGCGTTGATAAAAGCATGCAAATTTGGGAGGAATCAGAGAGTAACCATATTTACAGATAGCCAATATGGTTACGGGGTTGTGCATGATTTTGGCCAACTATGGATGCAGAGGGATTTCATGACTTCCTCCGGATCCCCCATTAAAATTGGACAAATTGTAAGGGAATTGCTAGAAGCAATACAATCACCAAAAGAATTGGCTGTGGTGAAATGTGCTGCACATCAGTCAGGAGATGACTGGGTGGTAGTTGGCAACAGATATGCAGATCTGGTGGCTCAACATTGTGCCAAAACCAGAATGTCAGTCAATAAGAGGGTGGAAAGAATGGGAATCAGCTGCCAACTTATGCTGTATATGCCACCTGAAACTTGGAATGACGTTAAGAAATTGCAAGATGAGGTTGATGAAAGTGAGAAGAATTTGTGGATCAAAGTGGGTTGTTCCCAAAGAGGAGATGATGAAGTGTGGATCAGTGCTGATGGCAGACCAGTCATGCCAGACTGTTTACTCTCACAAATGGCTAGGATGTATCATGGAGACACACACATAGGGAGAGATGCAATGATTAGGCTGTTCAGACAAAATTGGTATAATCCTAAATTCAGGGCTGTTGCAGAGAGTCTTTGCCAGGGATGTCTAACTTGCCAGATGCATAATCAGGGGAGGAAGACAGTAATTGGATTTGGGAAAATTGGAAAGGCAGAGGGTCCATTTATGAGACTTCAGTTTGATTTCATACAGTTACCACCATGTAGAGGGCTGAAATATGTACTAGTCATAGTGTGCCTGTTTTCAAAATGGGTGGAGGCTTACCCTACTAGGAGAAATGACAGCATTACAGTTGCGAAACTGTTGCTACGAGAGCTCATTCCTAGGTTTGGTTTTCCAGTAACTTTGGAATCAGATAGAGGAAAACATTTTAACAGTGAAGTGATCCAAATAATCTGTGAAGCATTCCAAATCCAACAGAAACTGCACTGTGCATATCGTCCAGAAGCTTCTGGAGTGGTTGAACAATTGAATGGCACTATAAAGTCAAGATTGGGAAAGATGTGTGCCTCAACATCATTAGAATGGCCAGATGCATTGCCACTTGTTTTAATGGGACTCAGAAGCATACCTGACAGAAACACAGGATTGAGTCCCCACGAAATAATGATGGGAAGAGCAATGAGACAAACACATGTTCCCACAAACAAACTACTGAATATATCTGATGATATGGTTCTGGACTATTGCAAGGGATTGGCTGACCTAGTGCGTTCTGTCTCTCATCAGGTTGGAGAAGACGCAGTTTCCAGGCAGCCCGAGCAAGAACATGATCTGAATCCTGGTGACTGGGTGGTAGTGAAGAATCACACCAGAGAAACATGTCTATCACCTAGATGGGGCAGACCATGTCAAGTCATACTGACAACGAATACAGCAGTGAAGTGTGCCGGATTTCCTAATTGGATTCATGTAAGTTACACCAAGAGAGTACCAGATCCCGAGGAAGAGAATCCTCAGACAACGCCAATCACTGAAGAAGCTGAAGGTTGCCTAGCTGAAGGATCTCAGGTTCGAGATTCCAGAGAAGCTGAAGAATAACAACCGAGCACAAGTCAGGATTGGATACCAGTGGTAGAAGTTCCTGAAGTATATCACAGAACAAGAAGTCAAGCGAAATTGGAAGAAATTGAAGAAGATCAGATAGGTGAAGAAGAAGCAGTTCAGGAACAAGAAGAAAAGACATTAAGAAATCCTGAACAAGGTCAGATAGGGAAAGGAAACTGGACTCAAAACAGTGAAGACCTAATAGACTTTGAACAGGGACAGACAGGTCTAGAAGAATCCGGTCAGGCTGCAGAAGTTCACAGTGCAATAAGCCCTGATCAGAACAAGTCAGATCAAGAAGAGTACAAAGAAGAAGAAAATTTCGAAAGACATGAACTTGAAGAATTAAATCAAGAAAAAGGTCAAAATTTGGAAACTCATAGTGGAGCTGCTGAAGAAAAACCAATCAGACCTGAAAAAGAGCAAACAGTAATAAAAGAAAACGAAGCAGTACTAAACAGAGAAAATAACGAGATCTCTGAAGACGAAAATAAAGAAACATTACCAACAAAGAAAACAAGAAAAGGAGATCATTGGCCGAGTGTCATTAAAAGAGTAAAGTACCACATAACAACCAGAAGTAGAGATCCAGATCAAGTACCTGAAGTATCAAGTCAAACTGATCAAGAGAAAAAGTCAGAGAAAAGAAAAAGTAAAAGACTGAAACTTGTGAATAACAAATTCAAGGGTCCTGACTGGACTTATATCATTCTTGAAGATTTTGAAAGCTCAGAGTCAAGTGACAGTGGTGGCGAAGGAACAAGTGCAGAACTGACGTACGAAAAAGAAACAAGACCACCCTGACTAAGCAAAGAAATAAGCTAAAGAAAAGAAGAAAAGATAAGAAGAGCAATCTTCCTTGTCGAAAAATGCCTGACGATAGAGTTACTGGGAGACCAAAACAGAAATGTTGTAGAAGATGCTGTGCAATATGCATATGTAGTCTAGTAATGGTGCTTATAGTATGGTTAGTTCTGATCGTAGCAATCCCTTACCTTATGATAATGGATAAAAAGATTAACAACGAAACTAAAGGGAAGACAGCACACATGAAGGGCAATAGAGTAGAACTAATGGCAGAAAATGAACCAGAATTTCATCATGAAATAACTGATAACGACACTAGTTTAAATGTTTTCACAAAGTTATTATTTCAATATGTAGATACCATGGAAGTTAGTAATTGTTATGTCTGTATGAAGTTACCTGAATCAGTAGCAGAAGGATTACCATACCATCATTTACCACTGACATATGGCATATCATGTAGTGTTTTGTCTAGTTTATTTTATAGAACAGGGAGACTTCAATATTTTTATTCAAACATAGATGTGATATTTTCACAGGTTCCGATTCGCAAGAGTATGAACCCAGTGCTTAGTAGTCAAGTTGCACAGTTTATGGGAGAATTTTTCTTAACAATGAAATCGATAGACATAACACATGCACATAGACACAATCTAACATGTTCCTTACATGAAGAAGAAAAGATCTTTTTGAATATAGTAGAAAATAGAAGACAAGATTTTCAAAAGAAAGCTTCCGAGCATAAGGCTCATTTACCACCTTGGGCTGAGAAAGAAGGGAGTTACACACCTGGCAAGGCTCAAGCTGCTATGGCTCTGGATTTTGTAAAAATGGGAAAAATTTGTCTACATAGATTAAGGACTGATTATAACAATGTTTTCATCGGTACCAGTGAATGTGAACACAATTTTTTAATTCTTGGAGGTTGGGGACTCAAAGGAGGAACAGATTCAGTTTTTCCTGGAATCTATTATGTGTGTGGGAATAAGGCTTACTTTAGGCTTCCTGCACGGTGGTATGGAAGTTGTTATTTTGGAATAGTATTTCCAAAGATATACCACGTAAAAAGAAACACTGGCAGCAATGAAAACAATAGCGAATTAATACGTAGTAAAAGAGCTAGTTTTTCTGAAATAGTAGGTGATATATTTGGTGCATTGATACCTTCAGTGGGAATAATTCTGAACTCAAGGAAGATATGTAAATTGTCTACAGTGGTTGATCGTTTATCAACGGATACTGCTGGAGGTTTTCTAATGATTAATGCGGAAATGGTTGTGATTAGATCTATGGTGATGCAAAATCGACTTGCTCTTGATATTATATTGTTATAGCAAACAAATGATGGACGGAATGCTGACAATGCAAACATTCTCCCCCAGTCAAAAGATCTGGGTTAAATCCATCGTTCTTTTGCCCACTACGCCACCCCAGTTTGGACCCAGCCATATGCAAATCAGTCTTGACCCTGTGCCCCATGGGAACAGTACAGACCGAACTGCCAGGCCAGGTCCTCCCTGGACCGGAAACAAGCATCCTAGGACCGGTTTCAGGGTATGTCACCCTTCTTCAGCCAGGCTAGCTTGAATCCAGTGGCACAGTGAGCAAGGGACCCACGTCTGGGCATACCCATCCCACTTAGGGCGAAAAGTGTTCAGCTAGCCTGGCTGAAGAAGGGTGATGCCCTGAAATGCTTGTTTCCGGTCCAGGGAGGACCTGGCTTGGCAGTTCGGGCTGGACTGTTCCCAGAAGGAACAGGGTCAAGACTGATTTGCATATGGCTGGGTCCAAACTGGGGTGGTGTGGTGAGCAAAAGAATGATGGATTTAACCCAGATCCTTGTGACTGGGGGTGAATGTTTGCATTGTCCAGCATTCCGTCCATCAATTGTTTCTTTTGCATTTGTCGCCCTAAGTGGGAAGGGGATGCCCAGACGTGGGTCCCGTGCTCACTACACCACTGGATTCAAGCTAGCCTGGCTGAAGAAGGGTGATGCCCTGAAACCGGTCCCAGGATGCTTGTTTCCGGTCCAGGGAGGACCTGGCTTGGCAGTTCGGGCTGGACTGTTCCCAGAAGGAACAGGGTCAAGACTGATTTGCATATGGCTGGGTCCAAACTGGGGTGGTGTGGTGAGCAAAAGAATGATGGATTTAACCCAGATCCTTGTGACTGGGGGTGAATGTTTGCATTGTCCAGCATTCCGTCCATCAATTGTTTCTTTGCATTTGTCGCCCCTAAGTGGGAAGGGGATGCCCAGACGTGGGTCCCGTGCTCACTACACCACTGGATTCAAGCTAGCTTGGCTGAAGAAGGGTGATGCCCTGAAACCGGTCCCAGGATGCTTGTTTCCGGTCCAGGGAGGACCTGGCTTGGCAGTTCGGGCTGGACTGTTCCCAGAAGGAACAGGGTCAAGACTGATTTGCATATGGCTGGGTCCAAACTGGGGTGGTGTGGTGAGCAAAAGAATGATGGATTTAACCCAGATCCTTGTGACTGGGGGTGAATGTTTGCATTGTCCAGCATTCCGTCCATCAATTGTTTCTTTTGCATTTGTCGCCCTAAGTGGGAAGGGGATGCCCAGACGTGGGTCCCGTGCTCACTACACCACTGGATTCAAGCTAGCCTGGCTGAAGAAGGGTGATGCCCTGAAACCGGTCCCAGGATGCTTGTTTCCGGTCCAGGGAGGACCTGGCTTGGCAGTTCGGGCTGGACTGTTCCCAGAAGGAACAGGGTCAAGACTGATTTGCATATGGCTGGGTCCAAACTGGGGTGGTGTGGTGAGCAAAAGAATGATGGATTTAACCCAGATCCTTGTGACTGGGGGTGAATGTTTGCATTGTCCAGCATTCCGTCCATCAATTGTTTCTTTTGCACTTGATATTATATTGGCAAAAGAGGGCGGAGTCTGTAAATTATTGAAGACGAAACATTGTTGCACTTATATTCCTGATAAGAGTGCAGAAATTGGAACATATATACAGAATATAACTAATCTTGAGAAAGAACTTAAACCACTGGAAGTTGATAGTGTATGGGAAAGATTGACAAATAGTATTGCGTCAATTGGTACCTGGTTTGCTAATATAGGAAAAGGACTTATAGGTCAAATATTAGTACCCTTAGCAGGGATAGCAATAATAATCTTGGCAATAACAATATGGTGCAAATGTTGTAGAAAGAGTGGAACATATAAGGTGACAGGAAGAGGAAAGAAACGAAAGGTAGATGAAATCGAACTTGAAGAGTGGAGAAGTGAATTATACAAGAAATTGAAAGGGGATGGCAAAAATGGAAAGTGTAAAAATGAGAATAAAGTAATTTGCTAAAAGTTGGCATCTGATTGTGGGTAGTATTTTGATGGCTCAGAAACGCCATCAGAGAGGGGATTGATGGAGCAAGGTTTCATAAATGAAACTTGCTTGTATTCAATCCTCATCACAGTATTAATTTATTAAAACTTGTATTGTTAATACTAACGTTGCATACACTACACGAATAGCAAGGAAGCTTGCCTATGTGTTTTACTAATGAATAACGCTTGTATGTAATCTAAAGTGGCCACTAAAGCGTGGGAAACTATCTGCGCATGTCTCAACCATAGCACGTGTTGTGACGTCTCTCTTTGCTTGGGGGGAAATTTCTGCTTCTGCGTAATGTGCTTTAAAATGGCTGCTTGATGTTTTCACATGCTTCAGCTTGCTCTTGTGTTATTCTTAAATTGTCGTTTTCTTAACGCTACTAATGCGGGATAGATTTATAAGTAAATGGGGATAGAGTAGAAAGAGTGGGTATACAGTGAAACTTATTATTTTGTGATTTTAATATTTGCTTCTTGCACTTTTATTAGTTCGTAAACTTGGGCCTGGGTTGGTGACCTGAAACTCGAGAGGCAAATGGTTCTGCGCATGTGTCCTGTGTGCCTGCCAAAATGAAGTCAATCTGGACGTCGTCCAAGGCCGCGACCCGATGGCCGAAGATGTTGTACTCTTGCCTTTCCTGTTGCACATTGATACATTGTTTATGAAAATTGGTTTACATTTGTCATGAGACGGGTGGGAAATAAAGCGAATGTATTAATTTGAAGGGGTGGGAATTTAAAAACAATAGGCTTTACAATTTAGGTCAAATCAATATGGTGCGACAATCCACCCCGTGTCCCTGTCCAATCAGAAGTAGTGGTCCCATATTTTAGCAACATTAAGGGGAGGTACATGGGCGTAGAAGGGTATAATAGATATAGAATTAGCTAATTAGTTAGCACAGAGAGAAGGAGATGCTGCAAGAGAGCAGAGAGACAAGAAGATCAGGTGTCCATGCAGACGAAGCTTCTAGCTCCAGACCGTCAAGCTGATCGATTGCAGACCGAACCGCTGTCCAGAGAGGTCCTGAGGAGGGGCGGCGGAGTCCATTAGAAGGAAGGCACGGGAGAATCGAGGAGAAGCCGAGTATCAGAGAGGGAACGATGCAGGCGTCGTTGTAGAGAGGTCACCGGTCCTGCCCTGATCCTGGAAGAAGTCTTTGCTCTTCATCCTTCCTGGGTCCTATTCTTTCAACTCCTTGGCCAAGGGGTTTGGTTCTCGCACTTAGGTAAATATAATGCAACCTTTAGTTGAGCTGCTATTCCTATCCTCTCTTTTCTTTAAACACCGTCATTGATTAGCAATAATCAGTTCTATGCTTAATCTTGGGTATTGCGATTAAGTACCATGTGGCTCTGTATTTTACTCTGCTGAATCTTTAGATAAACATTTTAAAACTTCCTGACTCAGTGGTTATTTCAGGATTATGTATTATAATGAATGTCACTCATTTTAAACTTCCCAATTAGCAAAGGATTCATTGGTAAGTCATTACTCTTCAATCGGAAGGTAATTGGTAGCAGGGATTTTTGATAAAGAGTAACAACTGATAAAACCCAGCGTAAGTATTAGCGTAGTATGAATGTATGGGCCCAAGTGAGTATCTGGTGTATGAATGCTGTTTGCTAATATTGCGCTGGATCACCAGTATGCACTAAACACAACTCGACGTCTGCGTGTGTATGCGTGCCTGCTTGTGTATGAGTGTGTTTGGTTACATTGTTGATACATGTATTTAAATGTATATTATCTAGCAAACATAGTGCATGCTTGTCACCTATCTTTAATACCCATTAGGCACATATCTATTTTTGCATTTTGTACACTTGCATGGGAAATGGATGGATAGAGGTGGGCTTTGGAAAGACAGTGGTCGGTAAATGGACAGACCCTTCAAATGCCCCAGACATTACCCTTGGCAAGGACTCTTGCACGCAATGCCAGCGGCATGAATTGTGAAGATTTTTACATTGAATTAGAACATTACAGTCACCAGTTCTGCTCTGTCCGACTGTGTGCAAACATATGTAAATGCAAGCAATTGTCCTGATCTTACCTTGCTACGGGAACAACAAAGTGATTCATGGGCTAGAGGGTTGCATCCTACCACCACTACTACCCCACTCTCCACACCCATTAGATCACATCTCAAAGATTGATACTTTTTTTATTAGGGCTGTCTTGTTAGACTATTTGCTGCTCTGCTGCCAGTTTGGTAACGTAACAAGACAATTGCTGATGACATGCGCATTGATTTGCAGTCACAAGTCTGCATGCTGAAAAAGGCCAACTGAGAATTCTGTCCTTCTGTGGTTGGTAAACTGAGTACCAGGAAATTGGGCGATAGTATCACAGCTCCTAGAAACGGATAAGCGGGGCATGAAATGTTGCATAAGAAAATGCATTATGAATCTGGCAGCGTCCCATTCTGAATTGGCAAAACTCCGGGACACCTGGTCACCCTGCTGGAGCTGCACTTGGGTATACTGCGCTATATTAAGAAATTAATACATTGAATAAATGTGTATTCTCTGCATCATGTGGAGTGGCTTGAAAACCATGCAGTGTAGCCTGCAGCGTTTTTGGGCACCAGGGATGTGCTGCGTAACATGTTTGCTTCCATTCTGAAGAAGCGTGGCTGGCACCAAACCTTGGAAGAAGATCTGACCTCAAGTGGTGATAAGAAAGAGCAGTACGGGGGCTCGACTGGTTTGGAGGTAAAAGTCCCCCTGCAAAGAGTAGCCAAGAAGAGCAGACTCACCAAGCCAGGGCCGGGTGGACATTACAGAGAATAAAGGAGCAAGAAGCCTTTAATGACAAGCCTGTGTTTTCGAAGCATTTTAAAAAGCTTTCTTTATTATGGATAAGGTAGCGTGTGCGCACTTGTTATCGCGCTTAAGATAAATATAGAAAAGAAAAGTCAAAGACAATGCTTATTTCAACAATTAAGTTAAAGAAAAACCCATTTTAAACACTCACATACTCTACATTATCACTGGAAAACAAAGCTTTGCTAAAACGTTTCGGAAAGTATGTGCGCGCTTTAGAAACCTATTTGTTTATTTTTCTAAAGTGCACACACTCTTCCCGAAGCGTTTCAAAAAAGGTTTGTTTTCTATTAACAGTAAAAGGTGTGTGCAGGTTTAGAATGCATTGTGCTTAGCATTTATGTATTTATCTTAAGCACAATAAAAAAAAACTGCATTTGCGACGCATTTTAAAACAAACTCTGATTGCAGACAATGCCACGCAGGGACAAAAACAACATACCGCAACAGAGCTCGAAGCAGAGCAACTAAGAGAAATTATGAATTTATCTTCAGGACAATAAAACGTGTGTGTTTTTAAAGCATTTTAAAATATAATAAACAAACTTTGGTTAGAGACAATGCCACGCTGGGGCACAAACAACATACCGCAACCAGGCTCAAAGCGGAGCAGCTGAAAAAAGAGTCCCAGAAAATAAACTTATAAACACAAATTCATAATGGGACAGGAAGTTAGGTGCTTCTCCTTGGGAGGATACAAATGCCAGCAATGAGTGACAAAGAAGAAGGACTGACCAGTAGCTCGGAAGACTTTTTGAAGGACAATCAAAATGAGGAATGAAAATGCATGAGCGGGATGTAAGCCCACAGAGTAGATTACAGCATATTGCGAGAGACAGCACATGCGCTGCCTAGGCTCGACCTAAAAATGAAACATTAATTAACTAATACTATCAGAAAATTCATCCTATTATGCTGCATAATTTGCCTTTTCTTGCCGCATAATTTACTTAATACTGCAACAGAATTTGGCCCTCCCCTACCGCACAATTCCAGTGGCCCTGCCTATTAGGTATCATTACAGAAATCAACAAAAAGGATATGACCAAAAAAAGACTTTAGACACAAAATTCTCAGATCATAAATATTCACATGCAGCATACACATAAATTAAAAAAATTGAATTGAGTGCTCAGTGTCATGTGATCAAGAATTTGTGTAAACTGCGCAAAAAGATGATCACAATAAAATCAAGGTATGGCGGAAAGAACCAAAAGACTATGGGGTCGATTACGATGGCGGAAGGACCGCGACCGCCAGCCATGCGGTGGCGGTCCTTCCATACGCGAGTTTCCCCCTGCCAAATTAGGATGGCGGGGGGAATCTCACCGCAACCGTGGCGGTCGCAAAGACCGTCCTCCACGGAACCGCCACAGGCAATCCTCCGGATTGCCTGGCGGAGCGGTCTTCACCGGTAAAATGGCGGCGGTGCCTAGCAGGCACCGTCCGCCAAATTACGATGAAGGCTGGAGACAGCCTTTCCATGGCGGTTCCAACACCATGGAAAGGCTGGCAGGGATTGGGTTTGGGGGCCCTTTGCGGGCCCCCCATGTGTTGGGGGAGGCCAGGGTGCACTTGGGGGGTACCCATGGTACCCCCCTACATTTCACAGCACTACGTGGCAGGCACCGTGTGGTGCCTGCCACGTAGTGCTGTGAAATGCACAACATGGCATTTTCGCATCGCAGCGGGTGCTGCTGTGAGCAGCAACCGCCGCAATGTTAAGATGCAGGATCCGACCGCCACGGTGGCGGTCGCATCCTGATCCGGTGTGCGGGACCGCCGCATGTATGGCGGACGGTCCCGGTTTACACCAGGATGGCGGACGGACTCCAGTCCGGCCGCCATCCTAATGAGCCCCTATGTGCAGAATCTATGATAATGAGAAACTCAGAAGTCCACAGAAGATCAGAAGAATTCCTGCACTTAGAGGTCATTAAATGAAAGTCTCTCTCACCAGGGTGGTTGTCAATGGTATTTCGAACCGTATCTTAGCAAGGGGTCATTCACAGAGCATATTAGTAGGATATGGGTCATCATCTTAGACATAACCAGCCACATGCACCAGAGAGGAATGAAGCTGCTGGGAAAGTTAACCTTCATATGAGTTCACATGGGCCCTTTGAAGTAGGCAGCCATGCGCAACCGGGAGGAATGAAGCTGCCCTGAAAGTCAGCCTTTGAGAAGTTCACATGGGCCCTTAGACATAATTAGACATAACCAGCCGTATGCAACTGGGAGGACTGGAGCTGCGCTGAGTTGGCCTTTGTAGGAGTTCACATGAGCCCTCAGACATAACCAGCCATACAAATGTGTGAAGAATGTAGCTGTGCTGAAAGTCAGCCTTTGTAGGAGTTCACATGAGCCCTCAGACATAACCAGCCATACAAATGAGTGAAGAATGGAGCTGTGCTGAGTTAGCCTTTGTAGCTCACATTGGCACTTAGACATAACTGGCCATATATAAGAAAGAAGAATGGAGCTGTGCTGAGTTAGCCTTTGTGAGAGTTCACATGGGCACTTAGATATAAACAGCCATACACCAGAGGGAAGAAGGGAGCTTCGCTGGAAGTCAGTCTTGGTAGGAGTTCACATGGGCCCTCAGACACAAGCACCCATACCCATGAGTGAAGAATGGAGCTGTGCTGAAAGTCAGACTTTGTAGTTCACAAGGGCACTTAGACATAACCAGCCATACACATGAGAAGAATCGGCGCAGCTGGAATGAACCAAGCATACAACTCCCAGAATGCATTGGGTTGTTAAATGAAAGTCCACTACTGGAGCACTACCTCATTGGTGATATGGAACCATCTGGCAAACATACTTTAGCCATACAGTAAGTTAGCTGAGAGGGTTAATACAATTGCTGCAGGCATGAGCAGGCCACGCAGAGACTATAGTTCAAGCGCATCATAGTGCAGCTGTTTACTAAAGAGCACACCCTGTCACATGAGAGGATTAGACAGAATTGCATTTTCTGTCAACTGCGCCGTTTTGAGACATCTTGGATACCACCCCATTATCATTTTATTTAAAACATTGTACTTATCAATTGTACTGTAATGTGGTTTGTCAGACTATGAATCAATTAATTACGCTGACGGCACACACAATACTATATAGTGAGGTAGTTTTGAATGCATGGATGAATGATTACTGTTTATAGGATGCAATAGAGTTTCAACAAAATGTATATGTTATTTAGAAATGTGTTTTATGTATTAATTTCATAATAAATATTTTTATATTTTTCTAACTTCAGTGTCACTACTATCATTATCAATATAACCATGTTCTAGCTCTGTAGTTTTGAAGTAGCCTTAGAAAATTTACAGTATGTATTTCCCTGTCTAGGTGTACTTCACATAGGTATCAGGGGGCCCTTTGTCTTTTCAGTAACTGCGCCATTTTCGCCAGCATGAATTGCTGTCAGTCCTCGTTTTTCAGTAAACAGAACTCAGCAATCTGTGCCTAATGATGGTTTATTCTTAAAATCGTAAGTTAAAAATACAAGTCCCAGCCTGCTTGGGGTTCTGGTTAACAAGCAGGACTGACTGAGAGTACCCCGAGTGACATGGTGCCAGATGACAGCTCCTTGCGCTTTTATCCCACATTATTTACATTCTGGTACTCGTAGTCTCTTACTTTGAATGGAGACATTTAAACTACCGGAGGCAGAATGCAAAGTGGTGCGCGCTAAACCGGTAGGGGATTTAAGCCAAATTTATAAATAAGGCCCTTTTACACTAATCGCTAACCGTGAAATGGGCGTGCAATGGGTGTTGCTGTGGGCGTTCCACTGCAACACCCATTGCTTTTGATGCTGCCCCAGATTTACAAGAAGGTGTAAATCTGAGGCAAATGCAAGAGCAGGCCTTAGAATGGCAAAGAGAGGAGAAATACTTTTATTTCTCCTCGTTTTTGCTTTTTCTGCAGCACACATAGAAAGAGCAAAATGCCATTAAGGATTGTTTATGTGCAGGAAGGTGTCCCTTCCTGCACATAAACAATCATTAAATAATGATGATTTGCTACTTCCATGTGTGCTGTATTATGAGGAACACACAAAAGTAACAAATCGCCATTAGTGATTGTTTATGTGCAGGAAGGGACACCTTCCTGCACATAAACAATCATACCTGCAACGCAAGCACCCTTGCACTTTGGTGCAAGGGTGCCTGCATTGGTGCTAGGCAGCTAAATTTAGCGCCAGCGCTAGGGAAAACACAGAGGTGCACTGTACTCTTGTGTATACAGCACATCCCTACATTTTGAAAATGTCGGAGCGCAGCGCTGCCAAATTTGGCACAGCTCCGCGCTCCAACATTTTCTCGTAAATATGCCCCTCAGTGTCTCATGTAGCCGTCAGTAGGTTTTTGTGTTATGCTTGCTCATGGATCATGGCTTCTTCGCAGGATTCCAAGTTAAAGATAACTTATTGAATCTGAACCAAGCTGGCACAGACTTCTTTCCACCAGCAGTTCAACAGATGAGGACCTGGCCTTTGTAAAATCACTCCAGTCTCAATGTGTAACTGTCAAGCTAACGTCAGTTGCCATCACATAGGTATACTATTGCACACTTGTTTGTGATCACTGCAAGGAGGGCAGAGCAAAGAATGCAGGCCTCTGAAACCTCTGCGTGTCCTCGGTGCTTGCTAGTGAGCAGGGTAAAGAAGCTTGCACTGCTGTGTAAGGCTTTGTTTCCCTGTGCTTTTCATGTGAAAACCTTACACAAGAGCCTAGCGGGGAATCACTTTATCATATCTGTCTTACAAAGGAGTTCGACGTGAAGTAGGTGCCCAACACAAACAGCACAGGTAGCCTTGCCTACATGAGGTTTCTAACAGGATAGCTCAGCAGCCTCAGCGCCTGGTTCAGAGAACTTGTGAAAGGGGCTCCCTGTTGACCTCGTCTATGCCTTTTTGGTTCCACTGAAAAACACACATCAGAGTTGGAAAACAGGAACACCTCTTTTTAAATTTACAAACTCAATTTAAAGTGCAGGCTGTGCACTTTTTTGTGAGCAATACAATTAAGCCAGCATTAAACACCGACTGTAGGGTAGAGAAGAAAAGAAACGTTCTGCAGTAAAGGACTGTCAAACCTCTGTACATCTGTACGTAACTGCAACTCAAAGAACCGACATGCAGTTTTATTTAGCATCAAATGCTCAGTACAAATACACGACTCACAGGAGAGGGAGATCTGTTTATTTCAAAAAGTGCATTTTTTTCCACCAGCTTAATGCTTAGTGTAACAGATATTGAGAAGCGAGTCTCACGATCCCCGCTGTCAATACATAGCAATGTCGCAATCAATGCTCTGCCTTTCCCGCCTGCAGTCTTTCAGCGCAAGGCAGCGCCTTTACACATGACACCATGTAACACTGCACAGCTCTGTCCTTCAAGTAGGTAGCAAAACAAAAACAAGCATTTGCAGTGCAATAGGTCTCGCATGTGAGAGATTTTGAGCTATTGGCATTGTAAATGACAATGTGTTTTACCCATGTGTTTTTTTTCCAAGTTATTAGAAATGGAAACATTGGTTAGCATTGAAAAAGGCAGCACTTGCTCACAGTTCGAGCTGCGGCGCAGGAAGGACGGTAGCAATGACGGGCGGGAGGGGGTGCAGGAGAAGAGGCAACAGATGGCCAGAGATGGCCAACCAAAAGGATCAACTTGTAATGTCTCCTGGACACAAGCTGAGTACTGCATTGTATGGGGAAAGGATGGCACCCCAAGAGCACTGGGCCAGTATGGCCAGTCCGTTGCTTGGCATTACATCTGTATATAGATGTGCAAGGCTGCAAAGATAACACAGTGAGTTATGTGCAAGTGCTTGTTATTTGTACGAAGTCTGCAAGTCACAAGTTTGAATATCAGTAAGTTCCCACTGCTGTTTATCCTTATAAAGTTGATAGAATCTGGGCTGTTTAAGTAATGCTAATTATCAGTCTTTTTACTATATAGTACAGTGACGCTGCGGGACTTTGGAAGAAGGTGTTGTATACAAACTAATATACTGTTATAAACATTACTCACGGAATGAAGGCTTTTTTCCAGTACCTGATGAGAATGCCCAGGAGTAGGAGTGGGGGGAGGCGGCTGCTCCTGCAGGTGGGCAGGTCAGTTCTTCAGCCTCAGGCAGTTCTGTAGACCTGGAAGCAGAGCCTGCCCTCACAGCCTGTAAATCACAGCAGATAGGCTGGCAGCTCTCCGCCTTTAATAAAATAAAGCTATCCTTTAAAGAAGAAAGTAGCTTTAAAGCGGCAGGATCCCGGAAGAAGAAATGTGACTATTTGCAAAGAGAGTTCTGCAGCCACAGCAAAGTAAAAGTGCCTCTCTCAGCTATTTATGCATTCACAACAGGATTTCCCCATGCTTTTGTGAGCTTCCTACCTGCTTGGCTTGGCGCTTGCTCTCCGGTCCGGTGTTGTGGAATACGGCTGCACAGCAGCCCCACCCACTTTCGGAGAGTTGAACCTCGCATTTAGCAGGCAGGAGCAGCAGTGCATGGAGCTGCTGAATAATAAACTTGCAGAAAGTTGTGCATTAGCGCATTCCAAGCTGTACATAATAAAAACAAGGCGTGTGCGATATTTAAACAACAAGATGTTGTTCTATGGTATTCAGGTGCGAGACAAAACACCCTATTTGTTGAAAGACGGCAGCAATGATGGGAGGGAGTGCGAGTGAGGAAGCAACAGATGGCCAGAGATGGCCAACAAAAATAAACAATGACTGAAATCACAAGCAGCGGTGCAGGAAGGATGGCAGCAATGACGGGAGGAAGGTGGTGCAGGCGAAATGATCAATTTGGACGGGAACCAAGCACCCAAAGGTGGGACAGAAGGACACTATTGACCAACCACAGTAATGGAACTTCAAAAGGCAAGCCAACAAACCAACCAAAAGCGCTGGGCGTGTTGAGAAGCCCACAGACTGAACACAATATGCCTTGCAGAGCAGCGCATGTGCTGCCCAGGCTCAACCTAACAAGGTAGCTGATTGGGAATTTTAAGGGGAAAGCGGCACCAAAGCAGAGGATTTCCAAAGGCCGACAGATAATGCAAGCAGCTACGGGCGGAAATAATCGGATTCCAATATTGCAAGATTACACCCATTATTGACACACTTGGTGATTCAGAACATGATGAGATCAGGTGGAGATCCTGGCAATCAAAATGCTTACTAACTAAGAGTTTACTAGAAATAAAGGCTTGATTACAGGGTGAGGCAGAGATTTGTCGCACTTTCCAATCACTGAAACATATATCCAGATTTCGTGTCACTAACTCATAAATACTACATGCAACATCCAACAAGGGAGGGTTGTGGCAGATAAAGACACAGTGGAATTTTGGTTAGGTTGCACATGAGTTAGGAAGAGGTAGGTGAGAGGAAGATAAAACAAGCATTCATTGGCAAAGCCAACAGGTGTGGTGTGGGCTGACTCATTGCACTATGCTGTAGTGAGATGAAGGGACTGACTGAAATCCCCTAAATTAAGTATATCACTCATATAATTTTAGTAAAATCAAAAGGTTTTTGCTAAAGTCAGACCTTAAAGCAAGACCAGAAAGCCCAATATCTGCGTCTTAACATGGGCAGATTACATGTCTGCCAATTAAATAATGAGTCTCAGAAGTGGCAGGGACTCCACTTGGCTCCAGCTCAACACAAGCATGTGCCTGAAACCCTCCGAAAGCCTGTATTTATGGCTCATAAATTAATTATAATCATGGGGTTTGGAGGCAAAACAGTGTGCCTCAATGTGTCGGAAATCTAACAGGAAGACGACACGAATGACACACCCATCACTGCAGACATCCCCAGTGCTGCACCAGAATTCCTGAGGGGGGTCACAGTTGAGCCGGTACTGTTTAAAAGACCAATAGGGGAAGAGGGCGACCCAAAGTCCAGGTTAATGTGAAAGGTTTTCAAGGGGCACGTGCCGACAGCCTAACAAGGCCAATTTGAGGCATCAATAAGAAGCTAACTGGCTGATGCACGCTTCTGCCGGGCAGATACCGAGTTGCCACTGGACTGTGTTTGCAGCCACCTCCAGGGTGCAAGCTCACCCTCTTTTGGACATGTGTGAAGAAGAATCCAATTTGGCAATTGAGGCGAACCAAAAACTGCAACTACCAGGATGCATTGTGTTTAGGGGGACATGCTTAAGACTGAAACACAAGGTCTCCAATGACATTGCATCATATGTTAACCTTACCCATGAGTCTTACTGTGCAACCACCACGAGTACACGTGCAACCATGGCACTGCCACGATATTAGTTCATAAGTCAGCAGATAAATGGAGAAAGCTAGGCAGCTAAGTCGGGTCGAAGACTAAAATAGAAAGAAAAACACGCTAACAGTTGAAAAAGAAATCCCAGCCAAGACTGATGAAACACAAGAGAGAACGGATACGAACAATGCGTGAATGCGAATGAGGGCTGCATCCGGCTCGCTCCAGTGGAGGGGATGAGGAGTGGGCCTATGGACAAGCAAATGAAATGCTTTTGATCGTGGAAGCAGGGGGCAGACAAGAAAAGGAAATACTCAAGTTCTGGGGTTGCACAGTCATGACGTTTTTACCCTCTTTCACTTCACATTTTGATTGATGGTTGTTACAGTCGGTAGAACAAAGAAGATGGATGTTTAGGATCTTCTGGCGTGAAGAAAGACAAACGCTTGGAACCTCCCACTGATTCGGGAGGGTTGGCATGTAGGATCCCTGCCATATCGGTAGGTGCCCTCAGTGACTGTTCAGTGTTTCTTACTGAAAATAAAATGTGCAATGAAGGCGTTTATTTAATAAAAGTTTGACATCAATGTCGCGCATGACGTTTAAAGAGGCTCCTTCTGAGTTTACTTTAGCAATGGAGTGGTTTGTTGTGCAGGCTGCAAGCAAAATATACACATATGTTCAACATGAGCAGGGAACAAAGAAAATAGTTCCAAGACCAAACACTTCAATACACTGGGTGAAAGTTAACAGAAGATAGGAGCTGCTCTCTGGGCAGTAACAAACAGCAAAAGGGAGGAACTAAAAAGATATATTAGCCAATAGAAAGGAAGACTTTTTACACAACAAAGTGACCAAATTAAAGTCAATGGGTTGGCTGAAAGTCCATAGAGTGATTATAACATGTCTAGGAGAGACAGCGTATGCCCTGCCTAGGCTTGACCTAAAAAAGAAATAAGGAGAAAGCTATAGCAATAGGTGACATGATTTTCAATTGTTATTTTTCACCCGGTGTCAAATTTACAAAAGTAATATGTCATTACAGCCATCAGACTCTTTTGGATGCAGAGATATATAGTGTTTGTTGGTTGTCTGAAAGAAACACACAATACCCAGAGCCAACAACTGAGTTGCATATCATAATGATTTTATATTGTATACTGACCATGCAGCAATTCATATGGCAAAATCTAATAAATGAAAAATGGGCCTGAAGAAAACCTATATATTTTTCAAATCTACACTATATCATGAGTTTAGGAACAGTGGGCATTTGTACATCTCTGAATTTGAGGTTACCCATACTGTCATGTGATTTAGAGGACAATTTGCAAAATCTGATTTTTCTGGAGCACTGACAAACATTTGGAAGCCATTAATGGAAAGAAATCAAAATCATAATAAATGTTATCCTGTTCTGTGTTCCCCCACTTCTTCTGATAAAAGCCTTACCCCACTTGTGCGACTCAGTTGTAGCCCCCAGTACATGAAATACCCCAAAACATAATTTATCATCAGCATTTTCTGTAAAAAAAAATGTACGCATTATACTGATGGGGGGAACTGCAGTATTTGGGCCCGGGTTCAGTCACCAGCCGGGGAAACCTATCAAATCCACACATTTTTGAAAACTAGAAACACAGGGGAGTCCAGGGTGGTGTGTTTTGCATGGATTCTATAACACGTTCCTACCCACAATGCCCTCCCAACCATAAACTTTGCCAAAAAACATGCATTTTCTCACATTTCTGTGAGAGAAAGCTCTAGAATCTGCGGAGAGCCACAAATTTCCTACCACCCCAAATTCCAACACTTTTCCCAATAAAAAGCAGTACTACATGTATGTGGGTGGGCCTAGCCTCATGACGGGAAAGGCCCCAAAATGCAACATGGATAGATCAAAAATTTACAGTCAAAACAGAGTGGGTAGTTGTGGCTTTTGGTCCTGGACTCGGCAGGCAACTAGGGATACATACCAAACCCAGACATTTCTGAACACTAGGCACTGTGAGGAGGCCAGAGTGGTCTGGCTTGAATGGATCCCCCTAGCTTTTTCTACCCACAATTCCCTTCAAACCTCAAACGTTGGCAAAAACACACATTTTCCTCACATTTCCTTGCAAGAAAGTGTTGCAATCTGTCAGAATCTGCAAATTTCCCTCCACCCAGCGTTCCCATAGTTCTTCTACTAAAATCATACCCCCTTTGGTGGGTGGGTGTAGCAACACGAATGGACCAAAGTATCCAGAAATGTGAGGAAAATGTATGTTTTTGCTAAAGTTTGAAGTGCACCATACATAGAGACTGGTGATGTAGTCTCATCAAGTATGGTGGTCACAAGATACATTTACTGCCTGCAACCTTGCAATTCCTGGGCTAATACTTTCTCACAGCCCCAAGCACTGCACTACCTGTTTGCAAGTTTCTTGGTAACCAGCTCCATGGAAAGCTCAATTGTGTTGCTCTTAACTGTACCAAGAGCAGGTGTGGTTATTGAAAACAAATTCCTGAAAAGCAGGGGCACTGGAACAAGGGGTGTGCCTGGTGCTGCAGCACCCCCACACAAACTGGAACTCGTTCAAAAAGATAATAACCAGAAAGATTGCATTTCAAGTGTTTTTAATCTTTCAGTTTTAGCTCTGCATTCAAACAGAGCCAAATGTCGATTTTAATTAAGAATAGGTCAGAAAATCAATCAAGAAGTGCTCTAATTCTTTTATCATTTAGATACTACAAATGATAAAAGAAAATAAGCAGTTTTAAGAAATGTGCTTGTCTTGGGACCTCACTATACTTTCCAGTGTATGCCATGTTAGAGTTTGTTGTGCTATAATAGTTTATTATGGCATACACTTAAATCTGTGGTATGTGTTGCTTACTTTTGAGTATTTTGGAATCTGTGCACTATGTACATGAACATGATGAGCAACCATTACACTCAATGGGACTCGTGTTATAGTTATAAGTCCTTTTACCCTGGAGCGGCCCGTGCAGGTAAGAGCGGTGGGGCGGTAGGATTCGACAGACGACGGCGAGGGAAAATTAATTATATATTTAATTTCCCTCATCGTCGTCTGTCGAATCCCCCCCCCCAACCCGGCCCCACTGCCCCACCACTCTTACCTGCACGGGCCGCTTAGAGATTTTTATTATATCTTACAAAAATGCATCATGTACAAATATTAATATATCCATATGTACATTTCTGGCAGTGTGAATACATCAACCAGTTATTTAGGAAAGAAATGGAAAGCCTGCCCTAAACCCCTAAAAAACTGATAAAAAAAGTTAAAAATCAATCATTCTTACACTGTCATGCACAAACATACATGCACACAGATATAAAACAACTTAAGACTAAGGTGAGGTATCAGAGCAAATACCATACTTAGCACTACGACGCGGAATCACTCATGCGGGGTGTCTTATTTCTTTGTCCTTTTAAGAAATATTTTTCTTTTTTTGTCGACATGTGTTTCTGTGAACATTAGTCAGATGATAGCTTACCGACATCTGGACACCAAAGAAGTGAAAAAGTCTTTAGAGAGCGTGTAGAAAAAATGGTGAGGACAAACAAAATATCCAATTTTATACTACTATACAGGCTCTGCTAATATATGAAAAACAACAGATATAAACTACTCAAAATATTAAGTGGTCCCATGTTTATACCTAGACAATTGTAAACCACAATTACTTAAATACCAACACCATGTGAAAAAACAAGAACATCATCTAAAAGAACGAGTGGCCACCACAACAATCCGACATATCCCCAGGACTGTGTACTTCATTCTGGACAGATTTCCAGCAAAGTTGACAAACGCAAAAGCATAGATTCTATTGACAACTATACCAACTTGAGTCTCATCACTAACAGGGCTGGAGAGTGTAAATTCCTGCAACAAAATAACATGATTGTATTTTTCTTATGGAGTATGATACATACATATGGAAGGCCTCAACCTTTCAAAATATTGCTACCTTAAAAGAGAGGGCCTCATTTACAAGTCCATTGCGCCGTCAGTGCGTCACTTTTTTTAACGTGCCGGCGGCGCAATGGGCTTGCCCATATTTACAAGGCCGCGTAAAGTCACCCTGCGTGACTTTTCATGGCCTTGTAAATATGGACCCCTTTCACACCTTACTCTCATGAAAGGGGCGTTTCATGGGTGTTGCTGTGGGTGTTCCCATGCAACATCCATGGAACCTAACACATTCCCAGATTTACAACGTTTTGTAAGGCTAAGAATTTGTCAGAATTCTACGCCTCCCCAGGGGAGGCGTAGGAGTGGTGCAATGAGGAGAAATGCTTTTGGGCCTCATTTACAAGCCCATTGCACCACTGGTGCATCACTTTTTTTAATGCACCGGCGGTGCAATGAGCTTGCCCATATTTAAAAGGCCACATAAAGTCACCCTGAATGACTTTTCATGGCCTTGTAAATATGGGCCCCTTTTATGCATTACTGTGCGTGAAAGGGGCATTCCATGGGTGTTCCCACGCAAGATTCATAGAACCTGACGCATTCCCAGATTTACAACGTTTTGTAGGGATGGGAATGCGTCAAGAATGGCGCAACGAGGAGGAATACTTTTATTTCTCCTTGTTTTTTTCCTCTTTCTATGCCTACTGCATTCTGCAACAGGCATAGAAAGAGGAAAATGCCATCAATCATTGTTTTTGTGCAGGAAGGGACACCTTCCTGCACAAAAACAATCATCCCTGCAATAAAGGCACCCTTGCAACATGATGTAAGGGTGCCTGTGCTGACGCATGGTAGCCAATTGTGCACCAGCACAGGGGAAAGCACAGGGATCTGTTGTATTGTTGTTAATACGATGCTTCCCTGTGCTTTTAAAATGATGCAGCTCGGTACAGCAAAATGACTTGCAGCGCCACGCTGCATCACTTTGTAGTAATTGAGGCCCCGAATTTAAAAGGCTTATGTAGTTCCTGGTCAAAAAGAATATCCATCAAAATAATCTTACTAGTAGCAGAAACGAAGATGTGAATATATAGAATCTAATGAAGAGGCATGGTATATCCAAATGGTCCAGGATCACCTAAAAGGGAAAAATACACAATCCTGTTAAAAAATGGTACATGTATATTTATGTAGAACGAGGGCCACCGAAAAGGGAAAAATAATTTTATGTAGATCGAGGACTCCCTAAAGGGGAAAAATACACAATCCAGTTAAAAAATGCTACACGTGACGTAACCTTATGTAGATATATCCCAGAAATGTTCCCTGCCCTATAAAGACATGACTTATTAAAGACTAACCAGATGCAGCAGTACGTGGGAGCACAAAGATTCAGAAACTCGCAACCTAATTTACAAAACAAAAATGGTACTGCCCACTAACCAGCATCCGCATGAATTAAAATTCAAAATTCAAAATTATCTTGCACATCTGAGATAGTTCGGAGGCAAAGAAACCGGCACCAAGGATTGACTCATAGGTACTGATGGTATTAATACTAACAAAAACATTAATCAGAATACACAATCCCTATTACATTTATATAGAGCACACTAGAAAGCACTCTTTAGACTGCATGATTTAGTGTGAGTAGCATGTCAGGAATATTGCTTTGAAATGTACTGTAGTGTAATTGGAAACACTTCATACTGCTGACAAGGCACCAAAGCATTTTGGAGCACGCTACTCGGAAGAGTTTGCTTGATTGACAGAGTGGAAGATGGTGGTGTGACCTGTGAAGGAGTGTTTTTTGGTGGTGTTGTTCATGATGACCAGAGTTGTGTTCTTCTCGTCTTGTATGTCGCAAAATCTCAGCATAACGTCTAGCAAAAAGTAGTGAGAGACATAACACTTAACTTCATAGGCATCTGCGTTTCTTTGGAAGAGTGCTGGAATGCATTTGTGACGTATTTTGGGGTCACGCATCATTGACAGAGAATGCCCATGTTGCATCACTGCAGACATGAAGCTGCACTAGAGTGTGGACAGAAGTGAAGGAGAGTGAGAGAAAGCTGTGCAGGTCTTCAAGCCTACCATCCTTAAAGGAGATTTGATTCCAGTTCATGGGCAGGAAAGCCCATATGTAATGTCACAAGTACTGCGGAGTCCTTGTCTCCCTGTGAAGGGGGAGTACTACTGTGCTTTACATACTCAGCCACTTTGAAGAACCATAAAAATACAACAGATTTGTAATGCTTTTTTTAAATTTAGTTAGAGAAAAACACTTTTACACCATTCTTTAGCAGAAGATTAGTATCAAAACCTGACCACAAGTTACCTATTTTATTGTAAATAATTGATGGTTGGCAAATGATAAAGAGTAGATAGGTAGCACACAGTGAATTGAAGTAATCAAATAGTTTTTGCTCAATCCATTTACATTGGAATATTTAGAGTGCGTGGGGTCAGATGGGAGGACCTTTTTGGTTGATTAAGGAGAGGTGGTATTTAGCTCATCGTTGTAGGGCAGATAGCCTTCTACTAACACATACCGCTGAAGATGGCAATTGAAGGAAGGGCTTTCTTTGCAGATTTATTTGAGGGACTGGCTCAAAGTAGGCTTTGCTCGCTTTTATAAGTTTTAACTACAAAAGTGATGTAACCTATGCTTTGTTGGTACCATCCTCTCTCTGCCAACAGGGGACATAAGGTAACAGCTTCAAAACCTGCTTGCTCTGAGTGACTCTTGGTAGAACTCTAAATGAGTTTATGTTATTAGGAATAGAGCCCTGTGTGCGTTTGTATATTATCAAGAGCAGTATACCGAGTCGAGGTATTATCACAAATGTATCTCTGAGTATGTCTAGATTATCATCAATATGGCTCTAATTTGTCTGGGTATTGGAAAAAGCAGAGAGTTGAGGCAGTCTGTATCAGAGCTCTGAGTGAGACTTGTTATTTTAAGAAGCAGAAACTTGAGCAAGTGTATATTATCCAATGAATTTCTCTTGTGTTGAACTATTATTAGAAGAAGCAGACCCATGAGTGAGCCTTTTATCCAGGGTAAGTCCCTGAGTTACTCTCAGTGATATAAACAGAAGTTCTCTGGTGTATTATTAAGAATAGGTCTTTGAATATGTGTGAATTATCTAGAGTAGAAATAAAAATGTAACAAAAAGCAAAGCTCTTAAGCAAGTCTAACTTCTACCATATCAGAGCTCTGAGTGGGAGTGCGAATATCTAGAACAGAGCAGTGAGTGACTCTGGGCATTATCGGTGCCAGATCTCTGAATGACAGGCAACCTACTGTTTCAGGGTATTATCAATATCAGCTCGTTTCTATATAATTTTAACAACGGGTCACTGTATTATCTATGAACTATCAAATATAGCTATAAGTATAATAGATCTTGTCAAGAATAAAGATATTTTAATGATAAAATATAAAAAGAAAATAGCACATCCGGTTCACACATTGTAGTTACACCAACCAGACAGAATATAAAAGGAAACTGTTAGATCTGTCAGCCTTAGGAAGGTCTTCCCACATACGTTTTACCTCAACTCCTCCATTTTTGCTGCACTTATTTTTGTGGGCCTTCGGACTCTGTGCACTTTACCACTGCTAACCAGTGCTAAAGTGCTTCCCCTAAAACATGGTTACATTGGCTTTTACCCAATTCGCATATTTAATGTATCTGTAAACTCCTTGTTGAGTGGCATACCATATACTGAGGGCCTGTAAATTAAATGTTCCTAGTGGGCCTGCGGCACGTATTGTGCCACCCACTTAAGTGGCACCTTAAAACATGCCCCTGGTCTTCCATTACAGCCTGAATGCAGTTTTGAATTACTATGTTGACTAGGCATTAAAACACCCTTGCCAAGCCTTAAACTCCCCTTTTATTACATATAAGTAACCCCTAAAGTAGGCCCTAGGTAGCCCATAGGGCAAGGTGCTGTGTCATTAAAAGGTTGGGCATGTACTTTTAAGTTTTACATGTTCTGGTGGTGAAAAACTACCAAATTCGTTTTCCACTACTGTGAGGTCTATACCTCACATGGGATAACATTGTGGATTCCTTATTATATTTAGTAAGCTGCAATTTCCAATTGGGCGCTGGAAACTATGTCATGTTTGGTGACTTTTGAAGAATTGTAGTGAAAATCACAATTTAATGGTAAAGTCGGGTTTTTGATTACAATTTTAGAAATGCCACTTTTAGAAAGTTGGCATTTTTCAGTCCTTAGCCTTTTTGTGCCTGTAGCTTGGTCTGGATCACATGACTGGATGTAACTGACAGTTAGAATTCTTCCTAGACATTCACACAATAGAGAAATTAGGTGTGCCTCAATGGGCCATCTGCTGGAAGGATGGGGGGTGGTGTTGTGGCATTGGCTGGAGTCTCTAGGGCCATGGGAACGATCACATGCTATTCTACGAGGCACACACTATGTGGTAGGAGTCAAGCCAATGGTACAGGAGGACAAGATAGGCTACATTGCCTTCATAGGGCTCATTGCACCTTATGTGCACCTGGTGAGCTTCATGCATGCGGACCTGTTTGCACCTGGTGAGCTTTGTGCATGTCAAACTATGTAAAGCAGCCTTAAATTATGGCGCAGTCATACAATATCGCCCTGGTGTTATTTTTGCTGGGGGATTGGCAGGGACTGCACCATTCTACAGGGACTACATGTCCCAACACACCTTGAGCGGCAGCCATTTTGGGAGGGGCAATGCTATAAAAGCGGCCCGCACAACACCACATTCTCATTATTCTTGATGCTGCACCCAAAGCCGGTTCCCCCACAGTGGCCCGCACAAGGAGAAAACTGCTGATGCATCTCTTGTGAGCAGCTCGTGCATCTCCAGCTGCTTCAGAACCCGAGACTGCAGTGGTTATTGGCAGGGGATTCCGAATACCCGTTGTCTTTGTTTAGACTGCAGCAAGAAAGCACTTCTAAGACCTGACGGTTCTCCCCGCTAAGCACGCTGCACTTGAGATATCGCTCATGTAAGACTTCAATCCTCCCTGATAAGAGCGCTGCAATGGTATGTCGCTTGTGAGACTTTAATTTGTCCAGAGTGCACTCGCGAGGCAGGTCCTGAGAGGAGTGACATTGTTTTAAACCAGAGACTGAGAAAAGCAAGGAAAATAGAACTGTTTGAGAATTTCGCCAATAAGCCTTATGTATAAATCGTGCCAAAACAGCTTGTGATTGAATTCTATTTGACATCTGCTTGCAGATCAAAACTATACAAACAGACAAGACCTTCCAGAATTGTTTTATGGTATGTGATGTTATGAATGAAGTATCTTTATTTGATCAAGAATGCAGTGATTGTCAGAAGGGAATACTAGATGCAGGAATTAAACTGTGTACTTTATTTCTTATGGTTTTCAATGCTGCCAACCATTCATACACAAAGAAGCATAACAGGCTTACACTCACAGGTAATGGTGCACTGAGACCCTATATATAAACATATTTAGATAAGGACAGTCCAAACAAAATTCAAACCATTCTGTTTTCAGATCTCTTTCCCTGCTGTTCACTCCGTAACACCCTTTCCCTCACCTTGCCATTCCAACAACCTGTGCTATCATAGCAAGCGGACTTGGTGGTGCCTGGAGGTGGACCTCTGAAATTCATTGCGCAAGTCTTGAGGAACGACGGTGTCCGCAACAGTTGGAACTGAGCACAGCCCCCCTTCCACCTGAAGAGCCTGTGCTCTGACTTCACACAAAGGGCTTAACGACATCACATTATTACTGCAGCCAGCTTGGAGCCAGGTAGAGGAGGCATGAAATTCCATACACTTCAAAGCCAATGTTTAAAGGCTTCTAACACCTTCCAGGACCTGGGCACCAGGGTATAAATGTAGTACCTCAGACACCAACTCTTCAGTACACTTTTGGACCTGTGGCTACTCTGCCAGGAAGAAGGACTGCTGTGCTGCTAAACGGACTGCCACTCTGCTGGACTGCTGACCTGCTGCTGCATTGCTGTGTTGCTGCCTTTCTACCTTGCTGCTCTCTTGCCTGGGGAAGAAGAACTGGACCTGCAACTTCATCTTGAACCAGGGCTACCACAGTGACTCCAAGGGCTAGTCTGCTGGCCTTCTGATCTGAGCCTCAGGGACATAAAAACGCTCCCCAGCATCCTGCACCAGCACCCGGACCCAGCTGAAGTGTGCTCCTGACCCCGAAGTGGCACCCTAGTTGTGGCACAGTTAGTGTGGCTCAGAAAGCTGAAATCAAGCTTTTGGGCTCTTCACAACATGAACAGGCCCGTTTGCACCATGACTTTGCTGCTCGCACCATGATTCAGCGCATAGCTCCGTCAGCCCCACCATTCGCACTACAGCATCGACTGCTCATGGTGACCACCAACGCGAAGCTCCAGCAACGCCAGCCACGACGCCTTGACTACTCTTCGCGCTACGTCGACAGCCTCCCGTGATGTTCTCCCTGCTCCTAGCAGCCCCCTCCATTGCAAATGGGACTTGAGAAGGTAAAACTTCAGCAGGCCTATCCTGGTGACTGTAGCCAACCTGTGCTCCAGATATCCATAGTTGGGGCTCTGTGCTTTTTGGTGCTATGTTCACTGACATCTTTAAAAAATCTTTAAAAAACAAAATTCATAACTACGGTTCTACTGATTGCATTTTTGTAGTTTTTATGTCAAATAATGTATTAAAATGTACTCTAGTTTTCTAAATTGGTTTGGGATTTTCTTGTGTTGTGTTTTTACTTTATTACTGTTTGTGTGCTATATAAATACTTTACACATTGCCTCTAAGTTAGGCCTGTCTGCTTTTTGTGCCAAGCTATCAAGGGTTAAGCACAGGTTAATTTGGTGACCTTTTGTGAATCACCCCACAAGGGATTGTGACTGTTGTTGACATCCCAGTCAAAACAACAACGCAATTTCTAACAGAGACCATCATGATTTGTAAAAATTATTATGACCTGGCTGGTTGACAGAAGTGCCAAAGATCTAATATTATCATCACCTAGACGCACTTTCAATGGAGAAGGTACTTTCTGTTAAAGACCATACACTACCAAACGCCTTTTTACCCCATTTTACTTATATATTTAGAAATAATGTGTTTCTGAATGCATCACTGTGCAAAGTTGTTGTGAGAATTATCTCTAAATATCACATCTGCACTATCCACTTGCCCTCCCTCACAAACGCTTGCGCTCAAAGGTTTTTCCCCCAGTGTTGATGCCTGCTTATTCAGAATTATTGGGATTTTTAAAACTCCTGTAATTTTTGTGAACTGACACCGCTGGCACTCACTGTGAAAATTGTTCCAGCACCACTGCTGAAAAATGAATCTGCAGTATAGAACTTATCTAGATACAAGTTGTGCCCCTTGTTCAATAAGGAAACCACAAGATAACATACAATTTTCTCACTTGTAGCTGAAGGCTCATGGCAAAAAGTTAATGAGATACTAGAGAGCATCCCAGTGCAGACTTGTAGGCTATAGGCATTGTCAGTAGAGTTTTCACATAGTAGGTACAAGTTGATACCATGTCAATCTTTCTTGTTTTGAGCTTCTACTTACACAGCAGCAGTCCCTTGAATAACTCCAGGGATTCATCCATTATGATGTTCTGTTCAGGTGTAAACATGTCTATAAACTGCCCGGGAAAGTGGTCCAGCTCAGGCTGAACTTTGAACAGATGATCAGAGTCTGGATAGTCTCTGGACAGGAGCTGTGCATCACCCCTGAAATGCAGCATGGGCTGCAGAAGCAGAAATCAACCTCTGTTTATGGCAGCAGAGAACAATCGTGTGCACCACAGTGGGTCAGGAAGCCAGTAAAAGGACACAGATGGCTTGTAAATAATCTCCATCTGGATTGTAAGGCCCTAACACTTCCTCAACTGTTGGACATTGGTTTTCGTCCAATGATGCACTTCTGAATGGGGCAGTAACCTGTCCCTGTTCTCCATCAAATACTGCTTTGCATCGAGATTTGTTTGAATAACCACCTTTCAGAGAAAACATCATCTACAAATAGACTGATAAAATTGTATTGGGGTGAAATTGTCCATATCAACAGAACAACCAGCAACTCTAGTAAAGGGCGATAGAACAGGTTGGACCCATTCGGAGCACTCAACATAAGCTGATCCTCCAATCTTGATCCAGCAGGCACAAGTGTAACTAACAGAATGTGGGTAAGCTTGAGGTACCCTTACCCGTGAAACTTCCACTTCCTGCTCAACAGACTAAGACCCTGACTCGGCAACAACAGATGTTTCAGTCATCAGAGGTATCAGATTCTTCTGAGATTTCCTCTCTAATAGAGAAATCACTGCCAGAGCCATCTCCACCCTCAACATCTCATGCTGTGTTCGTATCTCAATCCTGCATCTGAACTGGTTTCCAGAGTCAGCTCCACTGCTGCAGCAGTAGACATCATACGTGAAGCCATATCTGTGTATTGGAAGCAAAATGCGAAAAGCCCAGAAAAAGACAGAATGACAAAATATCTACTCAAGTAAAACCCCGCTATTATTTGATAAAAAAAAAAACAATCAGGCTTCTCTAAAGTAGTAGTGAAAAAATTAGAGTCATGCTGTGTTACTAAAGGCACACAATAAAAATAATAATGAAATAAAAGCAGAAAATATGCAGAAGTAACAATGAAAAGAAGTAAAAATGAACAAAATTAAACACTGTGTCCTAATCTACTTCCAATGTTGGGAATTCTCTAATTGAACACAAACACAAAAGACGTACTTACCTCCAAAAAACAACTTGCCACCAAATTTAACTTACCCCCAAAATTCACCATATTCTCATATATATGTATATTCAATGTAAGCTGCCACCACTATTTTAACAGCTGTTCATACCTTTTTCACACAGTTTCACATAAAATGGTAATATAATTAGCAAATATCTAACATTTGCTCAGTGTGCTCGTAGAGAATCAGTTTTTGACACTCCGACAAGCAATGTGAGATACTCTCACTGCCTTCCACCTCAACTCCAAAGCTTTTAATTTGTGCCCCATTATAAACACATGGAGGCAACAACTTCACAGTATTGACAGTACAAGGGACAAATGTTGAAAGAAACATTACTGAAACACTTCACTTGGAAAAAGCAAACACTTTTAGGGAATGCAGGTTGAAGTAAAAACATGAAATTTTGCAGAAAGTGATGAAGTCCCACCCACAACTTGACCATGTGGAGGGAATTCAGATCACAGTATCCCCTAAACATGGGTCATATTTGGCATGAAGCAGCAGTGAAACATACCATCTGGAAAAAGAAAACCCTAGTAGGTAATGCATGATCAAGTAAAGTGTGACATTTTGCGCCCATTGATGAACTCCCACCCACAATCTTATTACCTGGAAGGAACTCAGTTCACAGTATCATATGAACAAACAAGGATCATATGTAGCATGGAACAGTACTGAAACACACCATCCTGAAAATGCAAATACTTTAATGAGCTGCTGGATGAAGTAAATGGTTACAGGAAACTAAGATCGATATCACTTTTTGTTTGGCTGCTATTGGAAGTGAGCAGGATCAGACTGGCCTATTAGCCAGACTTGCTGTGTCAAACGGGCTGATCCGACTGATCAGTATGTGGACAGATTTTTAGGCAGGCACTGCCGGCACAGGTAAGAGCGGTGGGGGGGGGTGGGGTGTGGTGTGGGAGGGTACGTTGACAGATGACGGGGCGATGCGGCGAACGCAAGGTCAGTGGTTTTATTATTTTTTGTATTTAATTTTACCTATCCTGTTGTCTGTCGACTTACCCCCACCTCGCCCTGCCCCACCCCCACCCTACCACTCCCATCGCTCTTACCTGTGCTGGCCGCGCCTGTTTATAGAGTTGTTTTATAGTCTGATGGGCCAGACTTTACATTTGATTTACCTGACATTACCACAAACATTAGCCTGCAGCAAGCACAAATACATGATGTCTCCCATACCTTGCAAAACACCTGTATCTTTGTGTTTGGTAGTTTTATATGGCACATACTTGGCCTAAGCTGTTGGGGTGCTGCATGAAGATTATATTACGAATCTTCCATTTCACCAGGTTGAGGTACTTATTGACCTTTGATGAGATGATAACTAGGGATGAGTAGACAAATATGAGCATGTCTTATGTAGGTCTGTGCCCCACCTCTATTGTTTCATATTGCATGATGTGCAGAAGGTAGGCCTGATGTATAAACACGGTAAAGAGTTCCAGTTTCTCCTTCAAGTGCATCGAGGTCACAGGCATGACACACCACAGGTTCCTCTTTGCTGCTGAGTTGCCAGAATGATAAACTACAGGAAGCAAACAGGGAGTTAGATCCCTGATTTCTTTCTAATTATACTGCATTCTTCCTGACTCCTGAGACCAGGAGTAGCAGAGGGAGTGCTAGAGGTATCCGAGGGCAAGCCAGTAGTAGGAGCTACCCCTTAATGAAGCTCTTGCTTAGATAGGTGTGAATTCTTTACTGGCCAGAGAACTTTGTTCATATCGCAAAGGCAATTTAAATGCTTGAGCACAATCATGACTATTCCTGTGCCAGGCCATATCTGGCATCCATATACCATGGCTTTTTTCTTCTGTTCGCATGATTGGCCACAAAATACATATATATTTTTGTGTGTGTCCTGGCACATTCCTGTGCCCAATGGACAAGGAAGAAAAAATACACCTACTTTTATCCAGAAACACGAAGAATGCATTGATCTGAGATGGATGCATTCTTGTTGCTTCCGGAAGAAGGGTGTAGACAGAAACAATTTCAAATTTTATTGATGGTGGGCCAGGTAATGCCTTTTTGACAGCCCCCACCACTTGATCCACTAGTTATCCCTAGTGTTTAGAGGATGCGCTGGGCGATTGCATCCCACTGCCCGGCCCTTTACAGGACTGGAGGGGCATCACTGGAAAACAGAGAATATCAGCTTTCCAATGTGCTACCTACATTTTGTCACACTTCCCCATGAGTACAGAGACCAAGGCTCTTTTCCACCTCCTCCATACCACGGGGAAACCAGTAAGTGATTTTCTGGGTGCCTGGTCCTGCAGATGATGTGACTCTGTTGCATCAGTTGCAATATGTCACCCCTACCCCTCGACTGGAGCAGAAGAGACCTCTGTACCTGCTTCAGGGGATTTCCCAGAGGGAGAGCCACTGGAGAAGCAAGAAAAAGCAGCTGCCCCCATGCTTGGTACATTGATGTAATTTCCACGTCAACTACACCTGTTTTACAACACTGTTGAGGGGGAGCTCATGTCAATAGCACCCAAGCGGTTAAACAGACTGCCATTTGATGCAACTTAAATATAGCTATACATAGGTATTATGGACATTTCTAAATAAATAATAGTATATGTACTTTTGCAAACAAACATGGCAAGGGGATGTGCCAAAGCGTCTTTATCCTTGAGAAAGGAACCACTTTCTGCAAAAACCTATAGTTGAGTAAGAGTGAATTAATGAGTAAGTGAGTGTGTGTGAGAGGATACATCCATCAGGCCTCATCGGGGGCCAGGGGCGAGGACTATGTGCCTCAGGAAACATTGTGGCCAGGAGGCAGAGCTGCCACTTAAAGTGCTTATAAGGCACCTTTCACTCCAGTTCACGGCCCGTGTCCAGGCACATGCACGAGTGAAGACTGAGTCAAGAGTGGGCCCATCTGCACCTGTCAGAGCCCGGAGACCACCCCTCTTGGTCCTGAGACTTCTTTGATTGGCCTGCTGTCAATCCTTTAATGAGGTAAGACGTTATATTTCCCCTCCTAGGTCAAATATGGGTAAAATAAAGACGATGGTACCCAAAACAAACAAAGCAGAAGTGTCCAGGTCAACAGCCTCAATTACTAACTATTTAAACTCTGTTATGGGCGCAATAACATCTGAAATAGAGACCATTGAAGAGAGAATTGATGCACTCCAGTGGCAATCTTATCCCCTGCCATTGGAAACAAGAGTCATAATTGAAAATCCAGGAACCTACACCCGAATGGACGCTGGTAATTCTGATCTTGGAGCTACCTAAATTGCTACCTCAACTGGGGGTTTAGTCTCACAAATGCAAGGTCCAAATGGTATTATTGATATAGAAGCTGAGTTAGGGGAACACTTTATGTGTTTATTCAACCCACCCCCAAATAAAAAAAAGAGAAAAGAAGGTATGAGCAAGCCGTGTAAAAAGTTATGGACAACTCAAGATTACTCAGATCAAACCTCAGCCGATAGAACAACAAGCATCTTATAATCGAGTGTGGAGGGAGTAGCTAATGATCATAAAGACATTAATAATAAAATTGAAACTGTTGATCATGAGGTTTTAAAGAGCATTCAAATACAGGGTAAGGAAATATGTACCCAGTTCCTACAAAATGTTGAACTAATACTGACTAATTTTTGTCCAAAAATGTATTGCAAGCTGTCAGGCATAGTAGGTCAATCAGTGGCCAGGAAACACTCATCACTACCAAGTCACAATGAAACTTCATCATTTGTCTCAATGGCCACAATTGAAGCTATTTATGAAAATACTGAGAATCCTCACCATGGAGTGGTCTATCATGCCCCTGAGGGTCAATGCACAAACCAAACAGGACTTGGAACTGATTCAGGGAAATTAAGGCCTCCCCACTGCAGTGACACCCTACGTTTACCACCAGACTGCACCTCTTATATTATTGCACTGGAAGATGTAGCAACAGTTATTCCTGAATTAAAGGAGACCATTTGTTTTTATTAAAATGCAAGTTGGTGCACTGATTATGTTTAAAATTGGGCTGCCATGATGATTTCTATAAAAAGATTCTTTTAATTAGAAGAATTAGAATTCCACATAAGAAGGGCACTAAAGGAGATTATGTTGTGGTGAATTTTAAGGATCCAATATTAGTAAGGTGTTTTTTGCACGATTTATCACATTTGACTATGAATCGGGATGATATTTAAGTGCGTTCTTTAGGGTATTTCTATAGACCAACTATGCTGTATTGTTCAACTATGACTCCTATGAATCCCCTCACGTACCTCTTGAAAACGTAATCACATAACATGTAAAGCGCTCTGATGCCTTCGGGTCTAGCTAGTGCTATATAAATTAATAATAATAACAATAATAATAATAATGATGATGACATCCAATCTCCTTTATTTTCTGATCTGAGGAAAGAGGTCCAAGAGGGCACTGATATTCATTTTAATGCTCTGATAACAAATCACTTTAAGCGACTTGAGGGGCTTAATACAAATAGTTGACTACCATGCCCAAGTAATGCTGTTCAGTTTAATACTGCATTGGCCCCAGCGATAAGTGCCGGGTCTGAAGTCCTATACCTTGCTTCTCCTAAAGGAGATGCGCTCTTCTCACCCTCTCCCACCAGGCTAGGCAAGGGTTTGGAGTTTGTGTCTTGGAATATTTCAGGTGCTCGTACCAAAATATCAACCCCAGATTGGTTATCTTCTGTCCCCATCTTTGATATTATTTGTTGCCAAGAGACCTGGATGAGGGAGGATTTTCATACTGATTGTTTTTATGTTTTTTCAGCATGCTACTCCCTCACCAGCAGATAGGGCAAAGGGAGGACTGGCTACATTCATTTTGGTTAAAACTACTCTACATCAAACAGAGGTAGGCTGGTCCTCACCATATTTTGTGGTCACTTTACTCTCCCTCCAAACTTCTTTTGATATTTTATTGAAACAGTTTTACTTTAATATTTGTAATCATATGACAGGACATCTGAAAGATCAATGAGCTGGTTTTTTTAGAAACAATTTGTATAAATAGATCTCAGACTATTTTCATAATAGGGAAAGGGGATTTCAATATTTAAATTTGTGAGTTTAGTGGTCAATGTGTCTCTGGTTTTAACGAGCTGAGAAATAATGAATTGTCCCATTTTTCCCATTCAGCGTATGAAGAATCTTTAGATTAATAATGCAGTATGACCTAACTTTTTAAAATGAAATGACAGTTTCACAAATCCCTACTTTTAACAGGAATTTGAAAGGGAGTACAATTGATTTTATATTGGCTTCATCTGATCTCTGTTCGTTTTTTATAGGATTTGAAATAATTAGTAAGTTTAGTAGCAACCATAACCCCTTACTGCAGTCTGGAATATAACTGTGAATAAGGCAGGCTCATTGAGAAAGTTACCCACCCCTAGGTACTCTAAGTCCAAAGGCATAGGGTGCAATTGGATAAGGTGGACCCAGATATTTTTATTGGCAAACTTATTACTGACAATAAGGATGCCTTTTTAACGTGAGTCTGACCCACGTTGTATACAAGAAAGTTTTTAAAAATATGCTTTGCTATTTCGGAAATGTTATTGCGTAATCCAGTAGATAGTTTGATGCTACGCGTTCGGCAGCCCATAAACCGTTAAAATCATCCCTTCATTTGATCCCAAGACTCCTTCAGATGATAAAGCTTGCACACTGTGTATATAAGCACACGCTGGAAGTATGTAAGATGGAGATTCGGCTTAAGGCATGGGAATATTTAATAGAAGTAGGGAGGGTAAGGGACACCACAAGATTTTAGGAGGTTGTTAATCACTCATTCTTCTCAGATCATCCATTGCCTACGGTGGAGTCTCTAATCTCTGCTGAGTCTTGGGAAAATTATTATTCTGAAATTTTCCAAACAGAAGAGGCAGTGGCTTGTCCTTCAGCAACAGAGGTTGAAGGGTCTTTGTCTGTTCCAGAAGTACAAGCATTTTCTAGGGGTTGAGGAAATGGCCTGGGCAATACGAAGTAGTACTGCAGGAAAAACATCGGGTATTGATAGAGTCCCAATAGATATTTTTTAGACAAATACTTCTCCATGGGCCCCTTTATTAACTTATGTATTAAGAGCTGCTATAGTTGGTCCACTCAAATGGTTGTGGAGGGAATCAACTACAGTCCCGATTTTTAAGAAGGGGGTAGGAGTTTGCGTAGTTGTTATTGCTCAATTTCTTTAAATGACTCGATTTCTAACATTTTAGGACGGGTCATTTTGTCTGTCTTGGAAGCCATTCAATTTCTGTCCTAGAATTGGTACTGTGGAACAATGTTTCAATTTGTACCTTTTAGTTGGGAAATACGTTCTAGAAAAGGAAGGCGCTCTACATCTGGCCTTTATGAACCTTTCTAGTGCATTCAACATGGACAACCATTTGGCTTTTCGAAAAGCACTAAAAACCCACCTGTTCCCTCATTAGGCTTTCTGCGCTGTCTTCTGTCATTTTGACACCCTTTGACCCTTCTTTTTCTTTGCCAGGCCGGACTCATGCTGCTAGCTGCTATCATTGCTCTTAGCGCCGGGACGCCCCTTTGCTGGGGCAGCTGCGCGCTTTACAAGACATCTTAACATAACATAACATAACATAAAGCACACTAAATTATGGGACATAATGAAACAATTAGTGTTGGGAAAAGAACTGGTAATCATGATAAAAGCCATGCACTGGGAGACCTCAGTAAAGGTCCATTATGGGATTTCAGGTGCAACTACCCCATTAATCAGAACACACAGAGGTGATCGACAAGGAGGGACCCTGGCACCCTTCCTTTTTTTGCTATATATAAAAAATGTTGGTAGATTTTTATTGAAGAAGGGTACAGACATGACTGAGATGGGAGCATTTCTAATCCCCATCCTATTGTATGCTGACAACGCAGTTCTTATTTCCAGAACAGCAAATGGTCTACAGGTCAATTTTACAAAATCATTTGTTATGACTTGTTGTCTGCTAAGACAAAATTTAAGTGTTACTGGTTGGGGGCACACAGTTAGCTAGAACTAAGACTTTTAACTATTTTGGGATCTTATTTAATTTCCCCTTACCTGGACCTCTCTGTTAACTCTGAGAAACCAACAATTTAGTAAAACAATCGAGGCAGTGTTGGAATTTGCTCATAGATTACACGAAAAGACAATTAACAAATTAGTATACATTTACAAGAGCAAGTGTATCCCTGTAGGATCCTACGGGGCAGGCGTTTGGTGGTACAGTAACCAGTGCATGAAACCTGGACATTCTCCAGTGCATGAAAACAACCTTTGCTCTAGATTACTGTCAGTCCCAAGGAGTACTGCATTTGTCATGAACAGCTAGCCTAACTCATTTGGATTTGAACTTATCCCCCTTGTTAAATTAAACTTTTATCAAAAAGGAGAACACCGCTGATTCTATTAATCAAATCCTGGGGTAAGTTGGATGCAGGCCTGGTGAGAGATATTCTTGGGTACTGTTTGTTACTTGATAACCTGCACCGAATTCCATGGTTTAACTACCTAAAGAAAATATTTTATTTATTGGGAGTCCCAGAATTGTTTGACAACCCACAGAACATAACTTATAAAGACAGAATAAAATATCGATATCAGGAATATCGTTTGTCGCAAAGTAGTGAAAATGCTGATTCTTTGTCAATCATAACCAGGTACTCTATTTGCATAGCCCCAGGGCTGGAACCATATTTAACTTCTATAACAAACTCTAGCCATCATTTTTATCTGGATCGTTTAGGGTTGAGCAAAGGGCATTTTATTGTACTTTCTTTAGGACGTTGCCCCCTTGCCTCTGTGATAGTGTTTCTATACAATATCTATATAAACAGAGATTGGTAGGGAGGGATTAATATCATATTTTTATTTTTGAGTAGAGCACCTTTAATTACCCTCTCACAGTTTTTTTAAACACATCTGATTTCATAAATACAAACACACATGTATATACAATGGCACCTAGTCAAAAAACAATAAATGATTCAAAACATAAAAAAAACCTGTGAAACAAAAATACCAAAAAATATGTTAGAAACTACACACAACTGACGTTGCCAATACCCAAAACAATTATTCTTTGTGTCCACCGTTTACTCTAGGTGATCCACTCAGAGGTAGTCTAAGTTGACATGCAAGGCAAAAAGGGGAAGGTTATTTTCCTATCGCTCTTATTATGTCAACAAACATTATTTAAATCACTCTTAATATACTTCCGACTCCTCCTAGATAGATGTCGACGCGGACGCGTTTCAGCCTTAGATACTCTTCAGGCCTCTTCAGGACACATATAGGCGATATTGAAGTGACCTGTGAGTTCATTTGACCGGTGTTTACATTGATTGTTTACACCATTGCCCTTGTCCTGAAGAGGCCTGAAGAGTATCTATTTTTGGTATTTTTGTTTCACAGGTTTTTTTAATGTTTTGAATCATTTATTGTTTTTTGACTAGGTGCCATTGTATATACATGTGTGTTTGTATTTATGAAATCAGATGTGTTTAAAAAAACTGTGAGAGGGTAATTAAAGGTGCTCTACTCAAAAATAAAAATATGATATTAATCCCTCCCTACCAATCTCTGTTTATATAGATATTGTTTGATACCCAGGTAAGAGGAGGGTCATTTGGGTATACCCCGTTTATATATACTAGTGTTTCTATACAAGGCACCTGTCATTTTATGCTGTTTTGCAAATTATACACTGCACGCCATTGTTTTTATTTGGTTCCTATTCTATCCTAAGCTAATATTAGATCCTATAAGTCTACAATGGCATTTTTACAGCAATTAGAGACACTGGCTACTTGCTATGCAATTTTAGATTTTATAAGAAGTGCCATTATAATAATAAGAAAACGGTAGGAATCATGATCTCGGAGTTGCTGGGATTATTTTTAGATGAATTCTACTTCTGTCTTTTATTACAAATTTTATATACAAATAGCCAACATAAATGGGAAATATTGTGAGAGCTGAATTTGTTTTATTTTATGAATCCCTGACGACTTGGTATATGTTTTATTACATGTGTTTTGAACTTTCCATATATTATGAATTTTTTATGATTTGTACATATTTACATTACAAATATTCTTCTTACTGAAGAAGTAGACGATTGTATACATTTTCTTCTCCTTGTTTCTTTTACGGCTTTTTATGTCGAATAAAGAGTATTGATGACTGACTGGGTGAGTGTGATTTTTGTGAGAGTAGCATCATATTGAAGGCGTTTTGGTGCTAATAAAACTGCAGAGTCCAAGGCTTATAAAAAGGCACACTTCCATGTGGGTACACGCTCTTCCCTTAGCTAATAATAAGAAGAAAAAACTGCACTGGCCTTCCTGCGCTCTGTCCTTTTTTGTAGAGATGGTAGAAAGGGATAAAACGTGCTTACTGGTTTACAGAAGTTATTAGAATACCTTACAGTTCCTCTCCCTTGCCGTATCTCCGGGCGAATTTTAAACTAGTTTGTTAAGACTTAAACTCCACATTTGTGAAGAATCATGCTTTAATCAAAGTAGTTGGCCCAGGCATGTAGCCTTGACGGCTCCCAAAGAGAACTGTTAGCACCAAAGACAAAGATGAATGCAGGTGTCCTAAAAAGCCATAAAAATTGAAAGAATTGATTGCCTAGGGACTCCTTTGGTGCAGACATCTATGGTTTAATGTTTATTCGTTTTCATGTCCTTAGCTGACATAGGGCATGTATTGACAAAGCAGTGGAGCAGGTGTTTTTTAATGTGTAAAGCTGTGAGGCATGAACTTACTTCAGTGTATGAAATGTTTTATTGTTACCCGTAAAACCTGACAGCTATGGTAATAATGATGAAAACCTATCATAAATGATGTTAACATAATTCATATGGTCAAAGTTATGTGGCAGAGAAATGCTGGTAAGCATATTTGTATAGTAGTACAGTAGGCAAGTATGAGGGCACACTAAACAAAGCGGTATAAAATCAGAAACTGGTTAGATGAAGATTTGACAGACATTTTATTAAAATTCTGGTGCAACACTGTTGTTAACAGTGCTGGCAGATAAGAAAATGGGAATAAATATGGGGTAAATAACTCCTGTTATACATCATAAGGATATTGCTCAGCACCGAGAAGTCTCTGACCACATAGAGGAACAAGACAGAATGCCGAATTCCTTTGTAAGGTCAAGGAGCTCCAAGGTGACTTACAATATCTTTATAGTATATATATATATACACGGCATAGTGGACTTTATTCCGTATAATATATGGTCACAATATCACCCTTTCCACACACCGCTTAAAATCTTGGTGGTTTTTTTTCCATTCATATGGAAGCGAAAGGGTGTTTGCAGATCTGCACTATAAAAGTAGAATTAGTAGTGCAGAATGAAACTCTGCGGTGCAAAATTAAACACACCAAAAGCAGTTAGATATTTTTATAAAAAGATATTTGAATCAGTTTAATAGAAGCAAGATTTAAAAAATGCTGAGCTCCGAATGTGTACAAACATGCAAAAGAGATTTTCTTTCTCATTACCTAGAGCGTTCAAAAATAAGCATGTAGCCTTGAATATCTCCTTTCTGCTGATCACTGTTTATCTAGAAAAACTGATCAGAAGGAAAAGCCTGGTTTCTTTTTGTTTTTTAAACCAAAGTTTTAATTATGCTCTATGTCCTGCCTTTCACTTTGGCTGCTGGCAGCAGTCATTGTGACACCAGACCTCAATTGTAACAAGTTATTACAGTTAAGGAGTTACGCTATTTCTTTATTACAAATGACTAGAGATGTCACAAGTTTCTTATAGTATGAAAATTAGAGATGGGTTCTTCATACAGAGATACATGTATTGCCCTGTCTTATTGTTGAAAAGTAGACAGTCAGAATCCCATCATCATTATTGTTACCAAATTATAGTGGCCTCTAAGGGCCATGGAGTGACACAGAGAAAGCATTAACATGAGAGTCAGCCCTTTAGAATACAGGATTGGAGAGCTAACATTGTGAAAATCATAGGTTAATGGTGAATTTTAATGCAGAATAAAAACTCTCCTAGCTCCTTTTAAAGACACAGAAGGAAGGAATGTGCATCTTGCCTCCTTGAGTCATAACCCAACAGTAATACTAAAGGTAATGAAGCATCAAGCAGTCTTGAACTACAGAAAAAAACACACCTCTTACAACAGGAAATGAGGATGTACCAGTGGCATATCCACTAATAACAAGAGACAGTCCATCTTTGTGCTGATAACCATATGCTGCCCCTCCGCTTTCATTGATGCAAGTTGTGACCCAGTCTGGTATTGAAAGGGATTCACTCCTGTTTTTAGTCCGCTCCTGCCAACAACACATAACAACACCAGGTGTAAGTTACCACTGACAACAAATGCATCATAAATACCATCGTTCCAAGTGGCATCAACATTCTGCTATAATACATTATGATAACATCTCTCGAACATAGCACAAGAAATACATGTATGCCTTTCAAAACCTTTTCTTCATAAGTGTGTGAGTACCTGGAAAGATAGTCTGAAAGAGTGAGTGTCATAATCCTTGCCTCAATGTCCTCAACATAATTAAAACTTTTCATCACTGGAGCTATGGATTTTTTCACTTTATGTCCGGACCAAGGGAAAGTATTATGTAAGTTCAAAGCTTGCTCACTCCCAGAAATGCCATTTTCAACATTAGCTTAAAATAAACTACTTAAAAGGGGAGTCTGTGGACTAATCGTCACTCTCCAATATGGCTTCCACTTGGTTACGGAAAATGCTTTGCGGGACATATTGCCTCTAGCTGACTGACATTTAAAATAGGAGGTGCCAATGCCAGCCTTCACTAGACCTCATCTATTTCTTGTCGACAACAAAAATGCTGTGAAGGGTTTCCTGAATTAACTAAGCAGATGTTTCACCCATGTGGGGTGTAATTCCAGTGTCAAGATTTAGTATGCTCTCAGATATCAAACCATGCAAAGGTTAGGACAATAAAGGAAAGTCAGGTAAGAGACTGCCCACGTATTTGACCTGGTCCACCTGGAAAAGAAAAGCAGTACCTCTTCTGAGGGTAAACAGCACACTCCTACAGTAAATGAGGCACAAGAGCAAAGCCAGCACACAGAAAGTTTCTGCTTGGATAGAAACCCTTTCTAAAACCATGCCATAAAGAGATTAAGCTGCAAATTCACATTACAAGACTGACAGCTCTCTAGGAGGATAGAGAGTCAAACCATTTGCCATAATTTGCAGATTGGTGGGTGCTACCCAGCTGGACAGTCCCTCCAAGGGGATGTGCCTTTAAGTTTCTTGGCTTCAGTTAGTTATGAAGAAATTTTACCTTGGGAACAAGGCCCTCTCCTTTGGGATATAGACTTCATCCCAAACACCAGCTGGACCAACATTGCCATACATATCTTTAACTCTTAGTGGTACTGCCTACCCATGCTCATTGGAAAAGAACCTCTTTCTGGTCCAAAAGGCAGAGGATAGGCCAACTTCCTTTGAAACTCACCATGCCATGAAATGGAATGATCCCTCCCGGACCAGTTGGTGGAGTTGACCCTGGCAATCCATCTCAATTTAATGAGGATGGGGAAGAAGGATTAGAGAATCCCAAGAAGATTCCAGTAAAACTGGAGAGGAAATTTGAGCCTCCAAATGGACGTCACCAAAATCAACTTTCTCAGTACTTGGGTCTCTACCCTGGTGATCATGTCAACCCCTCTACACTTTAGGCTGCTACACTGGTAATCAAGGCAAAGGGAGGGAAGGTGTACAAGCAGTAGTTTCCCCACCACTGAAGGACGACTGTGTCCACTGCAAGAGCCTCAAGATCTTGATGCCAGCTGAAATAATTCAGTAGTTGGTGAGTCAAATGAGAGGTAAAGATATCCACTTTGGACTTTTTCAGGCCATGAGGTTTTGCAAAATTCAAGGGTTTAGCTTCCAGTTGCTGGAATCCCATAAATGCCTGGAATTCCAGTCCACCATCATGTTCCTTGAGCCCAGAAGATATTCTGTCACTACTGAAATCTGATTGTCCAGGCAGAAATGCCAAATGTCATTGGGTAAGTCCATCTGCCCCCTGAGCCATTGATGTACACAACAACCAAGATATTGTTCATTCTCAGGGGAACACAACAGCTCACTTTGAACCCTTGCTATACATTTTACTGTGAAATACCTCACAAGGAGCTCAAGGCTATTGATAGGCATTTTAGTTCTTTGGTTGTCCACTCTCCATCTCTAGAGGTTTCCCCACAATAGGCACTCCAGTCCCTCTGGATGGTATCTGACTCTAGTATGAGATCTGGAGCAGTCTAGAAAATTGTGCTTCTGTGCTAGACCTCCACGTGATATAGACCTTGCTGAAAATGTAGCTCGTATAGGGAAATCAGTTCCAAAAACTTTAGGCCTTTCCAAAGATGGGTGGCCTTTGCCCTCAGTAGAGCTCGACAACAGAGAGGTCCTGGGAAAAGGGGGGCGTGACGCGCACGCAGACAAGATGGCCGCATCTGTTTAAGCTCCGGAGAGCCTCCGTGAGGCCGTCCGGTTTTCCAGTGAACGGAGTCCTGGAAGGTTGGTTTCAATGATGTGTATCTGCAGCGGAAGGTAGCGAGGGCACGCAGGAGAATTTGCGGCGCATTTGGAGCGCTTTTGGTGCCTTTTCCAGCGGTATCTGTGTTCTCCTCAGGGTGGCGCCTAAGATGGCGGCGGCGCGAGGAACACGGGCGCATTAACCCTCACAAATTGGATGTTCCAGGGTACAGCGGTTGATAAAGTAAGAGCGCTTCGCCTGAATCATATAACACGCTGCTGCTGAAGGATAATATATGCTCTGAGGCATTTGAAGTTGAAGTCCATTCAGATGAAGTTTCTTTTAAGCAGCGCTGAGACGCTGTATGTGTAAACTGACAGTGGCTGCTTATGGGAAGTTCTGCTTGCCCTGAGGGAAACTCCAGGGGTCAAAAGAATGCGAATATTTGCAGCTTTGTTTCACCTATAAATAAAGCGCTGTTCTTTTCCGAGGCGATATGTTTCTCCTGAGGGGCAACACATTTAATATGAAGGCTCCTTGAATGTGTGCTGCTGTGCGATGTTGTTTTCTTCACCAGCTGAATATGTGGAGCATTGTTTAAAACAGGATCATCAACAACCTTTTTGCGCTTAAAATCTGACTGAAAGTTCATAATGTGTACTGCGATGATAACCTTGTCTACCAGTTTTGGAGTGGCAGAAGATTAATACCTGCTCCTTAATGAGCTGGTTTTGCTACGGTGGTTTTCTGCATCTGCACCTGTTCCTCTACCATTATCGCTGGTTGGACACTAGTCTCTCAGTGGCGCGCACTTATTTAAGTGCTCTTTAACCACGAGGTAGAGGTTGCTATCTGTCTGGACAGTGACATTTTGTAGGTTACAGTTTATGTGTTTGGTCATTGTTCTTTGTCCTCTGAGGGGCTTGCTCCGCCATATTTCCAGGTAGCGCTCTGGTGGTCTGGAACAGGGAGTGGTTGGTAGTGCTGTTTTTCTTTTCACCTACATTTGTCTTTTCCAATGGCAGATAATATGGGTCTCCCTGTAAAAGATAAGGATGCAAAAGGTGCTCTTAAGAGATCTAAACAAACGTCTCCCACGCCAGAGGTAACATCTAAGGAATCTACTACTACTTTAGACACAATACTTCTACGTCTAAATACGGTTCATGATATTGCGCAGAGTACTAAAACAAATACAGACCTACTTCAGGTTGAAGTTTCGGCGATTAGAAGTGACTTCAAAAGTTTGTCATTACGTGTTTCAAATGCAGAATCTCGCATAAGCGCAGTTGAGGACACATCTCATCAGCAGGCCAGGCAGGTACAGAATTTGGAGCGCTCTATGGCTTCTTTGCGGAGGGACCTTACAGAACAGGAAGATAGGAATCGTAGGAGTAATTTACGTATTTTTGGTCTACCAGAAGATGCGGAGAAAGGTGCTCCTTCAATGCTTGAGTTTCTGCTGGACTGGATCCCTACGGTTCTCCATATCTCCTTTCAGAAAGACTTTGAAATAGAACGTGCTCATAGAGTTCCCTCTTTTCGCCCTAAGTCCTCGCCGCATCCTAGGCCTATAGTGTTCAAGCCTTTACGACATCAACACTCAGAACTTATTTTGTCTCAGATGAGGAAGATCAAATCGATTACATGGGAAGGCCACAGGATTGCTATATCTCAGGATTTTGCTAGAGATACTGTCATCAGGAGGAAAGGTTTTTTAAACCTTCGGCGGAGGCTTTTGGACATGAACATTCCTTTTTCCTTCGCTGGTCCCTCACGATTCAGAATAACTTTTAAAGGTCGCTCTCAGATTTTTTATGAACCATCAGAGTTAACAACTTTTTTGGATAATCAATCTGAATCGCGAATGGAATCTGACTCTCCCTCAGTCTCCTCTGGTTCTTGAAAGGATCATTGCTTTTATGGCTGGACTCTAGTATTTTCTGTGCCTATTTTTCCTCTTACATGTTTTGAGGCTCCTTTTTCCTGTGGGAAGTTGGAGGTTCCCTTACTTCATCCACGGTTATGGGCCTTTCAAGTTTATCTTTATCTTTTTTCTTTTTGTGTATTAACCTTTCCTTTGCAGGTTCATCTTTCCGCTTATAACTTATAACGATATCTTTTTTGAGGGAAGGTTGATGTCAAAATAAGATTGGGCCCTTCTCTTAGTGTTCTTTATTCAAGATATATTAATTGCCTTTTGTAGGTGTGTTCCAATAACTCCGTTTTTTTATCGCATATATGCATCCCTCATGTTATTTATATATTTTTTTCCTCGTATTAATCCTTCCTTTGCAGATTTTTCTCTCCACTTATAGCTTGTAATGCTGTCTCTCTTTAAGGGAAGGTTAGAGTTCAAGTAACATGAGGCCCTTTGTTTAGTGTATTTTATTCACTTATCTAATTATTGCCCCTTATATATTGCCCATTAACTCTTTTTCCTTTGCAGGTTTTTAACTGGAGCAGTTATTGGAATTTCCATTTCTTCATTTCATTGTGTATTGATAGCTTGTGTGACGCTCTTACAGTTCTCATTATCTTGTTTCATAGCGTAATTTATTTCCTAGGTGTGGCTGAGGATTACTTTGTGGCTGCTTATCTAAACATTAACTGTTTTTTAGGTGATATGTTTATTGTGACAGTTGGATGCCCTTGTAGAATCCTTTTTTCCGCAGGCGTTAAGAATGTATTTATTTAACTCTTTTTTTAGATATTTATTTTATACTATTTGTATGATACGTAAAATGTGACTCGCTATTCAGGTTTTTATCAAATGGTAATGTTGCTGGTATACTCATTAATTCTTTCTAGTCGTCTTCCCCTTTTTTATCAATCATAAGGGTGTTCACTCATATCCTGGATTAATTTCTTATTGTAGAAATAATATAGTACATGTTAGCTAATTTGTATTTTGTCTGATGTTTATTTACACAAACATTGTGTAACCTATAATAATGAATGGATTATGTTATATACTGTTTATACTCTATCCCTTCTATGGCTAGTGGTAAACAATGGCCTCTTTGGCTGCTATTTCATGTTCCCCCATATATGGTTCTGGTCTCTTATAGACTTCCCCTGGTGGGGTTATTCTTTTTATTTTTGCAGTTTGTGTTTTTCTCCTCACCTTTTCTTTCTTTCTTCCATTTCTGTTTCTTTCTTGCTGTACTGAGTTCTTTCTTCCTACGGACTTCAGCCTTACTCTCTTACTTTTATGTGTATAAGTTTTCTTCCCGTGTCGTCCATCTCATGCAATATACATCCCTTAGTGTTTTTCATTTACTGACTTTTCTTATCTTTACTGATCTCCCTTATTCATGGCTGGCTTAAATGTGATGTCACTTAATGTGCGTGGTCTCAACCACCCAGTAAAGAGATCAAAAATTTTGGATTACTGCAAAGGCCTTTCTACTGATATTGTGTTATTGCAAGAAACTAAGATAGCATATAAGGAGGCTTTATTCTTGCGTAAGCAATGGGTTTCTGATGTGTCGTGCTCAGAGGCTTTTGGGAAGAGGAACGGGGTGGTTACTCTTATTTCTAAAAATTCGGGATTGTCCATTGTTTCGGCTGAACATGATCTTGAAGGTAGGTGGCTGCTTACGCAACTGTCTAATGGGTCATCTGATCTCTATATTATGAATATATATGTTCCCAATAGTGATGACCCCTCTTTCTGGCGAACAATAACCAAGAAGCTTTCCGAAATATCTATTAGCGATAAACTGATTGTCGGGGGAGATTTCAATCTGCCAATGGATCCTATCTTGGATAGATATTCTGCATTCCGATTCTGTCCTCCCAGGGCGCACAAACAAATGCTTAACATGTGTTCTTCCCAACGACTCATTGATGTGTGGAGAATGCATAATCCCACTGGCAGTGACTTTACCTTTTTCTCTTCTCCTCACTCTAGCTTCTCTCGCATTGATTATCTCTTGGTTCAAGCTAATATGTTGAAAAATACTACAAATGTGATAATTCACCCTATAGTTGTCTCTGATCATGCCGCAGTCTCTTTCACTCTTCTTAATCTCACAGATAGTTGTGGACTGCGTACTTGGCGTCTCAATACAGAAATCTTACAGGACGAAAAAGAGGTTGAGTTGCTTGATGCAGCTATACATACTTTTTCCGAGAGAATGAATCATCCGTGACATCTCCTGTAGTACTATGGGACGCTTTCAAATGTACCCTTAGAGGCAACATTATTCAAACTATGGCACGAAGAAACAGTATTATTAAAAAGAGCTTCTCTCGATTACAGACAATATTAAACAAAAAGAATCACTATATAGAGGTTCTAAAGATAAATTGATACTGCAAGAAATCAAAAATCTTAAATATAAGTATAATTCTATCTTGACCAAGAGGGCACACATTGGGGTACAATTACAAAAATCAAAGCGCTTGTTACTAAAAAACCGAGCAGGTAAAGTTCTGGCAGCTACTTTAAAATATCAGGACACTAATGTTCGATCAACTCAGATTACCTGTATCACAGATACTGCGGGAACTCGGAAATTCTTGACTAAAGATATTTTGGAGGTATTTCGTGATTTTTACTCCAATTTATACACCCCTGAACACCAATCTTCTTTAGCGCAGTGCCAACAATTTCTGACTTCTATTCCTACTAGTACCATTTCCGACACGGATATTGTTTCTCTAAGTAAACCGATTGAGTCCGAGGAAATTGTTCAAGCCATTAAGGCAACTAGATCAAGGAAAGCGCCAGGACCGGATGGTTTTTCTATTGAGTTTAAAAAAAAATGTAGTTCTTATCTAGTACCACGTCGTCAACAGGTCTTTGATGCCTTTGTTTCTTCTGGGAAGGTTTCGGGTTCGGCAACGGAGGCTACTATAGTGGTTATTCCCAAAGAAGGTAAGGATCATTCGGACCCCAAGAATTTCCGCCCAATCTCTTTGCTAAACATGGAAGCAAAAATGTTTGCAAAATTTTTGGCAAAACGATTGGAGTCTCATATTCCTACTCTCATTCATCCCTCCCAGACGGGTTTTGTCAAGGGAAGATTGGCTAGGGATAATATCCGTACTTTCTGCCATATCTTAGAGAAAGCTAAGGGTTCTAGTTCGCCGGCGGCAGCTATTGCGCTTGATGCCGAGAAAGCTTTCGATAAGGTCTCGTGGCCTTTTCTTCAGGCTGTACTTCAATCCCATAACCTGGGGGATGTATTTATTGGAATGGTTATGTCCTTGTATACTCAACTTAAGGCTAATATCAGAATTAATGGAATTACCTCACCCTTCTTTGATCTAGGCCAGGGCACTCGACAAGGTTGTCCATTGTCACCACTTCTTTTTTTACTGTCTATTGACCCGTTACTTCGCCTACTTAACCTTAATCAGGACATTCGGGGGTTTCAATTTGGTTCACAGCGCATTTAAACAGCTGCGTATGCGGATGATGTTCTTATCTTCTCTGAAGATATAGAAAGAGCAATTCCTGCTATTTCCACCATTATCAAACAATTTTCTCTTGTCTCAGGATATACTTTAAATAGAGACAAAACCGAAATGTTTCCTCTTAATCGGCTGTGCTTTTCTTCTCACATGGGAGATGCAGGATTTAAATGGCAGTCTGAGCGGCTTAAATATTTGGGAATTTGGTTTTCTGCGAATTTATCGGATACTATCTCTTACAATGAATCTCAGGTACTGGATAAAGTTAAAAAATTATTGGAGGCTTGGTCGCCTAAGTTCATCTCATGGTGGGGACGGCTCCAGTCATTAAAAATTATGATAACTCCTATTGTCAATTTTGTGTCATCCATGCTTCCTGTAAATCTCTCCTCTTCCTTTTTTCATGAGATAGATGTGATCACTTCTAAATTTCTCTGGAGCGACAAACGTGCTAGGATTGCATACAAACAATTAAGGAAATCTTATGATATTGGTGGTTGTAACTTCCCAGATTGGAGTTTATATCAGTCGGCGTTTTTAGCCTCTCAGGGGGCCTTATGGTTTCCTTCTGATACTAGACATATTCCACCATGGCTATGTATTGAACAACATTTGTGCTCTCCCTTACCCACCTCAGCTTTGATGACTGCGTCTATATTGACTTTTCCTTTCTCTGGACGTATCATAGCAGACACCATTTTAGCATTGAAAAGGATGGATAAGAGAGTTTCTTTACACATTCAAAATTCCAGGTGGTCTTCTTTGTGGTACAATCCCAAGATTAAGATTCAGTTGGACGCGGAGACAAGGTCATATTTGGCCAATAAAGGTGTTACATTGGTCAAGCATCTTTATAATGCTAACAATGATCCTTTGCCTTTCTCCTCGTTGGCCTCAGCCTATTGTCTTAATCCTATTGATTTCTACTCATTCCTTAAAATTAAAGTAGCTCTGTCCAAGAGTACCTTTCATCCAGATTCGCATATGGTCTCTCTCCTACAGCTTTGGGGTAAGGTAGGACATATGGCTTCTAGGATATATACATTTTTGTTCACTTCTCCGTCATCACCTTCTACGGTCACACAGCTCAAATGGATGCACCATTTTGACGCTGATATAGTCAAACATATTACATCGGATACTTGGAAAACTATTGGGAAACTTTCCCTACGGAATAAAGTTGCTCCTTCTCTGATTCAATCAAAGTTTTTTACTATCAACCTTCTACATTGGACCCCAGCTCGTCTATATACACTCAAACTTAAAGATGATGATCTTTGCTGGAATTGTAAAAGTGCTGCTGGTACTCCTCAACATATGTTTTTTGAGTGCTCCCTTCTCCATGCGTTCTGGGAATTCATTCATAAGCATTTATTATTAATTTTTGATATTCAATTTGAGCTTTCCTTTCCTTTAGTCTTGTTGGGTCCTTGGGCAGCTCCATCTCCACTTCCTTTAGATGAGTTAGATTTACAACTTTTGGATTTACTGGTATCCATAGCTGTTAAGATTATTTTGTCAGAATGGAAATAATTTAATGCCTTATCGTATCATACATGGTGGGCATGGGTATCATTTCTCCGTGGTGCTCACACTTCGGTGGAGGAGAAACATTATACTCCCTCCATTTCCTCTGGTGTCTGGAGATCGCTTGATAAATATATCCATTTAGCCTCTCAGGGCCTAGTCGCTCAGTACCCTTTTTCTACCGCTGGTTGATTTTCCCTCTTTATTTTACTACGGCTGGAGTCCCTTTCTTTCTTTCTTTCTTTCTCTCCCTTTCTTTCTCTTTTTCCATTTGTCTCTTTTCCTCTTTTCCTTTTTCCGCTTACGTTCTCTTTCTTTATTTTCTTTTGTGTGTTCATTCCTTGCTAGTTAATGTAATACAAATGAATTCACATGAATAGGTTCTTATATTCCTGCTGGTTTTAGATTTTACCCACTATTTATCATATTGCTCATATTTATGCGTTTTGTTAACTATTTATTGGTCAAGATGGCTTTTATGTATTACATGCTGTAGTACCTTAATTATTTATACTCTCTCTCTTAAATTAATAAAAATTGTTGAACAAAAAAAAAAAGAGAGGTCCTGGGAAAATCATCTGAACAGAAGAGGCTGAGAGCTCCACCAATCTGGCCAACTTTCACAGAGAGATCCTGTCTCTGGAGAGTTCCCTCTTGATCCTTACCGCCTTCTTTCCGGACCATGGTGCACCATGGCCGAGGATGAATCTGTTGCAAAAGCTAGAAATTTAAAGGACAGTTGAAGCACCAACTCTGATTTTTGTCCCATTGATGATGAATTCATGACCTTAAAGGAGGTTGGCCACACACCTCAAGTGCATTTTCATGTAAACCAGGAACTGATCCAAAAAGAGTAATTCATCAAAGTACACTATGAGCCTTAGGCCCTTGGTCCTGAGATACTCCACTAAGGGCCTGAGAAGCTTAGTTGAGAACTATGGTGCTTGTATGAAAGTGCCCTTTTTGTATGGTCACCCCCCCACCCCCACCATTTTGCTCCAATACTGATGGTTATGACTCTGAAAGTTAACTGGAGCCTGCTGCCCAGGCCCCAATGCCGTGCTCTCTCCCTAATACTGATACATGTGAATTGGCAAGGACTCTAACCGCCTTCTAAGTCCCTAGTATATGGTTCCAGTAATACCCAGGGCATGGGTGTTAAAGGGGTCACTAGGGCTTGAAGATGCACTGTTTGTGCCACCCTGAGTGACCCACGTAAACTGATGACAGCAGACCTGCCATTGCAGACTGTAGGAGTAGTGCAAACTGCTCAAACTCGACTTTGCCCTCACAATGTGTGGCAAGATCAATGCACTATTTTTAATATATGCCAGTCACCCCTAAGGAAGGCCTCCGGAGCCCAGGAGGCAGGGTGCATTATATTAAAGATGTGAGCAAATAAGTGCAAGCTTATATGTCTCTATAGTGGGTTTTTCCACCAAAGGCTACTTTAAGTGGTCAGTGGTCCATAGGACAACATTGACTGGAACTCGACCAAACTAGAGGTCAACAGCTCCATTATGGTACTGCTGAAATATATAATGTTCGGTATCAAACAATGTGCCTCCTCACCCCTGACATGATTAGCATGTCAAGGTTGATGTGGCATGCACCCAGGTGGCTACCTTAGAGGTTGCCCACCTGGCTGCCCCAGCCTTTCCTGTGCTCTTGATGGCAGTCCGCAGCTGTTGTTGCCAAGACAGGAATCTGAGCTCCTGCCAGGACTGTGCGAACTCTCTCAGGAGTGAGAAATAATGGCCTGAACAGAAAGGAGGTCACACCTCCCTCCCTGACAGGATACCTAGTGAAGTGGCACATCAAGGTGGTGGGCTTCAAAGCCTTCACCGCCTTTGATATACAACCAAACTGCCTCCCAAAGGAGAAAACAGCTCTCCCCATGCCTCCAGGCACATTTGCACGCGGGCATGCGGGAAAAACAGAAATTCAAGAGGTGTACACCCCCAGAAGGCTAGCCACATCTCTAGGGTAGGCTACCTGGTCTGTACAGCCAAGAAAGGTTTCTGTCATTTTTAGATGTGGGAGAATAGAGTGCTCTGGGTAGAAAAGGTAACACCTCCCCCCCGGATGTGGTCACCTCAGGGGTGGATTAGCCGTTGGGTCCAGTAGCCCATTGGTCACTTGCACCCACACTAGGATTTAAGGGGCACCACTGACACCAGATCCTCAGATCTAATCTGACTGGCAACAAGGGTCACAGAAGAGAGCTGAGTCTGTGACAACAGGAGCTGTACAAACCAAAGGTGTGATGCTCTACACCTGTGGCAACCTTCCTGGAACTGCACATCCGCGACTCATCCCAGACCAAAGACTGGTTCCCCCAAATAGAGGGGCCCCTTTGAGAGCCTAAGGCTACTCCAGACTCCCCAGAACTAGTTTGACTAGTCCCCTTCACACTGTTGGTAAAAATAACGTACCGGATCCAAAGAATCGCTGGCCATCGGGCCCTCCAAGAAGAGTGAGGGTTAGAGAAAGGGATGTGGAGCAGAGGTGTCTGGTGAGCTGATGGAAGTTCAGGCGGTGCTTCAAGTAGGTGGAACCACAGTTGTGTACGGCCTTGTAAACATGGGTCAGGAACTTGAACTTGCATCATTTCTGTACAGGGAGCCAGTAGAGTTTCCTGAGGTAGGGGGTGATGTGAGTTTGTCTAGGGAGATCTAGGACAAGTCTGGCTGTGGCGTTCTGTATGGTCTGCAGCCAGAGGAGCAGGTGAGCTGCAATCCCTGTGTAGAGAGCGTTGCCGTAGTGCAGTCGGGTGGAGATGAGAGCCTGGGTGATGGTGCATCTTGAGCTTTGGGGTAGCCATTTGAATATTTTACGAAGCATGCAGAGGATGAAGAAGCAGGAGGAGACAGAGTTGACCTGAGTCGTCATGGTGAGGATGATGCCTAGCCCAGATTGAAGACAATGGGGAAGAACGTGAAGACCAAAACTCTCCACCCTTTCCCAGACCCCCTTCACCAGTGGGATGTTAAAGCCGTCTTTCTAGCAGACCCCCTATTGGAAAGGTGGTAGTAAGCTTTGAGGAAGCGCTTGACCTCCTCTCACTAGAGGACAGAAAATGTGAACTGGAGGAAAGAGAGACTAACCCTTGGAGAAGGAAGGGTCAAGATGGGCTTAAATCCCAAAGATAATGGTGGCAGCAACTTCAATGGGTAAAAAGAGGAAACCTTTGACCCTAAGATCCCCAATGGGATTGTCCACAAGTTTAGTAATGGTGATGACATCCACAAGTGGTTTGCAGCTTTTGAGAGGGCTTGCAAAATGAGAAGGATAGGTCATCAATACTGGGGCTCTCTACTGTGTAGTTATTCTCAGTGAATTGCAGAGATAGACTTCTGACCCTCAATGAGGATGTAGCTGAGTCTGATCAGCATATAAAGGCATAGAAGGATTTAAACTCACCACAGAGGAATAAGGTTTGAAGTTTAGGGACACCCATAAAGGTCAAACCCAGACAAGAGTGAACTTTGTGAACTCTTCAGTCAAAGCACTAAAAGGCTTGATAAAAAGGCAATGAGGTGGACACTAATGATGGCCTATATAATTTAATTATGAAAGAGCCCATTTTACCATTTGTACCATAGAGAAATTGCATCAACTTTTGGTGGATTCTAAGTTGTCTTCTCCCAGAGAGCTGGGGAGGATAGCTGACAAATGGGTCAGAACCAGGGTGTCCAGAAAACCCATGGTGGGAGTGACCAGAAAAAGGATGCTAAGACTTCTTAGCAGGGTGGTGAGCAACAACAAAGAAAAAAAGGAGGAGCTCCTAAAAGACCCCCAATATTCTTCTCAGAAGGGTGAGCCCGAGTGTTGTCCTAGACCAAAGGCAAGGGATATCAGGGTAAGAACTGGGACCCAGTAAAGACTTCTGGAGTATGTCATGACTGTCATCAGCCAGGACATAAGAGAGGAGATGCAGCATGCTCCAAAAAGTCCCCCAGTGGTGGACAATCCAAGGGATTGGCTACCATAGAGGTGGAGAATGGAAGTGTACTCTGGAGAGGCCAGACATTACACTGAGGCTAGGTTAGTTTCCCTGGGTGGGGTGGGTATTGAAAACCTGGCTGTCTTACCTCCCAGCTTGCAGAAGTATAGACAAAGGCCAAATATCAATAACACTGAGGTGGAAGCTCTGAGGCATACAGGTGGTGGCAGCAAAAGATACCTGATGTTAGTCACTAGGTTACCAGTGCTAACAATGAGAGTAACCTCCATCCAATGGCCTTGGTAAGCTTAGAGTGGGGAGGGGTTACTGGCTCAAAGAAGGTGGTTGTGTCCCCTGCAATCCTAGTGGAGTGTCTGTTGGGAAATTATCTGGAAATATCTGCTTGGGCAGAAGTGGAAAGAAGGGCTCATGCAGAAATGCTGTGTCTCCCTGGGTGTGTGTGTGCTACCACAAGAGCACAAGCAGCACATCAGGGAAGTCATGGGAGCTTGGAGCCTGAAATAATGGACCAAGGCTCCTAAAGCAAGAGAAAGGGCAAGACGTCTGCTAAGGCAGTTTCAAAGAGGTCCCATGACCAGGGGGAGAGTTCTCCTGAGGAAGATGCCCTGGTGCCAGAGGAGGGAACTCCAAAGAGGACCTATGCCAGGGGCAAAATACATTCCCAACACTTGAAGGCCTTAGGCAGAAAGCTGCAAGGCAAGAAGAGGGAGATGTAATTGGCACCCACAGGGTCTACTGGGAAGATGGGATTCTGTACACTGAGGCCAGGGACCCCACACGAGGGGCAGCCAGTAGAGTAGTGGCTCCCCAAGTATACAGAAAATTGATTCTGACCTTAGCACATGGCATCCCACTAGCTGGACATCTGGGACAAACCAAAACCTGGGAGAGGTTGGTTCCCCATTTTATCAGCCCCTGATGTCTGTAAGCATGAAGGTGTTTTGTCGCTCGTTTGTCACCTGTCAAGCCAGTGGCAAGACAGGGACACAACCAAAGGCTCCCTTAATTCCACTTCCAGTGGTTGGGACTACCTTTGAGAGAAGCATATCTAGATCATATAGCTGTTTTTAGTTCCACCTGGGAGGATCGCCTGGTCCACCTAAGGGAGGTTTTACAGGCCCTGCAGCAGGCAGGCCTGACTATCAAGGCCAGTAAGTGGCAGATAGGGCTGAGTTCTATTGTTTACTTGGGCCACCTTGTAGGTGGAGGCCAAGTGCAACCTCTCCAACCCAAGATCCAAACCATTCTGGAGTAGGAGGCTCCCAAAACCCAGACTTAAGTCAGGGCTTTGCTTGGCTTGACTGGGTACTAAAGGAGTTTTGTGACGGGGTATGGGACCATTGTGGCCCCACTCACTGAACCTACCTCCAAAAAGCTGTCTAAGAATGTCATCTAGACCGCAGGATGCCAAAAGGCCTTTGACACCCTGAAAGAGGCTATGTGCTCAGCACCTGTACTGAAGGCACCAGACTATGGAAAGGAGTTCATTGTCCAAACAGATGCTTCTGAACATGGGATTGAGGGCAAGCAGGGGAGCAGAGCACAGTAGATCTCCAACAGGGATAGACCTTTGATGAAAGTGTGACTACAAGGCCTCGCCCTCTAAGCTCCTCATTGGGAGCTAACGCCCTGTTTATCTCGGGGTAATTCCTCTAGGAAAACAGTGGCAGGTATTAGACTTGCCACTTTAAAAAAAAAAAATTCTAGTGTGATACATGTTAATTGCATGACCACTTCGCAATCACGTCTTTGGGTGAAGTGACCTCTACGCATCCCACCCTGACGAAAGCCCAGGCCAATTAAATAGGCCAATAGCAAGGGGTGAAACATGTTGGTGTTTAGTTTAGGGTCATAGGACCATCATATCCTCCCACCCTATCATAGTCAGTTTTTAACCTTCCCTCCCTCTCCATCAACAAAGGATACTTTAGGAGCGGGAGAGGAATTTTATCTTAACGATACGCCCCCATACACAATATCTTTATAAGTGCTCCCTGAAATAAGGTTGAGCCCACCCTGGCCTTTAGGAGCTGGGGTGAGCCCAATGATGAAGCATGTCACTATTAGAGTGAGTGAGGGCTATAATAAGAAAAGGGTCTTCCTCCCTTTCCACCCTTGAGTCAAGGGGGGTTAACAGAACTAGGGATATTTAGACCTGATTAGGTGTTTTCCTTCACCTAATACACTCCATCCTTCATGTGTTGTTTCTTTCCCCTCTCCTACCTGCCATAAGGGACCATCTTGGTTCCAGGAGGGAGATTTATTCGTTATATCAAGTATTGTTGCGGGGATTCTGCACATATACAGAGCTATGCACAGGAAAATAGGACCTCGGTGTATAGTGGTGTACCAACCATGCACCTTAGTACCCACAATCCCAATCCGATTAGCTTTAGCGTCTCATTCGTTCTCCGTACTACAGCGAAGCTACCAATGATTAGACATCCCAGAACACGGTCTCTCTCAGGACTCGTGGGAGCAAGAACACTCTTTCATCACTCACTCATACTTGTCTACAACGTGCGTAATAAGAGACACAGTATAGTTTAAAATGTTTATTTCAACTATCGTGCTCTAAGATAAAGTACACGTGCCAGTACTATCAGCATAATGCATAATGATAAAAGAATAAGCATGGTTACAATTCCATAGAATACAAACGGGGACAGCATTTTATAAAGACAGTGGATATAGGGCTAAATGGCCTTACCACCCTCCCCGTGCTATTAACTAGTTTATTATAAAAATAGAAGACCTCTGGGCTTTGTCAGGCGGACCCCCATACCTCAATATCTAGATGCAAGGTTTACATCATCAGACAAGCACAGCTCTTCTCCCTGGAAAGGTTTTTCTCCAAGTGCCACCAAAAGGGAGATCACAATATTAAAAACACACACATTTTTCCAGTGCAGCTGTATTTCGTGTTATGCCTAAGTGCGAGGGGCTGACCAGATCAGCAACAACAAGGGATGTTGTTTTTCGACCTTGTACATGGTGTGCAGACGAAACCCACAAGGAACAGGAGAAAAGGTGAAAGGCAAAAAGGCAGACAGTTCTAATATAGCCGGGCACAAGCAGAGTCTAGAAAAACAAAGTCACAGAGTAACGTGTGCAAAAAAAAAGCATCATGGCAGCCAGGCCTAAGCTAACTTAGCATTGTAGACTATGAGGCGACAAACCACACTACAGTATACATAGGGAGGATATATCCCTTCCCACCTCCGCTGTGAGGACCTCTCCACCCTCTCGAGACCCTACCAGGGCCCCGAACTTTGTGATACAGATTGGGAGAGAGTTGTCACAAGTGATGAGGGCCAAGATGAACCAGTTGCCTATATCAGCAGGCGACTCCTCCCTAGATAGTAGCAATTGAGAGGGAAGCCTTTTCTGTGGTTTGGTCCCTGAAGAAGCTGAGACCATACTTGTTTGGGACTCACTTCAAGGTTCAAACTGACCACATGCCTCTCAGATGGCTGCTGCAGATGAGGGGATAGAACCCCAAATTGCTGAGATGCTCCATTTCCCTACAGGGTATGGACTTTACAGTGAAACAGAGAGCAGGGACTGAACCTGCCAATGCAGATGACCTTCCCAGGTTTTTCCACTTAGACAATGAGAACTATCAGGGGAATGGGTAGTTGGCCATCAACGTTTGTCTGGGAGAGGGGTCATGTAGGAAAGTGGCCTTTTTGTACCCCCCTCCACATTTTGCTCCAATACTGATTTTTAGAACTCTGAAAGAGCACTGGAGCCTGCTGCCCAGACCCCAGTGCCAGTGCTCTCTCCCTAAAACTGATACATGTGAATTGTCAACCCCAATTGGCAAGGACTTTAACCCCTTTAAAAGTCCCTTGTATATGGTGCCAGTGGTACACAGGGCATGGGTGTTAAAGGAGTCACCAGGGCCTGCAGCACTGCTTGTGCCATCCTCAGTGATCCAAGTAAACTGATGACAGCAGTCCTATGTTTGCAGACTGCAGCAGCAGTGCAAACTGCTGGAACTCGACTTTGCCCTCAACATGTGTGGAAAGGTCAATGCACTAGTTTTAATATATGCCAATCGCCCCTAAGGAAGGCCTCCTGAGCCCAGGAGGCAAGATGTGTTATTGTTAGAAATGGGGGTCTCTAGTTGGCAGAGGTGGGTACCTTTGACCAAGTAGGGACCCTTGCTTCTAGTCAGGGTAAGGGGGCTACACTCCTAAAACAACCCCTGCTCACCCCCTTGGTAGCTTGGCATGAGCAGGCAGGCTTATCTCAGAGGCAGTGTGTAAAGCATTTGTGAACACATACAGTAATACAGTGAAAACACTACAAATGGACACCACACAAGTTTAGAAAAATAAGTAATCTTTATCTAGACTTAACACAAGACCAAACGACAAAAATCCACAATACAGTATTCAAAAATATGACTTTCAAATGGTAGAAATAGCTTAGTTCAATGTAGATGGTAAATGCAACACTTTACTCTCAAAGTACCTTGGATGCGTAACGCAACATAAACAAAAGGGTCGCAGGGAAGGTGATGCGTCGGTTCCTTGCTTCGGGGAGGTGATGCGTCGGTTCCTTACTGCAGCGCAGGGGAGGTGATGCGTCGGTTAATTACCGAAGAGGAGGTGATGCGTCCGTTTCTTACTGTGATCCGGTGCGATGCGACAAGATGGCGCCTCGATGCGGCGATCCGGTGCGATGCGACAAAATGGCGTCTTTGATGCGATAACTTGGATGCGATGCATGCACGCCCGGCGGCCGTGTGGCGAACTCGATGGTTTCTTGAGCCGCGACAGGCCCTGCGACACGCTTCTCCGGGGATGCGACGGCGACCTCTGCGGTGGCGGCACGCTTCTCCGGTGATGTGACGCGCTTCTTCGGCGATGCGAACGGCAAACTGCTGCGACGGCGACACGCTTCTTTGGCGATGCGACGGCAACAGCTGCGGCGGCGACACGCTTCTTCCTCATTGCGTCGCGCTTCCAGCTCCCAGCGACACGCAGTCTCTAGAGGGCCCAAACCAACAGCAGGCACCTCTCTGCAGGTAGAATTCCCAGCAAGGAAATTCAGGGGGAGCTGGGGGTGAAGTCTTTGTGTCCCTGAGACTTCAGAACAGGAGGCAAGCTCAGCTTCAAGCCCTTGGAGATCTTCCTCAAGATGATTAAAGTACACACAAAGTTCCTTTTCTCCTTTCCTTGGCAATAAGTAACCACTGCAGGCCAACCCCAAACAGCAAACAGCACAGGGGCAGTCTCTTCCTTCAGCTTCCTTGGTTTCTCTCCTTGGCAAAGGTTCGTCTTGATTCCCAGAAGTGATCTAAAGTTCTGGGGTTTGGGTCCCAATATTTATACTACTAAATCCTTTGTTCTCTGAAGGCAGAGAGTGTCTGTACCTAGTCAAAACCAGTTCTGTCCTCCCTGGTGCAGCTTCCTGGCAGGAGGGGGAGACAGCATTGTTGAAAGCAGACCTGGCCCAGGTAGCTGAAAGGAAAACTCCTCCCCCTACTATTTATTCTATGAAGGCTCAGGCAAGTGAAAGGAAATCTCCTCCCCCTACTCTCTATTCAATGTGGGCTCTATTCAGCCCAGCCCTGACTCATCAGACTTTATTTTCCTATCTTGTTCCTTGGGTCAGTTATGTTTATAAGATGTTATAATCAAACTGCCCATTCTGGCATATGGGAACAGATAGCCTTGCAATAGTGAAAAACGAAATTGGCTGTAATTCACTATCAGGACATGCCACACACAGCAGGGCATGTCCTACCTTTCACACACAATGCACCCTGCCCACAGGGTTACCTTGGGCCTACCTTAGGGGTGACTAACATGCAGAAAAGGGAAGGTTTAGGGACTGGCAAGTGGGTGCACTTACCAAGTCGACTTGGCAGTCCCAGACTGCACACAGGCTCTGCAATGGCAAGCCTGAGCCACATTTTACAAGCTGGTTCTGTGGGTGGCACAACCAGTGCAGGCTCTGGGCACACATGGTGCACTGTACTAGGGTCTGACAAGTAAATCAAATGGCCAATCATGGAGTCACTAATCCATTACAACAATTTACAATAGGGAGCACTTGCACTTTGGCACTGAATAGTAGTAGCGAAGTGCCCAAAGCATCTAGACCAGCAAAAACACAGCAAAAACATAGGAGGCAACAGCAAAAAATGGAAGGGAGACCCACGCCAATGGTGCCAGGTCTAACAGGTATATTAAAGGTGTGGGCATATAAGTCCAAGCTTATATGTTCCTCTAGTGACCTTTTCCATTAAAGGCTACTATAAGTGGTCCATAGGATAACATGGGCTGGCACCCGGGCAAACTTGAGGTCACCAGCTCCCTTATGGTACTACCGAAATATGTCGTGTTTAGTATCAAACAATGTGCCCCCTCACCCCTGACATGATTAATATGTCGAGGGCAATGTGGCATGCACCCACGTGGCTACCTTGGAGATTGCCTACCTGGTTGCCCCAGCCTTTCCTGTGCTCTGGCTGGCTCACAGCTGCTGTCACTAAGACAGGAATCTGATCCCCTGCCAGGAGGTGTGAACTCTCCCAGGAATCAGAAACAATGGCCTGGATGGGAAGGAGGTCACACCTTCCTCCCTGACAGGGTGGCTAGTGAAGTGGCACATCAAGGAGGTGAGCTTCAAAGCCTTCACTGCCAGTGATATGCAAGCAGGCTGCCTCCCAAAGGAGGACACAGCCCTCCCCATTCCCCCAGGTGCATTTGCACTTGGGCAGATGGGAAAAATATGCAGTCAAGAGGTGTACACCCCCAGAAGACTGGCTACACCTCTAGGGTAGGCTAACTGAACTGTACAGCTAAGAAAGGTTTCTGCCATTTTTAGAAGTGGTAGAATAGAAGGTTCTGGGTAGAAAAGGTGACACAGCCCCCCGGGTGTGGTCACCATTGGGGCTGGTAGCCCATTGGCCACTTGCACCCACACCCCTAACACTATAAAATCTAAGAATTTAGGGGCACCACTGACACCAGAACCTCAGCTCTGATCTGGCTTGCTACAGGAGACACAGAAGAGACCCGAGACTGCAACAACAGGAGCTGCACAAACCAAAGGCATGCAACTTTGCACCTGTGGCAACCTTCCTGGAACTGCACGACTGAAATTCATCCTGGAGCAAAGACCGATTCCCCCAGACAGAGGGGCCCCTTTGAGAGCCAAAGGCAATTCCAGATTCACCTGACTAATGGCACTAGTCCCCTGCACACTGCAGGTATGTACCGGAACCAAAAAATTGCTGGCCATCGGGCCCTCCGAGGGATTACCCAAAAGTAGATGGTCCAGTGCATTGTGGGAAATGAAGTCGTGACCTACAGCAAGTTTCAGGCAGCTACCATTTTCCACCTGGACCTCCAGGCGTCGAAACAACGTCTTGCTGACCTTACTGCTGCCAAGGCTTGTTGGTGGCCAGTCCGGTTACCACCACCTTTATTCGACACTGCATCTTGAGGGAACACTGCAATACCTTCATCTGACTCTGACAGTGGCCTAGTTCTTTACTTTTTGCACCCCTTTCCTCACCAGCACAGTGTAAGCGGTAAAACCCTCTCCCCTGCTCCCCTGCTGCTGCTTCCTCACCACAGACAGCCAGGACAAATCGGCACCAGGGCTCCTCGAGCCAGGTAAAATTGAACTGACCTCCAGTTGTACTGATCTGATTTACTTCATTTTGGTGTCTAAATTTATATAAGAATCTGCTTTATTTATATAAACTGATGTCAGATTTCTTTTGAGTCGTATCAATTACTTATCGTCCTGATATGTTTAACACATGTTCCTCTAGTAAAGCCTGACTGCTCTTTGCAACTCTATCAGGACTGAGCTAAGGATTTATTATTGTGAATCCAAGGACCATCTTTGCATAGTGAATACTAACGAGCATCACTACATAATACTCCACCTTCCTACAGTGCTGATGACAGGCTGAAGGGGAGAACACTGAACTTGAACACCTGATTGTGCCTTTGGAAGTGAATGGAATGGCAAATAGAACTGAAGATGAGAAATGTAAGGTAGGCTTCTTTGGGGTCCAAAGTGACTATTGAGCCATTTGGAAGCAGGACAGCCCTCAGCAATCAATGCCCCCTATATTGAAAGGCATATAAATCAAGCACTTAAACTTCTTATGGTTGATTACTAAAAGTAAATCATTCTTCTTCTTTACCAGGAAGAAATTACTCAAAAAGCCTCTTAGATGGAGGGAGGAAGTCACTCATTTGACCTCTAGCTCTGAGACATCTGAACCCCGCAGCTCACATTGATCCTGTTAAAAGTCTAATCTAATGGGTGTGGACACCACCATTTTTTCGGGAAACTTAAAACTCTGGAGCTTATTTGCAAGTCCCTTGTGGCACATTTGTGTTGCCAGGGCTTCATAGGTGCAGTGTGCAGACCCATATCTATGAGCTCACGCAAAGCCACTTCCCGTTGCTTTTCATGGCCTTGTAGATATGGAGCAAGGCAAAGCAGTACAAGTCACTGGTTTGCCTTACTCTGAGCCAAAGAGGCATTCCATGGGCTTCGCAGTGGGTGTTCCCATGCAACGCCCATGGAGTTTGACACATTCCTAGATTCGCAACATTGCATAAATCTGGGAATGCGATAAAGACGTGCAGCATTCTGCAGCACACATAGAAAGAGGAAAACACCTCTTAGGATTGTTCTTGTGCAGGGAGGTACCCCTTCCTGCACCAAAACAATCCTGCCAACAACGCAGACATCCTTGCGCCATGCAAAGTGCGTGGTGGCGCTAGATGAAAGAACAGGAATACACCAGATCTTGTAAAAAAGGTGCATTCCTGCCCTTTCGAATTAGCAAAGGGTAGTGTAGCAAAAAGCCTTGCAGCGCTGCCCTACACCAATTTCTTGAAAATAAGCCCCTAAATGTGGTAGTCCACCACTGTTTGCAGTACCTAGGAATCCTAAGTCATCATGTACCAAGAAGACAGAAATTACACCTATCTCCCTCCATTCTTGAGATGGTCACTCTGAGATTGCAAGTTCTCCAAACTTGGGGTCCATTTAATTAGGAGGAAGCATCTGCACTCTGTGGATAGGATGCAATTGGTAATGCCCAGAAAGCAAGTCACCCATTGTGCCCAGTGTACGTGTTGTGCCCAGCCTGACAGAATCTCTGGTGAAATCAGGCTGCAGAAGGCCTTACCTTCCTCTGTTATACTGCAGATATTTTTCAGGGTCCAGATGTTCTCCAGAAGCTGGTATTTGCAAGGAATATATTGATGTTACAATGCATACCATTACAACTCATACTTTTACAACTCGGATTTTACAACGCGACTACCATTACAACGCATGGTTTTACAACGCAAGCCATTACAATGCATGTTCATAGGGATACACTGAAACTGCAATTACAACGCATACCATTACTAGGTATAATAATACAACACATACCATTACAACGCATATTAATTCTCCTATCTTAAAGTATAAGTAATGTTACTGAAAAAAATATTTAATAATTGAAAAATTATTTTATCTCAAAATTAAAAAATATATACTTTTGTATGTATAGAAATGTTCTTGGATAAACATCACATTTTACACAAAACATACTACACTCGGTGGCAAAAGCATCATCCACATACAAAGCAGAAGAGGTGTCCTTCCACTATTCCACTACAGCAGCCGACCCATCATCTACTCAAAATGGCTGCCATTCTGAAACGGAATGTATAAACCAAGATTTCACACACAACATAATAAATATACATTTTGTCAGGTTCTTAATCACTCGGAAAAATCCTTTTCTAAACATATTTTCTTTTAAATTTCTAACAAACGTATAAATTAAGCCAACCACTATTTTGTGCTCAGTGGTGCACTGACTTCTCTGGTAACCACACGCATCTGGAGTAAGAGGAGAAAACTGCCATCTTGGACTTCAAACACTGCCATCTATTGCCAGAAGTAAGTGTAAGTTGAAAACGAAACACACTTAGATAGAAAACAATTAATTGACAAACCTAAAAATATGTTTACATTTTTAATATATTCACAAAACTTGAAAAAAAAGATCCAGCAATACAATACTCATATTCTGTCAAAAGTAAATGTATTTTTTAAATGATTTTGATTTAAATTTCAGTGAAAAAACCCAAAGTCATAAATTAAATGTTAATTTTGGAAACATTCACAGACTTTGACCACAGACATACAACAATCAAAATTGAAACAAATTTCAGAGGAAATTCTTGTGTAATAATACTGTAAAGTGTTTGTATTACAAAACAAAATTATATTTCCAGTTTTAAATAGATACATTATCTTGGGGAACATGCTGGTTAGTACTTTGAGCCAAAATTACTATTCTACCTCTGCTGGATGCGCGCCTTTGTGAAGGTGTTGGACAGTGGTGGAGGCAAAATTACTATTTTAACTCCGCCGGGTGCTTGCATCAGGGAAGGTGCTGATCAGTGGTGGGGGCAAAGTTACTATTTTAACTTCGCCGGGTGCTTGCATCAGGGAAGGTGCTGGTCAGTGGTGGGGGCAAAATTACTACTCTAACTCTACCGGGTGCTTGCCTCAGGGAAGGTGCTGGTCAGTGGTGGGGGGCAAAATTTATATTCTAACTCTGCCGGGTGCTTGCCTCAGGGAAGATGCTGGTCACTGCTGTGAGGCAAAATTACTATTCTCACTCCGCAGGATGCTTACCTCAGGAAAGTGCTGATCACTGGTGTTGGACAAAATAAATAATCTAACTCCACAGGGTGCTTTCCTCCGGGACGGTGCTGGTCAGTGGTGGGGGGGAAAAATTGCTATTCTAATTCCACCGGGTGCTTGCCTCAGGGAAGGTGCTGGTCATTGGTGGGGGAAAAATTATTATTCTATCTCCACCGGGTGCTTACCAAAGGGACGGTGCTGGTCAGTGGTGGGGAGCAAAATTACTATTCTAACTCCACTGGGTGCTTACCTCAGGAAAGGTGCGGGTCAGTGGTGGGAAGCAAAATTACTATTCTAATTCCGCAGGGTGCTTGCCTTAGGGAAGGTGCTGGTCATTGGTGGGGGTAAAATTATTATTCTAACTACGACGGGTGCTAGCCTCAGGGAAGGTGCTGGTCAGTGGTAGGGGGCAGAATTACTATTCTAATTCTGCCAGTTGCTTGCCTCAGGGAAGGTGTTGATCAGTTCTTGCTTTAATAAATGTAAATGATAGAAAATTAAATGTACAGTCATTATCCGTTTTTTTGCATAGCCTAATAAAGAGAAAACAATCATCTGGACTGCAAAACATCATCTCCAGCAGTAATTCAACAACCAGAAGGCCTTTCACAGGTGAAATAGTTGGAAAACCTAATGTTGCAACAAACACTAACAAAAACATTTCTTTTTACAAAGCCAAAAGCTTAGCAGACATCAATCATTAAAAATCCACTATTCGTTTTAGACCATACCAACATCACCCAGAAGGGAGAAAACTGAAATGCACAAAAACACCCAAAGATACAATTCTGTACCAGCAAAAAGACACACAAGCAACCAAAGGAACCTAACTAAGGTGAGGCAAACAACTTTAACTATATGAAATGCCTCTTTTTCTTATAACAGGAATCAACTACATACCATGTTAGAAAATCACAGCTCACAAAATCCAAATGAAACAATATAACAAAGATCATGTTCTTCAAAAACTCAACTGCGAACTAAATAATTATTAACCAGTTTTTGTGCAGGTTCAAAACAATTAACAATATCAAATTCCAAAAGCACATATTAACAGCAATACATTATAAAAAATGTTTTCTGAAATGTCACTAGTCAAACATGTATAACTAACAAATATTTCTTTGCAGATTAAACGTTCATTTAAAAACATATAACTCAAAAACTCTTTTCGCCCCTTCTTTTACAGACATTTCCAAAATGGCATCAGCAAGACAAGCTACTTATGTAAAATACCAAAGAGGATATCGACTCCTAAAAGACGGTGGCTACCTTTATTGTAAAGAGAGATTAACTGAGCCCAGGAATCATTGGAGGTGTGTGCAGTATTACTCATCCCATTGCACAGGCAGGTTACTCTTGGGGACACTGTTGAAAGGACCACAGAGCATAACCACTCTGCCTCTGAAATGGAGATTGAGGTTAGAGAAATCAAATGAAAGAACTTGCATCCACCTCCAATGAACCTTGGCACAGTTTTGAGGGAGGTATTCCAAACCATTCCTATGCATGTAGCAAGTTTTATGCCCACAATTCCTAATTTACGCAGAATTATCCAAAGGAAAAAACAGGCAAGTAACCCCCAACATATGACACCCAAAACATTCACCGAGATTAACATTCCTCCTGAACTAACTGTTACGGTTACTAATGAAACCTTTTTTTGCATGACAACAAAAACCCTAAGAAAAGGGTACTAATCTTTAGCACACCCCATAACCTTGTAAAATTGGAGACTAGTGATATTTGGATGATTGATGGGATGTTTAAATCCACACCCCATCCATTCACCCATATATACACTATTCATGCCTACATTAATAACACTGTAGTTCCCTTAGTATACAGTTTACTCCCTGATAAGCAAACCTCAAAACACACTGAATTTTTAGCAGTGGTAAAATCTAAAGCACAATAAAAGTCCTAGAAAAGTGATAAATGATTTTGAATTTCCTATGATTAACACCATCACCAAAATGTATGCAGATACCCAAATTCAAGGATGTTTTTTTCACTATGCACTGGCATATTGATGATAAATTCAATCAATCAATCAATCAATCAATCAATCAGGGGTTTGTTAAAGCGCGACTACTCACCCGTAAGGGTCTCAAGGCACTAGGGGTGGGGGGGTGGGGTGCAGGTTCCATTCCATCAAGGAGGGGGTCTGTCAAAGAGCCAGGTTTTGAGGTTTCTTGTGAAGATGGGGAGCGATGTTGTCTGTCTGAGGTGGAGCGGAAGGGCGTTCCATGCTTTGGCTGCGAGGAAGGAGAAGGAGCGGCCTCCCGATCTGGTCTTTCTGGTGTGGGGGACCATGGCATAGGAGAGCTGGGCTGATCGTAGGGTCCTTTGGGGTGCATGGAAATTGAGTCGGCTGTTCAGGTATGCTGGTCCGGTGCCGTGGAGGGCCTTGTGTGCGTGGGTGAGTATCTTGAAGGTGATTCTCGCCTCGATGGGGAGCCAGTGGAGTGTGCGCAGGTGCTGGGAGATGTGGCAGTGTTTTGGCAGGTTGAAGACCAGTCTTGCGGCGGCGTTCTGGATGTTCTGTAGCTTGCGGGTGAGGTTTCTGTTTATTCCGGCGTAGAGTGCGTTGCCGTAGTCGAGTCTGCTGGTGACCAGGGCGTGAGTGACGGTCTTTCGGTGTATGAGGGGGATCCATTTGAAGGTCTTACGAAGGAGGCGGAGGGTGTGGAAGCAGGAAGACGAGACGGAGTTGATCTGGCGGTCCATTTTGAGCTCGGAGTCCAGGATGATTCCCAGGTTGAGTGCGTGGTCCGTGGGGGTTGGCGGGTTTCCGAGGGCGGGGGGCCACCAGGTGTCGTTCCAGGCGTTGGGGTTTGGGCCCATGATGAGTACTTCTGTTTTGTTGGTGTTTTGTTGTAGGCAGCTGTTTTTCATCCATTTGGCGACGGCTTCCATGCCTTCTCGGAAGTTGCGTCTGGCGGTGTTGGGCTCGTTGGATAGGGAGAGGATGAGTTGGGTGTCGTCTGCGTATGACACAATGTTGAGTCCGTAGGTTCTGACGATGGGGGCGAGTGGAGCCATGTAGACATTGAAGAGCGTCGGGCTGAGGGAGGAGCCCTGGGGGACTCCGCAGGTGGTAGGTGTGGAGTCCCAGAGGAAAGGGGGGAGTCTGACCCACTGCGTCCTGCCAGAGAGGAAGGAGCGGATCCAGTCGAGGGCGTTGTCCTGGATTCCTGCGTCCTAGAGTCTGCGTATTAGGGTGCGGTGGGAGACTGTGGCGAACGCCGCTGAGAGGTCGAGGAGGATGTGGGCTACTGTTTCTCCTTTGTCCAGTAGGGTGCGGATGTCGTCTGTTGAGGCGAGGAGGGCGGTTTCCGTACTGTGGTTTTTTCTGAAGCCGGATTGGGAGGAGTAGAGGATGTTGTGTTCTTCAATGAATGTGGCGAGTTGGCTGTTGATGGCTTTGTCGATGACTTTCGCTGGGAACGGGAGCAGGGATATGGGTCTGTAGTTTTTGAGGTCGGTGGGGTCCGCCGAGGGTTTCTTCAGGTGGGGGTCGACCTCGGCGTGCTTCCAGTCGTCGGGGAACGAGGCGGTCGCCAGGGAGCGGTTGATGGTGTGGCGGAGCATGGGTGCGATGGTGTCGGCGGCCCTGTTGAAGATGTGGTGGGGGCAATGGTCCGTGGGGGCCCCTGAGTGGATTGACTTCATTGTCTTCTGTGTGTCTTCGGTGGTGAGGGCTGTCCAGTTGTCAATCGCTGGTTTCCGGGTGTCGGGGGTGGTTGGTGAGAGTTCAGTGTGTTGGTTGTCTTCGTCGAAGTTGTCATAGATGCTCTTGATTTTGTGGTGGAAAAAGGTGCTGAGTTTGTCGCAGAGGTCTTGTGAGGGAGGGATGTTGGTAGACTCGCTGGTGGGTTGGGCGAACTCCTTGATGATGCTGAAGATTTCCTTGCTGTTGTGCGCGTGGGTGGAGATTCTGTCTTCAATCGCTTTTTTCCTCGTTTCTCTGATGAGTTGATGGTGGGCGTTGGTGGCGGCCCTGAAGTTGTTGTGGGCGTCTGTGGATTTGGTGTTCCTCCAGGCCTTTTCGAGGTGGCGGCAAGTGCGTCTGGACTCTCGAAGTTCGGTGGTAAACCATCTGGCTTTCTTGGCGTGGGTATTGTTGTTTTTCTTGAGGGGGGCTATGGTGTTGGCGCTGTCCGAGATCCATCTATGCAGGGTTCGGGATGCGGTGTTGGGGTCGTCGTTTTCCGCAATGGTTGGGGTGGAATTGTTGAGTGAGGAGGTGAGCTGGTCATCGGTGATTTTGGTCCAGTTTCTTCGTGGGAGCAGGTGCTGGTGTCTGTGGATGGTGGGTGTTCTGAAGGTGAAGTGGACGCAACGATGGTCGGTCCAAGGGAGTTCGGTGATGTGGCTGAAGATGATGGAGTTTCCTGTAGTGAAGAGGGGGTCGAGGGTGTGTCCTGCTGAGTGCGTGGGCTCGGTCACGATCTGGCGGAGTCCAATGTTGTGGAGGTTGTCCAGGAGGGATGTGGTGTTGGGGTCCAGTTGGTTGTCGAGGTGGAAGTTGAGGTCTCCCAGCAGGGTGTAGTTGGTGTATGCAATGGCCTGCGGGGAGATGATGTCCGTGATGGAGTTGGCGAAGTGTCTGCGGGGTCCAGAGGGTCGGTAGATGAGGGTTCCTCGGAGGGTGGCCGTGGGGCTGGCCAGTATCTTGAAGTGAAGGTGTACCATCAGTTCTGTGGGCTTGTCGGGGAGTGTGCTCAGGCGGAGGCTGGATTTGTGGACGATGGCGATTCCTCCTCCCGGGCGGGTGGGGCGGTCCTTCCTGGAGATCTTGTATCCTTGGGGGATGGCGATGGCGATGTCCGGTCCCGAGGTGGTGTTGGTCCAGGTTTCGGTGAAGAACGCTACGTCCGGGGTGGTGCTGTCGAGGAGGTCCCAGATTTCGGTGACGTGTTTGTGGAAGGATCGGACGTTGAGGAGGATGCTTTGCAGGGTCTTCGGTTCGGTTGTGTTCTTGTGGGCGGGTTGTGCTGGATCCGTGTTCTTGGCGGTGCTGCAGGTGTGCCGGCAGCGGTGACAGCTGAAGGGTCCGTGGGTGTATGCTGGTGATGCTAGCTTGCAGTTGTTGTTGCGGCCTCGGTTGAGTGCGTGGAGTGCTGCTGGGTCATAGCATTGGCGGGACGGAGGTCCAGGCTTCCTGGCGCTGGTCGCGGTCGGGTCGCGGACAAGCGCAGATGGGCTTGCCTTTGGCGCGCCAGCGGCGCGGCCGCCATTAAGTAGGGGTCGGGGAGGGCTGTACAGCTGGGAGGCGGGAGCGGGGAGGGGAGCTGGATTGGGCCGGTCGCACTGGGGGGGAGGGGCCATGGGGGCAGCAGCGGCGGGGAAAGGTAAAGGGAGGAAAAAGGTAAAGGGAGGAAATAAGGGATAAAGAAAGAGGGAAAATAAGCAGAAATAAGGCACAAAAGAGCAGAGATGCAGAAAAGTGCAGAAAGGTGAAAAATAAAAGAGGGTAGAAAAACGAGTGAAAACGAGTGAAAGATCAGAGCGAGAGGAAGGAGACAGAGGTCCACTGGACCACCAGGGATGAGGCGCAGGAAACCTGCGGGTGGAGGAGGGCCTCGATCACCAACACTCGAGAGTGCAGGGGCAGGCCTCACTTAATGGTGGAGCTGCGAGGGTGGGAGAGCAATTTCACTGACAATGAGTCAGTGGTCTTGCTTGCCTGTCCCCGCAGCGGCCGCCATTAAGTAGGGGTCGGGAGGCTGGACAGCTGGGAGGCGGGAGCGGGGAGGGGAGCTGGATTGGGCCGGTTGCGCTGGGGGGGAGGGGCCGCGGGGGCAGCAGCGGCGGGAAAGATAAAGGGAGGAAAAAGGTAAAGGGAGGAAATAAGGGATAAAGAAAGAGGAAAAATAAGCAGAAATAAGGCACAAAAGAGCAAAGATGCAGAAAAGTGCAGAAAGGTGAACAATAAAAGAGGGTAGAAAAACGAGTGAAAAACGAGTGAAAGAGCAGAGCGAGAGGAAGGAGACAGAGGTCCACTGGACCACCAGGGATGAGGCGCAGGGAAACCTGCGGGTGGAGGAGGGCCTCGATCAACAACACTCGAGAGTGCAGGGGCAGGGGCGGCCTCACTTTATGGTGGAGCTGTGAGGGTGGGAGAGCAATTTCACTGACAATGAGTCAGTGGTCTTGCTCGCCTATCCCCGCAGCGGCCGCCATTAAGTAGGGGTCGGGGAGGGCTGGTTAGCTGGGAGGCGGGAGCGGGGAGGGGAGCTGGATTGGGCCGGTCGCGCTGGGGGGGAGGGGCCGCGGGGGCAGCAGAGGCGGGGAAAGGTAAAGGGAGGAAAAAAGGTAAAGGGAGGAAATAAGGGATAAAGAAAGAGGGAAAATAAGCAGAAATAAGGCACAAAAGAGCAGAGATGCAGAAAAGTGCAGAAAGGTGAAAAATAAAAGAGGGTAGAAAAACGAGTGAAAACGAGTGAAAGAGCAGAGCGAGAGGAAGGAGACAGAGGTCCACTGGACCACCAGGGATGAGGCGCAGGGAAACCTGCGGGTGGAGGAGGGCCTCGATCACCAACACTCGAGAGTGCCGGGGCAGGGGCAGGCCTCACTTAATGGTGGAGCTGCGAGGGTGGGAGAGCAATTTCACTGACAATCAGTTGAAGGTTACATATCAGACAGTAAACTGCAATTTGAGTTAAAAAAAATCAAACAGCCCTATGCTTTGTTCTTCCTGGCTGTGTGGATGAATACTACACATCAATTACTGAATCAGAATATTTTACTACAAATGAAGGCAAATTGGGAGCACTACTAAATTACTTTGAGGACACATGGATTGGCCATCTTAGCAGGTCGAGTCACAGGAGGAATCCAAGGTTTCCTGTGAAGTGGTGGAACTGTTACACGACCTGCTTAGAGGGAGGAGCAAAGACTAATAATGCCATAGAGGGATGGCACAACTCCTTCAACAATTCAATCGAAAAACCTCACCCAAACTTTTATCATTTTTTGAAAATTTTGAAGAAGGGGAAAAGTTTCCAAGAAAAGTAGAATAGCGCAATCATTGACTGGTAGTCTGAACCCACAAATTTCCAAAAAAACAGCGACTACTGGAACAAATTCAACAGTTTTCATTGATCGTGGCTTCAGACTGCCTCGACAATACTGCACACATACTATATTTCTAACTCACACTAACACCTATTCTTACTTACTTGCCTGTTTTGCAATTCATTTTTAGAATTAAATTGGCATTTTTCAAATGTAAAAAAATTTCAGGTTTCCTACCTTCAGTTGTCTTCTTTCTTCGACTCTTGGACTTACGTAAAATTCCACAGTTCATCATGAGTCTGGACTACTCCAACTACCCAAATTTTCAAAACCATAATTCACGATGGAATTCAAAACCTGTACAAAACTATCAAAAGAGACACAGATTGGCATAGCCATATTTTACAGCAAAATCAGTGCTGCAAAATATACTGTGTAAAAAAGGCATCACCAAAAATAATCCCCAAAAATGAAGTATTGTTATCAAAAAACACAACAAGAAATCGTTGCAATCCACCGTCCATAATCCATCCATATTCTGGCAACAAATTTTCAAAAGCAAACAAATCCAAACTTCAACATGCAGTAACAATCCTGCATAAAGTTACAATCCCTTACAAAAACTTCCAAATTGTCCAAAACATCCATTCGGCCATCCATGCCATCTGTGTTCTTCTAACTTCCACGTGGTCGAAGAGCCGCTAATACACTATACTATGCTTAAAAAAGCGACACACCAAAAAGAGTAAAAAAATATTGCTGTCTTTACACTTTGGTTTAAAAGAAATTTGAATCTTTCTCTGTTTATATTTTTTTAAACCAAAAGTGTTAAAAAGCAATCAACCCAACGTGGGCCTACAACCGCTACCTGCATAGGAATGAAAATGGTGGATAAAAAATTCAAAACATACATCTAAATACTAACATATAGCTAACTACCTCCCTCCTTCTTACAATACACTATGCCAACCACATTCTCTCTTTAATAAATAAAGTTTGTATTACCTGACCGCAGCTCTTCTTTGCTTCTGATCTTGACCGCGATGCTCCACTGACTGTAGAAACAGACGCACAACTGGGAATGTCATCTCTAAAAGTAAAAAGGAAAAAAGGACAATTTCTCCCATTAAGTTCAATGTAAAAGTGTGGGAAAACACACAAAAATGTAAAAAAAATGTAAATGATCTACTTTTGAAAAGTTAACATTCTTCAAAATTAATATTTATTTACTCTTATTTGTAATAATTGTTTTAATTTTTTAGTCATTGTTATATCTTTTAAAAAGAAATAAATATTTTTATTATTAACTTTCATTTGTTCTATTTAATTATGTCAATAAAAATATATATGCATACATTTCTAATATTTATTATATTATTTACAGTATTTTTATATTTTTTAGGAGTGTACATATATCCATGTTTACCTATTTCTTTATGTTTTAATAATTTATTTATATTTACAAATATGTATAATTAAGGTTTAAAAAATAGTACATAACCCCAACTCAAAATCCCTATCTCTCTATAATCCCATGCCAGATTATAAGTGGTAAACCCTCCTGACTATTGTTTTTAAATATTAGAATACCTATTTAATTAATATTATTTATAAAAATGTAATTAATTTTCAGCTTTTAAAATGAATACCTGGGCATTAATACACTCCCCCACCCAAAACCCCTAATTCCCTCCCATCCCGTGCCAGAGGGTGGGCTTTATACCCTCTTCTATTTTCATTTTTATACTTTTATTTGTTTTTAAAATTCAAACCGAATTAATATTCAAATATTAATACCTGAGTATTAATACCCCCCAACCAGCCCAAACCCCAAATTCCCTTGCATCCCCTGCCAGAGGATGGGTGTTACATCCTCATAAGTATTAATTTAAATATTTTGTCAGATAAAGGGGTAGTAGGACCCAAATGGGATAAGTGGTAAAAATATGTACTTGATTTTGGGAGGAAACATGCTGGTTCTGATGCTTGCTGAGAGACAAAGCCTGTGGGCATCCTATGTGTGGGTGCGGTTGTTGACCTAGACAGAGGACTTGAGATGGACCTGGTAATGTGCCACCTGCTGCTAGACAGTCACACCACACTCGCACAGCACAGCCTCTCTGACCTGGCCTCTCTGACTCCGCATTACTCCCTGCAGTTGAGGAGAGACTTCCTTCACCATGCCAACACATAGCAGCAGAGAGAGGCCAGTGGCAACGCGCAGTGAGAAAAAACATTAAGTGCCACCCAGCTGTGGACAGATAGTCCCAAGCATGGTCAGACTGGCCTGATGGACTGGTCTGGCAGGTCAGTGTGTGTGGCTGTTTGTGAGTCTGTTTTAGGTTGGCTGAGCCAGTTTCTACTGTTGCAAGCTCAAATCCATGCCGTCTTCCGTAACTTTTAATACATTTATACAGCGTGCGTTTACAAGTTCAAAACTGCCCCAATTTTCAAACATGGGTCACTTTTTTAAATATCTAATTCACTAATGGGGCCACTTTTATTTTGGTGCCCAGCCCTATTTTCTGTCCAAGTATGACCCTCGACCCAAGCATGACCTCAGCAACCTGTGGGGAGAAAACAGTTAGTTCACAGCATGTTTACAGCATTCCAAATCTAACCCTACTAAACAAGGATTCTTATACACAGTGGTAGGAAGGTGGAAACAAGTGAAACTATAAGCCCAAAGATATAAAACTATAGTAAATATGTCTCTTCACACTAAAATGGCTTCCCTACAGGAACTAAAAAAGAGAAGGGGGCAGAAGCCAGGGGTCGTTTGGACAAAATATTGAGTCAAAAATATCATCTGGACAAAACATCGTGTCAAGCATATCAAGGACAAAATATTGTGAAGGTAATTTTCTATGAATAATGAAAGTTTTACTATACTTAACTTCACATAGTTGTACATTGACAATGTATATATTTTCAAGGTACGTAGAGGTGGAGTTAAGAATAGCAAATATATACTTACCTATTTGCACTTACCTTCTCGATAATTTGGCCCTCGATATTTTTGACGCCATATTCTGTTCTCACAATATTTTTGCATTTATATTCTATAAAACAACCCAGGAGTCAGGATAAAGATGTACTGTGTCTTGTGATTGGTAGATATTCAACTGTTATTACTTAATTTTATATGGAGTTTCATTAGATGTTTCCAGGCTACTGGTTTGTGTCTGTAGGACACAAGAAACATCATCCTAACCTCCAGCCCTGACATAGACTTGAACACTCTATGGGCTTGATTCACCAACTAAATCTTGGAAATGACTATCTCTGCATTGTACGTCAGTAGGAAATTGTTGCTATCCACAAAACCCAAGTTGGAAACGAACACAGTAGCTGCCTGGCATCAACCAGCACAACTATCTGTCATAATAGGAGGATATTTCACACTTAAAACTGTACTACAGGTGTATGGATGTGTACAGGGGGCCTGCCCCACAAATGGGACTACTTACTGTAAATTAGGTGCAGTAATGGAATAAATAATTAAGAGCACAGGGTGTGCAATGAAAACCCACTGATATACCTACAGAAGTGTAAGTCAAGCTGCAGTAATGTTAAGTAACATACAATGGTTACTAGCACAACACTTTACGCATAGGAAGGGTCACTCAACAAGATATCTTTTCTGTTCTTTCTTAAATGATCCCTATAAAATCATTGATGGTTGTATCAGGTGGAAAATATGAAAGGTTCACAGCAGACAATGTTTTGGACATTTATGCCCCAGAATATTAATCTGAGTGAACTAAGAAGAGGTTTTTATTGTGCAAAGGCTTTTGTCTTTACATGTTTATCCAGGACAAAATGTTGTTCCTCACACAAAGCTGAAAGTCAAGAAAAAGAAATCAGCTTATGTGTAAAGAACTGTGGGTATGCAAATGATGTTTAGGCTCCGTTCCCTTTATCACTCTAGTGTTCTCCACCTCCCCCACCTGTCTGAACATTTGCAATGCCAGTTAGATTATTAGGAAGACATATAGTTGGATAATGCATAGGCCGTTTAAAAATAGCGTTTCTGCATGGATTTTTAAAAAATAAAGCGAAAGGTTTATAATTTCTTTCTGTCTCGAAAATGGTAAAAAAAACAACGACTAACAACTTCTGAGTGATGATAGAAAACGAACTACCAAACAATGCTTGTTCCTTTTTTATAACAGAAGGAGACACCTCTTTACACACAGGACAGAACACTTTTTTTCTGCTCGTACGTCTTCTACAGTGAAGAATCATCTAGCGTGGAAATGTTCCCTTCTGCTCTCCTAGAAATTCATGCTGCAGCTTCTAAAGGTAGCACCCTCCTGTTGCAGACTAGGGTATTGATCTCACGAGGTCTATTCATGATAGTTTTAGAGTAAAAATCCTTTTAGATAGTTTAAGAGAAAAACTCATTTTCAGTAAATTAATTTAATTAAATTAAGAAGAAAATGGATGTACCTTTAATCTTACCACTCTGATTTTCATTGATTTTTTTTTGTCAGAGTTATGTGCAATACTCTTTGAGGCTGATGAGGAACTGCCTGTCCGTGTGGGGCAGAACCCATTGATCTTCTCTGATTAAGAACCACACTGTATTGCAACAAGTTACATACTCTGGGGTACATGCTAAACTTAAGTACTTTTTCCCCATTCCTCTTTTAAATTAGGTATCAATACATTTTAGGACCCATTTCATACCGCAATTTGCCCATGTAATTTCAAATTCCATGTGCCAAAGGCTTAGCTCCCAAGAACAAATTCACTTTTGTAATTCAGGAAACATGACTTGCAGACATAAAGGGATATACTTGTGTATCATACGATCCCAGTTTGCTGTAATATTACACATAAATAAATCTCCCAGCAGTTGGGAGTGAGTGTTGTATGGTGGTGATGCCCTAGAAAGTTTGTGAACACCTAAAACCCATGTGTTTGTTAATACTAACAAGCTTATCCAAAACTCTGCAAAGCACAGGTGGGAATGGGAAAGGGACACTAAAAATTGGGCTGCAGGATGTTTGGTGAAAGTGGTTACTGTACAAGTAAATGGATTTCCCTTAGAAAAAAAATAAATACAACAAAAATGTAATTGCAATAATGCAAAGGCATATTCGCATGATATAGTGTACTTAGTGCACAATCGTGCATGTGGAACTGCTTTCACAGCACGTGCTGTGAATTCACAAAACATTTTTAGAACTATTTCTGGAAACCAAGGACTACCACTGTTTCCTAAGCTTCTGGAAAAATCATGGACCACGGTTTCATAGAATTTTATAAATGAGCTCTGTTAGTTTTATGCACTTGTATAGTTGTTTATTTCCAAATGTCTTCAATTCACAAACGTCTCTAGGAGCTCTCCAGGAAACCTGTCACAGGTTTCCTAGAGTACCCCTATAAACCGTTTGTGAATGACCATTTCTGTGTATCTGAAGGCAATTCAGCAATTACATATTTTTTTTTTGCATTCTTGGCGAGATGTTTATTAACTGTGGATAAAAAAACCTTCCCTGCATCTCATTAAATGTAATTGGGGTTGGTCCATCCTATTTACACCACGACCATGATAGTAGTAAATCTGACTGGTTCCAGGGTGGAATAGATTGAGGTGAATTCTCACAAACTCTGGGTGTCGCTAAACTTTCCAAGGCGTTGCTGAAATGTTATTGGTTTCCCCCTGCACAATATAACACCTTGTTAGTATAATATTATCCATACACAAATCCCTTGAAATGTGAATTTTGCAGTGAAAAGTGAAACCCTCTGTATGTATGAAAATTGTTTTGTGATTTGTAAACAAAATCTGAATCTGCTCCTAGTGAGGAAGTTAACATACATATACATATATATAACATGCAAAATTATAATTTGGAATTGTTTGCTTCATTTTTTTCAATCAGGCTGTTAACTTTCGACCACTCCAATTGGAAACAATTGCCGCATACTGTGCATTGTGTTTTTTTAAGGAATGAACTAAAAGACATATAAAGTCATAATAAGATTGAACACATCCAAAAAACATTAGCCAATGTACTTGGAAAACTATGCTTTAAAACAAACTGTTCTGCTCCATGTTCAAATCATGTCAGGGAGAGGCACCCTAGCATACATGAACATATCCCTTTAATGTGACCTCATAGTGACTGACCTCTCACTTACTCGAGCATGGTAAGGACAGGTGTGCACACTAAGATTTCATTTCTTCACAAAAAAGAATTAAAGGGAACATTTAGCCTCAATCCCAAGATATGTTGGTCCTTTGATTGCAGAATGGTGGTAAGGCATGGCATGCTCCTGAAGAAGGGCATTTTAATCCTGTGCTGACCAGTCTGATCTTTCTGCTTACTCCTACCTGCTACATAGACTCCATCTTGTAGAGCAGTTTTGGGACAATTTGTGCTATCTGAACGAGATTTGTCTGAAGGGTTTTCCTCCTTATTGTTGACAATGTTGTATCAAACAGGGATTCGAATGGCCGGTTCCTTGCTTTTTCACTCTAGCATATACATCAACAACTTGCTTTGAAGGACAGATATGGATACAGGAGTGCAAGACATGGTGCAGGGCAGAGGGATAGCAGTATTAGGTACAGCACTAGATAGTACGCTTTGTGCTTATTTTTCATTTCTCTCCTGCAACCTTATTTTTCATAGGTTTCAGTGTTGTCTCCTACCCTCTTTCCTCTGCCTTGTTTCTATTGCACTGTAGTCTTCCTGCTCTCCAGCTAAATTCCATCATCAAGTTTGTTTCGGAGATGTATTTTAGGATCAAAAGTAAGTGGGCATTTAACCCTATATAACATCGGAATGTCCATGTTCCATTACCGATGGATTACCGGAAGGATTTTGGGGCACTGGTAGATCAAGAGAAGGTAACGTGTCCTTTTTCAAAGCCTCAGTGCTGGAAACTCACTATTGACGCCTGACATGTATCCTTTTCTGGGAAGCCGTCAGGCGCAATTGGAGACATTTTGTGGGTGTAAATATAGGTTTACAGAGGTCAACGACTGTCAATTACATCCTGTGTGTATGCACAAACCGGGAATAGGGATTTGTGAGCAAATAGCGTTTGCTCTCGACATCAAAGTTACCACAGGGCTTAGAATGAACCCGTAATTTGGTTCTGTTTTGTGCGGTGCTAGTGCAAGAGATGCAAGCATATTTCCCAAATTCTCGAAAAAAACGGAAACCAGTAAAACTGACACAATTTAACATTAATTTACAATGCTCAAATGTTACATTTCCTCATGCTAAAGGAATAATGCCACACTGTTATATTGAGCTACAATATTTACAATGAAAATCAACAATGAAAATGCTCGTAGGTACATCAATCACCACTGCTAAGGAATCTAGGTATTGGTACCAATTTATGTAATGAATGAAGTCCTTTGAGCGGGAAGCGTAACTATAGAGCTGAAAGTGAAAGACCGCCCTTTGTACAGCTTTAGATGAGTATATGGTGGAAAGGTATTACTTCTCAGAGCTACCACTTTATGTTCAAATCTTTTCAGATTACAGCAGATAAACTATATATCACTGATCCCTGACGTCATAGAAGAATGGTTTATGATCAAAGTAGCTTGCAACTATTACAATGACAAACAAACTTACATAAATATTGCCCGACATGGTTAGAAAACTAGAACTTGGAGGGGGAAGATACAAGTTTTAATCTAAAATAATGTTTTAAATAATTAAATAGTCCACCCCAAATAACAAAATAATCACAATTCAATAAAGAAAAAATGATCGAAAAAATGATACTACGGAGAGTAATGGTACTATTTTGGCTTCAGGGTAGCATTCCCTGACCATTCTGGAATTCATCAGTGTTATGCAGTATAATAGACTGCGTAACACTGCATAACTGTGTATCACTGTGTAGGCATAAACACAGGGAATGAGAGCGCCCGGCACTTCCTGCAGAGGGGCAGGTGCAGGGGAAGGGATGATGGTGATGGTTGTAAAGGGAGGGTTCTCAAGCACAACAGCTGGAGAAGTAGGGAGACGGTTAAGAACTGACATGAGGTGGCCCACAAAGACATCAAGTAAGGCAATTGGGCAGCAAAGGACTCCTGCGGAGCAAACAATGTCATATCCACCAGGTGGGTGGAGCAAAAACCCTTAGGGTTCCTGCTGCCCAGACAAGTTTTGCCTACAAACATTGCGGCTGGCTAGTGCGGACACCTGATGGTTCAGGGAAGCCAGGTGTCACTGTCATCTTAGACTGCTAATGTTTTGCTGGGTGGATAGTAGTGGTGAGAGGAGGAATGATGGGCGAGGTGGTTGCGGTTTGAAGTAACCTTAACCTCATCCCTAAACACCACTTGCCTCTCTGTGTTCTGGGCTGGTGGGGATGTTGACGTCCACCATCTCTACCGCAGTGCCCAACTCCCATAGACAAGTTACTGATGATCTTGTCATCCTCTGTAGTGGTATGGGCTCTTTCTCTGTGTTCTCTATTTCACACCTCCTCATCCTCCAGAGTTGCTGAAATGGTGCCCGCCTGCTATGCAGCCGAGGTCCTGCGATGCAGAGGCATTTCTTTCTCATTCTCCTTTGCTGGGTGCCTCCTGTCTTAGGAAAATATAGAGATTTCACCATCAGTCTATATGTGAGGCATTACATGTAAATCAACAAATACATTAAGACACAGGTTGAGTAGGGGAACGTGTCCGAGAGTACCAGGGCTTTCAAATTGGGCTCAAATTGTAACAATAAGAGCATTTTACCATTGTTATGTTATGTTAAGCAACTTATAAAGCGCTCAATTACCCGGGGGTGTCTTGGCGTCAGCGATGACTTGAGCACAATTGGATAAAAACCTAAATTAAATGTGTCTGACTTACTCTTTTGTAGGTGTGTCAGGAAATGCATTGCCTTTTCAATGCCTCTTCTTTGTTTTGCCATTGCCACCTCTGTTTTGCAAGGAGAGATTCCCCGCTTTGGATCCAACAATTGAACAAATCCACATTTATACCTTGGAAGCAAATTTTCAACTGGGTAGTGTGCTGACGTGGACAATTATGCACACTGAAGTCAGGCTACCACTGTACATACATATCTGAATGAGGTTTTATGAACAACTTTTTAAATGCACTGCACCCTTCCCTCTGGGCTGTCTAGGGCCTACCCTAGGGGTGACTTACATCTATTAATAAGAAATGTTTGGGCTTGGCAAAAAAATTCTTTTGACAAGCCGAAATTGCAGATTAAAAAATGTGTGCTCACAGGCTGCAATGGCAGACCTGAGAAATGTTTAAGGGGCTACTGAAGTAGCTGGCTCAATCAGTGCTGCAGGCCCACTAGTAGTATTTAATTTACAGGTCCTAGGTACATGAAGTACCACTTTACTGTGGCATTACAAGTAAATTAAATATGCCAATTTGGGATAAGCCAATGTTGCCATATTTTAAGGAGTGAGCACATGAACTTTAGCACAGGTTAGCAGTGGTAGAGGGTGCAGAGTCCTAAGGCCATCAAAAAAAGATCAGTAAAAAAAGGGGAGGAATGCAAAATGTTCAGGGGAGGACAATCCTAAGGCTGACAGGTCTAACAAAAACCCGCTGCCTTGATTGTTAAGCAAAAGGAGATTGCATCCATAACATCATAATAATTGTAGTAGGAAGAATTATGAAATGCAGTCATGTGGTTCTCAGTTTGTCTCATAGGACAAAATGTCAGCGGCAACGGGCAAGGCTTTAACTATTCATTAGCGTAGTTGGACTTACTGTTGTTGTTATCGTCCTTATATGATTTTCCAATTGTTCTAAAGTAGTAAAATGTAGATGTGGATAGAGGATATTCTTTCCTTTTAACCCATATCAAGGAAAATGTTTATGAAACTGCATCGCGTGATCTCATCTTAGTTGCATGTTTTAGAAATAAAACATCTTAAAAAATAGACACTAAATCAATATTCTAAAAGTTGAGTTAAGGTTAGGAAAACAAAAGCTGATGGTGTCCATACAACTGAAACATTTTAAAACAACGTGCTGCTTTGGTCAAAACAAGATTGTTTTATTTTTATGGATGCTCTGGGCAATCTACCCATAAGTACTCATATAGAGTCAAAATGTGAATCATAATGTGTGTTTTGTAGAATTGTTACTAAAAACTGCCATGTTTTGGATATTGTTAAATGCACATTTCGTAAACAATATTTAGGGCACCATATTTATGTCAAACAATATTTTGAAAAGGAAATACTGTTACCATGCCATGGTTAATGTAAAAGTGGATACAATAGTCATTAAGAGTGTGAGAAGAGAGACAGAAGTCGAAAAGGGACAAACTAACGCAGAGAACAAGAGAGGTCAGCCTACAAATATGAAAAGAAGATGAGGAAAATACAGAGACCTCCTAGGAGGATGTGAGTAGATAGCTCACAAAGAAAGCATTTTTCATAACTGCTGTAGAATACTCCAGATGAGATAGAGGTATTTGTGCAACTCTTGATGGTAGAACAGATTGCATGTAGGAGAGATACAACAAAGACCCCAGGAAAGGTATATCACCTACTTAGAACTTTGAAAAAGTTAGAAGTGTATTACAAATGCTTACAGATAGAGCTTTATTTTTAACAGAGAGTTTTTAATTCACAATGGCATTTATGAGTGTTACAGGATTGGCCCCATTTATATTTGTTTATTTGATAGTCACACTGCTTAAATGTATTTTGTAACAGGCATTATTTCTCATGGTGCATACATATATGCTAGGGTCCCCCGCTTCATCCGCCACAGGCTGGGTGGCTGCTCTTTGGCTGTCAAGGCTGCCCAGGCTTGGAATGCCCTTCCATTTCTACTACGCAATACTCAAGACCCGCTAGCCTTCAAGAAACTTTTAAAAACTCATCTGTTTCCATAGTTATTGGTGGTGTAGTTTAGGGACTCCTCTTGGACCCGCGCCGGGACACTCTTCGGAGTAGCTGTTGCGCGTTATAAGAGCACTTAACATAACATATGTGTGTGTGTGTGTGTGTAAACAGTGTCACAACCACTGTGTCTAGAAGGAGTATCTTTTTATGAGATGAGTTGTTGATGGTTTTTTTCTCTTGTTTTACCACAGTGAAATTCCCTGTGAGACTTTCTCAGAGGTGTAACGTTCTCCATATCTTCTCAGCTTAGTGACTTGCCTATGGCTAGCCAACTAGGTGATACCTCAATTTTGCTCCTCTTAGCACCACAAGCTTTTACCCAGATACACAAGACTGATGATCTGGGGCGATCAAGCCAAAAGGCTTGGGGACCGGGCACAATAGAGCGAAAGGAACAAAAGGATTTATTCTTCATGTGATAATACAATGTACTTTGAAGTCTGTATTTGCTTTTGTTTTTTTCTGTAGTGAACACACTAAATACTCTCTTTCTAACTTTTAAGAATTATATCTTCCATCCAAGTTGCACAAACTGGGCTTACTCATGATTCTATTTATCATAGAGTCCCCCAGTGTCCGCAACAGTATTCCATTAACTTAAGTGTGTAATTTAACCAAATATGGGTCAGAATTCTAGAAACTGGAACTTTTCTCATGATACTACCCAGAGAAAGGGACTGGATGGGTGTCTAACATGAAAGCTTCATCGAAGGAACACCACACATGACGGCTTCTCAGGAAAAATGGTGTAAAATTCTTTCAGTGTTTAGATCAAGTCGTCTCTTTCACCAACTTCCTCACACACAGGTTTCAGTCAGCACCGGCCTCATTATTCTCTGACATCATCGCAGGCACACTGCAGCTTCTGGCTGGCTCTTGATTGTTCCCGATGTGTGACAGAACGCACTCTCCATTCGCACAGCAAGATTACAGTACAACTGTAGATGCCCATAATATACAAATCAGGAATTTGATCTGAATGCTCACTCAGCCTGAATCAAAGTACATTCCCGTTGCAGTCAAATTCTACACCTGCTAAGCAGCTCCATGATACAGGTAACCAGATTGTTAGCCACTGCATGCTGCACAGGGATAATGTAAAGTTAGCATTCTCTCATCCCATTCAAATGAGAGAACCCTGTATACCTGCACGGCATTACAGACATAGATATTTGTGAAAAAGATCCTGGTAGTGCTAATTTTTTATCAACCAGGACAGTTAGGGTATCCTGATCACCAATTAAGGAGAAAGATCAATATCTGGCTCAATAGAGACTCACATTTTGGCAGAGACCGATGAGTCAGTGTCTGTGAGTGTGCACTAGGCATCCAGGACTATAAGGAATGTTTATGGCCCAATGTGATTAGGTGCAGTGTTTGACTATGTCCAACTTTGAGGGGACAATAGCCCTCCCACCCAAGAGTCTGCACAGAAAAAGAGAATAGTGGTTTAACTCCTCCTCCATGATTGCATGCCTTTTGCTGCCTGCATTTCATGAGTACCAAAAGTGCTGCAAACTCTCTCTTTTTCTACGGATTTGTACCCCGGGTGCACCCGTTCAATTAGTCAATCAAGTGGTACTTATATATCACAGCTAATCACCCAAGAGTGTATCCAGGCACTGTGCTGCACGTATTAGTCGAAGAGCCAGGTCTTGAGTCCTTCCTGAAGTGAGTCAACAAGGGTGAAGTATGGATGTGGAGGGTGTTCCAGGGCTTGGCGGCAAGTTTGGAGAAGGATCACACTCCAGTGCGGCAACAGCAGATTCATGGTATCTGTGCGAGGGCGCGGTGAGTGGAGCAGAGGTTCCAGGGAGGTAGGTGGAGAACCAGGACATGGCTTATGTATGATGGTCCTTGCTCATGGAGGGCTTTGTTTGTGTGGATCAGAAGCTTGAAGTGGCATCTTTTCTGGATAGGGAGCCAGTGGAGGTCTTTTAGGTGCTGGGTGATGAGGGTCCTCTTGAGCAGGTTGAGGATCAGTCTGGCTGCTTCGTTCTGGATCATCTGGGCTTTTTTCATGAGTTTGGTGGTGGTGTATGTATAGAGTGCATTGCCATAGTCCAGTTGGCTGGAGATGAGGGCCTGCGTCACCATTTTCCTAGTGTTGATGGGGAGTCACTTGAAGACTTTGTAGAGCATGGGGAGAGTGTGGAAGCAGGCTGTGATTCCAATATGGCGCAGTTGATTGATGAGAGTGTGGTGGAAGACGGTGTCGAAGGCTGCGGAGAGGTTGAGCAGGATCAGGGCGGCTGATTCTTCTCTGTCCAGTAGGGTGCAGATGTCATCTTTGGTGGTGATCAGGGCTGTTTCAGTGCTGTGATTGACTCTGAACCCTGATTGGGAAGGGTCCAGCAGGTTGTTTCTCACCAGGTGTTTGGTGAGTTGCAGGTTGATGGCCTTCACCAGGACTTTGGGCGGGAACAGGAGCAGTGAGATAGAACAGTAGTTCTGGAGCTCGCTGGGGTCTGCAGAGGGTTTCTTGAGGAGGGGTCTGACCTCTGCATGTTTCCAGGCATCGGGAAAGGTGACTGTGGCGATGGAGGCATTGAGGATGGTGGTGAGCTGGTGGCTGATCTTGTCACCTCCGAAGTTGAAAAGTCGATGTGGGCATGGATAGGTGGGTGCTCCTGAGTGGATGGCGTTCATTAGGGTAGTTGTGATCGGTATACTAAATTGTTCCCATGTGGTGAGCCGGTGGTCGGCAGCAGTGATTGATGGGATGCAGAGGAGGTCAGTTGGGGATCGAAGTGTCTGTAGATGGTTGCTATCTTGTTGTGGAAGTGGTCGGCAAGGGCGTCGCAGAGTTCCTGTGAGGAGGAGATTGAATTTACAGTGGCTGAGAGCCAGGTGAACTCTCTGACGATGGTGAACAGTTCCTTGGTTTGGTTAGCCCTGGTCTCGATCTGGTGTGTTAGGGCCTCCTTTTTTGTGGCTTTGAGCTGGCAGTGGTAGTTGTTGAGGGCTGATTTGAAGGTGGTTTGGTCAGTGTTGTCACTGCTGGTTTGCCATATTCTTTACAGTTGTTTACATCTGCGTTTTGACGTGCTAAGTTCAGGGGTGTACCAGCTGGCTTGTTTGGTGGATATGTGCATTTTGGCTCGTTTGGTGGGGGTGACTCGTCGGCGGCACTAGTGATCCAGGAGTTGAAGTTCTCTACTGCCAGGTTCAGGTCAGTGGTGACATTAGGCTGGGTGATGCTGTGGGCGTCAGTCCATTGGTGCTGGGTGAACTTGGTCCAGCTGCGGAAGGAGGTCCTGTGGCGGTTGGGGGTGGTGCATGGCGGTCCGTGATGGTGAAGTGTACGATGGAGTGGTCCGACCAGGTGAGTTCCTTGGTGTAGCTGAATCTGATTCTGTTACTTGACGTGAAGCTGGGGTCCAGCATGTGTCCTGCTTTGTGCCAGGGGTCTGCGACCAGCTGCTTGAGGTCGATGTTGTCCAGTTGTTCCAGGAGGTCGGTGGAGTTGGTGTCAGTGGGGTCGTCCGGGTGGAAGTTGAGGTCTCCCAGGAAGACGTAGTGTTCAGATTTGATGGTGAACGGGGTGATGAATTCGGCGATGGCGTCGCTGAGGCTGGTTCGTGGTCCTGGGGGTCTGTAAGTGAGGGTACCTTTGATGGTGGGTTTTTCATCTGTGCAGAGCTGGAAGCTCATGTGTTTCATGATCGGCATGGTCTCGTCATCGGTGGTGGTGCAGCTGATCGATTCTTTGACTACAATGGCGATTCCACCTCTGTGTCTGTTGGCGCAGTCGCAGTGTTTCATCTTGTAGCTGATGGGTGCTGTGGTGGCGATGTCTGGGGTGGATGCAGGGGTGAGTCAGGTCTCTGTAATGAAGGTCACATCGGGGGACAGGGAGTGGAGATGGTGTCCCAGACTTCAGTGGCGTGTTTGCAGAGCGACCTGGCATTGATCAGGAGGCAGCTGAGTTGTTCCGGTGAGGTCTCGGCCGATGGGAAGGGTGTGGCGTGGCATTGGTTGCTGCAATGGTATTCGGTCCTAGGGTGGAGGTGAACTGGCAGCAGATGCAGGAGAAATATCCCGCAGTGGAGTGAGGCGATGCGAGGCAGCAGTTGTTGTTGCATCCGTGATTCAGGGCATGGAGATCTGTGGTGGAGTATCTGTGGGAGAGCGGAGGGCCAGAGTTCCTGGCACGGGGCGCGGTGACTTTATATTCATATACCTATGCAAACCGGGGCTGTGTGTTCCTACCATGATCTCACATTAGATTTTGTTATGATACCAATAATGATTCACAACATTACCCTTCTTCAAGCAGCTAATTTATTTACCATAATGGGATGCTGAGCCACGTATCAGGCTCACCACAGTCTCCCACTGCCTGAGAGATCAACCACTTACTGGCTGCTAAATGAGTCATAGATGTGTGGAATGTGTACTCCTCTCTATCTGTGCCTCTGCTTTTGATGGTGCTAGTCTCTGAAGACTTTCCAGGGTTCTAGGAATCACCATCTGCTGAATCTGCTCCTTTCTGACTGGACGGGCCCAGTAAGTCTATTGGGTCCTTAGGCCTCAATGGCCGCAACCTCATCTGTGGAGTACCACAAGGATCCTCACGAGACCGAGCCTTATCTACGCACATGTGATCCCTCTTGCTAGCATCATCTGCTCCCATGACATCGGCGCCCTCTCCTAGGCTGATGCCACCAAGCTCATAATCTCCCTCTCAGACAATTACCCCAGCACCAGGAGCAAGTTCAATGCCTGCATGACCAAAGTCGCCGACTGGATGAGTACCAACTGCCTAAAACTCAAAACAAACAAGACAGAAGTTGTGATGTTCTGGAAGAACCTGTCGCCATGGGAATCCACCTGGTGGTCAGCTTAGCTAGGACCCTCCTCCCACCGTACGTCCCACCCCAAGAACCTCTGGATCATCATCAAAAGCAAGCTCAATATGACCTCCAAATCAGCGTCATGACAGCCTCATGCTTCCTCACCCTGAAGATGCTGATGAAAATCTTCAAATGGCTCCTGACCAGCACAAGTAAAACTGTCACTTACACATTCATCACTTGCAAGTTGGACTACAGGAACACTCTCTACAGACACTTAACCTCCCATGCTTCACATACATTGAAACACACTTCAAGGAGCTCCACTGGCTCCCAATACACAAATGAGCACAGTTAAAACTTCTCACACACACCTTCAAACAACTACATAACACGGGTCTACCGCAGTTGCTTATCTTCTTCCTCAAAACATCTAGACACCTCCGCTCAGCCGGTCTACTTCTTGCACACATCTCATGCATATGCAGGACGAGAACAGGTAATCAAGCCTTCTCCTACAACGCCCCTTAACCCTAGAACAACCTTCCACTACACATCAGAGCCTCATTCTCATTCTTGAATTCCGAAAGAAGCTGAAGAGCTAGGTCTTTGAATACCCCCCTGCAGGGCTAGTCCAGCAGCGGCCCATGCAGGTAAGAGCGGTGGGCCGGGTGGGGGGATTTCGACAGACAACGAGGAGGGAAAATTAATTATTTATTTACTTTTCCCTTGTGGACGCCTGTCGAATTCCCCCCAACCCGTCCCCACCGCTCCTACCGGCACAAGCCACACCTAGGCTAGTCTCACACCTGCACTGCCCCAGGATACCCTTCCGGGTGATAGTGCACTTTCAAATAAGCCTACCATAATATGAGATATTGTCCATTCTCCAATCCCTTCTAAAACTCTTTGATAGTACCATACTTCACTCTATAAGTGTTGGTGCCTGCAAAAATTGCATCTCTGCCCCATCTACCCTTTTTTATACTATATGTATGTCGAAATTAGCCTCAAGCTCAGACAGCATGGAAATAGTTTTGGGCTGCCTAACAATACATTTGGCCTCTACACACTACTTTTAGGGCAGAGACTTGAGTGTCATTAGGGGCTTGAGGGATGTAGGACTAATCGAAAGGACAACAGTAAATAAAAAGTCAATAGCCTAATGTTTAGGTTGCAAATTATTGCTTAATGTGAACATACAATGCACTCATGCAGCTGAAAAGGCAGAAGAGGGGGAATATTTAAGGCCATCGGAGTGGCTTCTGTGCACATATCCAATGTAAATTCTTGCAAGTTCCTGTGTTTGAATGGACTTATTGTCAGACAAAAACAAAATATGAGGCAGAGTATATGAAATAATCAAGCTCTAACACTTGCAGTAAAGCTCAGAAGCGATCATTTTTCCCATTCAGTCTTCTTGCTTATTTGTCAAGAAAACAATTAATTTTGCATAATATGTTTGAAAGCAATGTTGGTTTGATAACAATTAGAGTAGAACTTGGGGAACTTTAAATTACGCCGGAGTAATCAGAGTAATTTCAGCAAATATGCATTACTCTTCTAATGCGATATTACTGAAATTCTGCAATTACACCAGCTTGAGTAATTAAGAGTAATGAGGGGCAAAATACTACTGCAGGAGCACAGGAGCAATGAACTAAGAGATAGTGAATGACTGCTGTCTAGTGCTGAATGTGTCCATTGTCATTTAGTGCTCTTTTCTTAGCACAAAATGCACCCTCGGGTCCATTTGGATGCAAGGGTGCAGTTTGCACTAAGAAAATAGCGCTAAATACTGGATTATGCTTCTCACGTAAATCCGCATAACTATGAGTGATCTTGCAGCAATTCTGAGTAATTACGCTAGAGAGAATTACACCTGTTACGCCCACACCTAAATTAGAGTCCACTACCTCTGATGCTTAGATTGCTTAGTATTAGAGATCTGAGACTGGTCCAAAGCATGGAAATATCCCAGCCCTTTTAATGATCAATAGCGCTCTCACATAGACTGCATTGGACTTTGAGGAATGCTTCTATCCATTTCAGGAGCCAATTAGAGAGATAATGAGGTACAGTAGATTAAATCACAACCAATAAGAATAGACTCCTACAGAACTGCTCAGATACCACATTATACATTCCTAAAGTGTGGGCAGGACCGCGTCGATAACCTGCAGAGTCAATCACATACCAAGAGGAAATTGTGTCCAGCTGCCTATTGTTAATTGAAGGCCATTGCATTCCAAGAATAATTCGTGTGCTAAGCAAGAAAGATAAAATTCCTAAAGCCCATTTGAATAGCTCCAAAACGTGATATCAGTAATGTAATGAAAGGAGGCATTATTTTCAAGGGCCATTCATGCAGGCAGGCTCTTGTGTTAGTCTCAAAATAGGATAACATTGATGGGGAATTTCTGCAGAGCACATATCTCAGCATTTCTCGCAATATGGGAGCGGATTGTTTTCTTTGAATTAAGAGCAGAGGGGATAATGGCACAAACACAAATACATTCTCTGTAGTTGTTCGGGTCTTTAAACACAGACACAATTTTGGTGAACTCTAAATCTGACAGCTGTTGAGGAGTATGGCCGTCTTCTAAATAAAGTGTTCTTTTCTGCTCTTGTGTGCTAGTGTTGTTAAAAATAATTAGAGTTTTAAAGATCTATCAGGATGAATAAGCACTGGATTGCAGCCAGAAATGTTATTTCGTTAAACGAAGTTAATTCACTTTTTAAGCGCATCACATTTCTGAGGCACTGTCAGACTTTTCCTGTGATTTTGTAGGCTCAGAGGCAAACAAGCAATATCAAAAGTTAGTTTATTGTTGTTCTCCACTAAACAGGACACTCTGCACATCAAAGACACACAATAGAGAATCATGGATGGGGAACTGTGGATAACAGCGATGGCATTCACCTCAGGGTTCCGAGTTACATCAAATAGGCAAGGAGAGCACAATATGAGCAGTCTATTATATTACGCAGCACCCCAAGGTGAATACCATCCCCATTCAGGACCGGCTTTAGCACTGGTGGCGCCCGGTGCGGCAATCGTTTTTGGCGCCTCAACACCCGAAGTCCGCCTCCTTGGATTCTCTCACTACCACCAGGCAAAAGTGCCCCTCATCTCTCCAATCATAAGTTATTGATAAAAACAACGCCACCCCCCCAAAGGTCAGCGCCCCCCCAACGGGTCAGCACCCAGTGCAACCATACCGGTCGCACTGCCATTAAGCTTGTCCTGTCCCTATTCTTCACATTTTTCCCATCTGTACCCCCATTTCATCTCCCCATGCTTCCATCATGTATGTAAGGGGAGAGTAGCAATGTCCATATTTAATAAGTGTTTTTGTAATTGTTAAATGTAATAATTAATTTAATAATAATAATTTTCAATTATTATAACATGATTTATAGGGTAGTGGAGAGGGAAGTGTTTTATTTTTTAATTTATACTTTTTTATTTGCAATATACAATGTTAATTTTTTATATTTAATTTTATGTCATGTTTAAGGAATAAATGTATGATTTCATATGATTTAACATATTTTGGTCTATATTAAAATGTTTTATTTAAAACCTTTATGAGTGATAATAGTAAATTTGGCCTCTCCAAAATGCAGCACTATGCCTCCTGTTGCTTAGTTTAGAGTGGGTTTTATAAATATGCCCCTCTAAAGTCCAACACTTTCGTTACTGTTGCTTGGCTTGGAGCAGGAATTGTAAATTTGACCCCTTCAAAGACCATCACTTTCCATACTCTTGTTTATGTTGGTGAGCGAATAGTAGATTTGCCCCCTTCAAAGTCCAACATTTTCCCTACTCTTTTCAGATTCGAATGAGACTAGAAAATCCGACCCCTCCACAGTCTAGCACTTTCCCTACTTTTGCTTACATCGGAGTGGGAATAGTAAATTTGAACTCTCCAAAGTCCAACATTTTCCTTGCTTTTGCTTAGGTTGGAGTGTGAATAGTAAACATGATCCCTCAAAAATCCAAGACTTTCAGTATTTTTGTTTGCGTTAAAGTGGAATAACAAATCTGAACCCTCCAAAATCCAACCCTTTACCTACTGTTGCTTACAATGGCTTGGGAATTGTAAATCTAACCCCTTCAATGCCCAACACTTTCCCTACTGGTGCTTATGTTGCAGTTAAAAAAGTAAATGTGATCCCTGCAAAGTCTAACACTTTTCTTATGTTTGTTTGCATTGAAGTGGAAATAGTAAATCTGCTTCAAAGACCAACACGTTCCCTACATTCGCTCAGTTTGCAGTGGGAATAGTAATTGTAACCCCTCCAAAATTCAACACTTTCCCTGCTTTTGCTAACGTTGGAGAGGGAATAGTCAATTTAACCCCCCAAACTCCAAAACCTGCACTACTTGTTTCTCAGGTTGGAGTAGGAGTAGTGAATTTTACCTCCAAGTCTAATTAGATTTTTTGAAGCTGTTTTAATTGTAAAAGTTAGTTTATTGTAAATTATTTTTGTCAAATATTTTTTACATTATTGTTGTTTTATTTTTAGGTTTTTGTATACATTTAATATTTTTAATATGTTGTTTTCATATATTATGATTTTATGATTATTTTTATGTATTTATGTTGAAATAATATTTTTTGTTAAACTATATCTTTATTTTTTACAAATATTTAAATATATATATGTAGTTAATGTATGTAAGTTATCAATATACTAATATTAAATATTTTTACTCATTTTACTCACTCATATTTTGGTCTTCTATATTTTTGTTAACTACATTTTTGACTTTACATACAAAAAATGTTTACAATTGGCATTTGTGTTCACAATATTTTTTGGCGATCTTTTTATCATTGTTTTTCTCTGCAATATTTCATCAGACAACTGTTATCCCAAATGCTAGTGATACAGAACACTACACTTTAAAATGAACAATGGCAATCCTCCTGCAGAACCTTGGTTGCTTGGTATCGAATTGGCACATCTGTATCATTTGGTATCCTATTGTTCATTGACATTAAAAGATAGCAGTGATACAGTAATCTTGTAAAGGAAAAATGCATTTCTCAAATTCCATACATTGCTCTAAGGTGATGCCAATTTATGTCTATATTTCGACCACCTGACCAATTAGAAAAGTACCTTTGCACCAATTGAGTCTCATTAGGTTGAGCTTTCGACCTCTTGTATATACTTTAGCGTATATTCTGTGTGGGCTTAAACGCCTCACACTGCTTTTCATTTATTTGTTTCAGTTTCCTTTAAAAATCCTTGCTTGCTAGTTGTCAGTCCTGCCTCTTGGTCCCTCCTTTTTTCTTCCGTTCCTCCCTCGGAGCAGGGACTAAGTACTATATCATTACGCTACGGTTGTTTATCTGTTCTTTGACGACTTTTATTTCTTGGTTTACTGCTCTGTTACTGTTTGCCTGTGTTCAGTTTCAGCACCATAGCTGCTTGCATTTCAAAGTAGCATCCTCCCTCCCACCTCCTCATAATGCCACAGTTGTGTTAGTGCTGCCTCCCGCTCTGTGCCTCCTGCTTCGTGGCTTGTATTTTTTCTGCCATTTTGCAATTTTGGCTGTCAACTGTTAGTTGGGCTTTTTCTGGTAAGATATTCGTTTGGTTTTGGACATCCCTTTAAGGAGGATTGGGCTTGTTTAAATTACTACCAGGTATGTGATACGGAGGGGCCCACCCACTTAAAGTCCTGATTACAACTATCCAAAACTTTTATCTGACCAAATGGGCCGCTACATTTCTTTCCATATTTCCTTTGCTGTGTGTACTGCATCCAAAGATTTGAGTGCCAACTGCTGTCTTGCCTCAGTCAGAATAACTGTAGCTACGATAGGTGTTGACGCTTTACAAGTACAGCAATAACCTATAAACCCCAGCTGCCACTTAGCCTTAACATTAAAGACTCATAAAGTCACAAAGATGATTATGGCGTGTCACTGCTTTCTTGTAAATAAGTTTCAACTGCTGTTGAATTACAAAGCTCAACACACGCTGTAAAACTAACAGTCCCAGAAGCCACAGCTTTTACAGCAGCCGAAAGTCGTTTTCAGACATTGGTGGTGACGTCATGCGTACAGCACTGTGGGAAACATGGTCTGTTATGTCTTTAGCCACTGTCTGTAAAAACACAAAAGGACTGCATCACCCAGCCGCCTTCCTGTTACTGAATCGGAACCAGTGCCCTGTGTGCTTCGTTTACTTCCCATTTTGTGAGCAGTGGCCCTGTTGGACGCATGTAAATGGATGTCGGTACTCCTGGGTAAATTGCACCTCACGGGGCAGGTGGTTTACTCTCGGTCCCTGTGGTTTTCCCTCCCCACTCCCTGTGTGGCCTTCATGAAGCCTCGCTACACTAAGCCTAGTTACAAGACAGAGCAGCTTTGTGGACGCCGAGAAGGTGGGGATCCAGAGCCTACGACCATGTCACCTAGAAAGGCTGATTTTTCCCCACGTACAGGTGGGGCAATTCACCCTCGTTTCCTTCATAGGTTTTTTTTCTTGAGATAAGAAAAAAAATGGCTGTTGTAATTGGGAGTCATTAACGTGATCGTTAGGATTCTGCCTTTTGCTTTGGTTACGCATTTGCTTTGTTTCAGGAATTCTGGGGCACATTACTGGCATATAATTTCCTTTTTTTGCTGGTGCAGTCTGGTTGCAAAGTTTAGGTACAACAAGATGAGAAATTAATTTTTTGAGATAGCAGTAATGAGTCGTGCACCTTTTTATACTACCCCCAGCCGAAAGAAGGTGCAGGTTTACTTTTCTGCTCCATGACCAGTTTCAGATCCCTTTGTATGGGGGCTGGGGCGATAAAGTGCAGAATCAGTTGAACATTTTATGTTCATTTGCCCTTTTTATGCACGCATTAGAAAAAGGTGGTTAACCCCAGCATGTCGCCTTCTGTCTTTCAAACGTTCAGCTGACTGTCTACGGATACTCAGATCTGACACTACCAAATGGCTAGTGTTTACAATGACGAGCTACCTCTTATATGCTTGGCGCATTAGGACTAAGCACATATCTGTCAATCAGGAACCAATACGCTGACCACATGCTGGAAGGAGGGGCCTTTTAACCTTTATTTAAGAAGCTAACTTGATTGAGCTGATTAAATCTTCCCAGTTTTATCTTTGTTAACCTAAACCAAGACCCTGATGTGACTCGTTTTGTTTCCTTATGTGAATGATCATCAAATATTTGAAATAAACCACTATGACTACTACTATCCACATAATTACACTAAACACCATGCCACATAATTCCAATACACAAATCCACTCCACACCACACAACATACATCCACTCCACTCCACTCCAAACCAAAACAGATGGGTAAAAGACATTGTCATTTATAACACCAATAGCTCTAACTCTCACAAATGCGAGACTTATTGCATTGCAGATGCTTGTTTTTCACAGGTGTTTAGTTCTGGGCACTTACCCAAAATCCAGTTCAGGTTTTTCACTGTGTGATGTGCAGGTGACTGTTTCTGAAAGCCACAATGTCACCACATGCTGGAATATATGGTAGCCAAGTGCCCTAGAGAAGCTGCCACTTTATTGGAAGGAAAAAGCTCAAGGTGTGAAAAAACTCCTTGCTTGATGAAGACTTCAGAGGATTGAAGAAAAACCGAATCCAGAATCCAAAAGTGGAATTCTTCAGGAGCGTGGAGTCAGGATCAGCATGTGGAGAGAGCGAGGAAACAAGCAAGGGAATATGGTTTTCTTGTGACACACCATCAAACCAGACTGATGCTTTTAAAAAGGAAAAGAACAGAAAAAAGGAATTATATCGAATACCACATGACAGGAAACATGATGGATTGGGAAAGTCAGGAAATAACCAGGAACAGCCGTGATGGAAAGGAAAAAGAAAAGAGAAAGAAAGTCTGAAGCTGAATAGCTGCAGAGTTGCCTTAAAAGGCAACTGCAAACCCTAAGCCAGGTGATGTCATTTTGGAGTTGAAGAGAGAATGATCAGCAGCCAGGAGCCCAGGAACACGAGAGGAAACAAGCCAGGTGAGAGACTCAAGGGGAGCAGACAGTAAAGAAAAAGGAAAAAATGACAATGGAAGACCTGGATGCAACAGAATGGGGAGACTTTGTTATACAAGAACTCTGCTAAGGATAGGTATTCTGCCCAGTTGTTTTGAGTGGCATTGCAGAAGCACCTCAGATGTTGCTTTAGACTCTGATCTACCATTTCTGCCTGACCATTTGACTGTGGATGTTAATCTGAGGGCAGAGCTTGATGGATAGCCAGGGCCAGGGTAGAGCAGATTGACCGCCAGAACCTAGAAATGTATTGAAAGACCCTTTCAGAGATTATGTTGTCAGGGAGCATATGCAGACTGAAAAGCCGCAAATGGGACAACTGGTCAGTGAGTCCCAAAGTTATTACAAATGTCCATTCAAAATTGAACCGGCACCTTGCCAATCTTTGCAATCTGGAAATGTTGATGCAAATTGTACCAGCAATAGGAGTATGGAATGCAATGTGTACTGTTACTACTAGCCAACTCAGTGCTACTTAAATCACTATGCCTTTTGTTTTCTTACATAGAGATAGCTGGAGAGGGCACAATCCACCACTTTATTATTGTAAGTGTTTACTATAGAGAATCCTGCCTGGGATTGTGTCTACATTTATCATTCAAGGCAGAAATATCTGTGGAATGTACAGGAGTTTATAGGGCTACTGCAATAATCTAAATTTGAAATGTCCTTCTTTATCATACGGCAACAACTCGATCATAGACCACATTTTATTAATAAAAACAGTTCTCTATCTTAAAGTTTGTTTTTTTCATCACAGATTTTATTGTCAACAGCCGTAGCAGCCCTGAAGCATCCAGGGTTTTCCATAATACAGTGTACATCATAGCAGTAGTGATGTTGACTTTTACCATAGCAAAATATAACAGTGTAAAATCCAATAATGTCAAACTTATAACCCCAACAGTAAACAGCAGCGCCATGCAGATAATATACAATTCAATGCATGCTGTTCTCAGCCACCCAGATCTAATGACTATACAGTTACAACTGGATTTGTCAGTTATCATCTTGTCATCACACAAATTACCCACTTGTTGATACATCCGGAATGGGCTCTAGATATAACCCCCAATATTCTGCCCACCTTCTCCAAATCTTAGGATGTTTCTGGGTGCACCCCCTTGCCTTGACTACTGGTATCTCCAGCCCCATGCAGAAATCAAGCCCCCTCTTCCAAACCCCTACTAATGGCGGGGACTCGGTTTTCCATGCCCGAGCAATATTGCATTTCGCCAGTGTAAGGCCAAGAAGCACTAGATGGTGCTTGTATACGTTGCCCCCAATACCGTCGGTGATATAGAGCATGGCTAATCGTTGTGAATATGGGATATCCCAACCCAGTACTTCCAAGAGGCATGTGATCACCCCTCGCCAGAACTTCGAGAGTGCTGTGCATTGCCATACAGTGTGTATAAGAGTGCCATCTGCGATTTTACAGCGTAGGCAGAGAGGAGAGGCAACTAGTCCGGCCCTCCAGAGCTTGTGTCTAGTGAAATAAACCCTATGGAGGTATTTGAATTGTATGAGTCTGAGGCGTGCTGCGATAGCCACCCCACGCGGTGACTCCAGCGCCTTGGTCCAGTCCTCATCATCAATGGGGCCCAAGTCTCCTTGCCAGGCATCATGTGTTGTGTTGAGTATGGTGGTACTATTAGTCACGAGTGTTCAGTATATCTTGGTGATCTTGTGATCACCTAGTTCCCCCATGAAGACTTTGGCCTCCATAGGATTCAATTCAGGTACCTCTTTTAAATGAGTGATGTAAGGGGAAAAGGCATGTCGGAATTGGAGGTATTTATTGAACTGTGAGCGGGGCATATCATAATCTTTTTGTAACTCTTGGAAGGACTTTAGAGTCTGACCATGAAGGACATTTCCCACCGTAGATATGCCGATGGCCACCCAGCCCCCAAAACCAGACAGCAGTGATAGCTGAGGTAAAAGGCCGTTGTGCCAAAGGGGAGCCTCCCCCATCAGTCTGCCCCACCACCCAATCCGACGCAGCGATTGCTTCCAAATCACGAACACTGTCTTAGTTGATGGCAGTAAAATTTGGAGCTTCGGACCCGAATAAAGGATCGTGTGTAGTGACATAGTGTCCATCGACCAGCTTTCGACCGCATACGCGGGATCCCGTCTGTCACCGTACCACCAGTCGTTCAGGATAAGAAGGTGTGAGGCAGCATGGTATGTCTGGATTATCAGGCGTCGCCACACCGCCGCAGTATATAGATTGAAAACATGTTCTCAGGGCCACCCGAGCCGAGCTCCCACCCCAGAGGAAGTGACTAAGAGTTGCATTCAGTTGTCGAAACCAGACGGGCGATATTGGGTAGGGGTGGTTTTGAAGTTGATAGAGAAGGCGAGGCAGGGAGACCATCTTGAAAATGGCGGATCTGCCATTAAAGTTTTTTTTAATAACTAAAATACCTAATTCAAATGTTGCTACAAACTGCAGCCTTCAACTTCCCCCAAAGCAATGTTCACCGAAATTGCTATCAAATTTGCCATAAATGTTTTTATATTTATTTTTCCAAACTATGGTGATTTTTAACATGTTAACATACTCACATTCTGAACATATGTAGTGACCAATATCATATATTTTCTGTAATCTATTTTCAAAGTGAACTCCCAAATTCCATATCAGGTAAAAATGTCAATTGAAAGCCTGACCTTTTTAAATTTGATTTTAGGCATTGTTGAATGAGTGTTCGCGGAGAGAAAAGACAGAGCTTGTGGAAAAATATTGAGTGCCTTTTTTTACCACAAAAAGTCAGTGAAATACCAGATGTTGCAACACTAGTGGATTCGTGGTAGTTTAGTGAATGAATTAGAGTACAAAACTTAACTCCAGTCATTGAGTGCTAATGGGGCTAACCTCATGCCATGGGGCATACTGTAGAATGAAAAATAAGTCACAGGCTTGATAGGTGGACTTTAAATCAATCCAGTTACATATTTGCTACATGTAAATTTCATTTTGGCAATGTCTTTCTACCAGTCTTAAACCTGCTGATGAGTGTGTTGCAAGGAGAGGGATGACTGAAGAGCATTGTTAAGTTAATTTATGTTCTCACTGGGTGAAGCCAAAAGTACCCATTAATACTTCGAACAGGGATTACATAGTGCTTTATATTGTCATCAAATACATACATGTAGAAAATCATCTTTAAGAATATGAAGAAACATTATTCCACAAATTGTATTGCTATCAAACATATAATTCAACAGTATGCATGGTGATAAAAGGAAAGCATGATCTATAATCATCATAATTCGTGTCAATTCAGATTAGTATTATGGTGTCACAGAGGTGTGCATAGCATACGTTTCTCAAATAGTTCTAAAACTGTAATCATATTGTTATGTTGTATTATGTTAGGTTTATGTTATGTTATGCTATGTTATACTATGTTTTGTAAAGTTATGTTATTGTGGTATCCTACATTTATATCAGTACTTTCCAATGCCAATTATGTCAGCGGGTTCTATAGTGACAAGTGAGGACTGGTGAGATCAGTTGTGGATAAGGCGCATAAAGATCTACCTGTGTGTAATCCTGCATAGCCTCCATCATTATTTCATTGACAACAATTGAAAAACGTGTAGAACCTGGTGCTGTTCGTGGCCTGTATATCACTGAAGTGTATGACCAATTCAAACATTGGACATTTTTAATATACATCATCTTCCAAACTCCAAACAAGCTCCATCTACTTATTAACCAAGGATCGGAGTGTGATTTAAGCCCATGCCTTGGGCGCCATCTTGAGTGTATTTTTCCAACTCAGCCTCTGTCGAACAGTTATCAAGGAAGTAACACTTGCACCATCTAAAGAAGCATTATTTTGATCTTCAAACTTGGTGCAGCGCACATCTTACCCAAAGATTAATTTACAGGCTCACAACGTTGATTGAAGTTTTTGTGGATCTACATTAAGCCTTGGATTTCATACTTAAATGTACTTCGGGCAAGTGAAAACTTTACCCAGTGATTAATTAGAGCTGGTGGTTACAGGTGGGGCCCACTGGCACTCATTTTATTGGATTGGCACTTATTTTTGCTCATCAGACTTTCACCCAGAGCACAGAAAGAGGAAGAGAAAAACGGAACAGCAATGACACAGGGATAAGGCAGGGATAAAAAAAAGAACCTGCTCGAGTGAGGTAAAGGGGCAGGGAGTATCTGGTGGTGGATAAAAGAGGTATCAGCTGCAATTAAGATTATCCAGCCTTAGTCTTTGTCACCCCAAATATTCTTAGCGCCAGTCGCAGCCACCTGACCAAAACTGTGGGCCCGGCACTTATTGTTTTACAAATCAAGCACTGACCTTATCTACATAATCCTGCTTTGCCAAATGTTAACTGCTGGTCATTTTTGGAAATTTGGGGACACAACATTTGCAGGATTCTTTTTAAATGGTGTTTTACTCCCCTCCTTAGTCCCAAAAGTATCGTCTGGGTGTGCCTCCTACTGTGACAGCACACTATTTATTCAGCCGGAAGAGGAAGCTGCACTAGAAATTGAAAATCGATGGTGTAATTTTGATGCCTCACATCTGTCAATGGTGACGCACACACCCACTGTACTCTAGAAAAATACATTTCCAATAATAGTCATTTCATACAACTGTTGGTAGAATTACTGACTGATTTCTTCTGTGGTGACAGGCACTCTATATTTATATACAGAATTTGTTTTTCTTCTCCTGCAGCTTTAGTGCATAACTTTCAACTTTCTAGTTTTCAATCCAAAGGTCAGATAAGTGGTGATGGGCAACATGCAAAGTGTAACTCGCTTTTTTTTGCCCATCCTAGTGATCCCCTCTTAAGGTGGTAAGAATGGAAAAACATATGCCATAATTATGCTAGAGTCTGGGGGGGAAAACCTGATCACCAAGAGAAAACTGGCTTGTTTGATACACACGTTGGAGGTAGATGGTCTGCAAGTTTTTGAAAATGTACCTGAAGCCAGCCAAGAGGAAGGGGTGGGTCTCAACGAGTATGAGGTTTTTATGAAGAAGTTGGATTTACACTGTGTTCCTCACATTGGTACAATTCTAGAAAGATAACAGTGGAAGACTCTGTTACATCCTTATGAAAACTGGCTGTGCCTTGTAAGATTAGGGCAATGTCTGAAGAGTGGATTAGAGACCAATCTTTACTTAGTTGCAAGTGTGATAAAATCTGAGAAGAACTCAGGTTAAAAGAAGATCCACATCTGGAGGATTTTTTTCAACTGAGAAAAGATGGCACACATGGCGATTTGTGTGGATAAACTAAAAACAGAAAATAGTACGAAGTCTGATGTCATACCTAAAGTGAATACAGTTAAAGTAAAGACAAGTATTTGAGGTTTTAACAAATTTAAAGGCAATGCTATTGATGTGGTCGGTAGGATACATGGCCAATGATAAGGAATTTCCTGCAATTAGCACCATATGTAGCAGATGCAGTCGTAACAGCCATTTTCCTAACTGTTGTTGCGGGTCAGATAGGAATGTGAAAGGTGAGGCGGTAAAGAAGCTGCACAAAGAGGTGCTTCTACAATTGGGGAACAAATTGATTCGTAAATGGCTGGAGATAGTGAAAGTAAATAACATTCATATTATGGTAATGTTCAATTTGTTCTTAAAACTAAGAATAGTTTGTCAAGTCTTATTCAGACCCCATTTTTAAACAAAGTCACTCTACATCATTTAGATATCCGTCCTGGTGGATATAGAGTGCAAAAAATGGATATGATTTGTTACTTTTGGAGTGAACTTGAGTGCAGAGGGAGGATAACTCATGGAAAGGTGTATGCAGCTGTGAAGGGTGACTGTATTTTGAGTTGGCCCCATTAAAAGGGATTAGGGATTTACCTTGATGCTAATCCACAGGTGTGTGCATTTCAGGTGTCAGAAGAGAATGATAATTTTGAGGAAATTTGTCCTGAGTTATTTATAAATAAGCTAGGTTGTTATGTTAAAAAGTATACATAACATAATACTTAAAGTGGTGTTGTTCTGGTGGTATTCAATGTCTGCAAAATGCTTCTGAATGTGCAGGATGATGTAAAAAAGGAGCTGGAAAGGCTACAGTTCGTTGTTGTAGTAGCTCCAGAATAGGCTACAGAATGGTTTGCTACTGGGATAGTGGCAAAGAAAGCAAGTGGGCTATTAGACTTTGTATTGAACATAGAGGTTTAAACAAGGAGATTGTAGTGGCTAAATTCCCTCTTCCCAAGATTGTGGAGATGATATCAACACTGTCAGGGGCTAAGTTCTTTTCTACTTAGAAATTTGATTAATTTGGCTTATGTGGGCCATTTAGGAATTTTGAACACCATAGAAAGGGTCAAAGAGGATTTTGGGTGACCTCATTAAAATTTGGAGATTGAGAGAAGAATACAATTGTGCAATGAGTGTTCAAATAGTGATAGGATATATAAAACCTGTGTTGCGCCCATTGTTGGTAGGAATTTACCCCATGAACCATGGGAAGAAATTGCAACAAACACCATGGAACCTTAAAACGGAAAAAAGTCTACTCTATATTTAATTGTAGCGACAGACCTTTTTTCTTGTTGGCCTAAAATCGTCTGTGTAGGGGACATCGCCTCCGGTGCAAATATCAAATAAAAAAAAAAATTGTGCCCAAGAGAAGATCTTTCCAAAAGTTTGCAGACTGACAATGGAGTTCATTTTTTTTTCTAAAAAGATAGAATAGTTCCTCTACAAACATGATACTGCGCATAAGAACTGTTCTATTATTCCCAACCAACAGGCTAGTGGAAAGATTAAATAAAACCATAAAGAAAAGCATTCAATTAACTAGAGCCAATGGACTAGACTTGAAAAAAGAAATGAAGAATTGGCTGCTAGCTTACCAATTAACTCCACACTCTATCACTGGTCGATCTTCCTTTGAAATGTTTAGAGGTAAGAAACCTATTTCTCCTTTGGTAACTGGTTTAACGAGTAAGAACAAAGGGAAAGGGGTGGTATAGGTAGGAGATAGATGGAGGGAATGCAAAATGAAATTGGCTGAGTCAAGGGAATTCAGACATTATGCAAACCATTCAGTTTAGTGTGAGGTGAATGTAGGTGACTGGGTTAAAATGCATGCTTCTGTAGGTGCCAAGAAGCGGTCCAAGTACACTGATGAGAGAAAAGTTAGCAGATATTTTAGGAATGCTGTAACATTGGCTTATAGAAGAATATGGAGAATAACAGAACATTTGCTGTGAAAAACAAATGAAATTCCACCAAATTTGGGAGGTTGCAATGTCTTGAATACCAGAAATGTGGATTCTTGGATCAGAAGCAATTATATGAGAAAAGAAGCAGATATTTGCAGAGATGGTGGATCCGCAATATTTTGGAACAGAAGACCAACAAAGACACCTTTTTCAGTTTGAAGAATACATTTAAGTTTTTCATTCCTCTGTATTTTCCCTTCCAGTCATTTGTTGATTATTTCTTTTGTATTAGTTGCTACTATGTTTATGTTTGAAAATATTTCTTGTCATAGGTTTTTTGTATAAATGGCAGATGTGTGGTAGCCTATATTTTTAGTGGTACCTTCCAATGCTAGGTATGTCAGAGGGCTCTAGAATGATATGGGAGTACTATTGAGATCAGTTGGTGGATCACACGAATAAAGACCTACCTTCTTATGATACTGCATATGCACCATCATTATTTAAGTTATATAATGGATTTTTGTAAAATGCTTATACAACACTTGCATGCTGTCATGGTGCTAAGAGTGAAAATACGCCAAGTTACCTCTGAACTAGTTTGAATTAGATATTCAGATTGTGAAAAGCCAAAAATCAATGATTTTTAGAAGGGTAACAATTTCTGGATGCTTCTCAAGGAATGGGATAAGATGTTCCAAAGGGTAGGTGCCACCAGAGAAGGCACAGCCACCCATTCACTTACATCTGTAACGGACGATAACTAGACTGTTCAGGTGTGCAGAACGTAGGGCTCATTGAGGAGAGGACCGCTTAATACTCTGCGCCCCCGTCAGGCTCCCCTCTATTGCCCTCCAATTCTCTCTCCTCCCCATTCCCCCTCCTAACTCCCCTCCCTCACGCTACTCTCTCCCCTCCCCTTAACCCCCCTCCCTGCCTCTATCTTTTACATATGACATCTAGCCTTACGCACAGCCTCCCACTGTTCTCCTGTTCTCCTAAATCCTACTCTCTTTGTCCCCCTCCTTTATCTTTTTCTTTTTCTCCTTCACCCACCCACCCTAGCCTAATTACTCACTGCCCTCTTTAGCTTAATATGGTACTTTTGTAAATAGCACTCGTATTTATCTGCTTCCTTTGGTATAATGGTTCTTATTGCAATGTTTTTGATCAAATGTTTTTAGTACCGTACCTCCTCACACTCCTGTAAAGCGCTCTGATACCCCTGGGTCTAGCCAGCGCTATATAAAACCTTTAAAATAAATAAATAAATTAATTAATTAATACAGTTCTTTAGAATGTCAGATGCCACATGCAACAGTGCTTTATGAACCAAGCAGGGAACTTTGAAACACACTCTACTGTTTAATGTGTGCCAGAGTAAGGTCAACATCAAAGAAGCAATATGTCAGAATATAGGAACCCCAAACAGCAGTTTCGCTACGGAAATAAAAGGCAAATTGATTCCCCCTCCTGGGTTCTTAAAGGACAAGCAGCGTCTTTATGCTGCCCTTCTAAATCCCAAATCTTCATTGCTCCCTTGGCATCCAGAATATATTATAGGCAACATGGCCCCATGTTTTAAATTGCAAAAACAATTAAGTATTCTCTGTGCTGGTTTCTTGATCTCTGTGCCTTGGGTATTTATTCCTATATACAGAAAATGGCAAATGCAATATACTTAAGTGCAATAAGATAAGGCAGATTGTTTGATAGTCATTTTTTCTTCTGAGCATTCTTTATCATTGCAGGTGAATTCGCAGGTGGTGCATGAATAACATTTTAAGTGCTTGTAATGGGTGGGAACTGCCAAGCTCTGGTTCTTAATAGCAATCCAACTAATTCACAGGCACCAATTTCAATTGGTTTGAAGGCCCAAACCAGCCTCCCTGTGATGCTGTTATGATGCTTGGAACAAAGATCAGATTACGGATGCTGACATTATCTGCATTCAACAAATGTCAAGACCTACATATTCTTCTTGGTTTTGAAACCGACATGGTCACTCGAGCCACTGCTCTTATCCCCAAGCTGTTTTGGGGGCAAAATCGAATCACTGTCTGTAAATTATGTTAATGCAGTGTTTTTTTACCAGGCATTTCCAGTACCCCTGTCTGATCAGTTTTTATCATGACCCATAATATTGAAGGAAATTACCTCTTTTTAGAGCAATTTCTGTGGATACTCAGAAATTGTCTGTAAGGAAGATTGTCACTAAGGAGGTTGCTTTGGTAGCTGAGTAACCAGTTCGTATATGCTCAACTACTGTTTGCCCAGGAATGTTCTGCACCAGCAATATGTACAGCCAGGCTACACCCACACCTGGCATATAGACATAACGATGACACCATCCATGGATGAAACGGCCAGTAACATGGACTGGCGCATGGAACATAAGAAGGTGGTTTTTGAAAATGGGGGTTCCCCTGTAAAGTTTTGGAAAATATGGGAAGCATGGAGTCAGTTCTTATGCCTTTCATAAGGCACATGGCACTTGTTGAACACACCGGGAAGAAGATAAGGGACTTTGGGGCATATTAGCAAGGGCAGTATCGCCGCTTTAGCGGCACTTTTTGCCGCTAAAGCGGCGATATTTGAATCGCCCTATTAGCAAGCTGTCGCTAACAGCTGTTAGCGACAGCTTACTGGCGATAGCGGCCGTTTTTCTTGCCTCCTTGCATGTCAGCGATATTTATCGCTAATGACATGCAAGGTCGGCGTTCCTCACTTAAACTATACGAAAACACTCGCAAACACAACTTCGCACTATTAACAATGCAGCTCCGGACCCGCGGAGCGATTAAAAAAGACGCGCTAACCGCGGCTATCGCAGGAATTTTACACCTGTTCAAAAGTTGACTTAATCATCTTTTGCATTGGGGGTGGATTGTGTGGCTAAGTTCACACATGCCTATCATCAAGCTTTTCATTAGAGCTCACTATTAACGCTTGATTTCTCACGCTATTGCTGCTTATCGCCGTCTATCGCTGGTTTAGACATCGCCTCTGTTCAAAGCGTTGCTAATACGCCGCTAACACGGCGATGTCAACCGGCGGTAGACGGCGATAAAAGAATACGCGCTAAGCGCGATTTGCGATAATTATCGCATTCCGTTGTTAAAATGCCCCTGAGTTATTATATGTTAGGTAAGCTTCATTAACTTTCACATGAACTATCAGATATTCGAACATTATTATTGAGGCTAATTGCATAAGCTATAGGTAATGGGAAAGCACTTGAGATACATGCTTGACTAGTGCTTGTCGAACCATTGGCAAACACGAACACAGATCATGCACGTTAACCTGGGATTAATCTTGAAGTACCGAAACGGAGCACTTAGGTAATGGGAACGCACATTTGGAGAATGCGCACACTGAGCAGATTCGGTGATCTGGACCAACACACAATACTATGGGGTCGATTCCGATCTCGGCCGGAAGCGCACCGAATACGATTCGTCCGGAAAAAATACGAGCCGAACGCGTTTTTCCTGAACGATTCGAACAGTCGTCCGAGCGAGCAAGTACGATGCGCATTTCTGCTAAAATTCAGAGCGAGCCGTACGTACCCATACCAGCTCCAGTTCCCCGACCGAGCTGGATCCGGAAACGCAGATTCGAGTCGCACGGAAGTAAATACACAGCACCTTCCGGCCGGACTAGTACGATGCGCACTCCGTACGCGCTGAACTGGTCGCTACGTCCGGCACGTCAGAGAATCCGGGAGAGCTGCACATAAGCTCCGATTCGCGCCACAAAACGATCCACGGCTACGAGACGAACAAGCCAGCTACGAGTACGAGTCGAAGCCACGAGAAACCCGAACGAGACGAACCAACCATGAATCCCATCGCGCAGGTCCTACCAATACTGTACATCTATTACCGGAACCGGTACGGACGCGTACGGCGCAGACGGTAAGTCAAACTCCCACTACACAAACAAACGACACGTACCTGACATATGTCACACACACATAGGGATGCAGAAATGACGTACACTAGCAACAGCAGAACCATAGGGGCGGGATGGCTATCACCAATGCCATACACACCCATAGGGGCCAGATGGCTACCACTACCACCACCCCTACTCATGGGGGGATGGATGCCTAGCACTACTACCATCCCCACACATAGGGGGATGGATGCCTACCACTACCACCACCCCTACTCAGGGGGTCTGGATGCCTACCACTACCACTACCACCACCCCTACTCAGGGGGGCCTGGATGCCTACCACTACCACCACCCCTACTCATGGGGGCCTGGATGCCTACCACTATCACCACCCCTACTCAGGGGGGGCTGGATGCCTGTCACTACCACCACCCCTACTCAGGGGGGGCTGGATGCCTGTCACTACCACCACCCCTACTCATGGGGGCCTGGATGCCTACCACTACCACCACCCCTACTCATGGGGGCCTGGATGCCTGTCACTACTACCATCCCCACTCATGGGGGGCTGGATGCCTACCACTACCACCACCCCTACTCATGGGGGCCTGGATGCCTACCACTACCACCACCCCTACTCATGGGGGCCTGGATGCCTGTCACTACTACCATCCCCACTCATAGGGGAATTGATGCCTACCACTACCACCACCCCTTCTCATGGGGGCCTGGATACCTACCACTACCACCACCCCTACTCAGGGGGGGCTGGATGCCTGTCACTACCACCACCCCTACTCAGGGGGGGCTGGATGCCTGTCACTACCACCACCCCTACTCAGGGGGGGCTGGATGCCTACCACTACCACCACCCCTACTCATGGGGGGATGGATGCCTAGCACTACTACCATCCCCACTCATAGGGGGATGGATGCCTACCACTACCACCACCCCTACTCAGGGGGGGCTGGATGCCTACCACTACCACCACCCCTACTCAGGGGGGGCTGGATGCCTGTCACTACCACCACCCCTACTCATGGGGGCCTGGATGCCTACCACTACCACCACCCCTACTCAGGGGGGGCTGGATGCCTGTCACTACCACCACGCCTACTCAGGGGGGGCTGGATGCCTGTCACTACTACCATCCCCACTCATGGGGGGCTGGATGCCTACCACTACCACCACCCCTACTCATGGGGGCCTGGATGCCTACCACTACCACCACCCCTACTCATGGGGGCCTGGATGCCTGTCACTACTACCATCCCCACTCATAGGGGAATTGATGCCTACCACTACCACCACGCCTACTCATGGGGGCCTGGATGCCTACCACTACCACCACCCCTACTCATGGGGGCCTGGATGCCTACCACTACCACCACCCCTACTCAGGGGGGGCTGGATGCCTACCACTACCACCACCCCTACTCATGGGGGGATGGATGCCTAGCACTACTACCATCCCCACTCATAGGGGGATGGATGCCTACCACTACCACCACCCCTACTCAGGGGGGGCTGGATGCCTACCACTACCACCACCCCTACTCAGGGTGGGCTGGATGCCTGTCACTACCACCACCCCTACTCATGGGGGGCTGGATGCCTGTCACTACTACCATCCCCACTCATAGGATGTGTAATGCATGACACAACCAGCATACTCCAACATAAGGAATGTCAGCAAAAGACATCCCCCAACATCATGACAAGAGTGTGTAGTCTGTGTCAAATGCCTACAACACTGAACATGACATTGAACATACAATGTGACCCCCTATCACATGTGTCACACAAAAATGTGTGTGGCCTTCACAATGCAAGCAGACCATGACCACTGTGGGAATGGGGTCTAAACCCCCATCATCACAGTGACCAAAAGGTAAGTGTGGGGTCCATAGCTGAAGCACATTTTGAACATTGTGGCAATGGGGTCCAAACCCCCATCATCACAGTGACCAAAAGGTAAGTGTTGTCATGGAAAAAGCTGCAACTGCCAAACAGCATGGATGATTCCTGGTCACAGAACAACAAACACATCAGTGGCAAAGTAGTGGTTGTGTCCCATAGCAACATAGATTAGGTGAGGCAAACAGTGCAGTGCAAATAAAACATACCTTTGGCCATGTGCAGACAAACATCACCCATGGGGACTGACATCGTCTCCATTTATCAATTACACAATGCCAGAAGTGACCATCATAATGCAGACCCACATATCTGCACTAATGGACACACAAATGTAGATATCCTGTGGAGACTGTAGATGTGAGGTGAACAAATACCATACCATGGCAGGAATGGGACATAGAAACCATGATTATTGTGCTGACTGATGACCTAGGAGTCCCAGGGACAGCATGGGAAATCCTCCAAACAACATACAGGCAATGGCACACTAAAGATATGCCAATGCAGTGGTGCAGATGCACAAACACAAACAGGCAGCCTCACACTGCATATCAAACACAACAGGTGATGGGGGGGTGTGCCAGTGTCCCCAGGCAATCACACAACACATGAGAAGGCCTGAATTCCAATTACACAGATGTGTATACAGTGCCATACAAAAGTAACTCATGGATCGGATTCCCCTATGTGGGCAATCAGGCATTGTTAGATGAGAGGGAGCCCAAATTACACATGTCACACAAGCTTGTAGGAACAGCAACTAACATAGCAAGAGACAGACCCACCACAGCACTACACCCAGGGACCCCACATTGTGGTGACACTAGCCTGCATGATAATCCCACTGTGATGACAAAGGTAGATGCCGTTCACACTGTGAACCACAGCCATGTGTCCTGAGCAACAAACTACCATCACACCTACACAAGCACAAATCAATCAGCACGGCCTGTTAGCCAAGGCCAATATGGAGGTAGGGGTCTAGCCGTGCAACAACTCACATTTGCACACACTCAACACCACACACCTTGATCTCCACCAATGTGCAGCAGTGAAGCTCACATGGACAGGTGACATTGCACATGCACCCATGACAATCCCAGGGGTGGTTGTGGGAACTAAGGTGCAGAAACCCATCACACCTGGCCAGTCAACAAGACTCGTGAATGTCTGACACACTGCACAGTACGCCGTACATGGGCATGACGTGAAATCCACCCCAATCAATGGGATCCCGGCCACAGTCACACACCAATGAAGAAGCCAAGGTCACCCACAAAGAACACACGTAGACAACTTCCAACATTGCAGTTCTGACCCTGAGGAGTGGCAGCAGTCACACACACAACGTGTCACAATCACTGAAAGCTACCACAAACTGTAAATTACATGACTTGTGTAACCAACAAGTGCCAAGGGGAATCCTGACTGTGTCTCATCTGCGTTTGCCCACATCCCCAGCCCTGACAACAAAGACAACTAGGGATGACAACCTGATGAACATTAGTTTGCCATGCACCCACATCACGGAGAAACCAGGTCCAAGATGCTGGATGAACACAGGACAACTCAGCAAGCATCACAAACAGGAACATCCGTAGGGACACAGCCGGTGTAGGATAAGGGAAGGGAACACACCCAGACATGCTTACACAACACACAACACGGGCCCAGGCAATGTCACGGGATTACACACTGCCATGAGGGCACTCCACTCCTGTGGAAGATCCGCTGTGCCAAACCTTGTCTGTGCACGACTCAAACATGTCAGCAGAACACTCGGTCAGTGAGTCAACAATTACAACACACTGAAGGCTCTGCTCACATCAGCCTGGGTACGGGAGTGTCACTTCAGTCATCTGCATATACCCAATACACGTGTCAAGCAAGTTGCACTGTATACACAGATGAGTCCTTCAACATTGATGTGCTACACTGCATGTCCAGTGGAGATGGGCACACAGTCAGGGAAATAGAAACATTGAACAGTGGTAAGCACACCAGATGTGCATCAGTGTAAGCCACAGATGTTAAATTACAAATGCAAAACGTACATCCCTGTGTCAAATGCTGAACATTACACCCTCAGACTGCAGCAAAGGATGCTATGGATCCAGACTAGATTAGGACACATATCCCATGGACCACATGGAGTCCATCACAGCAACACTTCATTTTCCTGATCTGAACACTATTACAACAGCAAATGCATGATGATTCTCATCTACATCATGTACAACAAAAGCAAAACATCTAGTAAACAAAAAGACGCTTTATTCAGCCAATGTAAATGAAAAATTGGAAGTCCAAAAGAAACTAAGGCCAATGGCCAGTCCACATTCACAGTCCGAACAGGGTGACATGTGACAACTTGTCACCCATTGCTTGCCTGCACTGGTACGGACAGGGGACATGCCCCTCGGAGGGGCATACAAGGGGCAGGCCAGGCACCGCAGGGACAGGATCAGGGGATGCCAGAAGGAGGCAGTGAAGGGGTGGTGGGTGCAGGAGTGTCACCGGCAACTGCAGTGGAGGTGTCTGACTCAGTGGGGGCCGGCACCACTGTAGGGCACAAGTCAGATGGTGTGGGTGCTGGCACCACTGCAGTGGGTCGGTCAGATGGAGTGGACTGGGTCCCCACTGCAGTGCCCAAGTCAGATGGGGTGGTTGTGGACTCCACTGCAGTGCATAACTCCAAGGGAGTGGAAGGGGGGCAGATGAGGTGGGCAGGACAGAGGGGGGACCCGGTCTCCACACCAGTGGCACAAACAGGCCGAGCGTCTGGGTTGGGGGTGGAAGAGCAAGTGTTAGGGGGAGGGCCTAAGCAGATTGGGGATGCGGTATGGGTGTGTGGGGGAACCTGGGGCAGGGTGTGGCGGGGGAACCTGTGGAGTGGTGGCCTGGGGGATGGAGGAGAGAGACTGTGTGGTGGAGCTGCGTGGTGGTGGTGGTGGGGTCTTGCCCTTCCTGGTCCGGGGGACTTCCTAATGGGGTCCTCAGTCTGCCTGTGCCTGGGGGAGGGTGTCCGGGTGTGAGGGGCACTCCCTCTGTGTGTGGTGGTCGCCTCTTCCACCTGTGCGTTGGGTCAGATGGATCTGTGGGGAAGAGGCCAAGCTCACAGAGGAAGAGCTTCTGGGAGGGGGGTTGCAGGTGAGGCAAGGGAAGGGGTTTTGGAGGGAGAGGCATCTGAGGACTGCGGAGTGCTCGTGGATGCGTGTTTGCGTGCCTGGGCCCCATCCCCTGTGAGTGAGGTATCAGTCCCCTGACTGTGCGTGCGTGTCTGGATTTTGGCGTGTGTGTCTGTGTGCTGCTTGTGTCTGTGCTGGTGGATGCCTGTGCTGGTGTGTGTGTGCTTGGGACAGGTAGGGTGCTGGGGATTGTGGATGGGGCAGAGGTAGGAGGGGTGAGGGACTGTTGCAGGAGGGACACTGCTGCCGTCAGTGAGGAGGCCATGGACTGATTGGTCCGATGTAGGGCAGACATGCCAGATGACATGCCCTCCATGAATGACACCAGTTGTGTCAACAGACCCGTGTGTGCATGGAGGACACTCAGCACTGATGTCTGCCCTACATGGATCTGTTTCAGCAAGTCCACAGACTCCACACTCAGGGCAGCAGGGGAGACAGAGGCAGGGGGTGCGGTTCCTGGCATGAAGGAGACACGCTGCCCTACACGGGAGCCTCCACGGACATGTGGGATGGGAGCAGATGGGAGGGTGGAGATGGTGGTGGTGGCGGGGACAGACTTGCTCGATTTTGTCTGTGGTCTGCTGACACCAACCACCACAAGGGAGTCCTCACTGGAAGTGCTTTGTTCCCCAGCCGAGATGGTCGTAGCTGAGGTCTCCTCAGTGTGGCTCCCCTCACCCTCCGTGCCACTGGGTCCCTCGGTCTCCCCTGCAGTGGACCCAGTCTGGCTCTGCCGCTCCTCTTGGTCCGTGGAGCTGTCTCCTCCTGTGGCCGTGGATGTATCTGCAAACAATCAGGATAAACAGAGCAACATTAGTCACCTGTACTGACCACACACACCACAGTAAGTACAGCACATCACAGAGCAAGCCCTGCCATCATTTGCTAGACATTGCAATAAGTGCTGACACTGATTTGAAGAAGCCCATTGTCTGCCTGACAGTCATTCATGCCACACATATCCTACCTGTCCATGCACCCATTTGTCTGGTGCCTGTTGTATGTGACTAATCATATGTACACACATGCACCACATACACAGTTGTTGGACATCCAAGAGAAGATATGGAAATGTGTCACTCCAAACACATGCCATCTCCTGCCACTGACTCAGTACATGTGTCAGGAAAAGTGATGGGCAGAGTCTCTGTCGATATGCGGGTTTTGGTTCCATCACCAGACACAATGATGTCCTCATGTCCTGATAGACAATGCGACAATGGTGTGCATGCAGGACATATCACACTACTGCTGGATCACCCTTTGCAAGTTGAATGTCATGGCACAGGCCTGTCTGGCAAGTCAGTCATAACTGTCTCCTGTCACAGGGGCAGTGCATACACACAACACCAGTCTACACTGTGTCACAATCATGGAGGATTTGGGAATGCAAGCCCTGTAGCTGACAGGTGCACATGTGCACCCCTGGCCACCCACATCATGAGGACTAAGATGATCCCACGTCATTCAAATGAGACATTTGAGTGACTGCAAACACAAATCCATACACATGAGCACTTCACCGTCTGATGAGAATGAACCAAAGCTGCCTGCACCTCAATGTTTCATACACCATTGTGCACAGTCAAGGGATCAGAGACCTATGCATTAACCAATGTGCAGATCCTATAGTCACAACTCAGATGGCTGGCCACCCCAAATTGTTAAACACTCCAGGAGTCCAAAAGCAAGGCCACACCACGGTGACACAGAGGCAGACACCTGAGTGCACTCTTCACAATGCCCAATATGTATGCTGACACACGGGAGTGGGAGAACAGAGTGCCTTCGATGTCCGGAGTAGGCATTACAGTCCTGGTACATGTGCAACATGGTATTACCCTGAACACTAGGCAGGTGGCTATGCATGTGTCACACACATGATGTACATACTTCTGAGGCTCCTACCTTGGTCTCTGCTGCAGCATGGGTGTGTGGCACATACCCCAGACATGTGGTGAGTCAGAGCAGCAATTGGAACACATATTAAAGCCATACCCAGAGTACATGTCAGATCACAGGCATTGTGTGAGCAATTGTACCACCCATGCAGCCCACAACAAAGTTCCTGTAACTGATGCTGCCCCCAACTTGAACCACAGGTAACTGCAAGTACACAGTACCCAAGTGACCTAAGTCACAGACTGTAAGGGCCACACCTGTGTATCAGATGAGGAGGGGGCATGACACAAGTGAGGGACATGAGTCCAGGACGACAAGACAGTCATACTGTGGAAGTGGAACCAGGCTAAAGGAGTGCATAGAGCATGTTAGACATAGTACCCAGAAAAGGCTAGCACTTACCCCCTCCTTGCTGCTGTCTGGCCTTCAGCTGCCCATCCAGGTCAGGGAAGACCACCGCCAGAATCTGGAGCATGTGGGGGTCAGGGTCCGGTGTCCGCCCCTCCTGCGAGGAGGCGACAGCTTCAGCTGGACCCTTGCGATCCTCCGGGTCCAGCCACGAAGGTCCTGCCACCTCTTCTGGCAGTTGCGGATCCTGCGCCTGTAGACCTCCACAGATCGTACTGCCCGGGCGATGGTCAGCCAGATCTCCTGCTTCTGGTGGGCATCAACCTGTGAGGATGACAAAGTGAAAAGGCCATAACTACACATGCAACATATCCGTGCATCACACAGTTGGATATACATGTCTCAATCACAGGGGCACATGATGTACACAGGTAGTGCAACTATGGCTATGAACAGTTGTCCAGCAGTTACTAAATGGTATCATTGCCTGGGAAGTAAAACCTTGTTGGAATGCACTGTTACTGCACTATACCTGTTCAGTGCATGTAACTACACACTTTGGGGGTGACAACTACTCAGTGAGCATGCTAGCCACTGGTGTACACACTGTAAGTCTTGCTAGTCAGACAACATGCACAATTAGTAAGGAAGTGGACAGCACACTCACCTGCTCCCCTGGTTTCCCATACAGCTTGCTGTACTGTGGAAGGAGGCTGTCCAGCAGGGCCTGGTTCTCCTCAGTGCTGAAGGCTGGGGCTCTCTCCACAGTACGTGCCATTGCAGTAGCCAGAGGATGCAGAGACAGCAGCAGTGGTGGTGGCAGATGTCGTCCTGGAGCATGTAGTGCAGGCAAGTGAGCTCTCAGGGGAACAGCCAGCATTATATGTGTGCTGCAGAGGCAGATACTGTCCCATGTGTCCAAAGTGATAGGTCCAAGTCGTTTGCATCTTCTGAATCTGGCCAATCCATGGAATTGCACCACTTATACACGCCCACAGGATCCTTCAAAAGTTCAACTTCATGACACCCATGAATTTGCAATATTGTTGTGGGTGGCCAACTGAATTCACTGCATCCGACTCGTAAAAGCTTCAAAAACGCGTCCGTTACCATGTCAGTCCATAGCCAATGCGTGCGCACCGATCGGACCATTGCTGTACGACGCGTATTTCGAAACACAACACGCATCCGTCAACATCATATGCAATGGCCAATGCGTGCGCACCGATCGGTCCATTGCTGTACAACGCGTATTTCGAAACACAACACGCATCCGTCAACATCATATGCAATGGCCAATGCGTGCGCACCGATCGGTCCATTGCTGTACAACGCGTATTTCGAAACACAACACGCATCCGTCAACATCATATGCAATGGCCAATGTGTGCGCACCGATCGGTCCATTGCTGTACAACGTGTATTTCGAAACACAACACGCATCCGTCAACATCATATGCAATGGCCAATATGTGCGCACCGATCGGTCCATTGCTGTACAACGCGTATTTCGAAACACAACACGCATCTGTCAACATCATATGCAATGGCCAATGCGTGCACACCGATCGGTCCATTGCTGTACAACGCGTATTTCGAAACACAAGACGCATCCGTCAACATCATATGCAATGGCCAATGCGTGCGCACCGATCGGTCCATTGCTGTACAACGCGTATTTCGAAACACAACACGCATCCGTCAACATCATATGCAATGGCCAATGCGTGCGCACCGATCGGTCCATTGCTGTACAACGCGTATTTCGAAACACAACACGCATCCGTCAACATCATATGCAATGGCCAATGCGTGCGCACCGATCGGTCCATTGCTGTACAACGTGTATTTCGAAACACAACACGCATCCGTCAACATCATATGCAATGGCCAATGCGTGCGCACCGATCGGTCCATTGCTGTACGACGCGTATTTCGGAACACAACACGCATCCGTCAACATCATATGCAATGGCCAATGCGTGCGCAACGATTGGTCCATTGCTGTATGACGCGTCCCTGTACAAGTCACTCGCATATGTCACCATGGTTTTCACAGGTGAACGTATGCCAGCCACAATTAGTTGCCAGGGACTCAGGGGCACACCTACAACACCACAGCCTGTCCACACTGTATCCTAAGGCATGTAAGGCTGCATTACCTGTGTGTGTATGGGGGTCAACATGTGGCTTGTTGGGTGGCACTTGGGGGCAGCCACTCCCAGGCTGTGCACGTGTTCATGGGGACAGAATCCTTTGTGTGTTGTGCACATGACCACTGTGATGTGCAACTGTTCAGTTCAGAGCATGTGGCATGGTCACATTTCCAGGTTGTATATGTGTATGTTATGTCACATACACCCTGAGTCCCATGTGGGATGGTATGTACATCACAGGGTGACCCATTGCCACAATTGTGATGGCCCTCCACAGTCTGTGTGCATGTTGTGTTCCAGATGTCTCGGATTCCATGTGCACAATGGGAGACAGTCTCCACATCCACGTTGTTTGTGCATCGACTTTGATGTTGTGCGTGTGTGTGTCACAGACGTCCATGTCTGTCCTGCAGAGGCAACAGGGGCCACTACCTGTGGGAGTCATGGTTGTTTTGCTGGCGTGTACATGATACGCCATGTCATGCCAGTGTCCATGTGGCAATACAGGGTCCCTGGGAATCTACCTATCAAAGAGATGTGATGCCTGGGGCACATCTGTCCTCACTTGTCACTGTGGTGTGTGTTTGGAACGTGACAGCAGTACATGGGTACTGTGACATAGCCGAATGAATTCCCATAGCACAACCTGGAACTTGTTGTCAACACATGTTGAACTGAGATGTTAGATGATGGCCATGTAGGTGCCATATATGTCCATACAGAACGGCACACACATCAAGTACTTGTGTCTGGTAATGATGTATCATGTGATATTGAGTATGGTCAATGCCACATATGTGGGGTGACTGTCAATCTTTCTTTGTTCACCTATGTACTGCAGGGCACCAGCTGTCCATAGACCATTCCCTGACCTTGCAACCATGGTGGAACGTGACTGCATCCGACGGTACCGCTTCAACAGGCCGCTGATTGAGGAATTGGCGGGGCAGTTGGCCCCACATTTGCTACCTGGCCGGCCATTCCCTACAGCGCTGACCCCCAAGGTGAAGGTGATGGCAGCCCTACACTTCTTTGCCACCGGTACCTTTCAACACACTGTGGCGTCTGCTGGTGGGATGTCACAGACCATGTTCAGCCGTGTGCTACGCGATGTTTTGGAGGCAATGTTAACATACTTGAACCAGTACATCTATTTCCCTAAACGTCAACAACTCACTGACGTCAAGAGTAACTTCTATGCCCTGGGGAGGATGCCACATGTCATCGGCTCCATTGATGGGACACATGTGGCTTTGGTACCACCACAGGCACATGAGCAGGCATACAGGAACAGGAAAATTTTCCATTCTATCAATGCTCTGGTGGTATGTCTTGCAGATATGAGCATCTCACATGTGTGTGCACGTTTCCCCGGTTCTGCACACGATGCCTACGTGATGAGGAGTAGTCGCATCCCGAGGATGATGTCACAGATGCAGAACCAGCGTGCCTGGCTTGTTGGTGTGTACTGACTTTGTACCATTGTGTGTGTTCTGCAATGTTGTATTCTACCCTCTTTTCCAACTCAGCTAATGTGCAATTGTCTGTATGTAGGTGACTCCGGATACCCCAACATGCCGTGGTTGCTGACACCCCTCAGGAACCCTGTGACACCAGCCCAGATGCGCTACAATGAGGCACATGGTCGGACCAGGAGAGTGATCGAGCGGACATTTGGTCTCCTGAAGAGCCGCTTTCGCTGCCTGGACAAGACAGGAGGGGCCCTCCCATATGCCCCTGCAAAGGTGTGCAAGATTTTCATCGTCTGCTGCATGCTACACAACCTGGCAGTGCGAAGGAGTTGCCTCTCATCCTGGATGACGATGACCAACATCCGCCACCTGTGGAGGATCCTGGCCTGGGCCACGATGCCAGTGATGATGATGATGATGAGGGTGATGTCCGCACACAGCTCATCACCAACTTCTTCAGCTGATTGTGAGTATACAGAGATGTTATGTCAATGATTTGAGTTTGCATGATATGTGTTGGTGGTGCTCTGTTGCTGTTTGAGTGTGGCCATGTGCTACTTGACTGGATGCATGCAGCGATGTGTCCTTACAGGTAGTCTGTACTCCCCAACAGTCTTGACATGCTAACTTGGTTTTGTGTAGGTATCTTGTGACATGTATTGGGCATGAGTATTGCAGTTCTGTCCTGTTCTTCAGTGCTTTTGACTGTGTGTCATGTCTGTCCTTCACAGGGTACTTTCAGAGTTGTTTGGTCAACTGTGATCCCCCGACACCATGATTCAACTTCCAGGGTGGAAGCAGTCGTTTTCCTACAGGTGATGTGCCACACACCCCTGGACTTTATTTCTTCAAAACTTGTTGACTGTGTGGCCACTGCCACGTGGGATTACCTTGCATCTGTAGTGGAAACAACATGTTGCAAATGTGTAATAAACCTGTGCTTCAGTTTGGGATGTGCGTTGTCTGTGGTCACACATCTGACTGACATTTGCTTACTGCACCTGTGGGCTAGTTAACACAGACTCTGAATAGATGTGGTGTCTGTGCATTCCACTGTATTTCCTGGCAACATCAGTGTATGCGATGAGTCAGATGGCCCTGGTGTGTATGTATTGTGTTGCCCTAGTGGTGTGTCTCCCTCATATGTGTCACGTCGCCATGACTCACATGACGGTGTTGGAATTGCTGTAGCAGTTAGCATGCACAGTGTCATTTAGCTGATCATCATCTCCATGACAAAATACCACGTTGGAATCACAACAGAGGAAAGTATGGTGTATTAGTGAGTTTATTTACATACATGTGTGAGGATAGTGCACAGGATGGTGGGTGCTGTACATTGGGATTGGAATCCAAAGTTCCCAGATGAGTTGGAAGTGTTGGTAGTAGAAATGTCCTGAGTAAAGTCCATAGTCATCTGATACATTAGTCCAACTTAAACTCCCCATGTCATGTGGGAGAGTTGGGTTGCATTCGACAGGGTGAACAGTTTGCACACAAAGGAGAATTTCCAGAACAGGTGTTGGGTTCCTGGGGGATGTACATGGCCATCTGCCTCTCAGTTGTCCTTCCTCGGACGACCCCTCTTCTTTCTGGGGGGACCCTCACGTGCAGGCCGCTGCGGTGCAGAGGACTCTCCACCAGAGTCATCCTCCCTCCCTGTGGCAGTTGCAGTTGTTGCGGCACCAGATGTTGTGGGCACACAGGGAGGTGTGGACATGTTGGTGCTAATCTGGCGGAGGCATGTCAATATGTCCCTCTGCACCGCTGTCAGTTCTTCCAATGTGTCCCACTTGGACTCCATGCCAGACATGTGTGTCTCCACACGGGACATGTGGGAGTCCAAGCGGGCATGATGGGCAGCCTGCTGCTGTTGAATGTCCTTGAGGATCCCCACTACCTGGCTGACCTCTCCGGTGCTATTCTGGTACGCATCTGCAATGCGTACCAGTTGTGGGTCATCATGCAGTCCAGACCCCTCTGCAAACAGCGACCTCTGCCTACCACCCCTGGCCACACGTGCGGGACCTGTGGTGGCACGCACAGGTGACCCTAGGCCCCCTTAGGGGTTGGTACTGGGGTTGTTGTCCGTTGCTTCCCGGGGGGCCGGGGTCCGTGTGCTGTTGTCATTCAGTGTCCTTGGTCTGTCCGTGTCGGCGGGGGTGGTCTGTGTGTTGGCAGATGTTGGAGGAGTGGGTGCAGGGGCTGCAGATGGTGGTCCTGCTGGTGCTGCATGATGACTCACACCGGAGGGGCCAGGTAGGTCTTCGCCATCCGAGGAGGGCAGAGGCTGTTCCACACCAGAGAGCTCAGGGGCCACCGGAGCCTGGGACAGGGACTCCTCATCATCTGCTGCTGTGTCCCCATCATCACCTGTGTTTGGAAGAGACACACAATGTATGTTATGTTTCTTCAGGCATCAATGGTTCAAACACATGGCAGTTGTGACTGTACATCTGGATGCGTGCCTGTACATTGCATTGTGCTAAGTTGTCACAGCCAGAGGTTGATATTGTTGTAGCACATTGTCCTGCCAACCTGAAGCATTTCTGTGTGAATGTTGAGGTGTGTGCATGACCAGCTCATGTATAGATTGGCTGTACATGGCCATTTCTACTCAAGGGCCATCACGTGCCTGACACAGGTGTGTCATCCTTGTCCACATTTGTCCTTTAACAGAGACATACGTGCAATTCCACTTAGGATATCTTTCAAGATTGGGACATGTGTGGTGGCAGTTTTTGCCAGTCTTTGTGCGTCACATTGGTGTGTCTGGACAACATGGTCACAGTCAGGTATGCCTGGGATCTCTTGGGAGTATCTGTGTTGTTGTCTGGGTTCCTAGTTCACGTCTCATTTCATACAGGTGATGTTGTTAACGTAGCTAATGATGTTGTTGCTGAGTTTTGTACGTGCAAACGTGATTAATCTTGTCAATGTCCTCCATGGTGATAAGGATTGGGCACGGCAGCTCTCTGGCTTTTCCATTGTCATGACAGTGATGGCCAGTGGTGTGTGTTGCAGTTCTGCTGCTGTGAGTAGCATGTCTCCTCAAATGCAGTCCAGCTTGGTGCTTGTGTCTACAGTGTCTATGACAGTGAGTGGTGTGTTGTGTGAAGGATGCATATGTTGCCGAACTATGTGGGAGTGGAATGCAGCTCACAACCGCAACTTGTGTGACTGACACCATGGTACAGTGTCCGGTATATTGGTGTGTCCATTGCATTCACTGTCAGGTGTCCCCTGTCAATGATGTCTCTGTTACTTCCTGTGTGTTTTGTGCTATGTAGTTTGTCTGATTCTCCACAGTTGTCATCTGCAAGTCACACCTTCACAGCCAGGCCAGGGGGCACCCATGGACACTGCATCCCCTGACAGTGTGTGTAAACATAGAGTTGCAATGGCTGTGAGTGTGTACGTGTTTGGGTTGGCCAGTGCATGGGTGTGAATTACAGGCACATCATTTCTCATGCCCATGTGTCAGCCATCTTGCCAGGGCTTTTACTTTGGGAGTGACTGGTCCCACGTGTGCAATGTGTTTTTGCAGAGTAGGTGTGTGTATGGCCAGCATTGGTGGTATTTGGTTGACATCCGGACCTCCTTCTCCCCCAGCCCAGTTATCCCACCATGAAGCATGCCACCCTTGCAGTGGTTGCAGGTTAACTCTCAGGATGTCAGTCAGTGGTGTCCTGTTGTTGGTTGGTGCACAGTTCCCAGCAGGGCCTTGTGCTCCCCACAGCTGAGGCCAGTGTCAGACATCTTGGAAGTGGCTTTTCACTCACTCTCTTGTGGAGCACGGTCCCAGGTGTGTTGTTTGGAGTTAGTGGAAGTGGTGTGTATGTAAGGGCCTGCTGGTAGCTGTAGTCGGAGCTGGCACTCCTCCTCCCCCCAGGCCAGACATCCCACCATGAAACGTGCTTCCATTGCAGGGAGTGCAAGTTGATTGTCAGGATGTCAGTCAGTGGTGTCCTGCTGTTGGTTGGTGCACAGTTCCCAGCAGGGCCTTGTGCTCCCCATAACAGAGCACCATTGTCAGACATCTTTGAAGTGGCTTTTCACTCCCTGTGAGGTGTGCATGCTTCAGTGTGAGCTTGCCGGGCCATGCGGGTGGGGGATGTTAAGCTGTGACTACCACTCCCATCATGCTATTGCCTACACCCCCCTTCCCAGCATGCCCATACTTACTTCCTTTTGAGTGGACTTCACTGTGTGTGAGTGTGACAGCAATGGCAAGATGGCTGACAGTGTGGTCCTGTTGTTTGTTGGTGCACAGTTCACAGCAGGGCCTTGTGCTCCCCACAACAGAGCACCATTGTCAGACATCTTTGAAGTGGCTTTTCACTCCCTGTGAGGTGTGCATGCTTCAGTGTGAGCTTGCCGGGCCATTCGGGGGGATGTTGAGCTGTGACTACCACTCCCATCATGCTATTGCCTACACCCCCTTCCCAGCATGCCCATACTTCCTTCCTTTTGACTCTGCTTCCCTGTGGGGTAGTGTGCTTGTGCTGACAGGATGTCTGACAGTGTTGTCCTGGCGTTTGTTTGGCTACAAGTCCCAAAAGTGTCCCTGTGCTTCACACAGCATAACCCAGTGTGGTAGTTCTTTGTGGGATATTTAATTAGAGTGTGAGGCAATGCATTCTCCCAGGTGAGTTGTGTGGAGTTTGTGTTAAGGGGGTGTGTGAGAAAAGCTGCTGGTAACTATGGTCAGAGCTGTCAGTCCTCCTTCCCACCCAGCCAGATATCCCACCATGGAACGTGCTTCCATTGCAGGGAGTGCAAGTTGGCTTTCAGGATGTCAGGCAATGGTGTCCTGCTGTTGTTTTGAGCACAACACCCTGCAGGGGCTTGTTCTCCCCACAGCAGTACCCAGTGTCAGCCATCTTGTCAGTTCTTTTCCACTCCCTGTGATGTGAGCATGGTTCAGAGTGGTGTTGATGGGCCAATTGTGAGGGTGACCAATATCTGTGACTACAACTCCCATCATGCTATTGGCTACACTCACTTCACCAGCATACACAGAATTCCTTCCTTTCAGTCAGCTTCCCTGTGAGGTGGTGTTCTAGTGGTGGCAAAATGTCTGACATTGTTTGTTGGTTAGATTTGTGCCACTGCCTTGCTCTATTTGTTGTTAGGTTTGTACATGTCATGACACAGTTACATATCACTATGAGATGGCAGGTATTGTGTTTGTCTGACTAGCATACACATCTTGGGATGATTATGTTTTGGTCACTGTGGCTTTGCTAACGGTGCATGGTTTCACTATCCCCTTGACAGTGATGTGTGTGTATTGTCACACAATATTGGGTATATTGGTTGTGTACTCACCAGGCTCTGGGATGTTTGATAGTCCATGTACGCTCTCTGGTGGTAGGATGGCCCGCACCTTCTCCTCCCAGGACCTGAGGTATACTGGTTTGGCAGGAGGGCCACTGCCGGTGCGATGACTCAAGGCGTATTCCTTCTTGAGTAGGTCCTTGACCCTCCGGCGCACGTCATACCACCTGTTCTGGATGTCTTCCTTTGTGCGCAAACATGGTGATTGTGCGTTCACCCTGTCGATGATCCTCTCCCACATCTTGGTTTTCTGCGACATGGGGTACTGTTGGACCAATGTACCAAACAACTGTGGCTCTACTCTTAGGATTTCATCTACCAGGACTTCCAATTCACTGTCTAGGAACTTTGGATTCTTCTTTGGGGGCATGGTGATGGGTGGTGGTGGGGATTGATGTGTGTGTGAGTGTGCAAGTGTGGGTGGGTGAGTGTCAGTTTTGCTGGGTGTATGTGAGGGTGCTATTAGGGAAGTGCTAATGGTGTGTGGCTTGTGTGATGGATGAGTTGTGAGTGTGTCTGTGGTTGCTGTCTGATGGTGTTCTGTGCTGGCAGGTCAGTTGAATTTGCAAAGGATCATGGTAGGGATTTGTGGCCTTTATATGGGTGGAGCTGTCGGTGTGTCTTTGTTCCATGTTTTTTTCCCCCACTATTTATTGACTTTGTCATTGCTTGTTTGGCCCTTTTTTTTGTGTTTTTTCCTTTGTATTTTTTGGGCATGTAGGAGACGTTCTTCTGACCGAGTCGGACGCTGCAGTTGTCTCGTGCGAGCTTCTCCGAGTCTTTCACGTTGTCTTTCTGCTGGGTTTCATGTGCGGCGTACGCGTCGGTCGCGGAGTGTTGGGTTGTTTCGGCTCCCTGTTTTCTATGCGTGTCGGTCGTACGACTTGAGCTCCGTGCGATTCGGTCTGGTTTTACACGCATTGAATCGTACTGCGCGGGTCGGAGTTCGCGGGTACGTATCTGTCGGGTTCATTCCTGGTGCGTGTCGGTCGGTTCGATTCGCGTAGCTTTTCCGGCCGGATGGCTGCTTTCCTTGCGGTTCGGTCGTTCGGCTTGTGTTCCGTACGAGTCGGTCGTAATTCACATGCATTGCATCGTACTACGCGGATCGGACAGCGCCGGTACGTGTCGGTCGGACTACATTCCCGTACCGAGTCGGTCGGTACGTTTTCCGGCCTGAATCGGAAGCGGCCCCTATGTCTATATGTTGCTATCGGTTTGTTTTACACAAGATACTTATCACCGATTACTGATGAACGTGTTGTATGATTGATTTAATGCATGACATTTCCTTGACTTTTGATTGTGGATCACTTTAGTCGGTTCTCGGGAGATGGTGCACTTTACATTGCATGCTATGGGGGTTACGGTCCGTTTTTAGGGCTTTTGCAATTTTACTTTTTGACTTATTTTAAGCACTGGGCATATTTTCTTAGGTGTTCCATATGGAGAGTGTGGATATTTGCTCAGACTCTGGACAGATTACAGAAAAACATCCTGTTTTGGCAAACAATGACTTCAGGATTAAACAGAGGTCGAGATATAGGATCACAACACACAACAATCTTAAGACCATGGGTAAGACGTGAATTTTGTGTGTGATGGGTCATTGATACAAGTTCGTTTGATGTTTGTGAAGGGACATGTTGGCATTATTCTCTTTTGGTTTCATAGAAAATTGCCTCCTAATGAAGGACTGAGTAGTCCAAAATGCATTAAGGAATGATCATTAATTGTTAATTTTTAACATATTGGTGTTTGAAGATTTGATGCTTTGTTTTGGAAATTTATTAAGAAAATGTGTCCGAATGGACTTGGATGAATCGACTCAAAGAATAAACAAAAAAAATTACATATGATTTCGTTTAACACAATGATGATTTGATTGATCAAAGAATGGTGTAACCCATTTAGGGGACGATTTAGGAGTGCAAGGGGAAACAGGACTCCAGGAGGGCTGAGTGCTATCATTGACTATATATCCTTGATGACATTTCCATATGTTCATGCTCGAGAGGAACATTTCCAACAGGAAGTGTCTGACGCTTTCCTCATTGCAGCAACAGTTTTTATGTACACATGAGGAACACCACTTTCAGCAGAACAACTATGAGGTGCTACATCACAGAATTGATCAACACTTGGCACCAGGCCCCAAAAATATTTCCTTCAAGAAAGGCACGTGCCACAGAGTTAAGCTAGCCTGGCTGAAGAAGGGTGACATACCCTGAAACCGGTCCCAGGATGCTTGTTTCCAGTCCAGGGAGGACCTGGCCTGGCAGTTCGGTCTGGACTGTTCCCATGGGGCACAGGGTCAAGACTGATTTGCATATGGCTGGGTCCAAACTGGGGTGGCGTAGTGGGCAGAAGAACAATGGATTTAACCCAGATCTTTTGACTGGGGGAGAATGTTTGCATTGTCAGCATTCCGTCCATCATTTGTTTGCTGTAACACTTTTTGCCTTAAGTGGGATGGGTATGCCCAGACGTGGGTCCCTTGCTCACTGTGCCACTGGATTCAAGCTAGCCTGGCTGAAGAAGGGTGACATACCCTGAAACCGGTCCCAGGATGCTTGTTTCCGGTCCAGGGAGGACCTGGCCTGGCAGTTCGGTCTGGACTGTTCCCATGGGGCACAGGATCAAGACTGGGGTGGCGTAGTGGGCAGAAGAACGATGGATTTAACCCAGATCTTTTGACTGGGGGAGAATGTTTGCATTGTCAGCATTCCGTCCATCATTTGTTTGCTGTAACACTTTTCGCCCTTAGTGGGATGGGTATGCCCATACGTGGGTCCCTTGCTCACTGTGCCACTGGATTCAAGCTAGCCTGGCTGAAGAAGGGTGACATACCCTGAAACCGGTCCCAGGATGCTTGTTTCCGGTCCCGGGAGGACCTGGCCTGACAGTTCGGTCTAGACTGTTCCCATGGGCACAGGGTCAAGACTGATTTGCATATGGCTGGGTTCAAACTGGGGTGGCGTAGTGGGCAGAAGAACGATGGATTTAACCCAGATCTTTTGACTGGGGGAGAATGTTTGCATTGTCAGCATTCCGTCCATCATTTGTTTGCTGTAACACTTTTCGCCCTAAGTGGGATGGGTATGCCCAGACGTGGGTCCCTTGCTCACTGTGCCACTGGATTCAAGCTAGCCTGGCTGAAGAAGGGTGACATACCCTGAAACCGGTCCCAGGATGCTTGTTTCCGGTCCAGGGAGGACCTGGCCTGGCAGTTCGGTCTGGACTGTTCCCATGGGGCACAGGGTCAAGACTGATTTGCATATGGCTGGGTCCAAACTGGGGTGGCGTAGTGGGCAGAAGAACGATGGATTTAACCCAGATCTTTTGACTGGGGAGAATGTTTGCATTGTCAGCATTCCGTCCATCATTTGTTTGCTGTAACACAGAGTTAATGGCAGCTTTACACCCTGCTTAGTAATGAACAGAGTATCTTACATGTGATATTTACAATATTGAAACGATGTAGTATGAGAGGTTTTGTGCATTACCATTTAATTGCTGGCAAGTTTGTAGTACACTTTGGGGTAAGGGTGAAAATAAATAAGGAAGTGGATAAACAGAAGCCATTCCATTTGGACAGTCCCGGAGGTACATCACTCCTCTCTTTTGGTCGTGGCCCTGGGGGTTTTTTTCAGGCGCTTCCCCCTTTATCGTATTTGCTGTCAGGAAAATGGCAGATCCTAGAGAAGAAGCAAAGCAAGCAGATTCTGAGTATCAATTATATTTCATTAATACTCATCTCACCACCGACCAATAGTGAGATTTTTACAGATAGACAAGCTTTCAGGTGGTCTCTGTGCCTTTTCACCATACACCCAGTGAATCTCAAAACATGTCTCCTGGGCCCTCACCAAGCCTGTTGTCCCGATACCGAGCTGTTGCCGCCAGTCAGATATAGCACAAAACAACACCTGCCAGGTTCTACGGCTCAATTCCTGAGCCATAGCGATCCGGACTGTAGCGTCCTCTCTACTACTCTGGCCTGGCAGTTCGGGCTGGACTGTTCCCATTGGGCGCAGGGTCAAGACTGATTTGCATATGGCTGGGTTCAAACTGGAATGGCATGGGGAGCAAAAGAGCGATGGATTTAGGCCCAGATCTCTGTACTGGGGTGAATGTATGACATTGTTCTGCATTCTGTCCATCAATTGTTGTTTTTGCAGTCCTCTCTCCTTAGGTGACCGGGTATGAGTAGCCTTTCTGACTGCAGGTTGTTCTTCTCTCTGTCTCACCTCTTCTGGAGCCTCCATTCCACATCTCCAGGACTGCGGGCCATGAAGAAAAATCTCTACGTCAGCCTCCGCTTCCTTCTCGCTAGCCGCTCTCCTCCTCGTGTCTCTCATCCTACCCATAGTCCTGGCATCTTCCTCCTCACCTCAGATGCCATCATCTTCGTTTTTGTGGCTGAAATGGGTGGCTTCTTCTGAGGTCGTGAATGAGAGTGTGGAAGAGAGACTAGAACCGCACTCTCAATGTCCTTGCGGGAATTCATGGCATCCATCTTGGCACCCCGCACATTGTTCCTTTCACCAGTGACAAAGAGGGAAAGAATTGCAGTGTGACATTGTGTTAGCTACTTCTAATGGAGCCACTGTTCTTATTGATGTCAGGCACCTTGATGGTGCACTTTATATCACAGAAGAGAGATAGCATCTTCATGCTGTCACCAGCTTCCCACAGCAGATAGTTTTGGTTTTCTTAGAGCAGGTGGCAAAATCCTTTCTTAAATATACTGCATGAAGAAATTCCACATTTTGGATGTGTGATTATGGCATATGTATGTATGTATATATGTGGTATTTGCATAGCACAAACCCCACCAAAGAAAGCAACTGTTAAATTTTGTGCAAGAGTATAGTGAGCAGATGAATTTTGCAAAGGTTTTTACTGGTAAGTGGACATAATATCGACTTTTTAATGTCGACATACATTAATATTGAGTTTAGTATATCGACAGTACGAAATATCGATGTAATGTATATCAATGTTAAAAATAACGTTTTTTAGTGATGTCAAAAATATTGATGTGTGAAACGTTGACTGTCAAAATATCGTTATGTGAAAATACCGTTATAGTGTTTTTTATTATGTTTAATGTTTGTTTTTGGTATAATATTAGTTAAGTAATATTATAAAAATTATAATTTGTATTTTAATTTTTAGGAGCGGGATATTGGGTTTATAGGGGATAAGGGTGGGGAGTGTTTTAAAAAAATAGAATTTAAATTTAAAATAAATACGAAATTTATAAATTTAATTTAAAAATGTTTTTTTAGGAGCGGGTGTTGGGTTTATAGGGGATAAGGGTGGGGAGTGTTTTAAAAAAAATTGAACTTTAATTTAAAATAAATTCGAAATTTATAAATTTAAATTAAAAATGTTTTTTAGGAGCGGGGCGTTGGGTTTATAGAGGATAAGGGTAGGGAGTGTTTTAAAACAATTGAATTTTAATTTCAAATAAATTCGAAATTTGTAAATTTAATTTAAAATTGTAGTTTTAGGAGCGGTATGTTGGGTTTATAGAGGATAAGGGTGGGGAGTGTTTTAAAAAAATTGATTTCAAATTTTAAATAAATTGGAAATTTATAAATTTCATTAAAAATTGTTGTTTTAGGAGTGGAATGTTGGGTTTATAGGGGATAAGGGTGGGGAGTGTTTTAAAATATTTTCAAATTTGTTAAAAATATAAAAAATTAATAAAAAATTTCGAATATAATTTATAATGATTGTTTTTTTTTTATTTAGAATGAAGGTGTGTAATTTCGTACAATTTTTGTTGAATTGTAAATAAAAATGTAAAAAATATATTTTTGAGGAAATACATTTTTAAAAATTACTTGTAAAATATTGTGTTAAGAGTGGATTAGTTTAATTAAATTTTTTTGTATAACATATGGATTATTATTAGTTATTAATATTTAATAATTGAATTATTTATGAGTTTTAATCAAGAGATATTATTTGTGTTTTATAATAATTATATATTATAAATTGTTAATAATATTTAATATTGTTTTAGAAATTAAAAAACTAAAAAAATATAGTAATATGTTTGAAATATTATATTTTAAAATATGTATTATGTATAATAATTAAAAAAAAATAAAGGATAGGGGAAATATAGTAATTTTGAATGTTTATTATTATTTTTACAATTTTTAAAAATTAAATTTTATGTGTATTATATTTTTAAAAATATTCTGAGTAATCAAATTAAATATTGTAAATTTTTAAAATAGAGAATATTAAAGGAATTGTGTTTTATGTATAGTATATTCAATGATGTGATATTAATTGGAGTGGGAATAGTAAATTATATAGGTTTAGTGTCCAGCACCTTCCCTGAGTTAATACTAACTGGAGTGGGAATAGTAAATTAATAATGTTTAGTGTCCAGCACCTTTTTTTATTTAATGCTAACTGGAGTGGGAATAGTAAATTAATTATGTTTAGTGTCCAGCACTTTCCCTGATTAAATACTAACTGGAGTGGGAATAGTAAAATATATAGGTTTAGTGTCCAGCACCTTCCCTGAATTAATGCTAACTGGGGTGGTAATAGTAAATTATGTAGGTTTAGGGGCCGATTCCGATTCGGGCCGGAAAACGTACGGACCGACTCGGTACGGGAATTTAGTCCGACCGACACGTACCGGCGCTGCCCAATCCGCGTAGTACGATGCAATGCATGTGAATTACGACCGACTCGTACGGAACACAAGCCGAACGACCGAACCGCACGGAAACCAGCTATCCGGCCGGGAAACCACGCGAATCGAACCGACCGACACGCACCAGGAAAGAACCCGACAGAAATGTACCCGCGAACTCCGACCCACGCAGTATGATGCAATGCGTGGAAAACCAGACCGAGTCGCACGGAGCTCAAGCCGTACGACCGACACGCATACAAAACGGAGCCGAAGCAACCCAATACTCCACGACCGACGCGTACGCCGCACATGAAATCCAGCAGAAACACAGCTTGAAAGACTCGGAGAAGCTCGCACGAGCCAACTGCAGCGTCCGACTCCGTCAGAAGAACGTCTCCTACATGCCCAGAAACTACAAAGGAAAAAATACACAAAAAAAAGGGCCAAACAAGCAATGACAAAGTCAATAAATACTGGGGGGGGAAATGGAACAAAGACACACCCACAACTCCACCCATATAAAGGCCACAAATCCCTACCATGATCCTTTGCAAATTCAACTGACCTGCCAGCACAGAACACCATCAGACAGCAACCACAGACACACCCACAACTCATCCATCACACAAGCCACACACCATTAGCACCTCCCTAATAGCACCCTCACATACACCCAGCAAAACTGACACTCACCTACCCTCACTTGCACACTCACACACACATCAATCCCCACCACCACCCATCACCATGCCCCCAAAGAAGATTCCAAAGTTCCTAGACAGTGAATTGGAAGTGCTGGTAGATGAAATCCTCAGGGTAGAGCCACACTTGTTTGGTACACTGGTCCAACAGACCCCCATGTCGCAGAAAACCAAGATGTGGGAGAGGATCGTCGACAGGGTAAACGCACAATCACCATGTTTGCACACAAAGGAAGACATCCAGAACAGGTAGTATGATGTGCGCAGGAGGGTCAAGGCCCTACTCAAGAAGGATTACACCTTGAGCCATCGCACCGGCAGTGGCCCTCCTGCCAAACCAGTATACCTCAGGCCCTGGGAGGAGAAGGTGCGGGCCATCCTACCACCAGAGAGCGTACATGGACTATCAAACATCCCAGAGCCTGGTGAGTACACAACCAATATACCCAATATCGTGTGACAATACACACACATCACTGTCAAGGGGATAGTGAAACCATGCACCGTCAGCAAAGCCACAGTAACCAAAACATAATCATCCCAAGATGTGTATGTTAGTTAGACAAACACAATACCTGCCATCCCATAGTGAAATGTAACTGTGTCATGACATGTACAAACCCAACAACAAATAGAGCACAAATCTAACCAACAAACACTGTCAGACATTTTGCCACCACTAGAACATCACCTCACAGGGAAGCTCACTGAAAGGAAGGAATTCTGGGTATGCTGGTGAAGTCAGTGTAGCCAATAGCATGATGGGAGTTGTAGTCACAGATATTGGTCACCCTCACAATTGGCCCATCAACACCACTCTAAACCATGCTCACATCACAGGGAGTGGAAAAGAACTGACAAGATGGCTGACACTGGGTACTGCTGTGGGGAGCACAAGGCCCTGCTGGGAACTGTGCACCAACCAACAGCAGGACACCACTGACTGACATCCTGAAAGCAAACTTGCACTCCCTGCAATGGAAGCACGTTCCATGGTGGGATATCTGGCTGGGTGGGAAGGAGGACTGACAGCACTGACCATAGTTACCAGCAGCTTTTCTCACACACCCCCTTAACACAAACTCCACACAACTCACCTGGGAGAATGCATTGCCTCACACTCCAATTAAATATCCCATAAACAACAACCACACTGGATTATGCTGTGTTAAGCACAGGGACACTTTTGGGACTTGTAGCCAAACAAACGCCAGGACAACACTGTCAGCCATCCTGTCAGCAGAGGCACACTACCCCACAGGGAAGCAGAGTCAAAAGGAAGGAAGTATGGGCATGCTGGGAAGGGGGGTGTAGGCAATAGCATGATGGGAGTGGTAGTCACAGCTCAACATCCCCCACCCGCATGGCCCAGCAAGCTCACACTGAAGCATGCACACCTCACCGGGAGTGAAAAGCCACTTCAAAGATGTCTGACAATGGTGCTCTGTTGTGGGGAGCACAAGGCCCTGCTGGGAACTGTGCACCAACAAACAACAGGACCACACTGTCAGCCATATTGCCATTGCTGTCACACTCACACACAGTGAATTTGACACAAAAGGAAGGAAGTATGGGCATGCTGGGAAGGGGGGTGTAGGCAATAGCATGATGGGAGTGGTAGTCACAGCTCAACATCTCCCACCCACATGGCCCAGCAAGCTCACACTGAAGCATGCACACCTCACAGGGAGTTAAAAGCCACTTCAAAGATGTCTGACAATGGTGCTCTGTTGTGGGGAGCACAAGGCCCTACTGGGAACTGGGCACCAACCAACAGCAGGACACCACTGACTGACATCCTGAAAGCCAACTTGCACTCCCTGCAATGGAAGCACGTTCCATGGTGGGATGTCTGGCTGGGTGGAAAGGAGGACTGACAGCTCTGACTATAGTTACCAGCAGCTTTTCTCACATACCCCCTTAACACAAACTCCACACAACTCACCTGGGTGAATGCATTGCCTCACACTCCAATTAAATATCCCACAAAGAACTACCACACTGGGTTATGCTGTGTGAAGCACAGGGACACTTTTGGGACTTGTAGTCAAACAAACGCAAGGACAACACTGTCAGCCATCCTGTCAGCACAGGCACACTATCCCACAGGGAAGCAGAGTCAAAAGGAAGGAAGTATGGGCATGCTGGGAAGGGGGGTGTAGGCAATAGCATGATGGGAGTGGTAGTCACAGCTCAACATCTCCCACCCACATGGCCCAGCAAGCTCACACTGAAGCATGCACACCTCACAGGGAGTGAAAAGCCACTTCAAAGATGTCTGACAATGGTGCTCTGTTGTGGGGAGCACAAGGCCCTGCTGGGAACTGGGCACCAACCAACAGCAGGACACCACTGACTGACATCCTGAAAGCCAACTTGCACTCCCTGCAATGGAAGCACGTTCCATGGTGGGATGTTTGGCTGGGTGGGAAGGAGGACTGACAGCTCTGACCATAGTTACCAGCAGCTTTTCTCACACACCCGCTTAACACAAACTCCACCCAACTCACCTGGGAGAATGCATTGCCTCACACTCCAATTAAATATCCCACAAAGAACTACCACACTGGGTTATGCTGTGTGAAGCACAGGGACACTTTTGGGACTTGTAGTCAAACAAACGCCAGGACAACACTGTCAGCCATCCTGTCAGCACAGGCACACTATCCCACAGGGAAGCAGAGTCAAAAGGAAGGAAGTATGGGCATGCTGGGAAGGGGGTGTAGGCAATAGCATGATGGGAGTGGTAGTCACAGCTCAACATCCCCCACCCGCATGGCCCAGCAAGCTCACACTGAAGCATGCACACCTCACAGGGAGTGAAAAGCCACTTCAAAGATGTCTGACAATGGTGCTCTGTTGTGGGGAGCACTAGGCCCTGCTGGGAACTGTGCACCAACAAACAACAGGACCACACTGTCAGCCATCTTGCCATTGCTGTCACACTCACACACAGTGAAGTCCACTCAAAAGGAAGTAAGTATGGGCATGCTGGGAAGGGGGGTGTAGGCAATAGCATGATGGGAGTGGTAGTCACAGCTCAACATCCCCCACCCGCGTGGCCCAGCAAGCTCACACTGAAGCATGCACACCTCACAGGGAGTGAAAAGCCACTTCAAAGATGTCTGACAATGGTGCTCTGTTGTGGGGAGCACAAGGCCCTGCTGGGAACTGGGCACTAACCAACAGCAGGACACCACTGACTGACATCCTGAGAGTCAACCTGCACCCACTGCAAGGGTGGCATGCTTCATGGTGGGATAACTGGGCTGGGGGAGAAGGAGGGCCGGATGTCAACCAAATACCACCAATGCTGGCCATGCACACACCTCAACATTCACATTGAAATGCTTCAGGTTGGCAGGACAATGTGCTACACCAATATCAACCTCTGACTGTGACAACTTAGGACAATGCAATGTACAGGCCCGCATCCAGAGGTACAGTCACAACTGTCAGGTGTTTGAACCATTGATGCCTGTAGAAACATAACATACATTGTGTGTCTCTTCCAAAAACAGGTGATGATGGGGACACAGCAGCAGACGATGAGGAGTCCCTGTCCCAGGCTCCGGGGGCCCCTGAGCTCTCTGGTGTGGAACAGCCTCTGCCCTCCTCGGATGGCAAAGACCTACCTGGCCCCTCCGGTGTGAGTCATCATGCAGCACCAGCAGGACCACCATCTGCACCCCCTGCACCCACTCTAAGGGACCCCGGCCCACCGTGAAGCAACGGACAACAACCCCAGTACCAACCCCCAAGGGGGCCTAGGGTCACCTGTGCGTGCCACCGCAGGTCCCGCACGTGTGGCCAGGGGTGGTGGGAGGGGTGGTAGGCAGAGGTCGCTGTTTGCAGAGGGGTCTGGACTGCATGATGACCCAGAACTGGTACGCATTGCTGATGCGTACCAGAATAGCACCGGAGAGGTCAGCCAGGTAGTGGGTATCCTCAAGGACATTCAACAGCAGCAGGCTGCCCATCATGCCCGCTTGGACTCCCACATGTCCCGTGTGGAGACACACATGGCTGGCATGGAGTGCAAGTGGGACACATTGCAAGAACTGACAGCGGTGCATAGGGACATATTGACATGCCTCCGCCAGATTAGCACCAACATGGCCACACCTCCCTGTGTGCCCACAACATCTGGTGCCGCAACAACTGCAACTGCCACAGGGAGGGAGGATGACTCTGGTGGAGAGTCCTCTGCACCGCAGCAGCCTGCACGTGAGGGTCCCCCCGAAAGAAGAGGGGTCGTCCGAGGAAGGAGAACTGAGAGGCCGATGGCCATGTACATCCCCAGGAACCCAACACCTGTTCTGGAAATCCACCTTTGTGTGCAAACTGTTCACCCTGTCGAATGCAACCCAACTCTCTCACATGACATGGGGAGTTTAAGTTGGACCAATGTATCAGATGACTGTGGACTTTACTCAGGACATTTCTGCTACCAACACTTCCAACTCATCTGGGAACTTTGGATTCCAATCCCAATGTACAGCACCCACCATCCTGTGCACTATCCTCACACATGTATGTAAATAAACTCACTAATACACCATACTTGCCTCTGTTGTGATTACAACGTTGTTTTTGTCATGGAGATGATGATCTGCTAAATGACACTGTGCATGCTAACTGCTACAGCAAGTTCAACACCGTCATGTGAGTCATGGCGACGGGACACATATGAGGGAGACACACCACTAGGGCTACACAACACATACACACCAGGGTCATCTGACTCATCGCCTACACTGATGTTGCCAGGAAATACAGTGGAATGCACAGACACCACACCTATTCAGAGTCTGTGTTAACTAGCCCACAGGTGAAGTAAGCTAATGTCAGTCAGATGTGTGACCACAGACAACGCACATCCCAAAGTGAACGTTCAGGTTTATTACACATTTGCAACATATTGTTTCCACTACAGATGCAAGGTAATCCCACGTGGCAGTGGCCACACAGTCACCAAGTGTAGAGGAAACAAAGTCCAGGGGTGTGTGGCACATCACCTGCAGGGAAACGACTGCTCCCACCCTGGAAGTTGAATCATGCTGTCGGGGGATCACAGTTGACCAAACAACTCTGAAAGTACCCTGTGAAGGACAGACATGACACACAGTCAAAAGCACTGAAGAACAGGACAGAACTGCAATACTTATGCCCAATACATGTCACAAGATACCTACACAAAACCAAGTTAGCATGTCAACACTGTTGGGGAGTACAGACTACCTGTAAGGACACATCGCTGCATGCATACAGTCAAGTAGCACATGGCCACATTCAAACAGCAACAGAGCACCACCAACACATATCATGCAAACTCAAATCATTGATATACCAACTCTGTATACTCACATTCAGCTGAAGAAGTTGATGATGAGCTGTGTGCGGACATCCCCCTCATCATCATCATCATCACTGGCATCGTGGCCCAGGCCAGGATCCTCCACAGGTGGAGGATGTTGGTCATCGTCATCCAGGCTGAGAGGCAACTCCTTCCGCACTGCCAGGTTGTGTAGCATGCAGCAGACGATGACAATCTTGCACACCTTTGCAGGGGCATATGGGAGGGCCCCTCCTGTCTTGTCCAGGCAGCGAAAGCGGCTCTTCAGGAGACCAAATGTCCGCTCGATCACTCTCCTGGTCCGACCATGTGCCTCATTGTAGCGCATCTGGGCTGGTGTCACAGGGTTCCTGAGGGGTGTCAGCAACCACGGCATGTTGGGGTATCCAGAGTCACCTACATTCAGACAATTGCACATTAGCTGACTTGGAAAAGAGGGTGGAATACAACATTGCAGTACACACACAATGGTACAAAGTTAGTACACACCAACAAGCCAGGCACGCTGGTTCTGCATCTGTGACATCATCCTCAGGATGCGACTACTCCTCATCACGTAGGCATCGTGTGCAGAACCGGGGAAACGTGCACACACATGTGAGATGCTCATATCTGCAAGACATACCACCAGGGCATTGATAGAATGGTAATGTTTCCTGTTCCTGTATGCCTGCTCATGTGCCTGTGGTGGTACCAAAGGCACATGTGTCCCATCAATGGAGCCGATGACATGTGGCATCCTCCCCAGGGCATAGAAGTCACTCTTGACGTCAGTGAGTTGTTGACGTTTAGGGAAATAGATGTACTGGTTCAAGTATCTCAACATCGCCTCCAAAACATCGCGTAGCACACGGCTGAACATGGTCTGTGACATCCCACCAGCAGACGCCACAGTGTGTTGAAAGGTACCGGTGGCAAAGAAGTGTAGGGCTGCCATCACCTTCACCTTGGGGGTCAGCGCTGCAGGGTATGGCCGGCCAGGTTGCAAATGTGGGGCCAACTGCACCGCCAATTCCTCAATAAGCGGCCTGTTGAAGCGGTACCGTCGGATGCAGTCACGTTCAACCATGGTTGCAAGGTCAGGGAATGGTCTATGGACAGCTGGTGCCCTGCAGTGCATAGGTGAACAAAGAAAGATTGTCAGTCACCCCACATATGTGGCATTGACCATACTTAATATCACATGATACATCATTACGAGACACAAGTACATGATGTGTGTGCCATTCTGTATGGACATATATGGCACCTACATGGCCAACATCTAACATCTCAGTTCAACATGTGTTGACAACAAGTTCCAGGTTGTGCTATGGGAAATCATTCGGATGTGTCACAGTACCCATGTACTGCTGTCACGTTCCAAACACACACCACAGTGACAAGTGAGGACAGATGTGCCCCAGGCATCACAGCTCTTTGACAGGTAGATTCCCAGGGACCCTGTATTGCCACATGGACACTGGCATGACATGGCGTATCATGTACATGCCAGCAAAACAACCATGACTCCCACAGGTTGTGGCCCCTGTTGCCTCTGCAGGACAGACATGGACGTCTGTGACACACACATGCACAACATCAAAGTCGATGCACAAACAACGTGGATGTGGAGACTGTCTCCCATTGTGCACATGGTATCCGAGACATCTGACACACAACATGCACACAGACTGTGGAGGGCCATCACTATTGGGGCAATGGGTCACCCTGTGACATACATATCTTCCCACATGGGACTCAGGGTGTATGTGACATGACATACACATACACAACCTGGAAAAGTGACCATGCCACATGCCCTGAACTGAACAGTTGCACATCACAGTTGTCATGTGCACAACACACAAAGGATTCTGTCCCCATGAACACGTGCACAGCCTGGGAGTGGCTGCCCCCAAGTGCTACCAAAAAACCACATGTTGACCCCCATACACACACAGGTAATGCAGCCTTACATGACTTAGGATACAGTGTGGACAGGCTGTGGTGTCGTAGGTGTGCCCCTGAGTCCCTGGCAAGTAATTGTGGCTGGCATACGTTCACCAGTGACTACCATGGTGACATATGCGAGTGACTTGTACAGGGACGCGTTGTACAGCAATGGACCGATCGGTGCGCACGCATTGGCCATTGCATATGATGTGGACGGATGCGTGTTGTCTTCCGAAATACGCGTTGTACAGCAATGGACCGATCGGTGCGCACGCATTGGCCATTGCATATGATGTGGACGGATGCGTGTTGTCATCCGAAATACGCGTTGTACAGCAATGGACCGATCGGTGCGCACGCATTGGCCATTGCATATGATGTGGACGGATGCGTGTTGTCATCCGAAATACGGGTTGTACAGCAATGGACCGATCGGTGCGCACGCATTGGCCATTGCATTTGATGTGGACGGATGCGTGTTGTCATCCGAAATACTCGTTGTACAGCAATGGACCGATCGGTGCGCACGCATTGGCCATTGCATATGATGTGGACGGATGCGTGATGTCATCCGAAATACGCGTTGTACAGCAATGGACCGATCGGTGCGCACGCATTGGCCATTGCATATGATGTGGACGGATGCGTGTTGTCATCCGAAATACGCGTTGTACAGCAATGGACCGATCGGTGCGCACGCATTGGCCATTGCATATGATGTGGACGGATGCGTGTTGTCATCCGAAATACGCGTTGTACAGCAATAGACAGATCGGTGCGCACGCATTGGCCATTGCATATGATGTGGACGGATGCGTGTTGTCATCCGAAATACGCGTTGTACAGCAATGGACCGATCAGTGCGCACGCATTGGCCATTGCATTTGATGTGGACGGACGCGTGTTGTTTTTCGAAATACGCGTTGTACAGCAATGGACCGATCGGTGCGCACGCATTGGCTATGGCCTGACATGGCAACGGACGCGTTTTCGAAGCTTTAACGAGTCTGATGCAGTGAATTCAGTTGGCCAGCCACAACAATGTTGCAAATTCATGGGTGTCATGAAGTTGAACTTTTGAAGGATGCTGTGGGCGTGTATAAGTGGTGCAATTCCATGGATTGACCAGATTCAGAAGATGCAAACGACTTGGACCTATCACTTTGGACACATGGGACAGTATCTGCCTCTGCAGCACACATATAATGCTGGCTGTTCACCTGAGAGCTCACTTGCCTGCAATACATGCTCCAGGACGACATCTGCCACCACCACTGCTGCTGTATCTGCATCCTCTGGCTACTGCAATGGCACATACTGTGGAGAGAGCCCCAGCCTTCAGCACTGAGGAGAACAAGGCCCTTCTGGACAGCCTCTTCCACAGTACAGCAAGCTGTATGGGAAACCAGGGGAGCAGGTGAGTGTGCTGTCCACTGCCTTACTAAATGTGCATGTTGTCTGACTAGCAAGACTTACAGTGTGCACACCACTGGCTAGCATGCTCACTGAGTAGTTGTCACCCCCCAAAGTGTGTAGTTACATGCACTGAACAGGTATAGTGCAGTAACAGTGCATTCCAACAAGGTTTTACTTCCCAGGCAATTATACCATTTGGTAACTGCTGGCAAACTGTTCATAGCCATAGTTGCACTGCCTGTGTACATCATATGCCCCTGTGATTGAGACATGTTTATCCAACTGTGTGATGCACGGAAATGTTGCATGTGTAGTAATGGCCTTTTCACTTTGTCATCCTCACAGGTTGATGCCCACCAGAAGCAGGAAATCTGGCTGACCATCGCCCGGGCCGTAAGATCCGTGGGGGTCTACAAGCGCCGGATCCGCAACTGCCAGAAGAGGTGACAGGACCTTCGGGGCTGGACCCGGAGGATCGCAAGGGTCCAGCTGAAGCTGTCGCCTCCTCGCAGGAGGGGCGGACACCGGACCCTGACCCCCCACATGCTCAGGATTCTGGCGGTGGTCTTCCCGGACCTGGATGGGCAGCTGAAGGCCAGACAGCAGCAAGGAGGGGGTGAGTCCATGACTGCACTGTGAACTTTTTCTGACATGCTATGTGCCCTCCTCTGGCCTGGTTAAACTTCCACAGTACATCAGTCTTGTGGTCCAGGACCCATGTCCCTCAATTGTGACATGCCCACTCCTCATCTGATACCCAGGTGTGGCCCTTACAGTCAGGAAATTGTGTCACTTGGGTACTGTGTCCTTGCATTTTGCTTAGCTCAAGGTGGGGGACAGCATTTGTTCCCGTAACTTTGTGGTGGGCTTCATGGGTGGGTCAATTGCTTACACAATGCCTGAGTTCTGACATGTAATCTGCGTGTAACTTTGATATGTGGTCCAATTGCTGATCTGACTCACCACATGTACCTGGGGTATTTGGCACACACCCATGCTGCGGGTGGGAACAATGTTTGGGCCTCAGGAGTATGTATATCAAGTGTGTCACACATGCTTAGCCACCTGCCTACTGTCCAGGGCTCATCCCTCTTTCACGTGGAGCAGGACAGTCATGCCTACTCCAGGGCATACAAAACACTCTGTACTCCCACTCCCGTGTATCAGCTGACACGTTGTGCTCAGTGAAATGTTCCCTCAGGTGTCTGCCTCTGTGTCATTGTGCTGTGGCTTCGTTGTCAGGACTACTGGGGTGTTTATCGGTTAGGGCTCAGCATGCCATCTGAGATGTGACCATAGGAGACGATACTTGTGTGACATATAGGTGTTTGATCACTTGACGGTGCAGACTGGTGTATGCGACTGTGAAGTTCAGGCAGCTGTTTTTCATTCACAGCAGACTGTGAGGTGCTCAGGTTCAGAGAGTTGTGTTTCATGTCTCCCATATGTCCAATTGGTATGACGTGGACAAATAAGAGTTCAGATGATGTGGTTTGTGGGGGATGGACATGTGCACTTGTCAGCTACAGAACTTGCATTCCCCATGACCTAGGATTGTGACACAGTGCAGACTGTTGTTGGCTGGCTGCCCTGCCCATGTGATTGGAGACAGTGATGTATGACTTTGCAGGCATGCCTGTGCCATGGCATTAAACTTCCTAAGAGTGATCCTGCAGGGGAGTGACATGTGTTACATGCACCCTATTGTGGCATTGACTATCAGGACATGGGTGCATCATGGTGTCTGGTGCTGGTATGCATCACATGCATTTCAAATTAGACTCTGGCCATCCCTTTATCCGGACACCTGTACTGACTCAGTGGCAAGAGATGTGATGTGTGCATGTTCACATACTTCACCATGTTCTCTGCAATGTCCAACAACTGTGTAGGTGGTGCATGTGTCCACACTGGGGTATTACCATCCGACAGGCACCAGACAGATGGGTGCAAGGCCAGGAGGGATGTGAGTGCCATGGTTGACCATCAGACTGACAATTGGCTTCTCCTAATCTGTGTGAGCACTTTTGGCAATGTTCAACTAAGGATGCCAGGGCTTGCTCTGTAATGTGCTGTACTTACTGTGGTGTGTTCGGTCAGTGCAGGTGACTGATGTTTGTCTGTTTCCCTAATTGTTTGCAGATACATCCACGGCCGCAGGAGGGGACAGCTCCACGGACCAGGAGGAGCTGCAGAGCCAGACTGGGTCAGCAGCTGATGAGTGGTCGGAGGGACCCAGTGGCACGGAGGGCGAGGGGAGCCACACCGAGGAGTCCTCAGCACCATCCACCTCAGCTGAGGATCACAGCAGCTCGGAGGATGACTCCCTTGTGGAGGCGGGGGTCAGCAGCCACCACACCCCAGCTAGTATGGCTGGCCCCGCCACCTCCACCACCACCGCCCTCCCATCGGCTCCCATTCCAGAGGTCCGTGGAGGCTCCCGTGTTCGGGAGCGTGTCTCCTTCGTGCCAGGCACCGCACCCCTGCCCCTGTGTCCCCTGCTGCCCTGAGTGAGGAGTCTGTGTACTTACTTCGCCAGCTCCATGTAGGGCAGACATCAATGCTGAGTGTCCTCCATGCACACACCACTCTGTTGACACAGCTGGTGTCGTTCATGGAGGGCATCTCATCGGGCATGTCTGCCCTACAGAGGAGCAATCAATCCATGGCCTCCTCCCTGACGGCAGCAGTGTCCCTCCTCCAACAGTCCCTCACCCCTCCTACCTCTGCCCCATCCACACTTCCTAGCACCCTACCTGTCCCAAGCACATGCACACCTGCACAATCACCCAAACACACAGACACAAGCAGCACAGAAACACCCAAAACAAAGTCAAAACGTGCACGCAAGCATCCTCAGGGGACTGATACCACACCCACAGGGGATGGGGAACAGACACATACACAGGCATCCACAGTCACTCCGCAGTCCTCCGATACCTCTCCCTCCAAGACCCCTTCCCTTGCCTCACCTGCAACCCCACCTACAAAGCAGCTCTTCCTCTGTGACCTCGGCCTCTTCCCCTCCGATCCAGCTGATCCAGCATACAGGGGGAAGAGGAAGTCCACCTACACAGAGGGGAGTGTCCCTCACCCCCGGACACCCTCCCCCAGGCACAGACAAACTGAGGCCCCCACCCGCAAGTCCCCCCAGACCCGGAAGAGCAAGACCCCGCCACCGCCCTGCAGCTCAACCACACAGTCTCCTTCCTTCATCCCTCAGGCCCCCACTACACAGGTTCCCCCACCACACCCTGCCCCAGGTTCCCACACCCACAGATACACCATCCCCAAAATGATCCGGCCTTCTCCCCCTACCACTTGCTCTTCCAGCCCCACACCCCCTGCTGCGCATGTTTGTGCCACTGGTGTGGAGACCGTGTCCTCCCCCTCTGTCCTGCCCACCTTACCTGAACCCCATTCTACTCCCCTGGAGATAGGCACTGCAGTGGAGTCCACTACCACCCCGTCTGACTTGGGCACTGCAGTAGGGAACCTGTCCACTCCATCTGCCCAGCCCACTGCAGTCGTGCCGGCACCCACACCATCTGACTCATGCCCCCCAGTTGTGCCGGCACACACCATGTCAGACACCTCCACTGCAGTTGTCAGTGACTCTCCAGCACCCACCACCCCTTCCCTGCCTCCTTCTGGTGAGCCCTGATCCTGTCCCTGCGGTGCCTGGCCTGCCCCCCGTATGCCCCTCCGAGGGGAATGTCCCTGGTCTGTAGCAGTACAGGCAAGCAAAGGGTGACATCTGCCACTGTCACCCTGTTCGGACTTTACTGATGGACTGGCCATTGGCCTTTGTGTTTTTTCAGGACTTTCAATTTTACACCCACATATGCTGAATAAAGCTACTTTCTGTTCTCTAGTGGTTTTGCTTCAGATGTACATGATGTTGATGATGCTAACCATGCCCTTGCTGCAGTGATGGTGATTTTTGATATCAGGAAAATGAAGTGTTACTGTGCAGGACCCCATGTGGTCCAGGGGGAATGTGTCCTATCCTGGTGTGTATCCATGTCATCCTTTGCAGCAATATGAGGGTGTCATGTTTTCAATATTTGGCAATGGGATTTCCTACTTTTATTTGCAATATCACATCTGTGGCTTACACCCCTGCACATCTGTTGTGCTTGCCATTGTTCAATTTGTCTATTTCCCTGACCGTGTGACCATCTCCACTGGACATGCAAGTTTGGGCATCAATGGGGAAGGACTCATCTGTGTTATCAGTGCAACTTGCTATACATGTGTGTTGGATCTGTGCAGATGATTTCGGTGACACTCCCATGACCAGGCTGATGTGACGAGAGCCTTCATTTTGTGCTAATTGTTGACTGAGTGACCAAGTGTTCTGCTGACATGATAGAGCCCTGCAGAGACAACGTATGGCACAGCTTTCCTTACACAGGAGTGGAGTCCCCTCATGGCAGTGTGTAATTCCGTGACATTGCCTGAGCCCAAGGTGTGTGTTGTGTGAGCATGTCTGTGTGTGTTCACTTCCATTTTGCTACACAGGCTGGGATCCCTAGTGATGTTCCTGTTTGTGATGCTTGCTGAGTTGACCTATGTTCCCCCAAAATCTTCGCCCTGGGTTCTCTGGGATGTGGGTGCATGGCACATTACTGGTCATCAGGGTGTCATCCATAGGTGTGTTTGCTGTCAGGGCTGAGTTTGTGGGCAAACGCAGATGAGACACAGTCAGGATTCCCCTTGGCACTTGTTGGTTACACAAGTCATGTAATTTACAGTTTGTGGTAGCTTTCAGTGATTGTGACACGTTGTGTGTGTGACTGCTGCCACTCCTCAGGGTCAGAGCTGCAATGTTGGAAGTTGTCTATGTGTGTTCTTTGTGGGTGACCTTGGCTTCTTCATTGGTGTGTGACTGTGGCCGGGATCCCATTGGTTGGGGCGGATTTGACGTCATGCCCATGTACGGCGTACTGTGCAGTGTGTCAGACATTCACGAGTCTTGTTGACTGGCCATGTGTGATGGGTTTCTGCACCTTAGTTCCCACCACCACCCCTGGGATTGTCATGGGTGCATGTGCAATGTCACCAGTCCATGTGAGCTTCACTGCTGCACATTGGTGGAGATCAAGGTGTGTGGTGTTGAGTGTGTGCAAATGAGAGTTGTTGCACGGCTAGACCCCTACCTCCATATTGGCCTTGGCTGACAGGCCGTGCTGATTGATTTGTGCTTGTGTAGGTGTGATGGTAGTTTGTTGCTCAGGACACATGACTGTGGTTCACAGTGTGAACGACATCTAGCTTTGTCATCACAGTGGGATTATCATGCAGGCCAGTGTCACCACAATGTGCGGTCCCTGGGGGTAGTGCTGTGGTGGGTCTATCTCTTGCTGTGTTAGTTGCTGTTCCTACAAGCTTGTGTGACATGTGTAATTTGGGCTCCCTCTCATCTAACAATTCCTGATTGCTCACATAGGGGAATCAGATCCATGAGTTACTTTTGTGTGGCACTGTATACACATCTGTGTAATTGGGATTCAGGCCTCCTCATGTGTTGTGTGGTTGCCTGGGGACACTGGCACCCCCCCATCACCTGTTGTGTTTGATATGCAGTGTGAGGCTGCCTGTTTGTGTTTGTGCATCTGCACCACTGCATTGGCATATCTTTAGTGTGCCATTGGCTGTATGTTGTTTGGTGGGTTTCCCCTGCTGTCCCTGGGACTCCTAGGTCATCAGTCCGCGCAATGATCATGGTTTGTATGTCCCATTGCTGCCATGGTATGGTATTTGTTCACCTCACATCTACAGTCTCCACAGGATATCTACATTTGTGTGTCCATTGGTGCAGATATGTGGGTCTGCATTATGATGGTCACTTCTGTCATTGTGTAGTTGATGAATGTTGACAATGTCAGCCCCCATGGGTGATGTTTGTCTGCACATGGCCAAAGGTATGTCTTATTTGCACTGCACTGTTTGCCTCACCCAATCTATGTTGCTATGGGACACAAGCACTACTTTACCACTGATGTGTTTGCTGTTCTGTGACCAGGCATCATCCATGCTGTTTGGCATTTGCAACTTTTTCCATGACAACACTTACATTTTGGTCACTGTGATGATGGGAGTTTAGACCCCATTGCCACATTGTTCAAAATGTGCTTCAGCTATGGACCCCACACTTACCTTTTGGTCACTGTGATGATGGGGGTTTAGACCCCATTGCCACAATGTTCAAAATGTGCTTCAGCTATGGACCCCACACTTACCTTTTGGTCACTGTGATGATGGGGGTTTAGACCCCATTGCCACAATGTTCAAAATGTGCTTCAGCTATGGACCCCACACTTACATTTTGGTCACTGTGATGATGGGGGTTTAGACCCCATTGCCACAATGTTCAAAATGTGCTTCAGCTATGGACCCCACACTTATCTTTTGGTCACTGTGATGATGGGGGTTTAGACCCCATTGCCGCAATGTTCAAAATGTGCTTCAGCTATGGACCCCACACTTACATTTTGGTCACTGTGATGATGGGGGTTTAGACCCCATTGCCACAATGTTCAAAATGTGCTTCAGCTATGGACCCCACACATACCTTTTAGTCACTGTGATGATGGGGGGTTAGACCCCATTGCCACAGTGGTCATGGTCTGCTTGCATTGTGGAGGCCACACACATTTATGTTTGACACATGTGATAGGGGGTCACATTGTATGTTCAATGTCATGTTCAGTGTTGTAGGCATTTGACACAGACTACACACGCTTGTCATGGTGTTGGGGGGATGTCTTTTTCTGACATTCCTTATGTTGGAGTATGCTGGTTGTGTCATGCATTACCCGTCCTATGAGTAGGGGTGGTGTTGGTGGTAGGCATCCATCCCCCTATGAGTGGGGATGGTAGTAGTGACAGGCATCCAGGCCCCCTGAGTAGGGGTGGTGGTAGTGGTAGGCATCCAGCCCCCCCTGAGTAGGGGTGGTGGTAGTGGTAGGCATCCAGCCCCCCCTGAGTAGGGGTGGTGGTAGTGACAGGCATCCAGCCCCCCCTGAGTAGGGGTGGTGGTAGTGGTAGGCATCCAGCCCCCCCTGAGTAGGGGTGCTGGTAGTGGTAGGCATCAATTCCCCTATGTGTGGGGATGGTAGTAGTGACAGGCATCCAGCACCCCATGAGTAGGGGTGGTGGTAGTGGTAGGCATCCAGCCCCCCCTGAGTAGGGGTGGTGATAGTGACAGGCATCCAGCCCCCCCTGAGTAGGGGTGGTGGTAGTGGTAGGCATCCAGTCCCCTCTGAGAAGGGGTGCTGGTAGTGATAGGCATCCAGCCCCCCCTGAGTAGGGGTGGTGGTAGTGATAGGCATCCAGCCCCCCCAGAGTAGGGGTGCTGGTAGTGACAGCCATCCAGCACCCCCTGAGTAGAGGTGGTGGTAGTGGTAGGCATCCAGCCCCCTGAGTAGGGGTGGTGGTAGTGACAGGCATCCAGCCCCCATGAGTAGGGGTGGTGGTAGTGACAGGCATCCAGCCCCCCTGAGTAGGGGTGGTGGTAGTGGTAGGCATCCAGCCCCCCTGAGTAGGGGTGGTGGTAGTGGTAGGCATCAATTCCCCTATGAGTGAGGATGGTAGTAGTGACAGGCATCCAGGCCCCCATGAGTAGGGGTGGTGGTAGTGGTAGGCATCCAGGCCCCCATGAGTAGGGGTGGTGGTAGTGGTAGGCATCCAGCCCCCCATGAGTGGGGATGGTAGTAGTGACAGGCATCCAGCCCCCCCTGAGTAGGGGTGGTGGTAGTGACAGGCATCCAGCCCCCCATGAGTAGGGGTGGTGGTAGTGGTAGGCATCCAGCCCCCCATGAGTAGGGGTGGTGGTAGTGGTAGGCATCCAGCCCCCCATGAGTAGGGGTGGTGTTGGTGGTAGGCATCCAGCCCCCCATGAGTAGGGGTGGTGGTAGTGGTAGGCATCCAGGCCCCTATGGGTGTGTATGGCATTGGTGATAGCCATCCCGCCCCTATGGTTCTGCTGTTGCTAGTGTACGTCATTTCTGCATCCCTATGTGTGTGTGACATATGTCGGGTACGTGTCGTTTGTTTGTGTAGTGGGTGTTTGACTTACAGTCTGCGCCGTACGCGTCCGTACCTGTTCCGGTAATAGATGTAGAGTATTGGTAGGACCTGCGCGATGGGATTCATGGTTGGTTCGTCTCGTTCGGGTTTCTCGTTGCTTCGACTCGTACTCGTTGCTGGCTTGTTCGTCTCGTAGCCGTGGATCGTCTTGTGGCGCGAATCGGAGCTTATGTGCGGCTCTCCCGGATGCTCTGACGTGCCGGACGTAGCGACGGGTTCGGCGCGTACGGAAGGCGCATCGAACTAGTCCGGCCGGAAGGTGCTGTATATTTGCTTCCGTGCGACTCGATTCGGCGTTTACGGATCCGGCTCGGGCGGGGAACAGGAGCTGGAATGGGTGCGTACGGCTGGGTCGGGATCTGGGCAGTTATGCGCATCGTACTTGCTCGTTCATACGAATGTTCAATCAGTCGGGAAACACGCGTTCGGCTTGGTTTTTTTCCAGACAAATAGTGTTAGGTGCGCCGAGATCGGAATCGACCCTTTAGTGTCCAGCATCTTCCCTGACTTAATACTAACTGGAGTGGGAATAGTAAATTATATAGGTTTAATGTCCAGCACCTTCCCTGACTTAATAGTAACTGGAGTGGGAATAGTAAATTAAATAAGTTTAGTGTCCACCACCTTTTTTAATTTAATACTAACTGGAGTGGGAATAGTAAATTAATTATGTCTACTGTCCAGCACCTTCCTTGATTTAATACTAACTGGAGTGGGAATAGTAAATTATATAGGTTTAGTGTTGTTAGACCTGTCAGCCCTAGGGTGGTCTTTCCCAGTTTTTTTTTCCCTTTTGCGCCTCATTTTTGCCACCATATTTTTACTGGACCTAGGTCTCCGGGCGCCTTGCCACTGCTAGCCAGTGCTGAGGTGCAGGTGCTCTCTCTCACTCAAGATGGCTGCCACAGGCCCCTGCTACTGCAGAGGGGCCTTACACGCATACACTCTAGTAGCCAGGGTCAGGCTGGGACATAGGGATACAGTATCCATTCCATCCCCGCCTCTGGGCCACATAGCCAGGCATGTAGAAGGTTCCAGAACCTTCCGGGCTGTGGGAGGAGTTATGTTTTGCCGCCTTTGGGAGAGTCACCTGACCTAGGGGTATAAAAGGCTTGGAGGGAAAACTTTCTAGTCAGTTGATGAGGCACCACTGATCCTGGGAGAACCTCCGCCGGAGTATAGGCTTTAGGGCCTAGGGGGAGACCTACACTACTGCTGCTGACAGGGCTGAGGCCCTGCTGTAGTAAGATAGCTGAGGAACGCGCACCACCCACTGACCTTGCCCAGTGTGAGGGGACCCAGGGAACCACCTTCAGCGTGCGGGGAGGAACATCAAGCACTCCCAGACCACCAACTCATCCCCCCCTCCTCATAAGAAGAAACTTCTGACAAGAAACTTTGACAAGAAAATTATAACAAGAAACTTCTGACAAGAAACTCCTGACAAGAAGCGCCTAAGAAGCAACCAATCTGGAACAGTCGCCAGACACCTTAATTTGAGGAGGCCTGACCGTCCAGCAAGGCCTGAAGCCTAAACTGCCCAACTGGGGATCACCAGGTAAAGCGCCGTACCCTGAAGCGCTAGACCTTCACCCCCTATTCATTCCTGCCTGCTGCTGGGCTGCCCCCAAGTACTTTTCCAGTCAGCCCTGCCCACAGGCTGCTGGTGCGCCCTGCGTTCTGCCACCCCTCAGGTCACTGACCTTGTGAGGAGATCACCGCCGCGGCCGCCGCCGTGTGAAGAGAAGTGCCGTGTGGTGAGGTGCGCCGTCGCGCCCTCACCGAAGGGAGCGCTGAGGTGAGGGAAGCCCCTTGAATAGATGTGGTGAGGTGCGCCGTCCGCGCCCTCACCGAAGCCTCTATAAATCGCCCAAAGCATTGCCACCGGGCCCAGGGCCCCACTGCCACCGTAGCGGCCGAAGAAATCGCCACCGCCACCGTCGCGGCCGAAGAAATCGCCACCGCCGCCGTCGCGGCCGAAGAAATCACCCATGCCGCCGTCGCGGCCGAAGAAATCACCACCGCCGTTGTTGCGGCCTAGCGCGACCAGCGAGGCCTCCAGGCCCCGCCGACACCGTCGCCGAGCAACCGGGGACGCCGGCCGCGCCCCCAGGAAGGCCGCGCAGCGATTGGGCGCCGGCTCCGGTCACGCCCCCAGCGCCGACGGAGGCCCAGGAAGAGCCCCGGCCGTGCAGAGGGAGACGGGGAGCTGGCCGGAGAGGACTGCTGGCTCCCGCTCCCATCCCCGAAAACCACTCACCTGATCCCGGGGGCCGGAGGAGGGTGATACCGGCCCCCGCAACGTGCCGCAAGCGAGTTCCCTGATCCCGGGGGCCGGAGGAAGGTGATACCGGCCCCCGCAACGTCCAGTCAGTCCGGCCTGAAGGCCGAGGTACCCCGACCGGGCCCCGCCCTCCAGAACACGGGCCGGGCCTGGGGAGTGCCAGTCGCTAGAGAAGCGCGACCAACTAACAAGCACCAGGTGAGCCCAGGAGGCCCCTAGGGCCCACAAAACGCCACTGGGGGCCGGGGGCCACCATTAACCCCTAAATTAACAGTGTACCTTTCCCCATGAGGCGAGGCCCCGGAGAGGAGTGGGCCTAGCCTGGAGTTAACCCCTAAGGGACATAGAAGCCCCAGGATACAGGACATGTTGAGGGATTCCCCACAGTATTTATTAATTTATTGCAGATGCCTATTGTAATTACTGCCTAGGCCATGCTTTTAACTGTAAAGTCTTTACCACAGGGGGAAAGTGTTTAATTGAATTGAGCTGAAGTGTACACCGCCAAGAGTTGAAGTGTTTTATGTTACAGGTGTACTGGAATTGCGACGCCCACTGTACTGAATGTGGGCGCGCCTAGATTAATGCAGGCCTATTGAAATGTAACGTGGAAAGCCTTCCTTTAAGTAATTGAATATGCTAAAGTGAACTGCATGTTTAGGCCCATGTTTTATTAACGTACCTTGAGATCATTATTAAGTGCTACGTTTAGGAGATAATTCCTGCGGCCTCTTAGTGGCCTACAATGTTGATGAGCTATGATGCTTTATTTAAAATGTGCACCAGTTGAGTAATACAATGAACTTGAATGTAGATCTGAATTAATCTGCCTCATCTGATGCTAACTTGATTGATATATAAAAGATCTTGATTTTAAATACAAAAGCCTGGTGTGGTGTCATGTTATTGCGTTCGCATTCCTGAGTCAAAGTAAGAGTGTGCTGCACAACTGCCTTACACATTGCCTTCGCGTGCTTTCCCGCTTCGCGCCATGCTACCGTGGCGGACTCGGTAAACCCGGTTCCAACATTTGGTGTTCAGCGGTTGGATAAGGACTGGTGTTTGTGCAGCACCCTACAGTGACTCAGTGTGCGCCGCAATTAGACACCTATTGTAATGCAAGTGCTAGGAATTCTTTTGTAATTGCCGATTGTGTACATTCCTGCGTTAGACCTGCTACCTACAGTCTAGAACCCTTTCCTTAAATTGTCTGGGACCCCACCTAGGAGGATGGAGTTTGAGTTAGCCAACCTAGAAAGGTATACGGTGACACAGCTCAAGGAGTTCTGCCTAGAGAGGGGGTGGCCGTCAAGCGAGGCGCCAGGAAGGCGGTGCTTCAGAAAGCTTTGAGGGCATGGGTAATGGCCCACCCGGAGGGAAGAGGGGACGAGGAGCAGGGGGAGGCAGACAACCCAGGAGAACTGGACCTACTGCACATTGATGTTAGCGAGAATGTGTTGCCAGGAAGACGTTCCAGGGCAGGCAGTAGTGCGTCAGGGGGAGTTTGTCGGCAGAGGAATTGGAGGACAGAAGGGAGCAGAGGCAATTAACATTAGAACTTGCTAGGATGGAAAGGGAGCGAGAACAGGCAAGGCTAGCCATGGAGGAAAGGAAGCTTGTGCATGAGCTTAGCCTGAAGGAACTAGAGCTCCGAACCTTGCAGATGGAGATGCAGGGCAAAGTGAATGGTGGCAGCGTACCTGCTGGGGTTCCACAGGAGCCCAAATTCTATTTACCAAGAGAGGTAATGGCCAGTTTTAGTGTAGGTGATGACATCGACAAGTGGTTGGCGGCGTACGAGGTGGCTCTGGTGGCCCATAGAGTTCCTGAGAGCTACTGGGGGGAGGTCTTTACAGGTACATACCTCCACTAGTAAGGGACACACTTTTAACTTTGGATAAGGGGGAGCAGACTAACTACCCTATCATGAAGGAGGCCCTGCTCAAGAAGTTTGGCCTCACCCCAGAGAAGTACCGCCAAAAGTTCCGCAACAGCCACAAGCTTCACACACAAAACTGGGTGGATTTTTTTGATTATGCCCGGAAGGCATTGGAGGGTTGGGTGCGTGGCAGCAACGTTGACAATTACAAAGGGCTGTACGACCTGTTCTTGAGAGAGCACCTCCTAGAGAAATGTTTTCCGGAGCTGCGCCAGTACTTGGTGGACCGCAAGCTGACCAATCCTAGGGAGCTTGCAGAGGAGGCAGACACGTGGGTCAGCACTCGGGTGTCCCACAAGGGAGCCGGGGCGGACCCCCCGAAAGGTGGACAGGGGCTCCCCCAGAAGAAAGAGGGGGAGATAAAAAGAGGGAGTTCTTTAAAGGCCCCCAAAATAGACCGCCTGGGAGAGGGGTAGGTTCCCCATCCCAATCTGGATCCCAGAAACCCACTTATCCTGACAGGAGTCAGCAGCCCAGAACTGTCCGGTGCTACGAGTGCGGGGAGGTTGGACATTACAAGGGGGATCCCCAGTGTCGCAAGAGAACCCCAGCCCCCACAGGAGGTAAGAGCCCCGGGGTGGCCAGTGTAGCGCTTGGGGAGGAGTTGTCCCTAGGTAGGGGAGGTGAGTGGACAGGCTTGACCTTAGTTTCCCTGGGGGATAGAGAGATCATCCCACGGGTTCAGGTACCCGCGAACACTGCCAAGTATCGGCAGAGGGTCCTGGTGAACGGGGAGGAGGTGGAGGCTCTGAGGGACACAGGTGCCAGCATGACGATGGTGAGACGTCAGCTGGTGTCCCCAGAGCAGGTGATTCCTGAGGAATTCCACCGGTTGTTATGGCTGATAATAGCCTGGGTCATTACCCCGTGGCCCAAGTTCCCTTTGAGTGGGGAGGAGTATCAAATCTGTTGAAGGTTGCGGTGAGCCCTGCCATGCCAGTTGACTGTCTGCTGGGCAACGACTTGGAACATACTGCCTGGAGGGAGGTAGAGTTCAATGCCCATGATGAGATGTTGGGATTACCAGGATGGACTTGCGTCGTCACGCGGTCCATGGCTGCCCGACAAGGAACTCAGCTGGGGTTGGAGCCTGAAATAATGGCCCAGCCCACTGCTGGACGAGGAGATGTCCAGGAGGAGACACCCGGTGAGATGGATGGGGAGCCTGCGGAGGTGACCCCGGAGTCCGCTGAGGTGGTTGGTGTTCCCGTGGGGGACCTGCCGACCCCTGCAGAGTGGCAGGTGGAAGGAGGGCCTACCCGGGAGGAATTTTGCCGGGCGCAGAAGGAGTGCCCTACGCTTGAAGGCATGCGGCAACAGGCCGAAGCCCAAGCAGTTGGAACAGAGACTGGTAACTACCATGTCTACTGGGAGGATGGTCTCCTCTACAGTGAGCCTAAGGCTCCGGTGCATGGATCATCAAGGGCCGTGGTGGTCCCCCAATGCTACCGAACCTTTCTGCTAGAGTTGGCACACGAAATACCACTAGCAGGACACCTGGGCCAAGACAAGACGTTTGCGCGTCTGGTCCCACATTTTTATTGGCCCAGGATGCGCGTCACTTCTGACACTTTTTGCAAGACTTGCACCACTTGCCAAGCGAGCGGCAAGACAGGGACTAAAGTGAAGGTCCCTCTGGAACCTCTCCCAGTTGTCGATACCCCTTTTGAGCGGGTAGGGATTGACATTGTCGGGCCATTGGACCCGCCGACTTCTGCAGGACATAGGTTCATTTTGGTGCTGGTAGACCACGCCACCCGGTACCCAGAGGCAATCCCTCTGAGGACCATCACTGCACCGGTGGTGGCGCGGGCCCTGATGGGGATTTTTACCCGAGTGGGATTCCCCAAGGTCGTGGTGTCAGATAGGGGCACGACTTTCATGTCGGCCTACATGCAGGCCATGTGGAAGGAGTGTGGAGTGACCTACCGGTTCTCCACTCCTTACCACCCCCAGACGAACGGGCTCGTGGAGCGCTTTAACAAAACCTTGAAGGGGATGATCAGGAGCCTACCCGAGGACTTGAGAAGGAAGTGGGACGTCCTCTTACCCTGTGTGCTCTTCTCCTACCGAGAGGTGCCGCAGAAGGGGGTCGGTTTCAGCCCCTTTGAGCTGCTCTACGGCCACCCCGTTCGGGGGCCCCTCAGTCTTGTCAAGGAGGGGTGGGAGAAGTCTTCCTCGAAGCTTCCCCATGATGTGGTCAGCTATATGCTGGCATTCCGCAGCCAAGTGGCCAAGCTGTGGAAGGAGGCCTCGGACAACCTAGAGGCAAGTCAAGCCGTCATGAAGAAATGGTATGACCGGAACGCGCAGACGGTAGAGTTAGACGCTGGACAGAAGGTGTGGGTCATGGAGCCAGGAGAGCTTAGCGCCCTCCAGGACCGGTGGACTGGGCCGTTTGAGATCTTGGAAAGGAGAGGCCAGACCACATATGTCGTCGATGTGAAGACCCCACGTCAACCCCACAGGGTGTTCCACGTCAACCGCCTGAAGCCCCACCAGGAGCGTTCAGAACTCACTCTCCTAATGATAACAGATGGAAGTGAGGAGGAGGAGAGTGAGCCTCTTCCAGACCTTCTGGCGGCCCATGAGAAGGATGGTTCGGTAGAGGGAGTGGTCCTCGCCCCATCCTTAACCCCAGAGCAACAGAGGGACTGCCGCCAGGTCTTGGGGCAGTACGCCTCGTTGTTCTCCCTCACGCCTGGAATCACGCACCTGTGTACCCATGATGTGGACACAGGGGACAGTCCGCCAGTAAAAACCAAGTCTTACCCGCTGTCCGATAAAGTCAAGGCTAGTATCCAGGGTGAGGTTACCAAGATGCTAGAACTGGGGGTGATTGAGCCTTCCAGTAGCCCTTGGGCTAGTCCGGTGGTGTTGGTGCCGAAAGCGGCCCCACCGGGCACCACACCAGAACTTCGGTTCTGTGTGGATTACCGTGGACTCAACTCAGTCACAAAGACCGACGCTCACCCGATCCCTCGGGCGGATGAGCTCATTGACCGGCTGGGAGCAGCCCGGTATTTGAGTACCATTGATTTGACGTCAGGCTATTGGCAGATCGCCATGGCGGAAGGAGCAAGGGAGAAGACTGCGTTCTCCACCCCCGAGGGCCACTTTCAATTTCGAGTGATGCCCTTCGGGTTGAAAAATGCTCCAGCCACTTTCCAGCGGTTGGTGAACCAGGTGCTGTCTGGCCTAGAGGCCTTCTCTGCTGCCTACCTGGATGACATAGCTGTCTTCAGTAGCAGCTGGGAGGACCATCTGGAGCATCTCCAGGAGGTGCTACAGGCTCTGCAACGGGCTGGTCTAACCATCAAGGCCAGCAAGTGCCAGATTGGACAGGGATCTGTCGTGTACCTGGGACATCTGGTGGGCGGAGGTAAGGTGCAACCCCTCCAAGCCAAGATTGAGACCATCTTGGCCTGGGAGCCCCCAAGACCCAAACAGAGGTCCGGGCTTTTCTCGGCCTCACTGGGTATTACCGCCGGTTCGTCAAGGGATATGGAACCATCGTGGGCCCATTGACGGAATTGACTTCAAAGAAGCAGCCACGCAGAGTCATCTGGACGGCTGCCTGCCAGGAAGCCTTTGAGACCCTCAAACGTGCAATGTGCACCGCACCGGTGCTCAGGACTCCAGACTTTGGACGGGAATTTATTGTACAGACAGACGCTTCTGAGCATGGCATAGGAGCTGTGCTCTCGCAGCTGAATGACGATGGCCAAGACCAGCCAGTGGCCTTCATTTCCCGAAGACTACTCCCCCGGGAACAGCGGTGGAGTACCATCGAACGAGAAGCCTTTGCCATGGTTTGGGCTGTAAAGAAGTTGAGGCCATACCTTTTTGGTTGTCACTTCCTGATCCAGACCGACCACAGACCCCTTCGCTGGCTCATGCAGATGAGAGGCGAAAACCCCAAATTGTTGAGGTGGTCCATTTCCCTCCAGGGGATGGACTTTCGGGTGGAACATCGACCCGGTGTAGACCACGCCAACGCTGACGGTCTCTCCTGGTTTTTCCGCCTTAGCGAAGAGAACTCCCTAGAGGTTGGGAAGCTCTCCCCTCTTTCGGCTGGGGGGAACACGTGTTAGACCTGTCAGCCCTAGGGTGGTCTTTCCCTGTTTTTTTTTCCCTTTTGCGCCTCATTTTTGCCACCATATTTTTACTGGACCTAGGTCTCCGGGCGCCTTGCCACTGCTAGCCAGTGCTGAGGTGCAGGTGCTCTCTCTCACTCAAGATGGCTGCCACAGGCCCCTGCTACTGCAGAGGGGCCTTACACGCATACACTCTAGTAGCCAGGGTCAGGCTGGGACATAGGGATACAGTATCCATTCCATCCCCGCCTCTGGGCCACATAGCCAGGCATGTAGAAGGTTCCAGAACCTTCCGGGCTGTGGGAGGAGTTATGTTTTGCCGCCTTTGGGAGAGTCACCTGACCTAGGGGTATAAAAGGCTTGGAGGGAAAACTTTCTAGTCAGTTGATGAGGCACCACTGATCCTGGGAGAACCTCCGCCGGAGTATAGGCTTTAGGGCCTAGGGGGAGACCTACACTACTGCTGCTGACAGGGCTGAGGCCCTGCTGTAGTAAGATAGCTGAGGAACGCCCACCACCCACTGACCTTGCCCAGTGTGAGGGGACCCAGGGAACCACCTTCAGCGTGCGGGGAGGAACATCAAGCACTCCCAGACCACCAACTCATCCCCCCCCTCATAAGAAGAAACTTCTGACAAGAAACTTTGACAAGAAACTTATAACAAGAAACTTCTGACAAGAAACTCCTGACAAGAAGCGCCTAAGAAGCAACCAATCTGGAACAGTCGCCAGACACCTTAATTTGAGGAGGCCTGACCGTCCAGCAAGGCCTGAAGCCTAAACTGCCCAACTGGGGATCACCAGGTAAAGCGCCGTACCCTGAAGCGCTAGACCTTCACCCCCTATTCATTCCTGCCTGCTGCTGGGCTGCCCCCAAGTACTTTTCCAGTCAGCCCTGCCCACAGGCTGCTGGTGCGCCCTGCGTTCTGCCACCCCTCAGGTCACTGACCTTGTGAGGAGATCACCGCCGCGGCCGCGTGAAGAGAAGTGCCGTGTGGTGAGGTGCGCCATCGCGCCCTCACCGAAGGGAGCGCTGAGGTGAGGGAAGCCCCTTGAATAGATGTGGTGAGGTGCGCCGTCTGCGCCCTCACCGAAGCCTCTATAAATCGCCCAAAGCATTGCCACCGGGCCCAGGGCCCCATCGCCGCCGTAGCGGCCGAAGAAATTGCCACCGCCGCAGAAATCATCCCCGCCGCGGCCGAAGAAATCACCACCGCCGCCGTTGCGGCCTAGCGCGACCAGCGAGGCCTCCAGGCCCCGCCGTCGCCGAGCAACCGGGGACACCGGCCGCGCCCCCAGGAAGGCCGCGCAGCGATTGGGCGCCGGCTCCGGTCACTCCCCCAGCGCCGACGGAGGCCCAGGAAGAGCCCCGGCCGTGCAGAGGGAGACGGGGAGCCGGCCGGAGAGGACTGCTGGCTCCCACTCCCATCCCCGAAGTCCCGGAAGCCCCGAAAACCACTCACCTGATCCCGGGGGCCGGAGGAGGGTGATACCGGCCCCCGCAACGTGCCGCAAGCGAGTTCCCTGATCTCGGGAGCCGGAGGAAGGTGATACCGGCCCCCGCAACGTCCAGTCAGTCCGGCCTGTAGGCCGAGGTACCCCGACCGGGCCCCGCCCTCCAGAACACGGGCCGGGCCTGGGGAGTGCCAGTCGCTAGAGAAGCGCGACCAACTAACAAGCACCAGGTGAGCCCAGGAGGCCCCTAGGGCCCACAAAACGCCACTGGGGGCCGGGGGCCACCATTAACCCCTAAATTAACAGTGTACCTTTCCCCATGAGGCGAGGCCCCGGAGAGGAGTGGGCCTAGCCTGGAGTTAACCCCTAAGGGACATAGAAGCCCCAGGATACAGGACATGTTGAGGGATTCCCCACAGTATTTATTAATTTATTGCAGATGCCTATTGTAATTACTGCCTAGGCCATGCTTTTAACTGTAAAGTCTTTACCACAGGGGGAAAGTGTTTAATTGAATTGAGCTGAAGTGTACACCGCCAAGAGTTGAAGTGTTTTATGTTACAGGTGTACTGGAATTGCGACGCCCACTGTACTGAATGTGGGCGCGCCTAGATTAATGCAGGCCTATTGAAATGTAACGTGAAAAGCCTTCCTTTAAGTAATTGAATATGCTAAAGTGAACTGCATGTTTAGGCCCATGTTTTATTAACGTACCTTGAGATCATTATTAAGTGCTACGTTTAGGAGATAATTCCTGCGGCCTCTTAGTGGCCTACAATGTTGATGAGCTATGATGCTTTATTTAAAATGTGCACCAGTTGAGTAATACAATGAACTTGAATGTAGATCTGAATTAATCTGCCTCATCTGATGCTAACTTGATTGATATATAAAAGATCTTGATTTTAAATACAAAAGCCTGGTGTGGTGTCATGTTATTGCGTTCGCATTCCTGAGTCAAAGTAAGAGTGTGCTGCACAACTGCCTTACACATTGCCTTCGCGTGCTTTCCCGCTTCGCGCCATGCTACCGTGGCGGACTCGGTAAACCCGGTTCCAACATTTGGTGTTCAGCGGTTGGATAAGGACTGGTGTTTGTGCAGCACCCTACAGTGACTCAGTGTGCGCCGCAATTAGACACCTATTGTAATGCAAGTGCTAGGAATTCTTTTGTAATTGCCGATTGTGTACATTCCTGCGTTAGACCTGCTACCTACAGTCTAGAACCCTTTCCTTAAATTGTCTGGGACCCCACCTAGGAGGATGGAGTTTGAGTTAGCCAACCTAGAAAGGTATACGGTGACACAGCTCAAGGAGTTCTGCCTAGAGAGGGGGTGGCCGTCAAGCGAGGCGCCAGGAAGGCGGTGCTTCAGAAAGCTTTGAGGGCATGGGTAATGGCCCACCCGGAGGGAAGAGGGGACGAGGAGCAGGGGGAGGCAGACAACCCAGGAGAACTGGACCTACTGCACATTGATGTTAGCGAGAATGTGTTGCCAGGAAGACGTTCCAGGGCAGGCAGTAGTGCGTCAGGGGGAGTTTGTCGGCAGAGGAATTGGAGGACAGAAGGGAGCAGAGGCAATTAACATTAGAACTTGCTAGGATGGAAAGGGAGCGAGAACAGGCAAGGCTAGCCATGGAGGAAAGGAAGCTTGTGCATGAGCTTAGCCTGAAGGAACTAGAGCTCCGAACCTTGCAGATGGAGATGCAGGGCAAAGTGAATGGTGGCAGCGTACCTGCTGGGGTTCCACAGGAGCCCAAATTCTATTTACCAAGAGAGGTAATGGCCAGTTTTAGTGTAGGTGATGACATCGACAAGTGGTTGGCGGCGTACGAGGTGGCTCTGGTGGCCCATAGAGTTCCTGAGAGCTACTGGGGGGAGGTCTTTACAGGTACATACCTCCACTAGTAAGGGACACACTTTTAACTTTGGATAAGGGGGAGCAGACTAACTACCCTATCATGAAGGAGGCCCTGCTCAAGAAGTTTGGCCTCACCCCAGAGAAGTACCGCCAAAAGTTCCGCAACAGCCACAAGCTTCACACACAAAACTGGGTGGATTTTTTTGATTATGCCCGGAAGGCATTGGAGGGTTGGGTGCGTGGCAGCAACGTTGACAATTACAAAGGGCTGTACGACCTGTTCTTGAGAGAGCACCTCCTAGAGAAATGTTTTCCGGAGCTGCGCCAGTACTTGGTGGACCGCAAGCTGACCAATCCTAGGGAGCTTGCAGAGGAGGCAGACACGTGGGTCAGCACTCGGGTGTCCCACAAGGGAGCCGGGGCGGACCCCCGAAAGGTGGACAGGGGCTCCCCCAGAAGAAAGAGGGGGAGATAAAAAGAGGGAGTTCTTTAAAGGCCCCCAAAATAGACCGCCTGGGAGAGGGGTAGGTTCCCCATCCCAATCTGGATCCCAGAAACCCACTTATCCTGACAGGAGTCAGCAGCCCAGAACTGTCCGGTGCTACGAGTGCGGGGAGGTTGGACATTACAAGGGGGATCCCCAGTGTCGCAAGAGAACCCCAGCCCCCACAGGAGGTAAGAGCCCCGGGGTGGCCAGTGTAGCGCTTGGGGAGGAGTTGTCCCTAGGTAGGGGAGGTGAGTGGACAGGCTTGACCTTAGTTTCCCTGGGGGATAGAGAGATCATCCCACGGGTTCAGGTACCCGCGAACACTGCCAAGTATCGGCAGAGGGTCCTGGTGAACGGGGAGGAGGTGGAGGCTCTGAGGGACACAGGTGCCAGCATGACGATGGTGAGACGTCAGCTGGTGTCCCCAGAGCAGGTGATTCCTGAGGAATTCCACCGGTTGTTATGGCTGATAATAGCCTGGGTCATTACCCCGTGGCCCAAGTTCCCTTTGAGTGGGGAGGAGTATCAGGTCTGTTGAAGGTTGCGGTGAGCCCTGCCATGCCAGTTGACTGTCTGCTGGGCAACGACTTGGAACATACTGCCTGGAGGGAGGTAGAGTTCAATGCCCATGCTGAGATGTTGGGATTACCAGGATGGACTTGCGTCGTCACGGGGTCCATGGCTGCCCGACAAGGAACTCAGCTGGGGTTGGAGCCTGAAATAATGGCCCAGCCCACTGCTGGACGAGGAGATGTCCAGGAGGAGACACCCGGTGAGATGGATGGGGAGCCTGCGGAGGTGACCCCGGAGTCCGCTGAGGTGGTTGGTGTTCCCGTGGGGGACCTGCCGACCCCTGCAGAGTGGCAGGTGGAAGGAGGGCCTACCCGGGAGGAATTTTGCCGGGCGCAGAAGGAGTGCCCTACGCTTGAAGGCATGCGGCAACAGGCCGAAGCCCAAGCAGTTGGAACAGAGACTGGTAACTACCATGTCTACTGGGAGGATGGTCTCCTCTACAGTGAGCCTAAGGCTCCGGTGCATGGATCATCAAGGGCCGTGGTGGTCCCCCAATGCTACCGAACCTTTCTGCTAGAGTTGGCACACGAAATACCACTAGCAGGACACCTGGGCCAAGACAAGACGTTTGCGCGTCTGGTCCCACATATTTATTGGCCCAGGATGCGCGTCACTTCTGACACTTTTTGCAATACTTGCACCACTTGCCAAGCGAGCGGCAAGACAGGGACTAAAGTGAAGGTCCCTCTGGAACCTCTCTCAGTTGTCGATACCCCTTTTGAGCGGGTAGGGATTGACATTGTCGGGCCATTGGACCCGCCGACTTCTGCAGGACATAGGTTCATTTTGGTGCTGGTAGACCACGCCACCCGGTACCCAGAGGCAATCCCTCTGAGGACCATCACTGCACCGGTGGTGGCGCGGGCCCTGATGGGGATTTTTACCCGAGTGGGATTCCCCAAGGTCGTGGTGTCAGATAGGGGCACGAATTTCATGTCGGCCTACATGCAGGCCATGTGGAAGGAGTGTGGAGTGACCTACCGGTTCTCCACTCCTTACCACCCCCAGACGAACGGGCTCGTGGAGCGCTTTAACAAAACCTTGAAGGGGATGATCAGGAGCCTACCCGAGGACTTGAGAAGGAAGTGGGACGTCCTCTTACTCTGTGTGCTCTTCTCCTACCGAGAGGTGCCGCAGAAGGGGGTCGGTTTCAGCCCCTTTGAGCTGCTCTACGGCCACCCCGTTCGGGGGCCCCTCAGTCTTGTCAAGGAGGGGTGGGAGAAGTCTTCCTCGAAGCTTCCCCATGATGTGGTCAGCTATATGCTGGCATTCCGCAGCCAAGTGGCCAAGCTGTGGAAGGAGGCCTCGGACAATCTAGAGGCAAGTCAAGCCGTCATGAAGAAATGGTATGACCGGAACGCGCAGACGGTAGAGTTAGACGCTGGACAGAAGGTGTGGGTCATGGAGCCAGGAGAGCTTAGCGCCCTCCAGGACCGGTGGACTGGGCCGTTTGAGATCTTGGAAAGGAGAGGCCAGACCACATATGTCGTCGATGTGAAGACCCCACGTCAACCCCACAGGGTGTTCCACGTCAACCGCCTGAAGCCCCACCAGGAGCGTTCAGAACTCACTCTCCTAATGATAACAGATGGAAGTGAGGAGGAGGAGAGTGAGCCTCTTCCAGACCTTCTGGCGGCCCATGAGAAGGATGGTTCGGTAGAGGGAGTGGTCCTCGCCCCATCCTTAACCCTAGAGCAACAGAGGGACTGCCGCCAGGTCTTGGGGCAGTACGCCTCGTTGTTCTCCCTCACGCCTGGAATCACGCACCTGTGTACCCATGATGTGGACACAGGGGACAGTCCGCCAGTGAAAACCAAGTCTTACCGGCTGTCCGATAAAGTCAAGGCTAGTATCCAGGGTGAGGTTACCAAGATGCTAGAACTGGGGTGATTGAGCCTTCCAGTAGCCCTTGGGCTAGTCCGGTGGTGTGGGTGCCGAAAGCGGCCCCACCGGGCACCACACCAGAACTTCGGTTCTGTGTGGATTACCGTGGACTCAACTCAGTCACAAAGACCGACGCTCACCCGATCCCTCGGGCGGATGAGCTCATTGACCGGCTGGGAGCAGCCCGGTATTTGAGTACCATTGATTTGACGTCAGGCTATTGGCAGATCGCCATGGCGGAAGGAGCAAAGGAGAAGACTGCGTTCTCCACCCCCGAGGGCCACTTTCAATTTCGAGTGATGCCCTTCGGGTTGAAAAATGCTCCAGCCACTTTCCAGCGGTTGGTGAACCAGGTGCTGTCTGGCCTAGAGGCCTTCTCTGCTGCCTACCTGGATGACATAGCTGTCTTCAGTAGCAGCTGGGAGGACCATCTGGAGCATCTCCAGGAGGTGCTACAGGCTCTGCAACGGGCTGGTCTAACCATCAAGGCCAGCAAGTGCCAGATTGGACAGGGATCTGTCCTGTACCTGGGACATCTGGTGGGCGGAGGTAAGGTGCAACCCCTCCAAGCCAAGATTGAGACCATCTTGGCCTGGGAGCCCCCAAGACCCAAACAGAGGTCCGGGCTTTTCTCGGCCTCACTGGGTATTACCGCCGGTTCGTCAAGGGATATGGAACCATCGTGGGCCCATTGACGGAATTGACTTCAAAGAAGCAGCCACGCAGAGTCATCTGGACGGCTGCCTGCCAGGAAGCCTTTGAGACCCTCAAACGTGCAATGTGCACCGCACCGGTGCTCAGGACTCCAGACTTTGGACGGGAATTTATTGTACAGACAGACGCTTCTGAGCATGGCATAGGAGCTGTGCTCTCGCAGCTGAATGACGATGGCCAAGACCAGCCAGTGGCCTTCATTTCCCGAAGACTACTCCCCGGGAACAGCGGTGGAGTACCATCGAACGAGAAGCCTTTGCCATGGTTTGGGCTGTAAAGAAGTTGAGGCCATACCTTTTTGGTTGTCACTTCCTGATCCAGACCGACCACAGACCCCTTCGCTGGCTCATGCAGATGAGAGGCGAAAACCCCAAATTGTTGAGGTGGTCCATTTCCCTCCAGGGGATGGACTTTCGGGTGGAACATCAACCCGGTGTAGACCACGCCAACGCTGACGGTCTCTCCTGGTTTTTCCGCCTTAGCGAAGAGAACTCCCTAGAGGTTGGGAAGCTCTCCCCTCTTTCGGCTGGGGGGAACACGTGTTAGACCTGTCAGCCCTAGGGTGGTCTTTCCCTGTTTTTTTTTCCCTTTTGCGCCTCATTTTTGCCACCATATTTTTACTGGACCTAGGTCTCCGGGCGCCTTGCCACTGCTAGCCAGTGCTGAGGTGCAGGTGCTCTCTCTCACTCAAGATGGCTGCCACAGGCCCCTGCTACTGCAGAGGGGCCTTACACGCATACACTCTAGTAGCCAGGGTCAGGCTGAGACATAGGGTTACAGTATCCATTCCATCCCCGCCTCTGGGCCACATAGCCAGGCATGTAGAAGGTTCCAGAACCTTCCAGGCTGTGGGAGGAGTTATGTTTTGCCGCCTTTGGGAGAGTCACCTGACCTAGGGGTATAAAAGGCTTGGAGGGAAAACTTTCTAGTCAGTTGATGAGGCACCACTGATCCTGGGAGAACCTCCGCCGGAGTATAGGCTTTAGGGCCTAGGGGGGAGACCTACACTACTGCTGCTGACAGGGCTGATGCCCTGCTGTAGTAAGATAGCTGAGGAACGCCCACCACCCACTGACCTTGCCCAGTGTGAGGGGAACCAGGGAACCACCTTCAGCGTGCGGGGAGGAACATCAAGCACTCCCAGACCACCAACTCATCCCCCCCTCCTCATAAGAAGAAACTTCTGACAAGAAACTTTGACAAGAAACTTATAACAAGAAACTTCTGACAAGAAACTCCTGACAAGAAGCGCCAAAGAAGCAACCAATCTGGAACAGTCGCCAGACACCTTAATTTGAGGAGGCCTGACCGTCCAGCAAGGCCTGAAGCCTAAACTGCCCAACTGGGGATCACCAGGTAAAGCGCCGTACCCTGAAGCGCTAGACCTTCACCCCCTATTCATTCCTGCCTGCTGCTGGGCTGCCCCAAGTACTTTTCCAGTCAGCCCTGCCCACAGGCTGCTGGTGCGCCCTGCGTTCTGCCACCCCTCAGGTCACTGACCTTGTGAGGAGATCACCGCCGCGGCCGCGTGAAGAGAAGTGCCGTGTGGTGAGGTGCGCCATCGCGCCCTCACCGAAGGGAGCGCTGAGGTGAGGGAAGCCCCTTGAATAGATGTGGTGAGGTGCGCCGTCTGCGCCCTCACCGAAGCCTCTATAAATCGCCCAAAGCATTGCCACCGGGCCCAGGGCCCCGCCGCCGTAGCGGCCGAAGAAATTGCCACCGCCGCGGCCGAAGAAATCACCCCCGCCGCGGCCGAAGAAATCACCACCGCCGCCGTTGCGGCCTAGCGCGACCAGCGAGGCCTCCAGGCCCCGCCGTCGCCGAGCAACCGGGGACGCCGGCCGCGCCCCCAGGAAGGCCGCGCAGCGATTGGGCGCCGGCTCCGGTCACTCCCCCAGCGCCGACGGAGGCCCAGGAAGAGCCCCGGCCGTGCAGAGGGAGACGGGGAGCCGGCCGGAGAGGACTGCTGGCTCCCACTCCCATCCCCGAAGTCCCGGATGCCCCGAAAACCACTCACCTGATCCCGGGGGCCGGAGGAGGGTGATACCGGCCCCCGCAACGTGCCGCAAGCGAGTTCCCTGATCTCGGGGGCCGGAGGAAGGTGATACCGGCCCCCGCAACGTCCAGTCAGTCCGGCCTTAAGGCCGAGGTACCCCGACCGGGCCCCGCCCTCCAGAACACGGGCCGGGCCTGGGGAGTGCCAGTCGCTAGAGAAGCGCGACCAACTAACAAGCACCAGGTGAGCCCAGGAGGCCCCTAGGACCCACAAAACGCCACTGGGGGCCGGGGGCCACCATTAACCCCTAAATTAACAGTGTACCTTTCCCCATGAGGCGAGGCCCCGGAGAGGAGTGGGCCTAGCCTGGAGTTAACCCCTAAGGGACATAGAAGCCCCAGGATACAGGACATGTTGAGGGATTCCCCACAGTATTTATTAATTTATTGCAGATGCCTATTGTAATTACTGCCTAGGCCATGCTTTTAACTGTAAAGTCTTTACCACAGGGGGAAAGTGTTTAATTGAATTGAGCTGAAGTGTACACCGCCAAGAGTTGAAGTGTTTTATGTTACAGGTGTACTGGAATTGCGACGCCCACTGTACTGAATGTGGGCGCGCCTAGATTAATGCAGGCCTATTGAAATGTAACGTGAAAAGCCTTCCTTTAAGTAATTGAATATGCTAAAGTGAACTGCATGTTTAGGCCCATGTTTTATTAACGTACCTTGAGATCATTATTAAGTGCTACGTTTAGGAGATAATTCCTGCGGCCTCTTAGTGGCCTACAATGTTGATGAGCTATGATGCTTTATTTAAAATGTGCACCAGTTGAGTAATACAATGAACTTGAATGTAGATCTGAATTAATCTGCCTCATCTGATGCTAACTTGATTGATATATAAAAGATCTTGATTTTAAATACAAAAGCCTGGTGTGGTGTCATGTTATTGCGTTCGCATTCCTGAGTCAAAGTAAGAGTGTGCTGCACAACTGCCTTACACATTGCCTTCGCGTGCTTTCCCGCTTCGCGCCATGCTACCGTGGCGGACTCGGTAAACCCGGTTCCAACAAGTGTCCAGCACCTTCCCTGAATTAATCCTAACTGGAGTGGGAAAAGTAAATTAATTATATTTAGTGTCCAGCACCTACCTTGATTTAATACTAACTGGAGTGGGAATAGTAAATTAATTATGTTTAGTGTCCAGCACCATTTTAAATTTAAAAGTGACTGGAGTGGGAATAGTAGATTAATAATGTTTAGTGTCCAGCACCTTTTTGAATTTAATGATAACTGTATTGGGAATAGTAAATTAATTATGTTTAGTGTCCAGCATTTTCCCTGATTAAATACTAACTGGAGTGGGAATAGTAAATTATAGGTTTAATGTCCAGCACCTTCCTTGATTTAATAGTAACTGGAGTGGGAATAGTAATTTATATAGGTTTAGTGTCCAGCACCTTCCCTGAATTAATACTTACTGGAGTGGGAATAGTAAATTATATAGGTTTAGTGTCCAGCACCTTCCCTGACTTAATACTAACTGGAGTGGGAATAGAAAATTATATAGGTTTAGTGTCCAGCACCTTTTTTAATTTAATGCTAACTGGAGTGGGAATAGTAAATTAATTATGTTTAGAGTCCAGCACTTTCCCTTATTAAATACTAACTGGAGTGGGAATAGTTAATTATATAATTTTAATGTCCAGTACCTTCCTTGATTTAATAGTAACTGGAGTGGGAATAGTGAATTATATAGGTTTAGTGTCCAGCACCTTCCCTGACATAATACTAACTGGAGTGGGAATAGTACATTATATAGGTTTAGTGTCAAGCACCTTCCCTGACTTAATAGTAACTGGAGTGCGAATAGTAAATTATATAGGTTTAGTGTCCAGCACCTTCCCTGAATTAATACTAACTGGAGTGGGAATAGTACATTATATAGGTTTAGTGTCCAGCACCTTCCTTGAATTAATACTAACTGGAGTGGGAATGATAAATTATATAGGTTTAGTGTCCAGCACCTTCCCTGAATTAATCCTAACTGGAGTGGGAATAGTAAATTATATAGGTTTAGTGTCCAGCACCTTCCCTGAATGAATACTAACTGGAGTGGGAATAGCAATTTATATAGGTTATGGGGTCGATTCCGATCCCGGCCGGAAGCGCACCGAATACGATTCGTTCGGAAAAAATACGAGCCGAACGCGTTGTTCCCGAACGATTCGAACAGTCGTCCGAGCGAGCAAGTACGATGCGCATTACTGCTAAGATTCCGACCGAGCCGTACGTACCCATTCCATCTCCAGTTCCCCGACCGAGCTGGATCCTGAAATGCCGATTCGAGTCGCACGGAAGTAAATACACAGCACCTTCCGGCCGGACTAGTACGATGCGCAATCCGTACGCGCCGAACTGGTCGCTACGTCCGGCACGTCAGAGCATCCGGGAGAGCCGCACATAAGCTCCGATTCGCGCCACAAGACGATCCACGGCTACGAGACGAGCAAGCCAGCTACAAGTACGAGTCGAAGCCACGAGAAACCCGAACGAGACGAACCAACCATAAATCCCATCGCGCAGGTCCTACCAATACTCTACATCTATTACCGGAACCGGTACGGACGCGTACGGCGCAGACGGTAAGTCAAACACCCACTACACAAACAAACGACACATACCCGACATATGTCACACACACATAGGGATGCAGAAATGACGTACACTAGCAACAGCAGAACCATAGGGGCGGGATGGCTATCACCAATGCCATACACACCCATAGGGGCCTGGATGCCTACCACTAACACCACCCCTACTTAGGGGGGGCTGGATGCCTACCACTACCACCACCCCTACTCATGGGGTGCTGGATGCCTGTCACTACTACCATCCCCACACATAGGGGAATTGATGCCTACCACTACCACCACCCCTACTCAGGGGGGCTGGATGCCTACCACTACCACCACCCCTACTCATGGGTGCTGGATGCCTACCACTACCACCACCCCTAATCAGGGGGGGCTGGATGCCTACCACTACCACCACCCCTACTCAGGGGGGCTGGATGCCTACCACTACCACCACCCCTACTCAGTTGGGCTGGATGCCTACCACTACCACCACCCCTACTCTGGGGGGGGCTGGATGCCTACCACTACCACCACCCCTACTCATGGGGGGCTGGATGCCTGTCACTACTACCATCCCCACACATAGGGGAATTGATGCCTACCACTACCACCACCCCTACTCATGGGTGCTGGATGCCTATCACTACCACCACCCCTACTCAGGGGGGGCTGGATGCCTACCACTACCACCACCCCTACTCAGGGGGGGCTGGATGCCTGTCACAACTACCATCCCCACTCATAGGACGTGTAATGCATGACACAACCAGCATACTCCAACATAAGGAATGTCAGCAAAAGACATCCCCCAACATCATGACAAGAGTGTGTAGTCTGTGTCAAATGCCTACAACACTGAACATGACATTGAACATACAATGTGACCCCCTATCACATGTGTCACACAAAGATGTGTGTGTCCTTCACAATGCAAGCAGACCATGACCACTGTGGCAATGGGGTCTAAACCCCCATCATCACAGTGACCAAAAGGTAAGTGTGGGGTCCATAGCTGAAGCACCTTTTGAACATTGTGGCAATGGGGTCTAAACCCCCATCATCACAGTGACCAAAAGGTAAGTGTGGGGTCCATAGCTGAAGCACCTTTTGAACATTGTGGCAATTGGGTCTAAACCCCCATCATCACAGTGACCAAAAGGTAAGTGTGGGGTCCATAGCTGAAGCACATTTTGAACATTGTGGCAATGGGGTCTAAACCCTCATCATCACAGTGACCAAAAGGTAAGCGTGGGGTCCATAGCTGAAGCACATTTTGAACATTGTGGCAATGGGGTCTAAACCCCCATCATCACAGTGACCAAAAGGTAAGTGTGGGGTCCATAGCTGAAGCACCTTTTGAACATTGTGGCAATGGGGTCTAAACCCCCATCATCACAGTGACCAAAAGGTAAGTGTTGTCATGGAAAAAGCTGCAACTGCCAAACAGCATGGATGATTCCTGGTCACAGAACAACAAACACATCAGTGGCAAAGTAGTGGTTGTGTCCCATAGCAACATAGATTGGGTGAGGCAAACAGTGCAGTGCAAATAAAACATACCTTTGGCCATGTGCAGACAAACATCACCCATGGGGACTGACATCGTCTCCATTTATCAATTACACAATGCCAGAAGTGACCATCATAATGCAGACACACATATCTGCACTAATGGACACACAAATGTAGATATCCTGGGGAGACTGTAGATGTAAGGTGAACAAATACTATACCATGGCAGCAATGGGACATACGAACCACGATTATTCTGCTGACTGATGACCTAGGAGTCCCAGGGACAGCATGGGAAATCCTCCAAACAACATACAGGCAATGGAACACCAAAGATATGCCAATGCAGTGGTGCAGATGCACAAACACAAACAGGCAGCCTCACACTGCATATCAAACACAACAGGTGATGGGGGGTGTGCCAGTGTCCCCAGGCAACCACACAACACATGAGGAGGCCTGAATTCCAATTACACAGATGTGTATACAGTGCCATACAAAAGTAACTCATGGAACAGATACCCCTATGTGGGCAATCAGGCATTGTTAGATGAGAGGGAGCCCAAATTACACATGCCACACAAGCTTGTAGGAACAGCAACTAACACAGCAGGACACAGACCCACCACAGAACTACCCCCAAGGACCCCACATTGTGGTGACACTAGCCTGCATGATAATCCCACTGTGATGACAAAGGCAGATGTCGTTCACACTGTGAACCACAGCTATGTCTCCTGAGCAACAAACTACCATCACACCTACACAAGCACAAATCAATCAGCACGGCCTGTCAGACAAGGCCAATATGGAGGTAGGGGTCTAGCCGTGCAACAACTCACATTTGCACACACTCAACACCACACACCTTGATCTCCACCAATGTGCAGCAGTGAAGCTCACATGGACAGGTGACATTGCACATGCACCCATGACAATCCCAGGGGTGGTTGTGGGAACTAAGGTGCAGAAACCCATCACACCTGGCCAGTCAACAAGACTCGTGAATGTCTGACACACTGCACAGTACGCCGTACATGGGCATGACGTGAAATCCACCCCAATCAATGGGATCCCGGCCACAGTCACACACCAATGAAGAAGCCAAGGTCACCCACAAAGAACACACGTAGACAACTTCCAACATTGCAGCTCTGACCCTGAGGAGTGGCAGCAGTCACACACACAACGTGTCACAATCACTGAAAGCTACCACAAACTGTAAATTACATGACTTGTGTAACCAACAAGGGCCAAGGGGAATCCTGACTGTGTCTCATCTGCGTTTGCCCACATCCCCAGCCCTGACAACAAAGACAACTAGGGATGACAACCTGATGAACATTAGTTTGCCATGCACCCACATCACGGAGAAACCAGGTACAAGATGCTGGATGAACACAGGACAACTCAGCAAGCATCACAAACAGGAACATCCGTAGGGACACAGCCGGTGTAGGAAAAGGGAAGGAAACACACACAGACATGCTTACACAACACACAACACGGGCCCAGGCAATGTCACGGGATTACACACTGCCATGAGGGCACTCCACTCCTGTGGAAGGTCCGCTGTGCCAAACCTTGTCTGTGCACCACTCAAACATGTCAGCAAAACACTCGGTCAGTGAGTCAACAATCACAACACACTGAAGGCTCTGCTCACATCAGCCTGGGTACGGGAGTGTCACGTCAGTCATCTGCATATACCCAAAACACGTGTCAAGCAAGTTGCACTGTACACACAGATGAGTCCTTCAACATTGATGTGCTAAACTGCATGTCCAGTGGAGATGGGCACACAGTCAGGGAAATAGAAACATTGAACAGTGGTAAGCCCACCAGATGTGCATCAGTGTAAGCCACAGATGTCAATTTACAAATGCAAAACGTACATCCCTGTGTAAATTCAGAACATTACACCCTCAGACTGCAGCAAAGGATGCTATGGATCCAGACTAGATTAGGACACATATCCCATGGACCACATGGAGTCCATCACAGCAACACTTCATTTACCTGATCTGAACACTATTACAACAGCAAATGCATGATGATACTCATCTACATCATGTACATCAAAAGAAAAACCACTAGTAAACAAAAAGAGGCTTTATTCAGCAAATATGAAAGAAAAATTAGAAGTCCAAAAGAAACTAAGGCCAATGGCCAGTCCATATACACAGTCCGAACAGGGTGATATGTGACAACTTGTCACCCATTGCTTGCCTGCACTGGTACGGACAGGGGACATCCCCCTCGGAGGGGCATACAAGGGGCAGGCCAGGCACCGCAGGGACAGGATCAGGGGTTTCCAGAAGGAGGCAGTGAAGGGGGGGTGGGTGCAGCAGTGTCACCGGCAACTGCAGTGGAGGTGTCTGACTCAGTGGGGGCCGGCACCACTGTAGTGGGCCGGTCAGATGGAGTGGACTGGGTCCCCACAGCAGTGCCCAAGTCAGACGGGGTTGTTGTGGACTCCACTGCAGTGCATAACTCCAAGGGAGTGGAAGGGGGGGCAGATGAGGTGGGCAGGACAGAGGGGGGACCCGGTCTCCACACCAGTGGCACAAACAGGCTGAGCGTCTGGCTTGGGGGTGGAAGAGCAAGTGGTAGGGGGGGAGGGCCTAAGCATTTTGGGGATGCGGTATGGGTGTGTGGGGGAACCTGGGGCAGGGTGTGGCGGGGGAACCTGTGTAGTGGTGGTCTGGGGGATGGAGGTGAGAGACTGTGTGGTGGAGCTGCATTCTGGTGGTGGTGGGGTCTTGCCCTTCCTGGTCCGGTGGGACTTCCGAATGGGGTCCTCAGTCTGCCTGTGCCTGGGGGAGGGTGTCCGGGTGTGAGGGGCACTCCCCTCTGTGTGTGGTGGTTGCCTCTTCCGCCTGTGCGTTGGCTCAGATGGATCCGTGGGGAAGAGGCCAAGCTCACAGAGGAAGAGCTTCTGGGAGGGGGGGGTTGCAGGTGAGGCAAGGGAAGGGGTTTTGGAGGGAGAGGTATCTGTGGACTGCGCAGTGCTCGTGGATGCATGTGTGTGTTCCTGGGCCCCATCCCTCTGTGAGTGAGGTATCAGTCCCCTGACTGTGCGTGCGTGTGCGTCTAGATTTTGGCGTGTGTGTCTGTGTGCTGCTTGTGTCTGTGCTGGTGGGTGCCTGTGCTGGTGTGTGTGTGCTTGGGACAGGCAGGGTGCTGGGGATTGTGGATGGGGCAGAGGTAGGAGGGGTGAGGGACTGTTGCAGGAGGGACACTGCTGCCGTCAGTGAGGAGGCCATGGACTGATTCGTCCGATGTAGGGCAGACATGCCAGATGACATGCCCTCCATGAATGACACCAGTTGTGTCAACAGACCCGTGTGTGCATGGAGGACACTCAGCATTGATGTCTGCCCTACATGGATCTGTTTAAGCAAGTCCACAGACTCCACACTCAGGGCAGCAGGGGAGACAGAGGCAGGGGGTGCGGTGCCTGGCATGAAGGAGACACGCTCCCCTACACGGGAGCCTCCATGGACATGTGGGCTGGGAGCAGATGGGACGGTGGAGATGGTGGTGGTGGCGGGGGCAGACTTGCTTGATTTTGTCTCTGGTCTGCTGACACCCGCCTCCACAAGGGAGTCCTCACTGGAAGTGCTGTGGTCCCCAGCCGAGGTGGTCATAGCTGAGGTCTCCTCAGTGGGGCTCCCCTCACCCTCCATGCCACTGGGTCCCTCGGTCTCCCCTGCAGTGGACCCAGTCTGGCTCTGCCGCTCCTCCTGGTCCTTGGAGCTGTCTCCTCCTGTGGCCGTGGATGTATCTGCAAAGAATAAGGATAAACAGAGCAACATTAGTCACCTGTACTGACCACACACGCCACAGTAAGTACAGCACATCACAGAGCAAGCCCTGCCATCATCTGCTAGACATTGCAATAAGTGCTGACACTGATTTGAAGAAGCCCATTGTCTGCCTGACAGTCATTCATGCCACACATATCCTACCTGTCCATGCACCCATCTGTCTGGTGCCTGTTGTATGCGACTAATCATATGTGCACACATGCACCACATACACAGTTGTTGGACATCCAAGAGAACATGTGGAAATGTGTCACTCCAAACACATGCCGTCTCCTGCCACTGACTCAGTACATGTGTCAGGAAAAGTGACGGGCAGAGTCTCTGTCGATATGCGGGTTTTGCTTCCATCACCAGACACAATGATGTCCTCATGTCCTGATAGACAATGCGACAATGGTGTGCTTGCAGGACATATCACACTACTGCTGGATCACCCTTTGCGAGTTGAATGTCATGGCACAGGCCTGTCTGGCAAGTCAGTCATAACTGTCTCCTGTCACAGGGGCAGTGCACACACACAACACCAGTCTACACTGTGTCACAATCATGGAAGTTCAGGGTATGCAAGCCCTGTAGCTGACAGGTGCACATGTGCACCCCTGGCCACCCACATCATGAGGACTAAGATGATCCCACGTCAATCAAATGAGACATTTGAGTGACTGCAAACACAAATCCATACACATGGGCACTTCACCGTCTGATGAGAATGAACCAAAGCTGCCTGCACCTCAATGTTTCATACACCTTTGTGCACAGTCAAGGGATCAGAGACCTATGCATTAACCAATGTGCAGATCCCATAGTCACAACTCAGATGGCTGGCCACCCCAAATTGTTAAACACTCCAGGAGTCAAAAAGCAAGGCCACACCACGGTGACACAGAGGCAGACACCTGAGTACACCCTTCACAATGCCCAATATGTATGCTGACACACGGGAGTGGGAGAACAGAGTGCCTTCGATGTACGGAGTAGGCATTACAGTCCTGGTCCATGTGCAACATGGTATTGCCCTGAACACTAGGCAGGTGGCTATGCATGTGTCACACACATGATGTACATACTTCTGAGGCTCCCCCTTGGTCTCTGCTGCAGCATGGGTATGTGGCACATACCCCAGACATGTGGTGAGTCAGAGCAGCAATTGGAACACATTGTGAAGCCATACCCAGAGTACATGTCAGATCACAGGCATTGTGTGAGCAATTGTACCACCCATGCAGCCCACAACAAAGTTCCTGTAACTGATGCTGTCCCCAACTTGAACCACAGGTAACTGCAAGTACACAGTACCCAAGTGACCTAAGTCACAGACTGTAAGGGCCACACCTGTGTATCAGATGAGGAGGGGGCATGACACAAGTGAGGGACATGAGTCCAGGATGACAAGACAGTTGTACTGTGGACGTGGAACCAGGCTAAAGGAGTGCATAGAGCATGTTAGTCATAGTACACAGAAAAGGCTAGCACTTACCCTCTCCTTGCTGCTGTCTGGCCTTCAGCTGCCCATCCAGGTCAGGGAAGACCACCGCCAGAATCCGGAGCATGTGGGGGGTCAGGGTCTGGTGTCCGCCCCTCCTGCGAGTAGGCGACAGCTTCAGCTGGACCCTTGCGATCCTCCGGGTCCAGCCACGAAGGTCCTGCCACCTCTTCTGGCAGTTGCGGATCTTGCGCCTGTAGACCCCCACAGATCTTACTGCCCGGACGATGGTCAGCCAGATGTCCTGCTTCTGGTGGGCATCAACCTGTGAGGATGACAAAGTGAAAAGGCCATTACTATACATGCAACATATCCGTGCATCACACAGTTGGATATACATGTCTCAATCACAGGGGCATATGATGTACACAGGTAGTGCAACTATGGCTATGAACAGTTGTCCAGCAGTTACTAAATGGTATCATTGCCTGGGAAGTAAAACCTTGTTGGAATGCACTGTTACTGCACTATACCTGTTCAGTGCATGTAACTACACACTTTGGGGGTGACAACTACTCAGTGAGCATGCTAGCCACTGCTGTACACACTGTAAGTCTTGCTAGTCAGACAACATGCACAATTAGTAAGGCAGTGGACAGTACACTCACCTGCTCCCCTGGTTTCCCATACAGCTTGCTGTACTGTGGAAGGAGGCTGTCCAGCAGGGCCTGGTTCTCCTCAGTGCTGAAGGCTGGGGCTCTCTCCACAGTACGTGCCATTGCAGTAGCCAGAGGATGCAGAGACAGCAGCAGTGGTGGTGGCAGATGTCGTCCTGGAGCATGTAGTGCAGGCAAGTGAGCTCTCAGGGGAACAGCCAGCATTATATGTGTGCTGCAGAGGCAGATACTGTCCCATGTGTCCAAAGTGATAGGTCCAAGTCGTTTGCATCTTCTGAATCTGGCCAATCCATGGAATTGCACCACTTATACACGGCCACAGCATCCTTCAAAAGTTCAACTTCATGACACCCATGAATTTGCAACATTGTTGTGGGTGGCCAACTGAATTCACTGAATCCGACTCGTAAAGGCTTTGAAAACGCGTCCGTTACCATGTCAGTCCATAGCCAATGCGTGCGCACCGATCGGTCCATTGCTGTACAATGCGTATTTCGAAAAACAACACGCATCCGTCCACATCATATGCAATGGCCAATGCGTACGCACCGATCGGTCCATTGCTGTACAACGCGTATTTCGGAAAACGACACGCATCCGTCGACATCATATGCAGTGGCCAATGCGTGTGCACCGATCGGTCCATTGCTGTACAACGCGTATTTCGGGAAACAACACGCATCCGTCCACATCATATGCAATGTCCAATGCGTGCGCACCGATCGGTCCATTGTTGTACAATGCGTATTTCGGGAAACGACACGCATCCGTCCACATCATATGCAATGGCCAATGCGTGTGCACCGATCGGTCCATTGCTGTACAACGCGTATTTCGGGAAATGACACGCATCCGTCCACATCATATGCAATTGCCAATGCGTGCGCACCGATCGGTCCATTGCTGTACAACGCGTATTTCGGGAAACGACACGCATCCGTCCACATCATATGCAATGTCCAATGCGTGCACACCGATCGGTCCATTGCTGTACAACGCGTATTTCGGGAAACGGCACGCATCCGTCCACATCATATGCAATGGCCAATGCGTGCGCACCGATCGGTCCATTGCTGTACAACGCGTATTTCGGGAAACGACACGCATCCGTCCACATCATATGCAATGGCCAATGCGTGCGCACCGATCGGTCCATTGCTGTACGACGCGTCCCTGTACAAGTCACTCGCATATGTCACCATTGTTGTCACTGGTGCACGTATGCCAGCCACAATTACTTGCCAGGGACTCAGGGGCACACCTACAACACCGCAGCCTGTCCACACTGTATCCTAAGGCATGTAAGGCTGCATTACCTGTGTGTGTATGGGGTTCAACATGTGGTTTGTTGGGTGGCACTTGGGGGCAGCCACTCCCAGGCTGTGCACGTGTTCATGGGGACAGAATCCTTTGTGTGTTGTGCACATGACCACTGTGATGTGCAACTATTCAGTTCAGAGCATGTGGCATGGTCACATATCCAGGTTGTGTATGTGTATGTTATGTCACATACACCCTGAGTCCCATGTGGGATGGTATGTACGTCACAGGGTGACCCATTGCCACAATTGTGATGGCCCTCCACAGTCTGTGTGCATGTTGTGTTTCAGATGTCTTGGATTCCATGTGCACAATGTGAGACAGTCTCCACATCCACGTTGTTTGTGCATCGACTTTGATGTTGTGCTTGTGTGTGTCACAGACGTCCATGTCTGTCCTGCAGAGGCAACAGGGGCCACTACCTGTGGGAGTCATGGTTGTTTTGCTGGCGTGTACATGATACGCCATGTCATGCCAGTGTCCATGTGGCAATACAGGGTCCCTGGGAATCTACCTGTCAAAGAGCTGTGATGCCTGGGGCACATCTGTCCTCACTTGTCACTGTGGTGTGTGTTTGGAACGTGACAGCAGTACATGGGTACTGTGACATAGCCGAATGAATTCCCATAGCACAACCTGGAACTTGTTGTCAACACATGTTGAACTGAGATGTTAGATGTTGGCCATGTAGGTGCCATATATGTCCATACAGAACGGCACACACATCAAGTACTTGTGTCTCGTAATGATGTATCATGTGATATTAAGTATGGTCAATGCCACATATGTGGGGTGACTGACAATCTTTCTTTGTTCACCTATGCACTGCAGGGCACCAGCTGTCCATAGACCATTCCCTGACCTTGCAACCATGGTTGAACGTGACTGCATCCGACGGTACCGCTTCAACAGGCCGCTTATTGAGGAATTGGCGGTGCAGTTGGCCCCACATTTGCAACCTGGCCGGCCATACCCTGCAGCGCTGACCCACAAGGTGAAGGTGATGGCAGCCCTACACTTCTTTGCCACCGGTACCTTTCAACACACTGTGGCGTCTGCTGGTGGGATGTCACAGACCATGTTCAGCCGTGTGCTACGCGATGTTTTGGAGGCGATGTTGAGATACTTGAACCAGTACATCTATTTCCCTAAACGTCAACAACTCACTGACGTCAAGAGTGACTTCTATGCCCTGGGGAGGATGCCACATGTCATCGGCTCCATTGATGGGACACATGTGGCTTTGGTACCACCACAGGCACATGAGCAGGCATACAGGAACAGGAAACATTCCCATTCTATCAATGCCCTGGTGGTATGTCTTGCTGATATGAGCATCTCACATGTGTGTGCACGTTTCCCTGGTTCTGCACACGATGCCTACATAATGAGGAGTAGTCGCATCCCGAGGATGGTGTCACAGATGCAGAACCAGCGTGCCTGGCTTGTCGGTGTGTGCTGACTTTGTACCATTGTGTGTGTTCTGCAATGTAGTATTCCACCCTCTTTTCCAAGTCAGCTAATGTGCAATTGTCTGTATGTAGGTGACTCCGGATACCCCAACATGCCGTGGTTGCTGAGACCCCTCAGGAACCCTGTGACACCAGCCCAGATGCGCTACAATGAGGCACATGGTCGGACCAGGAGAGTGATCGAGCGGACATTTGGTCTCCTGAAGAGCCGCTTTCGCTGCCTGGACAAGACAGGAGTGCCCCTCCCATATGCCCCTGCAAAGGTGTGCAAGATTGTCATCATCTGCTGCATGCTACACAACCTGGCAGTGCGGAAGGAGTTGCCTCTCATCCTGGATGACGATGACCAACATCCGCCACCTGTGGAGGATCCTGGCCTGGGCCACGATGCCAGTGATGATGATGATGATGAGGGGGATGTCCGCACACAGCTCATCACCAACTTCTTCAGCTGAATGTGAGTATACAGAGTTGGTATGTCAATGATTTGAGTTTGCATGATATGTGTTGGTGGTGCTCTGTTGCTGTTTGAGTGTGGCCATGTGCTACTTGACTGTATGCGTGCAGCGATGTGTCCTTACAGGTAGTCTGTACTGCCCAACAGTGTTGACATGCTAACTTGGTTTTGTGTAGGTATCTTGTGACATGTATTGGGCATGAGTATTGCAGTTCTGTCCTGTTCTTCAGTGGTTTTGACTGTGTGTCATGTCTGTCCTTCACAGGGTACTTTCAGAGTTGTTTGGTCAACTGTGATCCCCCGACACCATGATTCAACTTCCAGGGTGGAAGCAGTCGTTTCCCTGCAGGTGATGTGCCACACACCCCTGGACTTTGTTTCCTCTACACTTGGTGACTGTGTGGCCACTGCCACGTGGGATTACCTTGCATCTGTAGTGGAAACAACATGTTGCAAATGTGTAATAAACCTGTGCCTCACTTTGGGATGTGCGTTGTCTGTGGTCACACATCTGACTGACATTTGCTTACTTCACCTGTGGGCTAGTTGACACAGACTCTGAATAGGTGTGGTGTCTGTGCATTCCACTGTATTTCCTGGCAACATCAGTGTAGGCGATGAGTCAGATGGCCCTGGTGTGTATGTGTTGTGTAGCCCTAGTGGTGTGTCTCCCTCATATGTGTCACGTCGCCATGACTCACATGACAGTGTTGAACTTGCTGTAGCAGTTAGCATGCAAAGTGTCATTTAGCAGATCATCATCTCCATGACAAAAACAACGTTGGAATCACAACAGAGGCAAGTATGGTGTATTAGTGAGTTTATTTACATACATGTGTGAGGATAGTGCACAGGATGGTGGGTGCTGTACATTGGGATTGGAATCCAAAGTTCCCAGATGAGTTGGAAGTGTTGGTAGCAGAAATGTCCTGAGTAAAGTCCACAGTCATCTGATACATTGGTCCAACTTAAACTCCCCATGTCATGTGGGAGAGTTGGGTTGCATTCGACAGGGTGAACAGTTTGCACACAAAGGAGAATTTCCAGAACAGGTGTTGGGTTCCTGGGGGATGTACATGGCCATCGGCCTCTCAGTTTTCCTTCCTCGGACGACCCCTCTTCTTTCGGAGGGGACCCTCACGTGCAGGCCGCTGCGGTGCAGAGGACTCTCCGCCAGAGTCATCCTCCCTCCCTGTGGCAGTTGCAGTTGTTGCGGCACCAGATGTTGTGGGCACACAGGGAGGTGTGGCCATGTTGGTGCTAATCTGGCGGAGGCATGTCAATATGTCCCTATGCACCACTGTCAGTTCTTGCAATGTGTCCCACTTGGACTCCATGCGAGACATGTGTGTCTCCACACGGGACATGTGGGAGTCCAAGCGGGCATGATGGGCAGCCTGCTGCTGTTGAATGTCCTTGAGGATCCCCACTACCTGGCTGACCTCTCCGGTGCTATTCTGGTACGCATCAGCGATGCGTACCAGTTATGGGTCATCATGCGGTCCAGACCCTTCTGCAAACAGCGACCACTGCCTACCACCCCTCCCACCACCCCTGGGCACATGTGCGGGACCTGCGGTGGCACGCACAGGTGACCCTAGGCCCCCTTGGGTGTTGGTACTGGGGTTGTTGCCCGTTGCTTCACGGTGGGCCGGGGTCCCTGTGCTGTTGTCATTGGTGGTCCTTGGTCTGTCCGTGTCGGCGGGGGTGGTCTGTGTGTTGGCAGATGTTGGAGGAGTGGGTGCAGGGGGTGCAGATGGTGGTCCTGCTGGTGCTGCATGATAACTCACACCGGAGGGGCCAGGTAGGTCTTCGCCATCCGAGGAGGGCAGAGGCTGTTCCACACCAGAGAGCTCAGTGGCCCCCGGAGCCTGGGACAGGGACTCCTCATCGTCTGCTGCTGTGTCCCCATCATCACCTGTTTTTGGAAGAGACACACAATGTATGTTATGTTTCTACAGGCATCAATGGTTCAAACACCTGACAGTTGTGACTGTACCTCTGGATGCGGGCCTGTACATTGCATTGTCCTAAGTTGTCACAGTCAGAGGTTGATATTGGTGTAGCACATTGTCCTGCCAACCTGAAGCATTTCAATGTGAATGTTGAGGTGGGTGCATGGCCAGCATTGGTGGTATTTGGTTGACATTCGGCCCTCCTTCTCCCCCCAGCCCAGTTATCCCACCATGAAGCATGCCACCCTTGCAGTTGGTGCAGGTTGACTCTCAGGATGTCAGACAGTGTGGTCCTGTTGTTTGTTGGTGCACAGTTCCCAGAAGGGCCTTGTGCTCCCCACAACAGAGCACCATTGTCAGACATCTTTGAAGTGGCTTTTCACTCCCTGTGAGGTGTGCATGCTTCAGTGTGAGCTTGCTGGGCCATGTGGGTGGGGGAGGTTGGGCTGTGACTTCCACTCCCATCATGCTATTGCCTACACCCCCCTTCCCAGCTTGCCCATACTTCCTTCCTTTCGACTCTGCTTCCCTGTGGGGTAGTGTGCCTGTGCTGACAGGATGGCTGACAGCGTTGTCCTGGCATTAGTTTGGCTACAAGTCCCAAAAGTGTCCCTGTGCTTCACACAGCATAACCCAGGGTGGTGGTTCTTTGTGGGATATTTAATTAGAGTGTGAGGCAATGCATTCTCCCAGGTGAGTTGTGTGGAGTTTGTGTTAAGGGTGTGTGTGAGATAAGCTGCTGGTAACTATGGTCAGTGCTGTCAGTCCTCCTTCCCACCCAGCCAGATATCCCACCATGGAACGTGCTTCCATTGCAGGGAGTGCAAGTTGGCTTTCAGGATGTCAGTCAGTGGTGTCCTGCTGTTGGTTGGTGCACAGTTCCCAGCAGGGCCTTGTGCTCCCCACAGCAGTACCCAGTGTCAGCCATCTTGTCAGTTCTTTTCCACTCCCTGTGATGTGAGCATGGTTCAGAGTGGTGTTGATGGGCCAATTGTGAGGGTGACCAATATCTGTGACTACAACTCCCATCATGCTATTGGCTACACTGACTTCACCAGCATACACAGAATTCTTTCCTTTCAGTGAGCTTCCCTGTGAGGTGGTGTTCTAGTGGTGGCAAAATGTCTGACAGTGTTTGTTGGTTAGATTTGTGCCACTGCCTTGCTCTATTTGTTGTTGGGTTTGTACATGTCATGACACAGTTACATATCACTATGGGATGGCAGGTATTGTGTTTGTCTAACTAACATACACATCTTGGGATGATTATGTTTTGGTTACTGTGGCTTTGCTAACGGTGCATGGTTTCACTATCCCCTTGACAGTGATGTGTGTGTATTGTCACACGATATTGGGTATATTGGTTGTGTACTCACCAGGCTCTGGGATGTTTGATAGTCCATGTACGCTCTCTGGTGGTAGAATGGCCCTCACCTTCTCCTCCCAGGGCCTGAGGTATACTGGTTTGGCAGGAGGGCCACTGCCGGTGCGATCGCTCAAGGTGTAATCCTTCTTGAGTAGGGCCTTGACCCTCCTGCGCACATCATACCACCTGTTCTGGATGTCTTCCTTTATGCGCAAACATGGTGATTGTGCGTTCACCCTGTCGACGATCCTCTCCCACATCTTGGTTTTCTGCGACATGGGGGTCTGTTGGACCAATGTACCAAACAAGTGTGGCTCTACCCTGAGGATTTCATCTACCAGCACTTCCAATTCACTGTCTAGGAACTTTGGATTCTTCTTTGGGGGCATGGTGATGGGTGGTGGTGGGGATTAATGTGTGTGTGGGTGTGCAGGTGAGGGTGTGTATGTGTAGGTTTTGCTGGGTGTATGTGAGGGTGCTATTTGGGAGGTGCTAATGGTGTGTGGCTTGTGTGATGGATGAGTTGTGGGTGTGTCTGTGGTTGCTGTCTGATGGTGTTCTGTGCTGGCAGGTCATTTGAATTTGCAAAGGATCTCGGTAGGGATTTGTGGCCTTTATATGGGTGGAGTTGTGGGTGTGTCTTTGTTCCATTTCCCCCCCCCAGTATTTATTGACTTTGTCATTGCTTGTTTGGCCCTTTTTTTTGTATTTTTTCCTTTCTAGTTTTTGGGCATGTAGGAGACGTTCTTCTGACCGAGTAGGAGGCTGCAGTTGGCTCGTGCGAGCTTCTCCGAGTCTTTCAAGCTGTGTTTCATGTGCGGCGTACGCATTGGGCGCGGAGTATTGGGTTGCTTCGGCTCCGTTTTGTATGCGTGTCGGTCGTACGGCTTGAGCTTCGTGCGACTCTGTCTGGTTTTACATGCATTGCATCGTACTGCGCGGGTCGGAGTTCGCGGGTACGTTTCTGTCGGGTTCATTCCTGGTGCTTGTCGGTCGGTTCGATTCGTGTGGTTTTCCGGCCGGATAGCTGGTTTCCGTGCGGTTCGGTCGTTCGGCTTGTGTTCCGTACGAGTCGGTCGTTATTCACATGCATTGCATCGTACTACGCGGATCGGGCAGTGCCGGTACGTGTCGGTCAGACTAAATTCCCGTACCGAGTCGGTTGGTACGTTTTCCGGCCTGAATCGGAATCGGCCCCTTAGTGTCCAGCACTTTCCCTGGATTAATACTAACTGGAGTGGGAATAGTAAATTATATAGGTTTAGTGTCCAGCACCTTCCCTGACTTAATACTAACTGGAGTGGGAATAGTAATTTATATAGGTTCAGGGGCCGATTCCGATCTCGGTCAGAGGCGCACCCAATACCATTCGGTCGGGAAAAAAGCCATGCGAATGCCTGTTTCCCGACCGATCCGTACATCATTCCGAACGAGTAAGTACGATGCGCACAACAGCACAGAATCCGGCCGAGTCGTACTCACCCAATCCAGGTCCTGTTCTCCGACCGAGGCGAATCCGGAAACGCAGAATCGAGTCGCACGGAAGGGAAAATGCAGTTCCGTCCGGCCGAACAAGTACGATGCGCTTTCCGTACGCGCCGAACCCGTCGCTACGTCCGGCACGTCAAAGCTTCCGGGAGAGGCGCACATAAGCTCCGATTCACGCCACAACACGATCCACGGCTACGAGGCGAACACGCCAGCGACGAAGACGACGCGAAGCAACGAGAAAGACGAATGACACGAACCAACCATGAATCCCTTTGTCCCGATCCTACCAATATTCTACATTTACTACCGGAACAGGCACGGACGCGTACGGCGCAGAAGGTAAGTCAGACACCAACCACAAAAACATACAACACGTACACGACACATCACACACACACAGAGGGATGCAGAATTTACTTACACCAGCAACAGCAGCACCATAGGGGCGGGATGCCCATCACCAATGCCACATATGCACACAGGGGCCTGGATGCCCACCACCACTACCACCCCTACCCAGGGGGGGCTGGATGCCAACCACTACTACCACCCTTAGCCATGGGGGTGCCAGATGCCCACCACTACTACCACCCTTACCCAGGGGGGGCTGTATGCCTACCACTACTACCACCCTTAGCAGGGGGGGTGCCAGATGCCCACCACCACTACCACCCTTACCCAGGGGGGACTGGATGCCTACCACTACTACCACCCTAAGCCAGGGGGCTGGATGCCTACCACTACTACCACCCTTAGCCATGGGGGTGCCAGATGCCCACCACCACTACCACCCTTACCCAGGGGGCTGGATGCCTACCACTACTATCACCCTAAGCCAGGGGGCTGGATGCCTACCACTACTACCACCCTTAGCCATGGGGGTGCCAGATGCCCACCACTACTACCACCCTTACCCAGGGGGGCTGGATGCCTACCACTACTACCACCCTTAGCCATGGGGGTGCCAGATGCCCACCACCACTACCACCCTTACCCAGGGGGGGCTGGATGCCTACCACTACTATCACCCTAAGCCAGGGGGGCTGGATGCCCACCACTACTACCACCCTTAGCCATGGGGGTGCCAGATGCCCACCACTACTACCACCCTTACCAAGGGGGGCTGGATGCCTACCACCACTACCACCCTTAGCCAGGGGGCTGGATGCCTACCACTACTACCACCCTTACCCAGGGGGCTGGATGCCTACCACTACTACCACCCTTAGCCATGGGGGTGCCAGATGCCTACCACCACTACCACCCTTAGCCAGGGGGCTGGATGCCTACCACTACTACCACCCTTACCCAGGGGGCTGGATGCCTACCACAAATACCACCCTTACCCAGGGGGCTGGATGCCTACCACTACTACCACCCTTAGCCATGGGGGTGCCAGATGCCCACCACCACTACCACCCTTACCCAGGGGGCTGGATGTCCACCACTACTACCACCCTTAGCCATGGGGGTGCCAGATGCCCACCACCACTACCACCCTTACCCAGGGGGCTGGATGTCCACCACTACTACCACCCTTAGCCAGGGGGGTGCCAGATGCCTACCACTACTACCACCCTTACCCAGGGGGGGCTGGATGCCTACCTCTACTACCACCCTTAGCAAGGGGGGTGCCAGATGCCCACCACTACTACCACCCTTACCCAGGGGGGCTGGATGCCTACCACAACTACCACCCTTACCCAGGGGGGGCTGGATGCCTACCACTACTACCACCCTTACCCAGGGGGCTGGATGCCTACCACAACTACCACCCTTACCCAGGGGGCTGGATGCCTACCACAACTACCACCCTTACCCAGGGGGCTGGATGCCTACCACTACTACCACCCTTACCCAGGGGGCTGGATGCCTACCACAACTACCACCCTTACCCAGGGGGCTGGATGCCTACCACTACTACCACCCTTAGCCAGGGGGTGCCAGATGCCCACCACCACTACCACCCTTACCCAGGGGGCTGGATGCCCTCCACTACTACCACCCTAAGCCAGGCGGGCTGGATGCCTACCACTACTACCACCCTTAGCCATGGGGGTGCCAGATTCCCACCACTACTACCACCCTTACCCAGGGGGGGCTGGATGCCTACCACTACTACCACCCTTACCCAGGGGGGGCTGGATGCCTACCACTACTACCACCTCTACCCAGGGGGAGCTGGATGCCTACCACCACTACCACCCTTACCCAGGGGGGGCTGGATGCCTGTCACTACTACCACCTCTACCCATGGGGGGCTGGATGCCTACCACCAACACCACCCCCACTCATAGGATGGACAATGCATGACACAACCAGCACACCACAACCTAGGGAATGCAAGAAAAAGACATCCCCCCAACACCATGACAAGCGTGTGTAGACTGTGTCAAATGCCTACAACACTGAACATGACTTTGAACATACAATGTGACCCCCTATCACATGTGCCACACATATATGTGTGTGGCCCCCACAATGCAAGCAGGCCATGACCATTGTGGCAATGGGGTCCAAACCCCATCATCACAGTGACCAAAAGGTAAGTGTGGGGTCCATAGCTGAAGCACATTTTGAACATTGTGGCAATGGGGTCCAAACCCCCATCATCACAGTGACCAAAATGTAAGAGTGGGGTCCATAGCTGAAGCACATTTTGAACATTGTGGCAATGGGGTCCAAACCCCCGTCATCACAGTGACCAAAAGGTAAGTGTGGGGTCCATAGCTGAATCACATTTTGAACATTGTGGCAATGGGGTCCAAACCCCCGTCATCACAGTGACCAAAAGGTAAGTGTGGGGTCCATATCTGAAGCACATTTTGAACATTGTGGCAATGGGGTCCAAACCCCCATCATCACAGTGACCAAAAGGTAAGTGTGGGGTCCATAGCTGAAGCACATTTTGAACATTGTGGCAATGGGGTCCAAACCCCCATCATCACAGTGACCAAAATGTAAGTGTTGACAAAGAAAAAGCTGCAACTGCCAAACTGCATGGATGATTCCTGGTCACAGAACATAAAACACATCAGTGGCAAAGTAGTGCATGTGTCCCATTGCAACATAGATTGGGGGAGGCAAATACTGCAGTGCAAATAAGACATACCTTTGGCCATGTGCAGACAAACAACACCCATGGGGGCTGACACAGTCAACATTCATCAATGACACAATGACAGAAGTGACCATCAGAATGCAGACCCACATATTTGCACCAATGGGCACACAAATGCAGATACCCTGTGGAGACTGTAGATGTGAGGTGAACAGATACCATACCATGGCAGCAATGGGACACACAAACCATGATCATTGTGCTGACTGATGACCTAGGAGTCCCAGGGACAGCAGGAGAAACCCACCAAACTACATACAGCCAATGGCACACCTAAGATATGCCAATGCAGTGGTGCAGATGCACAAACACAAACATGCAGACCCACACTGCACATCAAACACAACAGGTGAAGGGGGGAGTGCCAGTGTACCCAGGCAACCACACAACACATGAGGAGACCTGAATACCAATCATACAGATGTGCATACAGTGCCACACAAAGGTAACTCATGGATCCAAATCCCCTATGTGGGCAATCAGGCATTGTCAGATGAGAGGGAGCACAAATCACACATGTCACACAGGCACGTAGGAACAGCAACTGACACAGCAAGACACAGACACACCACAGCACTACCCCCAGGGCCCCCACAATGTGGTCACCCTGGGCTGCATTACAATCCCACTGTGATGACAAAGCTAAATGTCGTTCACACTGTGAACCACAGTCATGTGCCCTGAGCAACAAACTACCATCACACCTACACAAGCACAAATCAATCAGCACGGCCAGTAAGCCAAGGCCAACATGGAGGCAGGGGTCTAGCCGGGCAACAACTCTCATCTGCACACACTCAACACCACACACCTCGACCTCCAACAATGTGCAGCAGTGAAGCACACATGCACTGGTGACATTGCACATGCACCCATGACAATTCCAGGGTGGTGGGTTGGAACCAAGGTGCAGAAACACATCACACATGGCCACTCAACAAGACTCCTGAATGTCTGACACACTGCACACTACGCTGTACATGGACATGACGGCAATACCACACCAACCAATGGGATCCCAGCCACAGTCACACACCAATGAAGAAGCCAAGGTCACCCACAAAGAACACACATAGACAACAACCAACATTGCAGCCCGGACCCTGAGGAGTGCCAGCAGTCACACACACAACGTGTCACAATCACTGAAAGATAACACAAACTGGAAATCACATGACAGGTGCAAACAACAAGTGCCAAGGGGAAACCTGACTGTGACCCATCTGCGTCTGCACACAAACTCAGCCCTGACAGCAAACACACCTATGGGTGACACCCTGATGACCAGTAATGTGCCATGCACCCACATCACAGAGAACCCAGGGAGAAGACTTTGGGGGAACATAGGTCAACTCAGCAAGCATCACAAACAGGTACAACACTAGAGATCACAGCATGCACAGCAAAACGGAAGTGAACACACAGACATGCTCATACAACACACACCTTGGGCGCAGGCAATGTCACAGGAGTACACACTGCCATGAGGGGACTCCACTCCTGTGTGAGGAAAGCTGTGCCATATGTTGCCTCAGTAGGGCCCCATCATGTCAGCTGAGCACTTGGTCACACAATCAACAATTAGCACCAAATGAAGGCTCCCGTCACATCAGCCTGGTCATGGAAGTGCCAACGAAATCATCAGCACAGATCCAACACACTTGTATAGCAATGTTGCACTGACAACACAGATGAGTCCTTCCCCATTGATGCCCAAACCTGCATGTCCAGTGGAGATGGCCACACGGTCAGGGAAGTAGACAAATTGAACAATGGCAGGCACAACAGATGTGCAGGGGTGGAAGCCACAGATGTGAAATTGCTAATGTAAGTAGGAAATCCCATTGCCAAATACTGAACACATGACACCCTCAGATGCTGCTATGGATGACATGGATACACCACAGGATAGGACACATTCCCCCTGGACCACATGGGTTCCTGCACAGTAACACTTCATTATCATGAGACCAAATATCACCATCACTGCAGCAAGGGCATGGTTAGCATCATCAACAACATGTACATCAGAAGCATAAGCACTAGAGAACAGAAAGTTGCTTTATTCAGCATATGTGTGTTTAAAAGTGAAAGTCCAGAAAAACACAGAGGCCAATGGCCAGTCCATTGTCAAAGTCCAAACAGGGTGACAGTGGCAGATGTCACCCTACGCATGCCTGCACAAAACCAGGGACAATCCACTAGGAGGGGCAACCGGGGGCAGGCCAGGCACCGCAGGGACAGGATCAGGGCTCACCAGGAGGAGGCAGGGAAGGGGTGGTGGGTGCTGGAGAGCCACTGACAACTGCAGTGGAGGTGTCTGACATGGTGTGTGCCGGCACAACTGGGGGCATGACTCAGATGTTGTGGGTGCCGGCACGACTGCAGTGGACCCTGCAGATGGAGTGGACAGGTCCGCCACTGCAGTGCCCAAGTCAGACAGGGTGGTAGTGGACTCCACTGCAGTGCCTACTACCAGGGGAGGAGAATGGGGAACAGGCAAGGTGGGCTGGACAGAGGGGGAGGACACCCTCACCACATCAGTGGCACAGACAAGCGCAGCGGGGGTGTGGTGCCGGGAGAGCAAGTGGCAGGGGGAGAAGGCCGGATCCTCTTGGGGATGGTATATCTGTGGGTGGGGGAACCTGGGGCAGGGTATGGTGGGGGCACCTGTGGAGTGGGGGCCTGAGGGATGGAGGAAGGAGACCTGGTGCCTGAGCTGCAGGTCGGCGGCGGGGTCTTGCTCTTACGACTCCGGGGGACTTGCGGGTGGGGGCCTCAGTCTGTCTGCACCTGGGGGAGGGTGTCCGGGGGCGAGGGGCACTCTGCTCCGTGTGGGTGGGCTTCCTCTTCCCCCTGAATGCTGTATCAGCTGGATCGGAGGGGAAGAGGCCGTGGTCACTGAGGAAGAGCCGCTGGGTCTTTGGGGTTGCAGGTGAGGCAAGGGAGGGTGCGTTGGAGGGAGAGGCAACTGAGGACTGCGCAGTGCTCGTGGATGCGTGTGTGTGTTCCAGGGCCCCATCCCCTGTGAGTCTGGTTTCAGTCCCCTGACTGTGCGTGCGTGTGCGTTTTGTTTGTGGCGTATGTGTCTGTGTGCTGGACGTGTGTGTGCTGGTGTGTGCCTGTGCCGGTGTGTGTGTGCTTGGGACGGGTAAGGTGCTGGGGAGTGTGGATGGAGCAGAGGCAGGAGGGGTGAGGGACTGTCTGAGGAGGGACACTGCTGCCGTCAGGGAGGAGTCCATGGACCTATTGCCCCTCTGTAGGTCAGACATGCCCGATGAGATGCCCTCCATGAACGACACCAGCTGAGTCAACAGAGCGGTGTGCGCATGGAGGACACTCAGCATGGCTGTCTGCCCTACATGGAGCTGGCGAAGGAGGTACACAGACTCCTCACTCAGGGCAGCAGGGGACACATGGGCAGGGGGTGCGGTGCCTGGCCCAAAGGAGACATGCTCCCGAACATGGGAGCCTCCACGGACCTGGGGAATGGGAGCCGATGGGAGGGCGGTGGTGGTGGTGGTGCTGGTGGTGGCGGGGACAGCAACACTAGCTGGGGTGTGGTGGCTGCTGACACCCGCCTCCATAAGGGAGTCATCCTCCGAGCCGCTGTGGTCCTCAGCTGAGGTGGATGCTGCTGAGGACTCCTCGGTGTGGCTCCCCTCGCCCTCCGTGCCACTGGGTCCCTCCGACCACTCTCGGCTGCTGACCCAGTCTGGCTCTCCGGCTCCTCCTGGTCCGTGGAGCTGTCCCCTTCCGTGGCCGTGGATGTATCTGCAAACAATGGGGAAACAGACAGACATCAGTCACCTGCACCAAACACACACACCACTGTGAGCACAGCACATTACAGAGCAAGCCCTGGCATCATTAGTTGAACATTGCTAAAAGTGCCCTAACTGAACAGGAGAAGCCAATTGTCAGTCTGATGCCAACCATGGCACTCACATCCCACATGGCCTTGCACCCATCTGTCTGGTGTCTGTTGGATAGCAACACCCCAGTGTGGACACATGCACCACCTACACAGTAGTTGGACAGTGCAGAGGACACGGTGTAGCATGTGGACATGCACACATCACAACTCTTGCCACTGAGTCAGTACAGGTTTCCGGATGAAAGGGATGCCCAGAGTCAAATAGGAAATGCATGTGATGCATACCAGCGACAGACACCATGATGCACCCATGTCCTGATAGCCATCGCCACAATGGTGTGCATGTAGCACATGTCACTCCCCTGCAGGATCACCAATAAGTAGACACATGCCATGGCGGAGGCATGACTGCTAAGTCATACATCACTGTCTCAGTGATGTATGACTTGGCAGCCAGACAACAACACTCTGCACTGTGTCACAATAGTAGGTCATGGGGAATGCAAGTCCTGGAGCTGCACAAGTGCACATGTACATCCCCCACACAACACATCATCTTAACCCTCATCTGTCCAGGTCATACCGATTGGACATATGGGAGACCTGTGACACTACCCTCTGAACCTGAGCCCCTCACAATCTGCTGTGAATGGGAAACAGCTGCCTGAACTTCACATTCGCATACCCCAGTCTGCACGGGCAGCTGATCAAACACCTATGTGACACACAAGTATCGTCTCCTTTGGTCACATCTCCAGTGGCATGCTGAGCCCCTACCGAGAAACACCCCAGCAGTCCTGGCAACAAATCCACAGCACACTGACACAGAGGCAGACACCTGAGGGGTCAAATCACTGCGCACAACGTGTCAGCTGATACACGGGAGTGGGAGTACAGGTGTATTGGATGGGCTGGAGTAGGCATGACTGTCCTGCCCCACATGAATGAGGGATGAGCCCTGGACAGTGGATAGCTGGCTATGTATGTGTGACACACGTAATCTGCACACTCCTGGGGCCCAAACATTGTTCCCACCCGCTGCATGGGTGTGTGCCAGATACCCCAGGCACATGTGGTGGCTCAGCTCAGCTCGTGGACCGCATATCAAAGCAACACGCAGATTACATGTCCGAACACAGGCGTTGTGTGAACAATGGACCCACCCATGATGCCCACAACAGAGTTAGGGAAACAGATGCTGTCCCCCACCTTGAGTGAAGCAAACTGCAAGGACACAGTCCCAAGTGACACAATTCCCTGAATGTAAGGGCCACACCTGGGTATCAGATGAGGAGTGGGCAGTGCACAATAGAGGGACATGGCTCCTGGACAACATGACTGCTGTACTGTGGCAGTTTAACCAGGCCAGAGGAGGGCACATAGCATGTAATACAGAGTTCACAGTGCAGTCTTTGACTCACCCCCTCCTTGCTGCTGTCTGGCCTTCAGCTGCCCATCCAGGTCTGGAAACACCACCGCCAGGATCTGGAGCATGTGGGGGTCAGGGTCCGTGTTCCGCCCCTCCTGCGAGGAAGCGACAGCTTCAGCTGGACCCGTGCAATCCTCCGGGTCCAGCCCCGAAGGTCCTGCCACCTCTTCTGGCAGTTGCGGATCCGGCGCTTGTAGACCCCCACGGACCGGACAGCCCGGACGATGTCCTTCCAGATCTCCTGCTTCCGATGGGCATTAACCTGTCAGGATGACAAAGTGAAAAGGCCATTACTACACATGCAACATATCCGTGCATGACACAGTTGTATATACATGTCTCAATCACAGGGGCACATGATGTACACAGGCAGTGCAACACTGCCCATGGACAGTTTGCCAGAAGTCACTACATGGTATCATTGCATGGGAAGTAAAACCTTGTTCAAATGCACTGTCACTGCACCATACCTGTCCAGTGCATGTCACTACACACTATGGGGGTGACAACTACTCAGTGAGCCTGCTAGCCAGTGGTGTGCAGACTTTCAGCCTTGCTAGTCAGACAAAATGCACATTCAGAAAGGCAGTGCACAGAACACTCACCTGCTCCCCTGGTGTCCCATACAGCTTGCTGTACTGTGGAAGTAGGCTGTCCAGCAGGGCCTGGTTCTCCTCAAGGCTGAAGGCTGGGGCTCTCTCCACAGTACGTGCCATTGCAGGGTCCAGAGGGGGCAGAGACAGCAGCAGTGCAGTGGCAGATGTCGTCCTGGAGCATGTGGTGCAGGCAAGTGAGCTCTCAGGGGAACAGCCAGCAATATATATGTGCTGCAGAGGCAGATACTGTCCCATGTGTCCAAAGTGATAGGTCCAAGTCGTTTGCATCTTCTGAATCTGGCCAATCCATGGAATAGCAGCACCAATACACGCCCACAGCATCCTTCAATTCTTCAACTTCATGACATACATGATTTTGCAACATTGTTGTGGGTGACCAACTGAATTTCCAGCAACCGACTCGTTCGAATTTCGAAAACGCGTCCGTTGCCAGGCTAGGCCATTGACAATGGGTGCGCACCGATCGGTCCATTGCTGTTCAACGCATACAGGGGTACAACGCGTACCCGCACACATTGAATGCAATGGGCCGGCCGGGTGCACCGATCGGTCCATTGCGGTACAACGCGTACAGGGGTACAACGCGTACCCGCACACATTGAATGCAATGGGCCGACCGGGTGCACCGATCGGTCCATTGCTGTTCAACGCATACAGGGGTACAACGCGTACCCGCACACATTGAATGCAATGGGCCGGCCGGGCGCACCGATCGGTCCATTGCTGTTCAACGCGTACAGGGGTACAACGCTGCACCCGCACACATTGAATGCAATGGGCCGGTCGGGCGCACCGATCGGTCCATTGCTGTTCAACGCGTACAGGGGTACAACGCGTACTCGCACACATTGAATGCAATGGGCCGGCCGGGCGCACCGATCGGTCCATTGCTGTTCAACGCGTACAGGGGTACAACGCGCACCCGCACACATTGAATGCAATGGGCCGGCCGGGTGCACCGATCGGTCCATTGCTGTTCAACGCATCCCTGTACAAGTGACTGGCATATGTCACCATGCCTGTCTCAGATGAACATATGCCAGCCACAGATAGCTCCCAGGAGTGAGGGGCACACCTACAACACCACAGCCTGTCCAAACTGTATCATAAGGCATGTAAGGCTGCATTTCCTATTGTGTGTATGTTGGTGTACATGTTGTCCTGTGGGTGTCACCTGGGGGCAGCCACCCCCAGGCTGTGCACGTGTTCATGGGGACAGGATCCTGGGTGTTACGTGTACATGACCACTGTGATGTGCAACTGTTCATATCTGTGCATGTACCATGGTCACATTTCACGGTGGTGTATGTGTATGTCATGTCACATACCCCGTGAGTCCCATGTGGGACGGTATGTTTGAGCCAGGGTGTCCCAGTGGCACAATAGTGATGGTCCTCCACAGTCTGTGTGCATGTAGTGTTTACAATGTCTCTGATTTCATGTGTACAATGGGAGACAGTCTCCACATCCACGTTGTGTGTGCATGGACTTTGATGTTGTGCGTGTGTGTGTCACAGACGTCCATGTCTGTCCTGCCGTGGCAAGTGGGGCCACTACCTGTGGGGGTCATGGTTGTTTTGCTGTGGTGTATACATGATACTCCATGTAATGCCAGTGTCCATGTGGCAATACAGGGTCCCTGGGAATGTACCTGTCGTTGAGCTGTGATGCCTGGGGCACATCTGTCCTCACATGTCACTGTGGGGGGTGATTGTGACATGGCAGCAGGAGGTGGGAACTGTGACACGGCCTCATGATATCCAATGGGCCAACCTGGGACTTATTGATGCCACTTGTTGAACCGTGATGACAGATGTTGGCCATGTATGTACCATACATGTCCTTACGGAACTGCACACTTCATGTAGTTTGCCTCATAATGATGTATGATGTGATATTGAGTGTGTTCAATGCCGCATATGTGGGGTGACTGACAATCTTGCTTTCTTCTCCTCTGCACTGCAGGGCTCCTGCTGTCCATAGACCATTCCCAGACCTGGCAACGATGGTGGAACGGGACAGCATCCGACGGTACCGCTTCACCAGGCAGCTGATTGAGGATTTGGCAGGGCAGTTGGCACCACATTTGCAGCCTGGCCGGCCGTATCCTACAGCGCTGACCCCCAAGGTGAAGGTGATGGCAGCCCTACACTTCTTTGCCACCGGTACCTTCCAACATACTGTGGCGACTGCTGGTGGGATGTCACAGACCATGTTGAGCCGTGTGCTCCGCGATGTTTTGGAGGCAATGTTGCTATACCTGAACCGGCACATCTATTTCCCTAGACTGCAACGACTCACTGACGTGAAGAGTGACTTCTATGCCCTGGGGAGGATGCCGCATGTCATTGGCTCCATTGATGGGACACATGTGGCTTTGGTACCACCACAGGCCCAGGAGCAGGTCTACCGTAATCGCAAGCACTACCACTCGGTCAATGCACTGGTGGTGTGTCTTGCAGATATGACCATCTCACACGTGTGTGCCCGTTTCCCTGGTTCAGCACACAATGCCTTTGTGATGAGGAGTAGTCGCATCCCCAGGATGATGGCACAGATGCAGGACCAGCGTGCCTGGCTTGTCGGTGTGTACTGACTTTGTGCCATTGTGTGTGATCTGATCTGTAGTATTACGCCCACTTTTCCAAGTCAGCTAATGTGCACTTGTCTGTCCGTAGGTGACTCGGGATACCCCAACATGCCGTGGTTGCTGACACCCCTCAGGAACCCTGTGACACCAGCCCAGATGCGCAACAATGAGGCACATGGTCGGACCAGGAGAGTGATTGAGCGGACATTTGGTCTCCTGAAGAGCCGCTTCCGCTGCCTCGACAAGACAGGAGGGTCCCTCCCATATGCCCCAGCGAAGGTGTGCAAGATTATCATCGTCTGCTGCATGCTCCACAACCTGGCAGTGCGGAAGGAGTTGCCTCTCATCCAGGATGACAATGACCAACATCCGCCACCTGTGGAGGATCCTGGCCTGGACCACGATGCCAGTGATGATGATGATGATGAGGGTGATGTCCGCACACAGCTCATCACCAACTTCTTTAGCTGAATGTGAGTATCCTGAGGTGTCATGTCAATGATGTGAGTTGGCATGATATGTGTAGGTGGTGCTCTGGTGCTGTTGGAGTGTGTCCATGGGCTACTTGACTGGATGTGTGTAGCGATGTGTGCTTACAGGTGGTCTGTACTCCCCAACAGTGTTGACATGCTAACTTGGTTCTGGGTGGGTATCTTGTAACATGTATTGTGCATGAGTTTTGCTGTTCTGTCCTGTTCTCCATTGCTTTTGACTGTGTGTCATTTCTGTTCTTCACAGGGTACTTTCAGATTCGTTTGGTCAACTGTGTCCACCGACGACGTGATTGTACTTCCAGGGTGGTAGCTGTTGTGTCCCTACAGGTGATGTGCGCCACACCCATGGACTTCCTTCCTTCTACAGTTGTTGACTGTGTGCCCGCTGCCAGGTGGGATTACCTTGCATCTGTAGTGGTTACGACATGTTGCAACTGTGTAATAAACCTGTGCTTCACTTTGTGATGTGCGTTGTCTGTGGTCACACATTTGACTGCCATTTGCTTACTGCACCTGTGGGCTACTTGACTACAACTGGGAATAGGTGTGGTGTCTGTGCATTGCACCGTCTTTCCAGGCAACATCAGTGTAGGCAATGAGTCAGATGGCCTAGGTGTGTATGTGTTGTGTAGCCCTGGTGGTGTGTCTCCCTCATATGTGTCACGTTGCCATTACTCACATGCCTGTGTTGTACTTGCTGTTGCAGTTCGCATACACAGTGTAATTTTGCAGTTCATCATCCCCATGACAGCACCCACGTTGGAATCACAACAGAGGCAAGTATGGTGTATTAGTGTGTTTATTGTGATACATTTGTGTGAATAGTGCATAGGATGGTTAGTGCTGTACATTTATATTGCAATCAGAAATTCCTAGGTGAATTGAAAGTCCTGGTAGACAAAATCCCCAGTATCGGGGCCACAGTTGTCTGAGACATTGGTCCAACTTGTACTCCCCATGTCATGTGTGGGAGTTGTGTTGCCGTCAACAGGGTGAACAGTTTGTGCACAAAGGTGAACATCCAGAACAGGTTCAGGCTTCCTGGGGTTGCACTTGGCCATCGGCCTCTCACTTGCCCCTCCTCGGACGACCCCTCTTCTTTGGGGGCCCCTCAAGTACAGGCTGCTGCGGTGCAGGGGACTCTCCGCCAGAGTCATCCTCCCTCCCTGTGGCAGTTGCAGTTTGTTCAGCACCAGATGTTGTTGGCACACAGGAGGTGTAGACTGGTTGCTGTTCATCTGGCGGAGGCATTGTAATATGTCCCTGTGCACCACTGTCATCTCTTGCAGTGTGTCCCACTTGGACTCCACGCGGGACATGTGTGAGTCCAAGCGGGCATGATGGGCAGCCTGCTGCTGTTTCATGTCTCTGAGGAGCCCCACTACCTGGCTGAGATCTCCGGTGCTGGACTGGTACGCATCGGCTATGCGTACCAGTTGTGGGTCATCATGCACACCAGACACCTCTGCAAGCAGCGACCTCTGTCTCCCACCCCTCCCACCAACCCTGCCGACATGTGCAGTGCGTGCACGCACAGATGACCCTGGTCCCCCTTGGGGGTTGGTGGTGGTGGTGGTGTCCATGGCCCCACGTTGGTCCAGGGTCCCTGTGCTGGTGGTGCTCCTTTTTCTGTCCATGTCGGCAGGGATGGTATTTGTGGTGACAGTCGTTGGAGGGGTGGCTGCAGGGGGTGCAGCTGGTGGTCCTGCTGGTGCTGCAGCTGGTGGTCCTGCTGGTGCTGCATGTTGACTTGCACCGGAGGTGCCAGGTTGGTCTTCTTCATCCGAGGAGGGCAGAGGCTGTACGACACCAGTGAGCTCCGTATCCTTTGAGCCTGGGACTGGGACTCCTCAGCGTCTGCTGCTGTGTCCCCATCATCACCTGTTTTTGGGAGACACACACAATGTATGTTATGTTTCTGCAGGCATCAATGGTTGACACACCTGACAGTTGTGACTGTGCCTCTGGGTGCGGGCCTGTACATTGCATTGTCCTAAGTTGTCACAGTCAGGGGTTGATATTGGTGTAGCACATTGTCCTGCATTATTTGGGCATTTCTATGTATTTGTTGGGGTGTGAACATGGTCTGCATTGGTTGTATTTGGTTGACAGCCGGCCCTCCGTCCCACCCAGCCAGTCAGTTATCCCACCATGGACTGTGCTTGCATTGCAGGGAGTGAAAGTTGTCTTTCAGGATGTCATTCAGTGGTGTCCTGCTGTTGGTTGTTGCACAGTTGCCAGCAGGGCCTTGTGCTCCCCACAGCAGTAGCCAGTGTCAGCCATCTTGTCAGTTGTTTTCCACTCCCTGTGATGTGAGCATGGTTCAGGGTGGTGTTGATGGGACAGTTGTGGGGGTGAGCTATGTCTGTGACTATGACTCCCATCTTGCTATTGCCTCCACCCCACTTCCCAGCATTCCCATACTTACTTGCTTTTGTGGGGAGTTCAGTGTGTGAGGGTGTGAGAGCAATGGCAAGATGGCTCACAGTGGTGTCCTGCTGTTGGTTGGTGTGCAGATCCCAGCATGCCCTTGTGCTCCCCACGACACAGCAACAGTGTCAGACATCTTTGATGGGCCTTTCCACTCTCTGTGGGATGTGCATGCGTGAGTGTGAGCTTGCTGGGCCATGTGGTGGGGGATGTTGAGCTGTGACTACAACTCCCATCATGCTATTGCCTCCACCCCCTTCCCAGCATGCCCATCCTTCCTTCCTTTTGACTCTGCTTCCCTGTGGGGTGGGCTGCCTGTGCTGACAGGATGGCTGGGAGTGTTGTCCTGGCAGTTGTTTGGCTAAAAGGTCCAAGAGTGTCCCTGTGCTTCACACAACATAACCCAGGGTGGAGGTTCTTTGTGGGATCTTGAGTTAGGATGTGAGGCATTGCATTCTCCCAGGTGGGTTATGTGGAGTTTGTGTTGAGGGGGTGTGTGAGGGGAGGTGCTTGTGACTATGGTCAGTGCTGCAAGTCCTCCTTCCCACCCAGCCAGATATCCCTCCATGGAACGTGCTTGCATTGCAGGGAGTGGAAGTTGTCTTTCAGGATGTCAGTCAGTGGTGTCCTGCTGTTTGTTGGTGCACAGTTGCCAGCAGGGCCTTGTGCTCCCCACAGCAGTAGCCAGTGTCAGCCATCCTGTCAGTCCTTATCCACTCCCTGGGATGTGAGCATGGTTCAGGGTGGTGTTGATGGGCCAGTTGTGAGGCTGAGCAATATCTGTGCCTACTACTCCCATCATGCTATTGCCTCCACCCCCCTTCCCAGCATGCCCATGCTTCCTTCCTTTGACTCTGCTTCCCTGTGGGGTGGGCTGCCTGTGCTGACAGGATGGCTGGGAGTGTTGTCCTGGCAGTTGTTTGGCTAAAAGTCCCAAGAGTGTCCCTGTGCTTCACACAACATAACCCAGGGTGGTGGTTCTTTGTGGGATCTTGAGTTAGGATGTGAGGCATTGCATTCTCCCAGGTGGGTTATGTGGAGTTTGTGTTGAGGGGTGTGTGAGGAGAGGTGCTTGTGACTATGGTCAGTGCTGCGAGTCCTCCTTCCCACCCAGCCAGATATCCCACCATGGAACGTGCTTCCATTGCAGGGAGTGGAAGTTGTCTCTCAGGATGTCAGTCAGTGGTGTCCTGCTGTTGGTTGTTGCACAGTTGCCAGCAGGGCCTTGTGCTCCCCACAGCAGTAGCCAGTGTCAGCCATCTTGTGAGTCCTTTTCCACTCCCTGTGATGTGCGCATGGTTCATGGTGGTGTTGATGGGACAGTTGTGGGGGTGAGCAATATCTGTGACTACGACTCCCATGATGCTATTGGCTACACTGACTTGCCCAGCATACACAGAATTCCTTTCTTTCAGTGGTCTTCACTGTGTGTTGGTGTTGTAGTGGTGGCTACCTGTCTGGATGTGTTTGTTAGTTATATTTGTGCCACTGCCTAGCTGTAGTTGTAGTTGTGTTTGTACATGTGATGACACGGTTAAATGTAACTTTGAGATGGCATGTGTTGTGTTTATCTGACTGACATACACATTTTGGGATGATTCTGTTCTGGTTGCTGTGTAATTGCTAAGAGTGCATGGTTTGACTCTCCCCTTGACAGTGATGTGTGTGTGTATTGTGGCAGAATATTGTGTACATTTGTTGTGTACTCACCAGGCTCTGGGATGTTTTCTAGTCCATAGACGCTCACTGGCGGAAGGATGGCCCGCACCTTCTCCTCCCAGGGCCTGAGGTATACTGGCTTGGCAGGAGGGCCACTGCCGGTGTATTGGCTCAGGAGGTAGCCCTTCTTCAGCAGCTCCCGTACCCTCCTGCGCACGTCATACCACCTGTTCTGGATGTCAGTCTTTGTGCGCAAACATGGTGATTGTGCGTTCACCCTGTTGATGATCCTCTCCCACATCTTTGTTTTCTGGGAGATGGGTGTCTGTTGGACCAGTGTGCCAAACAGCTGTGGCTCTACCCTGAGGATCTCGTCTACCAGGACTTCCAATTCACAATCTAGGAACTTGTGATTCTTCTTTGGGGGCATGGTGATGGGTGGTGATGGTGAGTGATGTGTGTGTTGGTGTGCAGGTGAGGGTGTGTGAGTGTGTGTTTTGCTGGGTGTATGTGAGGTAGCTATTTGTTGGTGTGCTGATGGTGTGTGGCTTGTGTGAGGGATGAGCTGTGGTGTGTGGTTGCTGTCTGTTGAGTGCTGGCAGTAGAATAGCATTTGCAAAGGATCATGGTTGGGATTTGTGTCCTTTATATGGGTGGAGTTGTGGGTGTGTCTTTGTTCTCTGTCCCCACCCCCCAGTATTTATTGGCTTTGTAATTGCTTGTTTGGCCTTTTTTTGTGTATTTTCCTTAGTACTTTCTGTGCATGTTGGAAACGTTCTTGTAACCGAGTCGGACCCTGCAGTTGTCTCGCACGGTCTTCTCCGCTTCGCTTCACGCTGTGTTTGTGCAGTTTTCTATGCTGCGTACGCGTCGGTCGCGGTGTTTTGTGTTACTCGGCTCGCAGTTTTCTATGCGTAGTCGGTCGTACGGCTTGTCCTCCGTACGACTCGGTCGTGGTTTTCGCGCCTTGCATCGTACTTTGCGGTTTGGAGTTCGCGTGTACGCTTTCGGTTGGATTTGTTCCGGGTGCGTGTCGGTCGGTTCGATTCGCGTGTTTTTCCGGCCGGATTGCTGTTTTCCGTGCGGCTCGGTCGTTCGGCTTGGGTTCCGTACGTGTCGGTCGGATTTTGCACGCTTTGCATCGTACTTGGCGTGTCGGGCGCCACAGGTACGTGTCGGTCGGAATTAATTCCGGCTCCGAGTCAGTCGGTGCTTTTTCCGGCCCGAATCGGAATCGACCCCTTAGTGTCCAGCACCTTCCCTAAATTAATACTAACTGGAGTGGGAATAGTAAATTATAGAAGTTTAGTGTCCAGCACCTTCCCTGACTTAATACTAAGTGGAGTGGGAATAGTAAATTAATTATGTTTAGTGTCCAGCAGCTTTTTAAATTTAATACTAAGTGGAGTGGGAATAGTAAATCATATTTGTTTAGTGTCCAGCACCTACCCTGAATTACTACTAACTGGAGTAGGAATAGTGACTTATATATGTGTATAGTTTTGTGACTTAAAAAAATGTATATAGTGTGTAGTGGGAATGTGTACAAATAATAACATAGTTTACAATGAAAAATAATAAAGTTAAATATATATTTAGTAAAGACATATTATTTTATACAGTACATTGAAATAAAATATAATTTTTAATACTAAATAAAACATTAATAAATTGATTAAAAAATAATCATACATGTAATGGGATCATCATCAGGACTCTTCTAGCTTCAACGCGATCCCGGAATCCCCCCTTTGCGACTGGGACTTCCTTCTCAGTAGTTATTTTCACAACTCACCGCAACTTCTCAGGCATTTCTTGATCGTCTAGTCCTGATGATGATCCCATAACCTTTGCTGGGGATCGAAACGTCGTCGACACCCACATCTTGACTCCTATTTGTATTATTAATTTATGCAGAGCATAAGATGTCTTTGTGATTGTGACTAATTTGATTGTTTATTCTTACCACTAAGTCACTTTTCATTTCATGCCTGAGGTAAGGACATCTGCTGATTTCCAGTTACCCAGTCACATTCAGCTCACTTTATGTTTTCCGTATCAATTGTGTTTTAATCCTTGTTAATAAATTTGTAATATGTTTTGCATTTAACACATCTAGACCCAATCCTGATTTCAGCATTGTGGCTATACTTTCGTATTCATTTCTGAAAGGGGCCACTTTCTCTGATAACTCAATGATATAGTAATGGTAAAATAATATATATTTTATTAAGTGCATATAATATATATTAATACACATAGAGAGAAAAAAATAATCTTTGTTTTTCAAACATAAAAGATTTCGTATATATGTATAGTTTTACATATATTATTTTTTGGAAACAAATGTTTTCAACATTGGTAAAGTTTTTAATACAATTATGTACATTTTGTAAAATGATATAATGTAGTTTTACATTGCTTTACAAAACATTTGATTAAAATATATAATTTTTATTAACAGTTGTATACTTTTATTTTGTATTCTGAATATTTCTTATTTGGTTACATATACTGTAAATTTTTTGTATTATATTTGTTTTAACATTTTTTAAATGCAAATAGTTTTTTAAATTGTATAACATTTTTATAACATAATAATACTTTTTAATTAATATTATTGATATATAAAATATTAATAATATTAATTATTACATGGTTTAATTTTATATAAACATTTTTTATAATAGGTATACATTTTTTTAACATTTATCACATTCAGTACATATTTTTTAAAAGGTTGTATATAACATGTATACATATGGAATTATAATAATAATTATTATATGTTTTATAATATTTATTATTATAATTTTACAATGCAGAAAAAATGTTACATAATTTAAAATATAAAAGTTATAAATTGTTGTATTTTTAGAAAACTTTACAGCAATGTATTAGGTATGTTATAGCACGTTTTTAAATATATACATTATTTGTCAATGTTTAAAGCACTGAATGCAACTTAGGGATGGCAGGATGCACACCATAATTCTCAACGTACTCAAAGTTTTTTATTTTATCACGCTTGCGTGCCGACTGGGTCCGTGCCTCACCTCAGAGCACGTTGAAGAAATTCATAGCCATATGCAGCGTAGATACGCTGCATTTCCAATCGCACAGCCAAAAGAACCAGTTACGAAACTCCTTTAACTTTAATCCATGTTTATTCCATATTATTCTTAATTCAACAAACTTTTCTTTTTTGTTCACGATAAGGCTGGTGAAAGTCCCAATTTTTTCAAATGAAGCAATTATGCCCATCTGGGCCTTTTACTGCATCACGTGCGTACATGTAATTCATGATCAGCAACTCTAGATTAGATAATATCCCAATGCATTTCGGGCCTTTTTATTGCCCTTCGTCAGGGGTAGCTGTCAAATTCAAATAAAGAACCTCTGTTAATTTTACATATTTAGGCCTGTAAAGTTTTTACTACAATGCATATTGTAAATAAAACGTGTGTCAATCCATTAAATCATATTAAAATACCTAAACTTCTGCAAACTCCTTGTAATTATAACACCTCATTAGTGCAGCTAAACAAAACGCCATTACATCACCCCAAAACATTACTGGTATGGCAACCCTGTAAAGAATTCACTTAACGCAGTAACCTCCCCCACATCCATCCTCGATCTAATACCTGCCAAACAAAACTGTGTTACAAAACGAATTCTCAACCACCCTACGTGCTGTATTTATTACTATTCCTCCTCCATCTATCAAACCTCCCGCATGTCTTCCGCCTCAACTTCAACACTCCGGTGCATTACTTATACTCTGGTCCTTTCCACTGTCCGCTATGCTCTAAAAAAAACCTCATACCTGCTCTTGCTTCATCGTTACTTCTAACGGTACCAACAACTCCTTTCATCTTGACCTTATTGCCAGGCGAGTGCTCAAACAACTGACTCCTCCCCATACTTGCTATTTAAGCTCTTCCCCCAAAGTAAGTTCCACAAAACACCTGATCCTCATTAACTTCAACCCACTTACATAGCGAACTACATGTCCCACCAACCCCTACGTATCACTTCTAACCCCTGCCTCGTACTCCCAGTTTACGCTATCCACCTCACATGGCCTAATCCCATCACCTACTACTAATTGTATTCGATTTCATTTCACCAAACCTACGTGAACCCACGCATCGAGCCCCCATCCCCTCCACCTGCTCGTTCGACAGCAAAAAAGTGACCCAAATAAAACATTGACATAAACAAACATTCCAATGTGATCTTGTGTTTCTATTACTATTACTGTGTCTTAATATATCCATGTCCAATAAACAAAACAGACAATTGTCCATGGAATATATGCATTTCACTCTAGTATGTTTTATAAAATGAAAAACTTTGAGTACGTTGAGAATTATCGTGTGCATCCTGCCATCCCTAAGTTGCATTCAGTGAATTTATTCTTACCTCAAATCGGCAGTTTGCACCCAACACAAAAACGATTGAATCGGATTACCATCAAACAGCAACATCATGATGAGAAAGGCGGTGTTCTATTTATGATAAAGGAATAATTAGTCAACTGTGGATGGTTCATTTGGGCCTACGGTCGCAAAGCATACTAGAGTGAAATGCATATATTCCACGGACAATTGTCTGTTTTGTTTATTGGACATGGATATATTAAGACACAGTAATAGTAATAGAAACACGAGATCACATTGGAATGTTTGTTTATGTCAATGTTTTATTTGGGTCACTTTTTTGCTGTCGAACGAGCAGGTGGAGGGGAGGGGGCTCGATGCGTGGGTTCACGTAGGTTTGGTGAAATGAAATCGTATTCAATTAGTAGTAGGTGATGGGATTAGGCCATGTGAGGTGGATAGCGCAAACTGGGAGTACGAGGCAGGGGTTAGAAGTGATACGTAGGGGTTGGTGGGACATGTAGTTCGCTATGTAAGTGGGTTGAAGATAATGAGGATCAGGTGTTTTGTGGAAGTTACGTTGGGGGAAGAGCTTAAATAGCAAGTATTGGGAGGAGTCAGTTGTTTGAGCACTCGCCTGGCAATATGGTCAAGATGAAAGGAGTTGTTGGTACCGTTAGAAGTAACGATGAAGCAAGAGCAGGTATGAGTTTTTTTTAGAGCATAGCGGACAGTGGAAAGGACCAGAGTATAAGTAATGCACCGGAGTGTTGAAGTTGAGGCGGAAGACATGCGGGAGGTTTGATAGATGGAGGAGGAATAGTAATAAATACAGCACGTTGGGTGGTTGAGAATTCGTTTTGTAACGCGGTTTTGTTTGGCAGGTATTAGATCGAGGATGGATGTGGGGGAGGTTACTGCGTTAAGTGAATTCTTTACAGGGTTGCCATACCAGTAATGTTTTGGGGTGATGTAATGGCGTTTTGTTTAGCTGCACTAATGAGGTGTTATAATTACAAGGAGTTTGCAGAAGTTTAGGTATTTTAATATGATTTAATGGATTGATACACGTTTAATTTACAATATGCATTGTTGTAAAAACTTTACAGGCCTAAATATGTAAAATTAACAGAGGTTCTTTATTTGAATTTGACAGCTACCCCTGACGAAGGGCAATAAAAAGGCCCGAAATGCATTGGGATATTATCTAATCTAGAGTTGCTGATCATGAATTACATGTACCCACGTGATGCAGTAAAAGGTCTGGATGGGCATAATTGCTTCATTTGAAAAATTGGGACTTTCACCAGCCTTATCGTGAACAAAAAAGAAAAGTTTGTTGAATTAAGAAAAATATGGAATAAACATAGATTAAAGTTAAAGGAGTTTCGTAACTGGTTCTTTTGGCTGTGCGATTGGAAATGCAGCGTATCTACGCTGCATATGGCTATGAATTTCTTCAACGTGCTCTGAGGTGAGGCACGGACCCAGTCGGCACGCAAGCGTGATAAAATGAAAAACTTTGAGTACGTTGAGAATTATGGTGTGCATCCTGCCATCCCTAAGTTGCATTCAGTGAATTTATTCTTACCTCAAATCGGCAGTTTGCACCCAACACAAAAACGATTGAATCGGATTACCATCAAACAGCAACATCATGACGAGAAAGGCGGTGTTCTATTTATGATAAAGGAATAATGAGTCAACTGTGGATGGTTCATTTGGGCCTACGGTCGCAAAACATACTAGAGTGAAATGCATATATTCCACGGACAATTGTCTGTTTTGTTTATTGGACAAGGATATATTAAGACACAGTAATAGTAATAGAAACACGAGATCACATTGGAATGTTTGTTTCTGTCAATGTTTTATTTGGGTCACTTTTTTGCTGTCGAACGAGCAGGTGGAGGGGATGGGGGGCTCGATGCGTGGGTTCACGTAGGTTTGGTGAAATGAAATCGTATTCAATTAGTAGTAGGTGATGGGATTAGGCCATGTGAGGTGGATAGCGCAAACTGGGAGTACGAGGCAGGGGTTAGAAGTGATACGTAGGGGTTGGTGGGACATGTAGTTCGCTATATAAGTGGGTTGAAGATAATGAGGATCAGGTGTTTTGTGGAAGTTACGTTGGGGGAAGAGCTTAAATAGCAAGTATGGGGAGGAGTCAGTTGTTTGAGCACTCGCCTGGCAATATGGTCAAGATGAAAGGAGTTGTTGGTACCGTTAGAAGTAACGATGAAGCAAGAGCAAGTATGAGTTTTTTTTAGAGCATAGCGGACAGTGGAAAGGACCAGAGTATAAGTAATGCACCGGAGTGTTGAATTTGAGGCGGAAGACATGCGGGAGGTTTGATAGATGGAGGAGGAATAGTAATAAATACAGCACGTTGGGTGGTTGAGAATTCGTTTTGTAACGCGGTTTTGTTTGGCAGGTATTAGATCGAGGATGGATGTGGGGGAGGTTACTGCGTTCAGTGAATTCTTTGCAGGGTTGCCATACCAGTAATGTTTTGGGGTGATGTAATGGCGTTTTGTTTAGCTGCACTAATGAGGTGTTATAATTACAAGGAGTTTGCAGAAGTTTAGGTATTTTAATATGATTTAATGGATTGACACACATTTTATTTACAATATGCATTGTTGTAAAAACTTTACAGGCCTAAATATGTAAAATTAACAGAGGTTCTTTATTTGAATTTGACAGCTACCCCTGACGAAGGGCAATAAAAAGGCCCGAAATGCATTGGGATATTATCTAATCTAGAGTTGCTGATCATGAATTACATGTACCCACGTGATGCAGTAAAAGGCCCGGATGGGCATAATTGCTTCATTTGAAAAAATTGGGACTTTCACCAGCCTTATCGTGAACAAAAAAGAAAAGTTTGTTGAATTAAGAATAATATGGAATAAACATGGATTAAAGTTAAAGGAGTTTCGTAACTGGTTCTTTTGGCTGTGCGATTGGAAATGCAGCGTATCTACGCTGCATATGGCTATGAATGTTTAAAGCAGCCATATTTGTTTACTGGTTCTATTTTGTAACCGCTCACGTTTGTTTTGGGTTATTTCTGAGGGGAGAAGCTCGCGGTTGGAAGCTGCGTCGCATCGAGGAATGTAAGTTTAATTTTCTTTATTTTATCTATTCTTTAACTTTAATTTGAAGGTAGTTAGATGCTAGGTAGTGTGTCTAGTGTTAGGTTTTTGGAGTTGTGGTGTTTTTTATGTGTTACTTAGGTTTTAGCGATATGTCGATCGTTAGTTTTTGAGGCCTAGGTTAGAAAAGTTTAAATAAGTGCGAACATGTGTGAATATGGTGTGAATAATGTTTGCAATAGTATTATGTTATAGTCTATGTGTATGTTTGTGTGGGTTTGTTCATATTTTTTTACAGGTTTTGGTCGTGAAAAGTGGCGGTTACGAGAAGATTGCGTTTTTTTATTAAGGAGGTGTGTATTAGTTTAATCAACTAATAACTATTTTACTCTTCCTTAATTTTTCAGGTTTTCATGGAGCGTTTCTTTTTAAAAAAGAATTTCGGGTTTTTTATGGTTTATCGTTTCTGGAGTTACGGACAGAAGATTACTTTTTAAACAGTTGGATTTTTCAATTTTTGGGGGGATTTTTTGGGTTCACTTGTTATTATGATATACCTGGATTGGCTTACAAGAGTTGGGATTTCCTTTCTTCAGCTACGGAAATGGTAAGTTATTTTAATTATTTATTGTGGGAGGGCAATGTTGAGAAAAGTAGTGTTATTGTGTTTTATATTTTCATAAAAATAATTACTATGTCAATATATATTTATGGTTTCAAAATAAATATATTTGACAAATTATTTCTCTACGTGAAAATATCAAAATTATAAGTATATATTTGTATTGATTTTGGAGAAAAGTATTAGAATATTTTGTGCATTTATAAGTTAAAGTAGGCTTTTGGCTATTGTTTCTAGGTATTCTAGGCTTCTTGTTGTTGGATATAGTCTGACTTTATATTGTAGGTATTCAAACATTTGTCTAGTTTGTTTGGTAAGTTTGGGTCCTATTTGTGTTACAGATTGCTCCATTCTTAACTGTTGGTAGCTCTGTTCTTTTTGGAGCGATAGTAGGAGTTTGTGTAGAGTAGGTGGAGCTCTGCCTGTTGTTGCTTCGAAGGCATTATTCCATCCTTCAACAGCATTGTTTGTTTTTGCCTCTTTATTTAGTGTGCTGTGGTATACATTCCCCCATGGAATGTGGTATTTAGGTTGCCTTCTGTGTCCTGATCTGTGGAGTCTTCCCACCCAGGTATCCTCAAAATAGTCTAGAAGGGGACTTAATTTTTGTTCGTTTTGTTGATAGTATGGACTTTCTATCAATAAGCTGTAGTGTTCGGCCACGTCAGTAACTGGGACGTAGGCCAGTGCTATAAGTTTTTTAATTTGATATGTGAAGGAGCTATTTGTTGCATATTCAACACTTAGGGGTTCATTACGATGCCGGACAGAAGCCCATCCGTGCTGGTGGCGGAAAACGTTCATTTTCCCGCCCCAGGTGCGGTCATTGCGACCACCAAATTACAATGGTCTTACAGAGGCCATTTACCGTCTGCCGCGGTCTGTCAGGCTCTGCACGTTATTTGTGTACGCAAGGGTGGCGGACGGAGCCAATAGAGCAGGACCGGCGTGTGGAAACACATTCCGTCCGCCAAACAGATTATGATGTAGCAAACAGCCCTTCCGACCGCCACGTAAAAACCACCACGTTGTGGATGGCGGAAACACAACAACGGAGAGGAAGAGCCGATACAGCACACATCTAAACCACTGGAGTCGCCATGGATCCAGCGCTACAGGCCTTCCCACTGCACTACCTGCTGCACCTCCCGCAGACAAGACGCCGCTGCGTCCAACAGCAGAGGTACGTACCAAACATCTCCACGCATGCAACCCCTGAACAACTACAACTCCCAGCAAGCGTGGTGGCACCATGATGAATGTGGCAACCTGCCAAATGCAAAGTGCGAGGCCCACCCCATCCCCATGAGTGACCCTCGGTGCCCCTGAAGGCAATTGGGGCCAATGACGAGCCCCGCAGTAGCAGAGCGCGCACACCGCAACATCAAAATATGTACGCCGAAGGGCCCCATTGGCCGATGGCTCATTCGCATAGTGGTTGCCACACCGCGGCGGCCGTGAAGCTGCGACCGCAACCCTGCATCATCCAATTGGGGCCAATGTGTGTCATCACCGCGGATGCCAGCTACCGCGCATGCGAACACATATTGCATTTTTATTGGCGCCATGCGAATTACATCACCCATCACAACTCATTTACCTAAAGTGATTGGTGCACCCCATGTGTAATGTGAGCCACGAGGCCCCCATGCATATAAAGTAACCACACAGACACCGTACATGTATAGGAGAACTGGCCAAGGGCACGTGCGTCCGGCCCCGTTTTTTTTGGCAGGGTCACATGTCCAGTGACGCCTGTGCTGGGTGGCTGTGGGGTGGGGGCTAAGCCAGCCCTCTGGGAGTGGCTGGTACATCAGAACAACTAGAACAGTGACCAGCTGGTCACTACACTGTGAAGGTATGAGAGAGCGTGACCCTTGAGTCAAGTCTACACACACATGGCATGTCCAAGAAATGGAGAGTGAAATTACATGCATAGTAATGCCCCGTGGCCAGCATGGACCGAAATGAGGGAAGGAGTCTAAAAGGACAAAGGTCTCTCGCACTGTACCAATGTTGTGTAACGAAACATCCAACCTGTGAACATCGCTTGTACATCCCTTGACAACTGACTGGCGTCCCTTGGCCAGGCATCGACTTGTGAAGGGCCAGTGACGTAGGCAGACAATCAGAGGCTTCCACTGTCTGCAAATCAGACATACTTGTAACCCCTAGCACTCCCAATACACGTACTGGTGTGGCGTGCAGTGTGCACAGCTGACATTGCCTGTGAATGTTCACACACAAGTCATAGGAGTGCACATGTGGAACAAACAAACATAGCTCTGACCGACATCATCGCTCATTGGCAGCCATGTGGGCATGTATACACAATCCATGTGCATTTGTGCCTCATACAGGTGAACATTGCAATGTCTGTTACGCAAATTCCACACACACTCATGCAGGACTGACCCCATAATGTCCACATGTGTCTGTCCACCGTGCTGAACAACCATGTAGCGTTGTCCAGATGACACTGACTGCCCTCATCCCATAATGGTGTTGCGTATTGTGGGACTGAAGCTTGCGCTCGTGCAGTGACAGCAGCAACATGCAACTCAGCACTGATGCTGGGAAACACTAGTGCCGTGCCATCTGACCACAGGGCAGCTCATCCCTGATGTAGCAGTGTACTACATGCCATACACATTGACTTCTTTGGATGTCGTAGTGTCAGTATGTCGAGTGAGTGAAGAAAAACAACGTCTGAATGCAGGTCACTTGTGCATTCCACGTGACCATGAGGCCTGTCAATGTTGTGGTTGTGCGAGTCTCTGGGTAAGCTGAGCACCACATTTCATCTAGAACTCAGCCCATGCCTGTTACCCTGACATATGTAGGAGGAGACCACCCATCTTTCACCCTGTCCCCGACCTGACGACGATAGAGGACATCGAAATCATCCGGGGATTCCGTTTGGATCGCCGCACACTACGAAACCCATGTGCCCAGTTGGAGCCCCATTTGAATCCCAAAAGAAAATATCCGGCTGAATTGTCTGCTACAGTGAAGGGTATGGCTGCACTGCGTTTCTCCGGTACTGGGTCTTTCCAGTACACTGTGGCCAGCGCTGAGGGGATGTCACAGCCCATATTCAGCATGGTGTTGCGTGACGTCCTGTCAGCATTGATGCCTTACAAGGACAGACCTGTCCACTTCCCGAGGAGGGTGAAGGGGGGGTTCTATGATCTGGGAGGCATTCCAAATGTTGTGGGAGCTATTGATGGTACCCACATTGCCCTCGTTCCACCACAGGCAAGTGAACACATCTATAGGAACATCAAACACTACCACTCCATCAACGTACAAGTGGTATGCCAGGCGGATCAGATCATCCCACACATGTGTGCAAGGTATCCTGGGTCGGCACATGACTCCTACATCTTGCGGAACAGCACCATACACCAATTGTTGCCCAATCTGTACCCCGAGCGGGCCTGGCTTGTTGGTGAGTGGGCTGTGTCAATGACTGTGATGTATGTGTGACATGCTGCTCTCCTCACACATTCAGATCACACTTTTTGCCTGTCTGTCTCACAACTAGGTGACCCTGGGCATCCCAATCGTCTGTGGTTGCTGTCCCCACTGCGGAATCCAACAACGCCGGGGGAAGTCCAATACAATGATGCACATGGGAGGACACGTCGTGTGTTGGTGCGCACTTTTGGACTGCTGAAGTCAAGTTTTAGGTGCCTGGACCAGACTGGTGATGCACCTAAGTACTCACCACAGAAGGTATGCCAGATGTTAGTCGCCTGCTGCATGCTACACAACCTGGCCATGCGCAGAAGGATCCCCCTGATTCTGGACGACGATGAACAGCAGCAGCCCCCTGCACCCAACCCACACATGCCCAGTGACGATGACAGTGGTGAGGAAGAAGGCCTTGACCAGCGACAACAGCTCATCGTCAACTACTTCCATTGAGTGTAAGTGAACAATGAGCGACTATGACTGTGTCGGCATGCCTTGCTGTTGTCTAACAAACTTTGAGATCTGTTACTGGCATTTTGTACACATACAGGACTATGCCCGGGATTGGAGAACTTGGGCAGGCAGGGACTGAGCACCCAGAAACACCCATTAGCACAGGACCCAATTGCTATAGTGCCTCACTAGCTCTCCCACTCACTCAGAGGTTTGCAAGCGCGTGTATAAGTTGCAGACAAGACACAATTTGAAATGTGCTTTATTTACTACAGTTGCAATACAGGCAACATACGTGCCATAAGAAGTTGAGAATGCATGAGTACATATACAGTTTCCATAGTGACACATCCATAACACATGAAGCAAGATGTCATATCAATAATCCCTCTGGACGAAGACCCACGAGCATATCCCCCCACCCCTTGCTGGGAGGAGTCGAATGAGATGTCCCAGGTCTATGGGCTTTGCCAGCAGACCCATTGCTCAGCCAGTACATGGTGAAATATACATCCCATGTGCTGTGTCGCTCACATCACTGGATGGATCACTCTCAAAGTGTGGGGCAACTAGCCCGCCTCCTGATGACATCTAAAAGGCACCCGTGCCCTCTAGCAGCAGTGACACCTTGTTGAGTGGGGGTGCTAGGACCTGACCAGAACAGAATAACAATGGACAATCCCCTCCGACCACGGACAGAATGTATTGGCAGTGCTCCTGGACTGCGCCAAGAACAAGCTCTGCAGACACTTCTCATGTGACAGAGAAATACTAATGTACTTGCAAAACGACTACGCCATGTGAATTTTGTGTGCTACAGCTGCATGATGGAAGCTGGGCTCATGCCAGTCGACAATGTCCATGACGGTCAGATGACAGCCTCCTCGTTGCTCAGGTCTGTGGTACCAAGCGAAACAGACCACAGAGGTCAGCAGAGTCAAAGCAAATGCAGATAGGGCAAAAGTCAGAGAGCTGACTGACAATTCCTGTTAGTAGGCGTCAAAAAGTTAAAAGGACATTGAATTAGTCACCAACAGTTCCTGTTGCTGTTAAGTAGTTACGAATCCAAGGAGGCACAGGTAGCCTCGAAGGCAATCAGTTCCAAAAGACGATCCAAATCATCTCCAGCAAAAAGGACTGCCATCCAATCCAGCAGTATGAAGGAACAGATGTGCTCCTCCCACCACGAGGATGAAAGGAGCATCCCATGGCACCCAGGGAGAGGTTCGATGTAGGCATGGCACAGGAGCCTTTGCGCAAACGCACAGGCACAGCTGTCAGCCTGTCTGACACATTGGAAAGCATCCCACAAACGTGTATCACCGGGGAAGTACTGATCATCGACCAACAAAGGACTCACCCACAGCTCATGATCCAGGGCAGCAAGGGATGTGTTGGAAAGGCAGACATCCAGGGACCACTGAAAGGGGCATCTTCGGCAGTAGAACACAGGCTGCACGCAGGTGAAATAGGCATAGCGGATGGTTAGCCTAATAACTGATGCATAGCACAGCTAATGGGACACATCCAAAGAGGAGCTGCATGCGGTCACGGTACAGTTGCAACTGACCGGGGTTCGACTGGACCACAGGACGTGCAGACATGGCGTGAGAGCACTCTTAGAACCAGCGCTCAGCTATACAGCCACGAATAGTGATATCAAACCGCTATATGCAGTCGGGAAATAGGAGGAATGACACCCGGTAGAACTCCAGAAATCGCATGAAATGAAGGGACAAGGCCAGAGCCCACATGTTTTTAAAAAAGTGTGCAACGGCCTTCAGTATCAGAGGCTTTTGATGATTCTTGCATCAGTCCCCCGGTAAAAAGTGGGAGTGCCGTGTTCAGCAGTGACTGAATCACGCGGGACGGTCTGGACACCTGGAATTCGAAGGTCTCTGGGCTGATGTGGGAGCGACTACTTGTTGAAACAGAAGCCCATTGTGCCTGCACACTTATTGAAGTCCGCTTTCGCTGTGGGAATGTGAGGCCACAAATGGATATCCACAATCACATATGGGGGAGTGAGGAGGACATTGCTACAGCAAAGAACACAGCGTGCAACAGTTCCTATGTACGCAATGCCTGCCCTGTGACCGCAGCACTTATGCCCATTCAGGAGAGGATAACTTCGTTTGTAAAACAGATTTAGCGTGGGTATGTTGTCAGGGACTGGTGTACATGTGGGTAAACATGCATAGACCATACATGTCACATGAAAATCCCTGTGCAACAGTACTTGAGTGTGTGAATGCAACAATGTCACCATCGTCCACATGACAGGATGTGTTGTGATGCTGGCTCTTGTGGGCACACTGCTAAGGATTTCATTGTTCTGCGCTGTGTGATCTGTGACAACTTCCGTCATGTCCATGATGATGTTATTAGGGGGATGGGAGCACACTGCTTCACCTCCCAGCACAGTTCACCCCTTGGCATTCTGGTAAATGCAGTTCAGTCATGATGCCTACTTGTCATGTGACTGAGGTGTTTCACCTGAGTTGGGCAGGGAGAGGTACAGAGATCCGAGTAGAATCTGGCAGCTTCCTCAGCAGACACCAATCACAATGTATCTTACCCCTACTGATGTGGGAGGATAACGCGACACACATGTGTCTAGAGATTCACAGCACTGACCTGCACCAACCTAGGTGACACACGACAACGGTAACAGAAGTAAGCTTTTCAACTGGACTGCATTCACCAGGATGCTAAGGGCGAAACTGTGTTGGGAGGTGCAGTCGGGTGCTCCAGTCCCCTTGCTGTCCATGTTGATGGTGTTTGCCGGTGTTGTCTGTAATGCATATTGTACAGTGTTGCCTCGTGGTGTGCTTTTGCGGTCATTGCATATTATGGCAATGCACTGTTGTTTCCTTGTGTCTTTCCAGGTACCTCCACTCTCTCAATGGATTTTCGCTTTTACATATTGGGATACATTGCAATGTGAGTCAACATGCCACTTACTGTGATGAGAATGCTCTTGACACTAAGGCTTACTGTTGTGAGTTATGTTTATTTTGCGATGTGTGACAGGTGAGGGGTGAAGTAGGAAGTGATGGTACACGGATAGTTAGGGTAGGACACACAATGGTAGAGTTCAAAAGTCCAAGCAAACACTCCCATCCTTGTGGCAATGTGGTTTGGTATTTACAACGACAGTCAATGCTCGGTGTTACAGTGGTGACATCAGCGGTTGCTCCGAGAACTGGTACGGGACGGTGCTGTGCCACGTGATCCTGATGGGGTCTTTTTCGGACGCCCCCTCTGCCGTTTGTTCAGGGGGGAACCTGCTGCATGCTCAGAGTTGTCTGCAGATTCGCTGTGGTGTGACTCACCCCTCCCTGTAGCCGCTGCTTGACCCGGCCCTTGAGGTCGCCCCACCACTTCCTGTGGTCACGCACAGTGCGTAGGGTGGTCCCTGCGGCATTGACTTTGCTGTGGATCCTTGCACACATCTGAGTCTTGCGCGCAAGTAGGGTGTGTTGGACCAGGTGCCCAGACAAATGTGGTTCTACCCTGATTGTCTTGTCTACCGTCACTCTCAACTCTGAGTTGGTGGATTTGGGCATTGTCTTGGGGGTCATGGTGCAATTGAATGAGGGGTGCAGGGTGCAAAGTAGTGGTAGAGATATGTGAAGTGTGTGAGGTGTGTCCTGTCTCTCTGTCTCGGCTTGTGGTGTGCAAAGGATGCTGGTCCAGGAAGGGGTTGGTTTCATACTGTGGTATGTGGGTGTATCCACATGAGTGATAACCTCCAGATGTCTCTTCCATGCTGCGCATGGCTTTCCTTACCAGGAGCAAGTTGGGGTGTATTATTGTGGTGTGTGTGTGGTGATTGAGTGCAGCAGGGAGTACAGGCACACTTCGGGCATTGTTGCGAAGTTGGTTCCGTCCGCCATTCATTTGGCCTATGTGCGTGCGCGGCGGTCGGACGCAATGCTCGGTCCGCCTGCTCCGCATTCTCATTGTAATTAGCCGTGCGGTCATGCCGCGGCAGGAGCAGCCTTTTCAAGCCATTGACCAGCTTTCCCCATCCGCCGTGGTCGGATATGCAGCTTTTCCGACCGTGGTGGATGGTCTTTTGTGACATCCGTCCGCCGCGGTGTGGTTTTGCGTACATTGCGTCGTAATTTGGCCAACGGAAATGCCGCGGGTCATGCGGGAGGTATTTTTCCGACACCATGGAGGACGGAAGGCTTTTCCGTCCGGCATCGTAATGGGCCCCTTAGTGTTGATTTCTGAAGGTGTCTCCATTTACATTGATTAAAATGATAGTAGCAACCCTGCATTGCTGTGTGTGGGTAGGTTTTTAGGATTGCATTTATCCTTGCCTGCTCAAAATCAATAATTATTTTTGGGGAAAATAATTATTTGTTTCTTGTTTAATTTTAGATAGTAGTTCCATATAGGTGGAGTTTTGTTTATTTGGTAGTAAGGCGTAGAGAAAAGGGATGTTAGTATTTTGGTATAGTGCATGGACAGTATATAATTGATAGAATGGTTTGGGACATATTTTAAAAGTCCCATCCATCATCCAAGTTTCTGACTGTTGGAGTTTTACTAAATTATTTGCAGTTCCAAACATAATTATTCTTTTATCTTTAGATTTGTTATCATAAAGTAGAAATGGTTCATCATTATGTGTAATTGATAGTTCTGGGGGAATTTCTACTTCTTCAAATGTTTTTTGGGCAGGTGTGGTGGTGGTAGTGGCTTTTTTTGTTTGAGCTATAGTTCTTTTCAAGGAAGCAATAGAGGGCATTTGGCCAGTGGCATGTTGGGGTACTTTGGGCAGCATTTCCTTCAGTAATTCAGTGATAGACTTTTGTGAGCTAGTGCTAGCTTCTTTTATATTGTCTAGAGCATTTCTAACCTCTATTTCAGTAACAATTGGGGGATGGTTATGCTCCCTAACATACAGAACAGTTGTTTCTTTAGTTGTTGCCCTCCCATAACACTTATTAGAATAGTATTTACTACATTTCTAGTTTATTTTCAGTCCACTTTGCTTTTTTGGGTATACACATACCCCATGTAACATAGTAAAAACTTTCCTTTCTGTGAAGTTATGAATTAGCATTTGAAACATCACAATGACTGAAGGCGCCCAGCCTTCAGTCATTGTGATGTTTCAAATGTTAAGAGAAATGTATATACAAATTACTAAAAAGAATACTGTACACGTTTTTTATTAATACATATACATTGGTTTATATATACTTACAATGTTGAATTTGAGGTCGTTTTCTATGCTGATGCCCTTTCTTTGTTGTTTGATTTTAGTTTTGTTGCTGATATTTCTGTTGGTGCACGAGGTGGCGGATTTAGTCAGTTAAATGTGTATTATATTGTATTTGTTGTTAAATAATGTGTGCATATTATTGAATTATAATATTTATATAGTTATTAACAGTGTATTTATAATATATTTTAGGATTATATATTTTAATATTTTTAAAATAGTTTGTATTTGATTTATTTTGTATGCAATGTATGTTTATTGATAAAAGTATATTTTTGGTGTTAAGTTTTGTGTATTTTAACTGTTTTTAAGATGTCGATATTTTTTAAGAACGATATTATTGCTGTCTATATTATTGTCATTGATATTTTTGACATGTATATTTTTAGACTATGTTCGATATTTTAGATAACGATATTTTAGTGTTCGATAATACTGATATCAATATCAATGTTTGACGATATTTTGGTGTCGATATTAATGTATTTTTTTAATTAAGTATAGGTTGTCGATATTAGTGTAATCGATATTTTTGTGTCAATAATATGGTAGGTCGATTTTGTGTCTGTCGATATGTCAGTGATTCGTTTTTACTGTCCTGTTAATAGTGGGGGGGCTACTTGCTGACTTCTTGCAGTTTGGCTTCTGCCTCCAATAACACATGACTAATTGTTTATGTGCTACTGACTTCTGAATCTCATCTGGGGCCATATTATGTATACAGTACATTTTTCTGGATTGTACTGGGTGCACCTTTCAAAAGGTGCGCCCAGCGCAATCCAGGAAAATGAGCTGCATTATGGTGAATAGGCTGTCCCCGGGGCAGCAGCGAATTCGCTCTCCCAACCAGAACATCTTGAGCTTTCTGTGAAATATGTGGCCGAGGAGGCCATGTTAACTGCTCATGCCCTTCTGATACACTGAAAATAGGCAGTGGTCCTTCACATTAACCTGTCTAGAAAATGTCTCCTCTGTTCTCATTGGCATTTCATTCAGGCTTAGGTCTGTCTCCTCACACAGCCCTGACCTACCTATTTACAAAATATAGCCTGGTTTTAGTTGGTGTTTCTCCTCTGTCTTTCTTAAACATGGTTTCTTCACCCAGCCTATTCTGTTTATTTAGCAAATAGGTGTTTTAAATGTGTCTCCTTTTAGTTACATTCTTTCACCGAATCATGGCTTGTATATTTGGGTCGATTTACTAATTATTTGCATCGCCCTTGTGTCGCACAAGGCGACATCGGACAACGCAAAGACATTTGGAATTTACAAAGCCACGCAAGGCCTACTTGTGCAGCATTGCGTTACATTCTTCAGGGTGCAGAGACAGAATATCGAGTAAAAAATATCGAGTTGCACAAATATCGAGTCATTAACATCGTGGGTCAGAAATATCGACAGCAAGAATATCGTGGTCAAGAATATCGACTTAAGGTAAGTTATATTGATTTTAAAAATATCGAAGTGTTTAAAATCATTTGCAAAAATATAGTTGTTAAAAATATCGTTTTTTTATTAATGTTATGTATTTTAGTATATATTTTATATGTATGTGATGTATGTTTTATTGCATAAGAATTGTTTGTATTTTTAATATCTGTGTTACATTTTTAGTAGTTATTAATTTTTTTAATTTGAATTTTACGTTTTTAGCTCCGAAGCGCGTTATGGATTTATTGGGGAATAGGGTGGGAAGTAATTTAATTATATTACATTTATTACTTATTTTTTATTTATTAATATTTGTTTGATTGAGTTGTTATAGTGTTAAATGTGTAAAGTAATTTAATATTAATTAAATAATAATTGGTTGTAAATTAATTTTAATTAATTGGTAATTAATTATGTTAATTGTGTAATTATTTTAGGTGTGTGCTGTGGTGTTTATAGGAGTAAAGGGTGGGAAGTAATTTATTTTTAATTTATGAATTAATAATTGGTTGTTAATTACTTTTGATTAATTAATCGGTAATTAATTATGGTAATTGTGTAATTATTTGTTTGTATCAGCTTTATTTCGACAACTCGTGTCATAAAAGCTATAGAAAACACCAGTTATAATAAAGGAAGAAGTATAAAAATAGACAGTTAATGCAGCAGCTTATTACAGTTAAATACAAACAAATAATTCATCTTAATTCACGGCAACGACGAAAGAGCAGTATAAAATTCAGCTGATCGATAATAAAAAACAATCAGTACAACATTACAATAATAACACATACTTAAAACAGTATGGAAGAGGACGGAGGAGCGTCACAGTGTTTTCACATTTGGGGCCTCTTCAGTTGGACCTAGTTCACAGTACACAGCAGACCTTTTTATTGCTTTTCCAACCCCTTCAGGACAAAATTGCAAAGTGATTATGAACGATAAAGTGCATGTGCATAGCATTTGGGTGAGACATAGATTGCCATCCTGTGGGCCCTTGGGCACCTATGTGTGATTCTCATCCTGCTGTGACGTTCCTACCTGAGCCTTCCTTCTTATAAGCCATGCATGGCTTAAGAACTTGGCCACTCCGCAAGCAAAAAGTGGTCTAGAATCTGATCTTAGAATGCGCAAGGCAAGATGGTTCCGTGTGCCCAGTTTCCGGCAGATCGGTTTTAGCCAGTTCGTCCTCGGTTTGGGGTAGGCCTGGCAAACGAACATAACATAGGCAACACTTTCCACTGGGTCCTTGCAGCATGGGCAAGATTTTGGTGTTGGGTCACATGGATGCCAATTAGCTGTTGCCTCACAGACAGTAAGTGTGCCAAACCTAAAATGGATGTATAACATCCTGTCCCGGGGGACCTGAATTATGTCTAGGTAGGGCTCCAGATATCTGGTCTGTTTATGGAGGTTTTATAACTGGATTTACTTTTTGGTTTACTGGATTCTTGCTGTTCCACCCATTCCCAGTAATATCGTTTAAGTACTTCTTTCCGGGGAGGATCCTGCTTGGCCCAATGGGCTTGAAGCCCTAGTGCAGACATCAATTTCCTAGCGTTGGTGATCCAGCCTGCCTTATTACTTGTGTCTATCCGGATAACCTCAGATAGGGCTTCCACATAGGGTAGGAGCTCGGGCGTCTGCCTTATGCGAGCCCAAAAGAGCAGCGGGCGAAGCCTAGCTATATCACCAATGGAGCGCCTACCCATATCGAGCATTAGGGGAGTGAGCGGAATGTTTTGGGGCAGCATCACTAGGTCCCTTAGGAATTTGTGCTGAGCTCTGCAGAGATCGGGATTCTTATCGAATCCCCACAACTCTGCTCCATACAGAGCTGTGCTAACTGCTTTTGCATCATAGACCTGAAGGGCTGGAGCTACCAGTCTACTGTGTGAAGAGCGGTGTCCCTTTCCTAGGGACCTTGTTACTCGCTTGTGGCCCAATAACATCTTAGGGGCTTATTGGGATGGCGGGCGGATGTCCACCGCCAGTCCGGCGGTGGCGACCCCCGGACCGGCGGTGGACATCCGCCCGCGATCGCAAGCCAGAAAACCGCCGGTCAGATCAGGATGGCGGTGGTGACCGCGGCGGTGGGAAATTCCGACTGCCGTTTTTCCGCCGGTTGCCATCCGCACTCCAGCCTTGTGGACGGAGAAGGACCGGGATAATGGTGGCGGTGCCGATCTGGCTCCGTCGGCATGATTATGATGCCGGCGGTAGCCAGCCTTTCCTCAGCAGTCAAACCGCCATGGAAAGGCATGCGGAGAATGTCTTCCAGGGGCCCGTTGCGGGCCCCCAATGTGTTGGGGCGGGGGTGCACTGGGGGGTACCCATGGTCCCCCCCTACATTTCCCTGTACCAGTGCCTGCCACGCAGTGCAGGGAAATGCAGGACATGCTCCTTTGGACATCGCGGCGGTGCTGCGTGCAGCAGCAACCGCCGCAATGTTAAAGCCCACAATCTGACTGCCGCGGTCGGATTTCGAGCAAGGACCATCGTAATGCGACCGGCGGTTATGTTGTGGGCCTTGCGGGCGGTCTTTTCCTGCTACCATGGCGGTTGGGGAGGTTTTCTGACCACCATACTAATGAGCCCCTTAGTTAGGTGAGGCTTCCACGACATTTTGTCTGAGAGTCGGGCACCGAGATAGTCAAAAGTGCCAACTCTTTCCAAGGGAGTCCCTCCTAACAATGGGCTGCCTTTGATGGACTTGTGGGGGTTAAAGGCCATAAATTTGGTTTTTGAGGTGTTAATGACCAGCCCCCTGGTGTCCAAAAGAGATGGAATCTGTTAAGTAGCTGCTGCAACCCTGCTGGGGTCTTCGACACCAGCAGGGTGTCATCTGTAAACAGAAGGGTCGGTACCTTAGCACCCCCCAAGGTTGGTGCATATGCTGGTTCTTCTTGCAGAAAGCTAACCACTCCATTCATTTACAGGGAGAATAGAGTGGGAGCCAGAACACAGTCTTGTCGAACTCCCCTGCTGAGTGGGATGCGATCGGTCAATTGCCCCTGCAACCCCCATCTAATCTGTGCATAGTTCCCTTCGTGCAGCCGAATTACCAGGTTAAGAATGGGTAGCGGGATACCCATATCTTTAAGTGCCAGCCATAGTTTACTTGTGTAATTAATTTAAGGTGTGTGTTGTGGTGTTTATAGGAGGAAAGGGTGGGAAGTAATTTGTGTTTAATTAATTAATATATAGTTGTTAATTAATGTTAATCATTTGATATTTATTTAGGGTAATTGTTTATTTTTGTGTGTGTTGTTTTTAATTTTAAAGGGGTAAAGGGTGGGTATTAAATACATTTACATTATTTAATTATTAGTTGTTAACAGTAATAGTTTTTAATTTAAAAATAAGTTTTAATTGTGTTTTATTATTTTAAAGTTTAATTTAGGTGTGTGTTGTGGATATTATAGTGTTAAAGTGTGTGTATTCAATTAATGTTTATTAGTTTTTTTTATTAATAATATTTTTTTAATTGATTAATAATTATGGGGCCTATTACGATGGCGGTCGGAAAACCTCCCCGACCGCCATGGTAATGGGAAAGGACCGCCCGCAAGGCCCGTGACATAACTGCCAGTCGCATTAGGATGTTCCTTGCTCGAAATCCGACTGCGGCGGTTGAATCGCGGGCCTTAACATTGCGGCGGTTGCTGCTACCCGCAGCACCGCAGCGATGTCCAAATGAGCATGTCCTGCATTCCCCTGCACTGCGTGGCAGGCACTGCACAGTTCCTGCCACCTGGTACAGGGACATGTAGGGGGGACCATGGGTACCCCCCCAGTGCACCCACACCCCCCACAAAACATTGGGGGCCCGCAACGGGCCCCCGGAAGACAATCACTGCATGCCTTTCCATGGCAGTCTGACCGCTGAGGAAAGGCTGGCTACCGCCGGCATCATAATCATGCCGGCTGAGCCTGCCCTGCACCGCCACCATTATCCAGGTCCTTCTCCGTCCACAGGGCAGGAGTGCGGATGGCAACCCGGCGGAAAAGCGGCGGTCGGAATTACCCACCGCCGCGGTCACCACCGCCATCCTAATCTGACCGGCGGTTTTCTGGCTTGTCATCGTGGCGGATGTCCACCGCAGGTCCGGCGGTTGCCACCGCCGGCCGGGCGGCGGTCATCCGACCGCCATCGTAATAGGCCCCTATGTTAATTATGGAAATAAATGTAATTAAAAATGTTGAAGTGTTTTGTTATTGGTGTGGTGTTATACGGTAGGAAATACATTAAGTACATTTATGTTTTAATTAATTTTTTTGTTTGTAAATATTTTCTAGTTTAAAAGCTTTATTTTGTTTAAGTTTATTTATTATTTTATTTTATATAATATTTGTAAGTTTTTGTTAAATGTAATTAATATTATAATATGTGTTCTTTTTATTTGTTTAATATTTTTTATTTTTTAAATATTGTTTATTTATTTTTATGATTTGTTTTTAATTTTTAATATATATTTTTTTAACTGTTTGAGTGTGAGTAGTAATTTTTGTTTCTCTGCTATCCAACACTTTCCCTATTGTTGCACTCACTGGAGTGGGAATAGTAATTTTTACCTCTCCGCTATCCAGCACTTTCCCTACTGTTGCACTCACTGGAGTTGGAATAGTAATTTTTACCCCTCTGCTATTCAGCACTTTCCCTACTGCTGCACACTCTGGAGTGGGAATAGTAATTTTTACTCCTCTGCTATCCAGCACTTTCCCTTCTGTTGCACTCACTGAAGTGGGAATAGTAAATTTTACCTCTCTGTATCCCACACTTATCCTACTGTTGCACTCAGTGGAGTGGGAATAGTAATTGTTTCCCCTCCGCTATCCAACACTTTCCGTACTCTTGCTCTTACTGGAGTGGGAATAGTAATTTTTACCACTCCGATATCCAATACTTTCCCTACTGTTGCACTCACTGGAGTTGGAATACTAAGTTTAATTCCTACGCTATCCAACACTTACCCTACTTTTGCTCTGATTGTATTGTGAAATTTAAGTTTAAATAGTTTAATGTTTTAATTTATTATAGGTTTTTGTTTTTTTATATTTTAAATCATTAATATATATTTTAATTTTTTATATTATTTTAAACTTTTAACATAAATTAAAAATAATAGTTTATTAATAGTTTTAAAGTAAATATATATGTATAAATTATTATGTTTGTGTGTTTATTTTTTTATTAAGTTTATTTGTTATATTTCACTAAAATGTATAATACATTTATTTTATTTTGTTAATATTATATTTAATATTTAATTTATTTAATATATATTATTTTATATTTATATAAAAGTCGATATTTAATACATCTATATTTTTCACATCGATATTTTTGAGTCAATATTTTTGTACTTACCTGTTTAAGTATAGGAGTCGATATTTTTGTTGCCTATATTTTGTAATCGATATTTTTAGCATCGATATTTTTTACATCGATGTTTTGTCAGTGAACCGTACCAGTACACATAGAAACAGGAAAATGCCACTAAGGATTGTTTTTGTGCAGGGAAATGTCCTTTCCTGCACAAAAACAATCCAGGCTGTAACGCAGGCACCCTTACACTATGGTGCAAGGATGCCTGTGTTGGCACTAGGCAGCACCGAGTGCATCAGCACAAGGAGAGAGCAGAAATGCTCCAGATCTTTGTAAAGAGCATTTCTGCTCTTTCCCTTTCACACAACACAGGACAGCAGCTTTGCTTGCTGGCCTGTGTTGAGTGAAAGAATAGTAAATTTGCCCCTGGTATTTTTGTAGTTCTTTCCAAAATGGTTCTCTCTCGAGTTGTGTCTTTTCACACAATAATGACCTTATCTTTCATTACAATCTGAGATGCGGATTGGTGCCTTGTTGTAGTATCCTATCACTTTCTGCCACAAGCAATTTTTCTATTAATATGCTATGCACACAGAATTTTAAGTGCTGTTTTATTTCTTGTGTAAGTTGTCTTAATAGTGATAAGATACTGTTTTACAGATTTGTACAACTTAAAAGACTCAATACTTTCTCAAGCCTAGATTAGAAAAACATGCTTCCGATGGATTTTTCAATATATGTATTTTGTCAAGCAGATTGATTTTACAAGTTACTGAAAATATAATGTGATAATTAAGACGCTGTGGCAAAAATAGAGTTTGGCAGGCGTTAATATCATTTGGATCGGCAGCAAATTAACAATTTATGGACAATACATTCAGTTAGACTTAGTGGCGGCGGGCATGGTTCGCAGGTGTCGGGGCGGGTGCCGGAGTGGGGTGGGGGGTTTGCGAAGGGGGTGGGGGGATGGTAAAAAAAGAAACACTTACCTTGCCACGCCGGTCCCGCGTCTCTGCTCCTGCTCACCAAGGCACAGGAAGCACAGAAAAGGCTCCCCTGACCGATCACAATGCTGTAATGCAGCGTTGTGATTGGTTCTGAACGTCCTGGTTCGACGCTCAACCAGGGAATGGGGGCCTGGGCTTGTTCTCCAAGCAGGCTGTAATGCAGCCTGCTTGGAGAACGGGGAAAGTGCGCATGACTGATTTGGGCCGACCAAACAGTCATTGTGCACTTAGGAGTGGGAAAACCACTCCTCCCCTGCTTCGAGAGCAAAGCAGCCCCACCTCGCCCACCCTCCCGCTGTGAAAGCAACAGGAAACATAAAATGATAATAACTCAAAGTTATTATCATTTTATGTTTCCTTTGCAGTGCACTGCTTAAAAGCAGTGGGGCGATGCTCCTCCACCATAGCAGAGGAGCCGCCCCTGGTTAAACTTCTCTTCTATCATGTAGTGCAGGTAAATCTACCAGTGACTGGTTAGCCAATATGTCAATTTGCAGCTCCAGATTTCCAGCCAATATGCAGATACCTGCTATAGAAATCCAGCCCCAAAACGACTGCAAAGGGTATGAAAAACAACAGTTATTTTTCTGGGTATTAATTTGATACCCTCGGATTTTGTCTTTAACTTTAGATGCAAGTAGGACCTGAGTAGGTCTAACAAATGCAGATTTTGGTCTTGAATGGTGTTAATGCAGTGTTCTCAGAGTCAAGTCATCCCTTGTTGCAGTTAACACTCCTTTCATAACTTGTAAGCTTTCCCTTGCTAATGAAACCGTGATTCAGGCCTGAGGAATGTCTGTGGCACCTATGAATTCTCTACTCAACTTAATCACAGTTGTATTTATAGTAAACCTAAGTCCACAAGAATGTTGGAAGCTGAGTGGGTAGAAGTAAAAACCTCGAAGACTAACAACCCACTTCAAACCTTGCCAATAAGCTTTTTTAAGCCTGTGAGGTTTCCGATTTTCACCTTTGATGTAGTTTGCCAAGTTTCCGAGTTCGTAATTCACCTGTGTGAAGTATTTCCACAGTAATAGAAACCAGCAGAACCCAGCATCAAACTAATAGTGTCTTTCACGCTATTTGTGAGTTTACATTCAAGAAAATGGATGGAGAATTTTTTCTACGCAATATGCAGTGGTGTTGCAGTTAAGAACACTAATAACAGTGGAGTACCATAGCTCAACTACTTTCATATGAGAGATTCCTGGAAATAGTTCCAAAATTCACCGGCAATTTTCAGGATGCACATAACAACGATCCCTGATGTGCTTCGAGTTTTCTCCTAGGAAACGGAGAACATATGAAGGGATGTCTGTATGGGACTGTCATGGTGGCAAGGTGATCTTGCACAGAAGGGCACTAATCAAAAAGAGATTTGTACACGCCTCCACAAATTAGGCGAGACATCTGATGTGTTTTCCAACAGTATCAGGTCAATCAAATGGGTGTTGCTATTAGCCGCTATACCATTGGGAAATTTTTCCTCTAAGGGGCTTATTTATAAGCTTCTTGTGCCGCCAGTACGTCACTTTTTCACATATTAAAAGTGATGCACTGGTGGCACAAGGGGCGTGTAGATAAGCCCCCAAATGTGGTGGCAGAATAAAGAGGAGGGAGATGACAGATGTCCCATTACCCCACTTCTCTAAATGAGACCCTCTTTTCATCTACATATAGCTCAGTCCTAACCATTTCTTTAACCTTAAAAAAAGATATACATAATGTATAATGTGGTATTGTATTGCAATATTGTTTTGCATTTTTATAGAAATTCCTACCTCTGACTCAGGTAGCAAAATGCTTCGATTGGCATTGGGTTGCCGGGAGCTCATGTAGGGAGGGATCGAAGGAGTCATTTGATAAGACCTGGAGCCTATGGGCAGGATGGGAGCCTATAGGCAGGAGGTGAGATTCTTTAATGCTCACCTTCTCCAGCGTATCACCTGATAAAACATCCATCCATCAGAATCAGCATCTCTCTTGCTGTGGATCTCACCACTTGAATTGTGTTTGTCTACTTCCCTGACAACATTCATAAGAAACCTGTCTTTATTCAAGATTTCTGGGTTATTACTTTTAAGTTTGTGCCTTTGTGTTTTTACTAGATTTGTGAGCTTTTTTGATTTGCTTTCTGCTTGTTGTAATTGTTCCTCCCCCTCCTCTTTTAGCCAATTCACCCAACTAATAGGCACACATTTTGACTAATCCCAATAACCACTTACAACGTCCCTTTTTCTAATCCATTCCAATCATACTATCCCTACTCTAAATACTACTAACCACTCAAAAGACCTCAAGAGCACCAACTTACCATAATTAATCCACAAGGAAAAAGAAAACACATTTTACTAATCTACTAACTATTTTAGTTTAATCTTGGGTTCAGGAGTAGCATGCTACTCACTGCAAAGTGCTTCAATTCCTTGTCAGGGGTGGTAAGCACTAGGTAAATACAATTTACAATTACAATTATATACTGCCCAAACAACAGTAGTAAAAAGTAACCACAAAGATTATGAGAGCACGGAGGGGGCATGTAGGAGTCATCGGACTAGTAAATGTTGGCTCATACCAAGGATTATGTAGAGTTATATGCATTTTAAATAACTTCCATGTGGGAGTACCATTAAAACAACTTATGCTGTGAAGGCATTCCCAGCACACATTAATAGAGGCTTTCCCCAAGCATCTTGCTCTATACAATTAAATAACATATGTTTGGCAAAGGCAACATGTGTTACACATGCATTCCAGGATACATTAAAAAAAGATTGACCTCAAGCAACCTGTAGAACCATGTACATTTAAAATAAACATTGATTGGCAGCAGCCTTAACCACATCTGCTGCACATGCAAAAGTGACAATTTTCATGGAGGTATTCCACAGTAAAAAAACTTTCAAACTAAGCAAATGTTCTAATTTTCACAAAGACATTCACTGAGGTTCAAAAAAACTTTGCAGCTTTGCATTCCCCCAATACTAAACTAAAATGGTTGTTCCCATTAATTTTAGACTTTCAGCTGAAATTGGCACTCGTCCAGCAGAAAATGTAAGTGCTGTTATATTAAGCGTAGGTCCAGATACACAAAGGTTTAGCCATTATTCCAATAGGTGTTTTGCAACTTAATACATTAAATTGTAACTTCTTAAGGACGCATGCTATAAGAGTATGCTTCGAAATAGAATCAGAAGTTATATCTACCATAGCATTACTCCGATAAATCTAACACAAAAACTACAAGAGCAACCCAATGACCATTTTGGTACAAGGTTAAACTTACTTAATAACAACAGTGTCCAAACAGGTTTTATTTACAATACAAAGTTTAAAAAACTAGTCAGATACTGAAACAGTATCTCTGAGATAGTAGACTTGAAGAACGAAATACAAACACAAATAAAACCAACATGAACATATGTTATAGAAGATCTGATTAACATATATTTCAGAAGAGGACTGTACATTTATCTATACGAGTAAATTAAATAAAAGATACACCCAGTTAATAAAGAGAATACACAGTGCTGGGGATAGATGTGGTCTGCAAAAGTGGTCACACGCATAAAAAAAAATGAACAAGAGACATTGGTGGACTATATTCAATTCATTACTAAGCACAGGTTAGATGGGGCCCACAGGAGGAGTTAACGAGAAAGATAGCAACTCCCAAATGGGTTCACCAAGTCTGTGTATTGGCCCGACCTTATTCTCCCTATATCTCAGTGACGTGGTGATTTACCTGACAAATTTTGATAGTGATGCCCCGAAGATTGTAGGAAAGAAACTTCCACTTGGTTTGCGGACTTCTGTGTAGAAAGAGGGCTGACAATATACCAATTATAAACAAAATTTATGACTATTCGCCCGCATAAGTCTTTTAGAGGAAGGATCACATTGGAGGGGTCAGAACTAGAAAGAGTCTCAGAATTTGATTACTTAGGTATACGATTCACCCTTAACATGTCTTGGTCTTCACAGGTGAAAAAGAACTTATGTCATCATGCATCTGGGATACAGAAAATGCATAGAGCATCTAAAACTAGACAAGTTTTACCTGCATTAAAAGTATATAATGTGAAGGCGGAAGGGGTTGCCCTTCATGGAGCAGAGATGTGTGGCATTGCAGGATTCTCCTGTTTGGGTAAAGCTGAAAATAATTTCCTGAGATCTCTGATTGGGCTCCCAAAGAGCACACCCCTGTTACCCTTGCGCTGGGATTTAGGTGCAAAACAAATTGTTCACAAAGCACAGTTGAGGACAGTTCTGTTTTGGAGAAGACTTAAGTCATCGCCTGCCTTAGAAGAGTATTATAAAGTTTTTAAAGAAATAATTGAACTAGATAAGAACCACAGGATCCATTGGACCTGCTCCATTAGAGACAGACTTACTCAAATTGGTCCAGAAGACTGTTGGAATGATTGGGAAAGCCCCTTGTCTCTTTCCAAGAATGCACTTAAGGAAGCTTATTAGTCCCATAAATGGGCAATTGAGGTGAGCAATAGTAGACAAGGAGTTCTAACTGTTGCCTTTTTAGATACAAAATCATACAATATTTGCAAATCGTTTTAAAATTACATTTCAGTCCCTTTGGCTAGGCAACTGTACATTAGGTTTAGACATTGTACACATCCTTTGCAGTCATTCTGTGCAAAATGGAAATCCAAGGTGGACATGAGTTTGGCCTGCCCAATTTGCCAGTACCCAGATGAGAATCTGCAGCACTTTTTCATCTTTTTTCCTGCTTATGTCCAGCCTAGGAAATCCTGGATCCTCCCAATCTGTAAGCAACTGGGGGTGAGGCAATGTGAAATGGCACTGATGCTCCTGCAAGCTTAGACAAAGGAACCCATTATCTGCGCAGTTATGAATCTCCATTGGAGTTGGAGCATTAAAGCGAAGACGATAAGGCAATTTGACACAGACTCAGGAGATCCACCTTAGAGCCAACATTTCAAACCAACTGAAGATGGTGCTGGGATGGATAATTTTTTGTGATGTAATTAGTGATGGCTTCTCCTTCAAATTTTTTAATTTGGGGGCTTAGTTGAGCTGAATGCCCCTTTGCCTTGCACTTTGTATAACATCACCTATAGGTGATGAGTTGGATGATACGAGGTAACGGCATTAGTTTCGGAATAAAGATTTATGTTTCTATGGTATATTTGCTTTGCACTGCTTGATTTTATGTATTACAAGGAGATTAAGTTTTAGGATTTGTCATGTTATGCACTGCCTGAGTTATGTATTTTAATGGTTTCATATTTGGTGTTTTACTGTATATTTATTATTTTTAATGTTATGATGTACCTTTATGGTTTAAATACTGAATAAAGAATTGATTGATGATATTCAATTCATTATGTAGAGCTTGTATACAAGCATTAAAGAAATGTTCCTCTACAAAGGAGTAATAAGAATATCTTTTCACTCTGGTAAAGATTTTTATGATGTTTCGACCCTAGCAGCCCTCATCCTCCTTGACCTCTCAGCAGCTTTTGACACTGTATCCCATCACACACTGATCAACAGACTTCATCAGATCGGAATCCAATGAGAAGCTCTCAAGTGGATTGCATCCTACCTCACAGGAAGAATGCAGAAGATCATCCTTCCTCCCTACTCCTCGCTCCCCAAGAACTCCAGCTGAAGTGTACCTCAAGGCTCATCCCTCAGCACAACCCTCTTCAACATATACATGACACACCTGGCCAATATCATCAAGAGCCCCGGACTCAACATCATCTCCTATGTTGATAACACCCAACTCATCCTCTCCCTGACCAACGACCCAGCGAACACCAAGGACAAGTTTCAAAGATGCATGAAAGGCATGGCTGTATGAATGAACAACAACTGTCTCAAACTCAACACAGACAAGTAAGAAGTGCTCATCTTTGGGAAAGGCAAGAATATGCTCTGGAACAATGAATGATTGGCATCTTTGCTGGGCCGAACCCCCAAACCCACCGAACACGCCCCAACCTTGGTATCATCCTAGACAGCCATCTATCCATGAAGAAGCAGGTCAGCGCCATCTCCTCTGCTTACTTCCTCACCCTCTGAATGCTCAGGAAGGTCTTCAGATGGTTCACACCCAACACCAGGTGAACAGTCACGCAGGCACTCGTCACAAGCAGATTAGACTACGGCAAAACCCTCTACGCAGGAATCACTGCCCAGCTCATGACCAAACTTCAGACTATCCAAAACACAGCAGCCAGACTCATCCTCGACCTCACCAGATGAACACACATCACCCCTCACCTCAAGAACCTCCACTGGCTACCAGTCGCTAAGAGATGCCAGTTCAAGATGCTCACCCATGCCTACAAGAAACTATACAACAAAGTACTGGCGTACCTCAACAATCGAATGAATTTCCACCAACCTACCAGGAAACTCAGCTCCGAATCCCTTTCCCTAGCAGCCACTTGACGCATCTACCAGATGAACAGTAGAGGCCGCTCATTCTCCCACCTGGCAGCCAAGGCCTGAAGCAACTTCTCCCTGGACCTCAGACCCTCACCTTCACTCCAGCAGTTTAGGAAGTACCTCAAGACCTGGATGTTTGACCATTAGGACCACGAGCAGCATGAGCATGGTCCCTCAGCACCTCGAAACCCTCGCGGGTGATGCAGCTGTGCTTTACAAAACCGAATTTATTGATTGATAAATGAATGAATGAATGTGCCATCGCCAGAACTGAAAGCAATTGCATGAGCACAGTAGGAAACCAGTGTCACTAAATGAATACAAATATGAACAATGTTAGAAGCTAGGTATTAAGTATTATTACCCAGAAGAGTGTTGTTCACAGAACTACATTGGTTCTGAACCGCCCTGTCAAACCCAATTTAAAATACTGTTTCTCCTTGATTAAATCTGTTTAGATAACACTCATATTGATGGAAACACTGGTCTCTGTGTTGCCTCACTCATCTCCAAATTGTGTCTGTTCTCTCTCTCTCTCTCTCTCTCTCTCTCTCTCTCAATCAATCGAAGAAAATGTAATAGGTGATCTGTGCTTATTGTGACTTATTTGAAAATAAACTTCCACTGTTTAAATGGAAAGGAATCAGATGCACCTTCAACATTGCACCTTTTCCAGTGCCAGTCTCCAATTTCTGCTCCAAACAAAAAAGGCAAACCAAAAACCCATGTTCACTGTTGAGTTATATTCTGGAGCTCACATAACTTCTATGGCCAAATGAACAATTGTCAAACTCTCTAAATTAGGAAGAGTGTTACATTCCAAATCCAAAGGACCAAGGATCTGAGGATCTATCGCCTTAATGGCAACACCCACCAAGAGGAACCTTCTGACCAAGAAGCTTTCCTGAACATTGTCATATTTCCAATCCTTCAGCACTCTGACAGTGCTGTGAGGTGACATCCATAAATGCTACACAAACCATCTCTATAATTAAATAAATACATGTATAAAGGGATATAACATGCAGTGGCGGCTGGCATGCCCCAAGAGTGGTGAGCGGAGGGAAAAAAAAAAAGAATACATTAAATAAAATAAAACACTTACCTTCCTGCAACAAATGCGAAGTCCTCCGCTGACTTCTCTCTTCGAGGCAGGCTCCCAAGCCAATGCTGGTGCTGCCCTGATTAGAGGGAGCGGCCTCTGTCAGCGCTCCTGAGGGCACTGAATGCCTGCACTTACTCTCAACCCAACTGTCTTAAGACAGCTGGGTTGAGAGGTTTAAAGTGCGCATGCCTGGCTGGCCGTTGCAAGACTGCCAGGCAAGGAGACGTGCACTTTAAACAAGTGCAAAAGGCAGCCCCCTCTCCTCCCTGCTGCTGCCATTTGGCCCCGCCCAGTCCTGACACTCTGTTCGGGACGGGGTGAGAAAAAATAGAATGGTAATAAATTAGCTTCATACCATTTTTCTTCTCTGGGGTCATTGCAGTGTGGCGACACTCCTCTGCTGTAACGGAGGAGCCACCCCTGATAACGCCTCACAAAGTACTGTGATAATTCATCATCATCCACTTCTTTGCTTTCACAATAGGATCAAGCGTACCTGTGGGTGAGCATATACTATTTAATAATTCACACCAATGTCCTGCAGTGGTCCTGCATGTGGATGAAATTGGGCACCACATTCTGAGCACGTGGGGATGAGCTAAGGCAATTAAGAAACACTGTTCACGTCTGCTTTGTGAAGCAGTTTCAAGGGGTGGGGAATAAGAAAGGGTGGCTCATTGTCCAAGGCCTATAACCCTGCTGTTTGCTCACAACCTAACAGCAGAGCTGCCTATAAGAAGGGGCGCGCCAGGCCCGCATGCTAATACTGTGCACAGGACCGGCTTACAGTAGTGCGACCAGTGCAGCCGCACTGGGTATTGAACTGTGGAGGGGGGCGCAGACCTTAGGGAGGGTGCTGTGTTTAACAATAACTCATGATTGAAGAGATGAGGGGCACTTTTGCTCGGTGGTAGTGAGAGAATCCGAGGAGGCGGTCATGTGGTGTGAGGGCACCAAAAATGATTGTCGCACTGAGCGCCACCTGCACTAAAGTCGGCCCGGACTGTGGATTCAATATGGTGCCAGTCAGTGTCTGCATTGGCACAGCTCTTTCTCCTCTCTGAGTGCCATAGTTGCCAATGCAAGAGCCGTGCACCTAAGAACGTCTCTGTACATCTGTGAAATTTTAGCAAATTTACCTCAGTGGCCGTGCTGACAAGAGCATGAAGGCAATGCCTGTAGATAATAATGTTGAATTAAAACTGAATGTTTATTGAGTCACCAGATAGCCAGTTCCCCCAGTTGGAACTACCGACACCTTGAAAACACATTGCTAACAAATAGAAAATGTTCTCTTTCTTGTAGGTCGATTCATTTATGTTTTGGCAGATGCCCAAAAGCCTCATTAATTCCAAGTGAGTAGTGGCTTCAGAGTCATTACTACGTCTGCCTAAGCATTACAATCACCAGTATTTATGAACTTTTAGGATTCGAGAAAAATGCTGCAGATTATTGTCGTATCCAGACGTTTAGTGATGTATTAAAAATTAAAACGCTAAAATGAGTACATTAAACATTCAATAACGCAATGGTAACATTACACGCATTACTCATAACAAATCTATCCTGCTGCTGCTTTTATTTCTTCTCTTTATGACACAAGGAATCCTTTGTATGGCAGCTGCAAGCTGAACTTTTCTTTGTCTGTATTTTAGCTGCAGTCTGTGATTATGTTTATTTTGTTCCCTTTGTCCGTTTCAGCTACTTAATCATTCACCCCTGCTTTTTTTTAAAGTGCAGGGGCCCAAAGTTTTTGCCAGGAGCCTAATGCCTGGTTTGCTGAATGCCTAGCTTCCTTACGCTTGTGCCCTCCTCATGCCTTTTTTCATCACCTACACGTTCCTCTATGGCAGGTTCTTTCTCCTCTTTCTCGGATTGTCACTCCTTTCCGTCTGTCCCTCCCTCCTTCTTTTTCCCTGTTAGGCCTCTCTCTTGGTCCGGATCATAATGAAGTACAGGACTCCAAAAATGAGTGCCAGTGCCAACCACCTGCACACATTAGGCACATATGATAAAAAATAAGTAGGGGAGTCCAAAAATGAGTGCCAGTGCCAACCACTTGCACACATCAAGCACTGCCCCTTGTCCACTATCACCCAATAGGCAACATTAGTGCACCAAGCTTTGCTTTGCTCCTACAGACCTGCCTGGGCCCTTCAGCCTAACCAGCACTGTTAACAGCCCTGCACCACCATCTTTCACGTTGGCCAGCCCAGCCCCACCCTCAGTGCTGATGATTGTCGGCAAACTCTGCAGATGGATCCCCAATGGAGTTTCAAGATGATCTGCATGAACGCGCTCTTCTCTAAATCGACGAAACAGACTAGGCACCAATCGATACAACAATTCCAAAAAGCAAGAAAAGGAGAACATGAAAATTAAAGCTACATATTCAGTGACTGACACAAATCTTGCCAGTAATGCACCAGGAGATTCATCTATAATTGCTCTGTTTAACATTCATTGCTTTTTGCATAGATGTCTTGGCACTCCATTTTCAATTTAGGATCTGGAGTCCTGCTGGCCACCCATGCTGCTAGACTAATTTGTTTAGCCATTCTTCTGTGAAGTGGCCATTACCTAACTTCCAGTGGAGCAAGAGATACATTTTTTTTTTGGCTGACAAGTCTGATTTTAAGTTACATGTTGTATATATCATGTTTTGACGTAGTTTATCATTAGTTTCTCCTATAATCTCTTGCCAATTACTATTATTATATTTCTTCGTCTTTTATAAAGATATTGAAAATTTTAAAATAAATTTCAGACGAAAGGACTCTTTGGCCCAGGAAGGTAATTCATTCTAAAGATTTAAAATGGCTTCCCGCCTTTGTCGTCGTTTAGTCTCAAATCTGAGTGACAGTGGGGCAGGCCGAAGTAGGAGTCTTGGAGGTGGAGAGGGTACATGTGTGATTGAAAGTTTAGGAGGAAGTATGTAACGAGATAAGCAATGGGCATTTAGAAATATTGTGAAAAAATCCAAAGAATGTTTCACGCAGCATTTTCAATCAGTCATCTTTTGCTGAAACAGATTACAATGTAGATTCTTCCCGATTCAGCAGTACAACAAAAAGATGAAGCCTCAAAGAGCAGTCACGGCCGGCACAGTTAAGAGCAGAGGAGCAGTGGGATTGGGTGGGGGCGGGGCGTGGTGGGGAGCAGGGAAGTCGACATACAACGGGTTAAGTTAAATTACATTTAAAAAAAATAAAACCACTTACCTTGCGCTCGCCACATCGCAGAGTCGGCAATGCAGCGATCGCAAGGTAAGTGGTTTTTATGTTTTTTAATTTAATTTAACTTATACCGTCGTATGTCGACTTTCCCGCCCCCCACCCAGCCTCACCGCCCCCTTGCTCTTACCTGTGCCGGCCGCCACTGTCAAAGAGAGAATTAGGTACATTTGTAAATTAAAGCAATGTATGCCTATGCCCTTATGAGAAAAGTATCAAAACTGTGAAGTCGTTGTAAAAAGCAGAGTAAAGTTTTAAATGTCGGGCAATTCGTGTCTCATTCGCTTCCACTCACTCTTACCCCAGCTTTTAATTTGTGTATTTTCAAACAGAGAGCAATCAATGTTGGTTTATTTGAGATAGAGTAATATAATTATTGCAGCACCTGATATTCTGTGGTTCTAAAGATTTTGAAAGCAAATACTAGATTTTCAAAGGCTTCACTAATCTGGGCCTCATGTAGAGGGCTGCAAGAGTGTGATTTTAGGGCACAAATGCGTGCCAATTTGGGCTTCTGCATTTTATGCCCTAAGGACACATTTTCAGATATGCAGTAATACTAAGCTTTTGTCACACTTCTCTGCTCTATACCATTCGGCTTTTACCCCGGCTTTTAACATAGCCAAATGCTTGCAAATATCTACAGAAAATGATTTTATTTGCTCATTTAATTTTGTTGCTTAAATGTTTACATCCAGCTCAATTCCAGGGTGGTAGACAGTGGTAAACAAAAAACCAGGCTATAATTGGGATTGAAGAACTCTGCTCCCATTGTTCTCAGCTCCATAGTCTGGGGAATGTGGGGAGATCATGGACACCTTCCTTTATCAATATGGGAGACTTTAAAGCTTGAGGACGATAGAAATCTCGAAATCCTCTTTGCTGTAATGTTTTCTTTGTTTCTTTTTTAAACAAAATTGCAATTCAATATTGCATGCCTCCAATTGAGTATCTTTTCAATTGTACATATATTTTTACTAATTTATTGATTTAAATATTGTGATGTGATATTGCTGCATTTTAAAATCATACTCCATAATGGCTACACTTTGGAAATTTTCTCTAGACTTATGGAAATTAAATGAATCTTCCATTGGAAAGGTGCAGACAGTTATACTTGGGCCTTGTGCAGTTTACTGTTGAGTTTTTAGTGAAACGTTGTAAATTTGGAAATTCATGTGCCAGAGAAATCTTAAATGGGCATCTGCTTGTCTAGAGCAATGTTCGACTTGTCACATTACACAGTCTGCCTGACAGGAACGATGTCCCCTGCCTGAGGAGCAGTGCTACCCAGCTGGACTATCAAACAGGAAATATTCAAAATAGCGAGTTGGGTATGAATATTAATGAATTTACTCTCTGAGAGGAATGTGCTTGTCATATGATCCACAACAGTGGAATGTATTGATTTGCATCAGTTAGGTAGCAACCAGAGCCCGCACAATCATAAATGTGTCACATGGAAAAATAAACTTTCTTCAGTGTGTTCGAATTTGTATCAAACTTTTCAAATCTATATTTCATGTAAATTGATAATCTAGAAATACCTTAAGGATTTTTTAGTAAGCAAATCACAATTTCCCATTACCTTGCGAATAGGATCAATGGTCCAGTCCGACAATGAATGATCCAGCCCGATATTCAATGGACCAGTCCATCCAAGAATCATTGCATTTTCTCACATCCTCGCTAGGGGGAGACAACACACTGGCGTATCCCTATTTCAAGCGCCCATACCCAGGCAGCAATTGAGAGCCGGTTAGGGTACGTGCTTCACTAAAGAAGTTTCACTACCAATATTTCTATATTTTGTCCCTTGGCTTCTTTTTATTGTAGGTCAGTTTGCCACTAAGTGGGTGTTTGACGTAAATGCTAACTATACCCAATACAATGGCAAAGATTAGGGGCCACAAGTACAAAGCCCAGAAATTGCGATTCCCTATTTGAGAAATATTGCAAATCATAACTAGGGATGTACGCAGGCCTTATGTGTTGAAATTGTGACTCAGAAAGAATTTGATTCACAATTTTCGGAATCATATTTCTGGTTACCTATTTAGCGAATGCATTCGCAAATTGTGAATGCAATTTCAAAATAGTGAGAAACACTTCCTCGAACAAGGGCCACACCCTAAAGCCCAAACACCTGAACCAGGAAGTGCTCCTCAGTTGCTGCCAGAGAAGGAGAGAGACAGAGAATAGGTGTGGCAGGCTATTCTGACTGCTGATATCTGTGAGCCTCTGAAAATCAACACCCCTACCCAAACAACAAGGCAAGTAAGGAAGGAGAGAAGGAGACAGGGGGCAGGAAAAGAAAATATAAATTTAAGTGAAAAGGAGATTGAAATCCTCATGGATGAATGCTGCACACACCACAACATGTTGTTTGGTAAGGCCTTCATGACTGTCTCTGAGGCCCAAAAAAAGAAAATCTGGACTGACATGCAGGAAACAATCAATGCTGTTGGGGTCACTCAGTGCTCTCTGAAGGAAATACATAAGAGGTCGTACAACCTCAGGTAGAGGACCAAGGATAAGGTTGCCAGACACCTTGCAGAGAGCCATGAGACAGGGGGTGGACCCTGCACAGTGCCCCCACCTACAGCCATAGAAACAATGGTGGAAGGCACCTTTGAGCCTGAGGCAGTTGCTGGATTTGGACACTTGGACACCTCAACTCCTGGTCCCAAACCAAGAAAGTGCTACCTGTACATTGTACTATTAATGCAAATGGGTCATACACAGACTCACGTTAAGGTAACACTTACTGCAGCTATACCAATGCATCATGAGACATGCAGTACAAGACACACAGTGAAGTTAATCAAAGTCTATTGTAACTAAAACACAAAGGTCTGATTAGTTGGCACACAAACAGATAAAACAGTAGTGTATCTGGACAGCACACAAAAGGGGCAGAGTCCGAGGCAGGTGGGACAATTCACATAGATGAGGAGGAAAACACAAATCAATCCCAAAGTGGACCCTCCACATCACATACCATCCCTGCCAGTGCTGACTTTTCACTCCAGTCTGCCTCCCCAGAGGAGGAGGGTGAGGGCCATCCACAAACAAGTTATACTATGACTCCCATATTGAGACCACACCAGCTGTGTCTATTGGGACATGGTTGACAGCCACCTAGGGCATGATCTGTGCCGCAAACACTTCCGCCGATCCCACAGCCATCAGGGGACATACAGATGTGTGGAGGGCTGGAGAAATCCATATTGCGCATTCAATGCTTGCAATATAAACAAATGAACATTTTATTTAATTTAAGATCATGAACAAGAGGGTGCAGAGCATGCATGACAGTATGGCAGTGGGATTTGGAAATGTTTCCAGACAAATAGCAGAGAACCAAACCCAATTGGATCACATAATGGACAGCATGACAGCTGCTCTCGAGAAGTTGTGTCTACAACTCTCCAACACTGACTCTGGTCAAACATGTAGGGATAGACATAGTGGAGCTAGGCTCTACACCATAAGCCGGTCTATCAGGCAACTGGCACAAGCTACAGCAACCCTGTTTAGAAGGACTGTCAATTTACACATTGAGATGAGCCTTTTTAGTGACGATGTAACAAACAATCTGCAATAGATAACATCTGCTGTCGAGGCAATGCTGACTAACCACATTTCAGAGGTCACAGGCAGAGAAGGGACTGATAGTTAGGACAGATCTAGCATCAGCAGTGTCTCTGCCTCAGATGCCAGGTCTTTAAGACACAGCAGCAGGCAACCACAAACTGCAACACGACAAGGAGGTAGCCCATCGGGCCATAGGGACAAGAAATATTGAGGGCCCTCTACCAGATGTATTGCTTACACTGGATGTGGAGGCCCTCTACACTAACATTCCACAGCTCAACACCCTTGAGGTAGTGGAGGAGATACTTCACAGCATTCCCTGGTCTTCACCTACTCCCATCAGTTTTGTCATGGAATGTGCCAACATTGCACTCACTGAGAATTTTTTTCAATTTGAAGAACACCTGTTCCACCAAACACAGGGTACATCTATGGGCAGTACCTTTGCCCCGAGTCTGGCATGTCTTTACATGTCAGAGTTTGAGGCAAGGTATGTGCTCACGGATTCCAATCTCTACTCGGATAACGTTCTCCTATGGAGACGTTATATCGATGATATTTTAATTTTCTGGAAGGGCCATAAAGATGTTATTCCCAGTTTCCTGACATGGATTAATAGTCTCAATCCCTACCTCAAATTCACAGCCAACGACTCTGAACACGAACTCCCTTTCTTGATCTCATGATTATCAAAAAACCGGACAGATTGGATACTATCACATACAAGAAACCCACCGATAGTCACTGTCCCCTTTTGTACCATAGCTTCCACCCCAAGGCCCTAAGGGAGAATCTACCCTATGGTCAGTTCTTACGAATTCGTAGGAACTGTAGCAATGTTGAGGACTATAAAAGACAAGCATCTGAGCTGAGCACTCACCTGGCCAGGAGACAATATCCTACGCGTATCATAACTAATGCACAAAAACGAGCACGTTACGCCAACAGGCTAGGCCTCCTTGAAACACAGACCACACCCGAAACTGATCTTATTACATGTGTTACGACCTATACCTCTGAGTCTAACATGTTAAAAAGGGTCATAAACAAACATTGGAAAATACTGGAGACGGGAGATTTGACCCTCAGCAAACCACGGTTTGCCTTTAAACGCACTGCCAATATCAAGGACCTATTGATTAACACTAGACCAAAAACAACTATTCCCAAGGCACCTAACACATTGTGGAATTTACCCCCTGTGACCGGACACTACCCTTGTGGCCAATGTATAGTCTGTCCCCTAACACGAGCCACAAAAACAATCCAACTTACCAACAACTGGACATGGTTCCAAAACAAGCACACGAATTGTAATACACGTAATTGTATCTACCTTATTACGTGCCCCTGCCATCGCCAATACATAGGGATGACCACTCGTGCTGTGAAGACTAGAATCACTGAACACAGGAGTAATTTCCGTTGTAAAAAAACAAACACAAAAATGTGTGCTCATTACGTAGAACTAAACCATACCCCCAACGATCTACAATGGACGGTCTTAGAAGCCTTTCCCACCATCAACAAACAGGCTTTATTCAGGAAAGAACAATGTTGGGTGTTTAAATTGGGAGGACACACTAGGGGACTCAATGATGAAATTCCATGGGCAGAACTGAACCGCTAGGGCCTTTCCTTATCATCCCTCTATCCTCTGTTTACTAGTCCTGACAGTGCTTTAACATTCTATACCTCTGACTACCATTACTATGGATAGTACACTTGATAGTCCGGTAGAGGAGCTATTCTGCGCAAACTCCAAACGCTGCACTCTTGATCACCTTTCCTTTGCTCATTAGCACTGACAGCACTTGCTGCACCTCTGATTATCATGACTATGGACAGGACCTCGGGTCCGGTAAAGGGAATTCCCATATATTGCACTCCTGAGCATCATCACCATACATATGATATCAGATGGTTTGCCAGAGTATTCCTTTTAGTAAATCCTATTCAAACCGAAAAGTATTGACTATTCTAAACTGAGTACCTTCCCCTCACCCCCCACCTAGCAGTAAGCCCATGTTATACTACACTCATGTAGCGTATACATCTACATGTTAGCAATCAGACATTTATTTATGCTTAACTTGAGGCTATAAAAGTAACTTTTAATAATTTGTTAGTGTTTCTTCAATACATTAATACACTTCTTATTGGCAAGCGAACTGTTGTCCTTTTGATAAAGTTTTTGTGAAATATCGTTCCAATATGGCCGCTATGCGTTCACACGCTCTAGACACTGCTATATAAAGCGGAGAACCGGAAGTCGTCTTCACGGGGCCCGGAGCAAGGGTAGGACGATTGCTAGTTGCCTGTCTACCACTTGTGAGTATATGCTGTTCCCTAACTTCCAGCGTTGCCGGTAAGTTACCACCGCTGGTACGGGTTATTAATTTCACTGTTTGTTCCTTCTAGCTACCGGAGCAACGACGTGCTCTGGCTTTCCTCCCCGTCAGCCTTAGACTGTGTATCTAGGGGTGAGTGGGCTATCACTATTTGTGTTTCTGCTTTGGAGCTACGATGTTTGTAAAATCACTGTAGGTAGCGATATTCCGCTTCCGGTCACCCACGCCACTTCGACCGTGTTTTATTAGTGTTTTATTAGTATTTCCCCATTACGAATGTACTGTGCTGGCATGATGACATTCTGTTTCTGGCATTAGCGCCCGAGTCGTGCAATTTTATCCTTTGTGTGTTGTGTATTCGATTATTGCATGCTATCGAGTCGCAACTTACTACCCCTTTGGATTGCAATTGTCCACGACTGGTTGCGACATCTTTCGCTTTGTTTTGCCATGCACGCCCTTTACCAAAAATGCTGCCCACTGTGGCCCTTGCAATCTCCTTCACTTTGTATTTTTGCACTCATTTGTAAATAATGAATCTATTACTATAGCCAAACATTTGCCAGGCTTTAGAGTTACTGTATTGGCTATGCTTAATATTAACCTTTTATTAACAGTTGCTACAGTATCTTATATCAGCCACCCTGGTCGACAATTGACGTATGTCTGCACGGCGTAACTCCCTTTACGCTTGTTTGCACGACTCAACTCTAACGATACCCCGTTACCGTTTTGATCATAGTCTAGTACCTATGTTGTGGCCTGTTCTTTGGGCTATCTGCCTTCTTATGACCAGCATGTCTACATCCAATTGACCCATAAGTGTGCACGAGCCGGTACATATGTCAGTAGACTACATTGCCTTTATACATGAATATGTTACCACTCTCATGCTTTTTCCTTGGTTGTACTTCCCTTCTCTCTTTCTTTCTCCTACAGGTCTACGGTACTCCCCAGTACAAGTTTACTAGGGCACTCCCTACCGTTTCTGGTAAATTTACATACAGAATCCCATTACCAGACGGTAGTGCACTTTTCACGTTTAGTTTTCCTGGTCCTGAAGAAGTGCCAAACGACCCGTTAGGGGCGAATTGGGCACGAAACATGTTGACCTACCACACTTTAACTGCCCCTTAGGAACTTTATTCCCACGTAGGGGTACTTACACATTTTAATTAGGCTAGAGCTATCTAACACATTAAAAATTTGAATTAAGTAGAACTGCTCCAGACTTATTTTAAAATCATTTCACCCTCTGTGCACTACCAAGCCCTCACACCCGCACGCACCTTACGGCCTCTTCAAAAGATCCCCGATAAAGAGCCCCGGTTTCGGGAGCCCGTCAGGCATTGCAGCGCCGGCCTGACGAGGGGCAATCGCCCTATGATGAAGCATGACATCCTTCGGGGTGTGTGAGGGCATCATGAAGAAAGACCTGTCTTTCCCCCACGTCCAGCTAGGAACTACACACTCCTTTTAGACTGAGCTTCTTTGGGAGCCTGTGTGCAGGACCTCATAACTTGGCTCCCTGTCCCCCTTTATTAAATACGCTTTGCACGGCGGCCCAGCCGTGGGACTTACCCTTTGCCCTTACCTTTAGAGGCATTTTCTTATCCCTTCTTCCCGCTTCTCCACCACTATGGAGCACAACCAAGGCCTCTCCTTTGGCGAGGACTGCGTTACAGAAATACTTAGTGGACCATCTATATTAGACTCAGATGGAGGAGCCTCGACCAGCGGCTCTTCTGGGGATTGGACCACTATCACAAATATGAAACGCCAACTCATGAAAATCATCATGCACGGAGCCATTATGACGGAATATCTCCGTGCTAATATAGCGCCTAATGGATTGATTGTTACTAACACTCCTAGAATCTTTCTTGAGGACAAACAGTTCAAGGAAGAATGGTCACTGGTGGCGTGGAAATGCACCAGGGATCTACTGGTTCTCATCATAAAAACAGCCAAAAGGTTGGCTGATGAACTTATATTAAAAATCTCTATAGCTGAGGGAGCTTTGAAGGCCAATATCGCCAATGCCGCATTTAAAGCAAAACTGGCGGAAATAACCAAAGAAATCAATGATAACAAGGACTACCTGATGAGACATAAAGTCATCAAACTTCAGAAGGATATTGCGCGATTTAGCAAGGAAAAAATATACCCTTACCTTAAGGATGATTACACACCCTCAGGAGATGACAACTCCTCAGACGACAGCACCAGTTCACGTCGGAGAACCTACTCTTCAGGCAGTAACTCCAGCACTGACAATCAAGGGAGTCACCAATACAATCAACAACATAGAATACCATCTAACCCTATGTATGGCTATGGCCCACCACCTTACCAAGGACCCACACCGTTCCAAGGACCGCTGATGTGGCACTATCCGCCTAACCAACACGCGCCGCCATCACTCTTCGCCCCCTTTCAGCCACAACCTTTTTTAGGCAGAGGCTGGGGCAAAGGGCGCGGCAGAAGAAGAAGAGGCGTGCAGAACCAACCCAAACAAGTTCAATGGCAGGATCAGACTCAACACCATCCGCTACACATGGAACTGAGGAGCCATCAGGACAAGAGAAACTAATCGTGAATCTTTCTGACCGACCCCTCACGGCCACAGAAACTAACATTCTCCAAAAAGGTTTGGGGTTTGTCCCAACCCCGAAAGTGGATCACTTTCGCACCAACTGTGAAATTCAAAACCTATTCAGGAAGATACGCTTAAAAGCATACTTCAGCAATCAACCGGATTCAACATCTACAGATACCGGTTTACGAAAACCTTCTACTTTCACGCCTAACACCAGTATGGTGCCGCCGGAAGTACTCACCTTCGAGAAAGCTGTCCTAAAAGAAATAACAGAGAAACGCTCTGATGTCAGATTCACTAACATCACGAATTCTGAAACTGAAGCCATAAAAGGACTATCAAATGACCCAACTATAACTATAAAAGAGGCAGACAAAGGGGGCGCCATTGTCATCATGGCCACTGTAGACTACCGGACGGAATGTCTACGCCAGCTGGAGGACAACAACTACTATACGCCCCTCACTCATGATCCTACCCCACGCCTACAAACCAGAATTAATTCTATGGTCACTGCGGCTCTTAATCAAGGGTGGATTACGAAAACGAGGCTGAGTTCCTGATAAATCACAATCCTAGGCTGCCCTATTTTTATATTTTGCCTAAAATCCACAAAGGGGTCAATCCACCACCTGGTAGACCAATCGTCTCGGGCATAGGGTCGATTTTAGAACCCTTATCCAAATTTTGCGACTATTTCTTTCAACCATTGGTCCGTAGAACACCCTCTTTTCTTCAAGACACCAGAGATGTCTTAAGACTTATTGAAATTACCAACTCAGAGGGCCCTCTACCAGATGTATTGCTTACACTGGATGTGGAGGCCCTCTACACTAACATTCCACAGCTCAACACCCTTGAGGTAGTGGAGGAGATACTTCACAGCATTCCCTGGTCTTCACCTACTCCCATCAGTTTTGTCATGGAATGTGCCAACATTGCACTCACTGAGAATTTTTTTCAATTTGAAGAACACCTGTTCCACCAAACACAGGGTACATCTATGGGCAGTACCTTTGCCCCGAGTCTGGCATGTCTTTACATGTCAGAGTTTGAGGCAAGGTATGTGCTCACGGATTCCAATCCCTACTCGGATAACGTTCTCCTATGGAGACGTTATATCGATGATATTTTAATTTTCTGGAAGGGCCATAAAGATGTTATTCCCAGTTTCCTGACATGGATTAATAGTCTCAATCCCTACCTCAAATTCACAGCCAACGACTCTGAACACGAACTCCCCTTTCTTGATCTCATGATTATCAAAAACCGGACAGATTGGATACTATCACATACAAGAAACCCACCGATAGTCACTGTCCCCTTTTGTACCATAGCTTCCACCCCAAGGCCCTAAGGGAGAATCTACCCTATGGTCAGTTCTTACGAATTCGTAGGAACTGTAGCAATGTTGAGGACTATAAAAGACAAGCATCTGAGCTGAGCACTCACCTGGCCAGGAGACAATATCCTACGCGTATCATAACTAATGCACAAAAACGAGCACGTTACGCCAACAGGCTAGGCCTCCTTGAAACACAGACCACACCCGAAACTGATCTTATTACATGTGTTACGACCTATACCTCTGAGTCTAACATGTTAAAAAGGGTCATAAACAAACATTGGAAAATACTGGAGACGGGAGATTTGACCCTCAGCAAACCACGGTTTGCCTTTAAACGCACTGCCAATATCAAGGACCTATTGATTAACACTAGACCAAAAACAACTATTCCCAAGGCACCTAACACATTGTGGAATTTACCCCCTGTGACCGGACACTACCCTTGTGGCCAATGTATAGTCTGTCCCCTAACACGAGCCACAAAAACAATCCAACTTACCAACAACTGGACATGGTTCCAAAACAAGCACACAAATTGTAATACACGTAATTGTATCTACCTTATTACGTGCCCCTGCCATCGCCAATACATAGGGATGACCACTCGTGCTGTGAAGACTAGAATCACTGAACACAGGAGTAATTTCCATTGTAAAAAAACAAACACAAAAATGTGTGCTCATTACGTAGAACTAAACCATACCCCCAACGATCTACAATGGACGGTCTTAGAAGCCTTTCCCACCATCAACAAACAGGCTTTATTCAGGAAAGAACAATGTTGGGTGTTTAAATTGGGAGGACACACTAGGGGACTCAATGATGAAATTCCATGGGCAGAACTGAACCGCTAGGGCCTTTCCTTATCATCCCTCTATCCTCTGTTTACTAGTCCTGACAGTGCTTTAACATTCTATACCTCTGACTACCATTACTATGGATAGTACACTTGATAGTCCGGTAGAGGAGCTATTCTGCGCAAACTCCAAACGCTGCACTCTTGATCACCTTTCCTTTGCTCATTAGCACTGACAGCACTTGCTGCACCTCTGATTATCATGACTATGGACAGGACCTCGGGTCCGGTAAAGGGAATTCCCATATACTGCACTCCTGAGCATCATCACCATACATATGATATCAGATGGTTTGCCAGAGTATTCCTTTTAGTAAATCCTATTCAAACCGAAAAGTATTGACTATTCTAAACTGAGTACCTTCCCCTCACCCCCCACCTAGCAGTAAGCCCATGTTATACTACACTCATGTAGCGTATACATCTACATGTTAGCAATCAGACATTTATTTATGCTTAACTTGAGGCTATAAAAGTAACTTTTAATAATTTGCTAGTGTTCCTTCAATACATTAATACACTTCTTATTGGCAAGCGAACTGTTGTCCTTTTGATAAAGTTTTTGTGAAATATCGTTCCAATATGGCCGCTATGCGTTCACACGCTCTAGACACTGCTATATAAAGCGGAGAACCGGAAGTCGTCTTCACGGGGCCCGGAGCAAGGGTAGGACGATTGCTAGTTGCCTGTCTACCACTTGTGAGTATATGCTGTTCCCTAACTTCCAGCGTTGCCGGTAAGTTACCACCGCTGGTACGGGTTATTAATTTCACTGTTTGTTCCTTCTAGCTACCGGAGCAACGACGTGCTCTGGCTTTCCTCCCCGTCAGCCTTAGACTGTGTATCTAGGGGTGAGTGGGCTATCACTATTTGTGTTTCTGCTTTGGAGCTACGATGTTTGTAAAATCACTGTAGGTAGCGATATTCCGCTTCCGGTCACCCACGCCACTTCGACCGTGTTTTATTAGTGTTTTATTAGTATTTCCCCATTACGAATGTACTGTGCTGGCATGATGACATTCTGTTTCTGGCATTAGCGCCCGAGTCGTGCAATTTTATCCTTTGTGTGTTGTGTATTCGATTATTGCATGCTATCGAGTCGCAACTTACTACCCCTTTGGATTGCAATTGTCCACGACTGGTTGCGACATCTTTCGCTTTGTTTTGCCATGCACGCCCTTTACCAAAAATGCTGCCCACTGTGGCCCTTGCAATCTCCTTCACTTTGTATTTTTGCACTCATTTGTAAATAATGAATCTATTACTATAGCCAAACATTTGCCAGGCTTTAGAGTTACTGTATTGGCTATGCTTAATATTAACCTTTTATTAACAGTTGCTACAGTATCTTATATCAGCCACCCTGGTCGACAATTGACGTATGTCTGCACGGCGTAACTCCCCTTTACGCTTGTTTGCACGACTCAACTCTAACGATACCCCGTTACCGTTTTGATCATAGTCTAGTACCTATGTTGTGGCCTGTTCTTTTGGGCTATCTGCCTTCTTATGACCAGCATGTCTACATCCAATTGACCCATAAGTGTGCACGAGCCGGTACATATGTCAGTAGACTACATTGCCTTTATACATGAATATGTTACCACTCTCATGCTTTTTCCTTGGTTGTACTTCCCTTCTCTCTTTCTTTCTCCTACAGGTCTACGGTACTCCCCAGTACAAGTTTACTAGGGCACTCCCTACCGTTTCTGGTAAATTTACATACAGAATCCCATTACCAGACGGTAGTGCACTTTTCACGTTTAGTTTTCCTGGTCCTGAAGAAGTGCCAAACGACCCGTTAGGGAGCGAATTGGGCACGAAACATGTTGACCTACCACACTTTAACTGCCCCTTAGGAACTTTATTCCCACGTAGGGGTACTTACACATTTTAATTAGGCTAGAGCTATCTAACACATTAAAAATTTGAATTAAGTAGAACTGCTCCAGACTTATTTTAAAATCATTTCACCCTCTGTGCACTACCAAGCCCTCACACCCGCACGCACCTTACGGCCTCTTCAAAAAGATCCCCGATAAAGAGCCCCGGTTTCGGGAGCCCGTCAGGCATTGCAGCGCCGGCCTGACGAGGGGCAATCGCCCTATGATGAAGCATGACATCCTTCAGGGTGTGTGAGGGCATCATGAAGAAAGACCTGTCTTTCCCCCACGTCCAGCTAGGAACTACACACTCCTTTTAGACTATGCAGATTTTAATGTCATACCTGAATTAACTCTTATCTGGTGAATTAACCAGCAGAGTTGTTTTTCATGTATAAATTTGTTTACTTTCACTCCAGACTACGTACCTGAAAATAAAGGTACTTTGGTCTGCATGCATCAACAGCATCTTGTGTTCCTTTCACATACACAACGCATTATTATTGATGATGTACCTCCCAAAGTAATGTGTGGTAATGTGGTCCCTTCATCTTCTCCCATCCACTGCTCTGTCCCCATCTCTCAGCTGCTGTACTGGTGGCTCAGGATCTTCATCCTCCGAATCTGACTCAGACACCTCGACGTGTATGCCTCTCCTGGTGGCGTATTGTGGAGGATGGCACATGTTGCTACTATCTTGCAAGCCATTTCGGGTGCATATTGTAATCCACCCCCACTCTTGTGCAGGCACCTGAAACGTGATTTCAGTATGTCAAATGTCCACTCAATGACAATCCTGGTGCTACGATGTGCATTGTTATAGTGGCTCTCATTTTAGGAGGTGGGAGAAAGGTATGATGTAAGGATCAATGGACGTAGGGCATACGCACTGTCACCTGCAAAACAGACATAGTTGTGATACTACATGACATAATGAATAGCTGACCACACACACATATCTCTTAGTCACTTTCTATTCTGTACCTAATAGATATCCATCATCAAATTCCCCTCTTTCCAGCTGTCTGTTTATTCCGCTGTCTCTAAACATGAAGGAGTCCTGGGTGCTTCCTGGATATTGCAACACAATATCAGTTAGGATACTGTGGGCATTGCATACCACCTGAATGTTGACGGAATGTGTACTTTTCCTGTTTCTGAATATGTATTCGACATGCGTCCCATCTATACACCCTATGACATGGGGAAAATTTGCAACCCTGTAAAAATCTAATTTAGTGCTATGCATTTCCTGGGCATTCCTGGATAGGTATATGTGTTGGTGAATGTAGATCAGCATGGTATCTAGGAATGCACAGAAGAACTGTGAAAGTGCACTTTGTGACACTCCTCCTGCTACTGCAATCACTCCCTGGTAACTTAAGCGCAGTCCTGGGCACACGCGGTGAGGGTATTCGCAATATAACATTCAGTATCGATGCGTTATATAAATGCAGTGGTCGACATCAGTATTGGTTCAAAAAGTTTCTTTATATTTCAACAACGACTATGTTGAATACAATAAACCAGCCGACACGTGTTTCGTCACTGGGACAGGTCCCGTGACTCATCAGGGCTAAACAGCGAAAGCTTCTGGAGAAGTGCTGGACCCCAGAAACCGGTGATACTTCCAACCCGGTAGGGGGCGAGCGGGAGACGGGAGCAACTGGGCAGACAGGCGCTGGATGTAGCGCCACGCTGGAATCGAGGGTAGGAAGAAGGGGACCGCGGGCTGTGGGTAAGCTGGTGGCGAATATGAAGTTAAGGCTGGGGCGCTTGGAAGGTGGATGGAACCTGGAGTGACAGAAGGAGGCTGTCCAGTGTCCGGCGGAGTTGCAGGTAGCAAGGAGCCAAGCAGTCGGGGTGCGAAAAAAAGCTATGCAGACGCCTGGGGTCCGGATCGAAGAGTGATGAGGGGACACTAGAGCTGTGTGGAAAGGAGCCATTCCTTTCCACACGGCTCTAGTGTCCCCTCATCACTCTTCGATCCGGACCTCAGGCGTCTGCATTATCCTGCTAGCGTACGACCTGATATCGCCCTAATTTTCCCGCACCCGGGCTTTTTTTCGCACCCCGCCTGCTTGGCTCCTTGCTACCTGCAACTCCGCCGGACACTGGACAGCCTCCTCCTGTCACTCCAGGTTCCATCCACCTTCCAAGCACCGTGGCGTACCCGCCCCAGCCTTAACTTCATATTCGCCGCCAGCTTACCCACAGCCCGCGGTCCCCTTCTTCCTACCCTCGATTCCAGCGTGGCGCTACATCCAGCGCCTGTCTGCCCAGTTGCTCCCGTCTCCCGCTCGCCCCCTACCGGGTTGGATGTATCACCGGTTTCTGGGGTCCAGCACTTCTCCAGAAGCTTTCGCTGTTTAGCCCTGATGAGTCACGGGACCTCTCCCAGTGACGAAACACGTGTCGGCTGGTTTATTGTATTCAACATAGTCGTTGTTGAAATATAAAGAAACTTTTTTGAACCAATACTGATGTCGACCACTGCATTTATATAACGCTTCGATACTGAATGTTATATTGCGAATACCCTCACCGCATGTGCCCAGGACTGCGCTTACTTTACATTGTGGATCCTGCGATTCACACATTCCCCAGGGGTTATCGGGTTACTCCCCTGACCTGGTAGCACCGCACCAATACAGGTCTATAGTTAGTACACGCAATAGCCTGAGCGCCACTTTCCTGACTTAACTAAAAACCCCCAGCCTAACCTCCACTCCCTGGTAACTGCCAGAAGCTAATAGTTGTAAGGAGCACAAAACCTGTACACGAGTAGGGATTGCATTACTGCGCAGGCTCCTGCTTTCAAGATGTGGGTGTAAGAGCGAAATAATCTCCAATATGACAGTGATACTTAGCCTGTACTTCTCATATATTTCTTCCTCAGTTTGTTGAAAGAGGGTCTGCCTGACGGTAAAAATCTATTCTTGTCTCTGCCTCCTCCTCTGCTGAACAGCTAGTATTCACATCCTCCATGCAATAAGGTAAAGAGCTGCCATTGTGGTAAACCCTGATGCATTCTTGGCCAGTTTATATACTCTCTACCCATTTACCACCTGTTCAAAATTTGGGCAAAATTGCATGTGCAAAAGGTCCATTTTGAGACTATTCGCTATTTACGAATGTGATGAACATACCGCTTGCAAGTCACAAATCGTGATTTCCTATTTGCGAATCTGCATTTTCTTTTGCAATTTTTACAGACTCACAAAACAGTTGTATCGCAATTTGAGGTTTGCGTATGGCTTTTGTACATTGCGTACAGTAATGTTTGCGGTCGCAAACCCCTTTGAAACGTTTTGCGAGTCACAGAATTTTCATACATGCGGCCCTATGTCCCCATTCATCTATCCTTAACATCCTACTCGTACAATCAGAACTCAACCAGTTTTTAGGCACTTAATTATGGCACATGTGACAGAGTCCCATATACCCTGTTTTAATTGATACGGGTCGTGACATGATTTAGCACAAGTATGACAAGTTTTAGCACCATTGTTTGAGCATATGGATGGAGCACTGAAACATATTATGCTAAAGACGCTATTCACAATGACGAAACTCTAGGAGTCAAGTACAACCTTTTAATATCTGTGTATTGAAAAAGAGGTGCTCGTGATGTTTTCTGATGACACTTTGATGCTTCTGGTCAACCTGAGGTTTTAAGGATATGCTTCACAACTTCTACAATATAGGTACATTAAGTTACCTTTTAGCAGGCGCGCGGCAGCGGCGGCGCAAGATGGCCGCCACCTGAGGAGCTCCGCATCATCGAGCTGCGCTCGATCACGAAGGGTCCCGTTTTCCCCGGCGGTTTTCCCCAAAAATGACATATATGGGCACCGGAGGCAGCAGCCACTAACTAGGCAAGTTATTGGACCACATAAAGGTCTTTTCTGACTCTTTTTCTGCTTCACTTGGTTTTGCCTCATTGCGGCCGCCATTTTGAGCACTTCCATTGCGGAACGGATTTTCTCCTGCAATGCTGTTTTCTCTTGGTGCTTCAACTTTTTCCCTATGCTGGTCTCTCACCTTGAAAAGAGAGTAATTTCTGGATATTTTGAATGGCTTTTGAATTTTTCCGTGTTCTTCAAGGGAAACATATTTTTCATCGTTTTACGCCGTCTTGAATGCTGAGGAGCCTTAATATGTGGGCAGAAGCGAGCCCTTTCTGAGTATGGTCATGTCCATGCAGTTTTCTCTCGGCTTTTCATAACTGCGCAATTTCTTTGTTCTGCAGTGGGCTGTTCATTGTCAATTGGACTTCATCCGAGATCTTTTTCTCACGTTGGATAGTTATTGCGGCTGGCTCTGTTGCTGGGTGCTTCCTTCCTGTGTCTACTGTGCCTCTTCATCTTTTGCTCGTGGCCTAGTCTGTGCTATATTTCTTTATACTGGCGATATTGTCACAATTGTCTGTGCTACACAAGTTTTCATACATTTGTGTGCCTCATACGCCATTTCATCATGGAATCTTCTCACACAAATAAGCCTCATGGGACCACCCCTGGAAGTCGTAAAGACTCTGCTGCAGGTACCATCAAACGCACCAAAAAGGATCCTCCCTCTCCGTCGAAGTCACCACTTCCCCTCACGTTAGAGGATATTATGGAGGAACTGCGACTTATTCGACCTTTTATGATGGATACTTCCGCTACTCTTCAGAGGTTGGAGGAGAAGTGGTCTAGCCTTGACTCGCGACTTTCGGATGTGGAGCATAAAGTCAGTGATGCACAGGATGTTGCCGCCAAGGTGGATAGCCTTACTAAGGAAGTTATTCAACTCAAAAAGACCACAGAAGATTTAGAAAATCGCAACCGGCGAAACAATCTTCGCGTTTATGGAATTCCAGAAGGTTCTGAAGGATCGGATATCATCACTTTCTTGAAGACCCAAGTCTTGCAAATCGTCGGTCTACCAAAATCCATGGATTTTAATATTCAAAGAGCGCACAGATTGGGGCCACAGAATACATCTTCTTCATCCAAACCCAGAGGCATAATTGCTTATTTTCTCCTATACTCCGATCTCATGGCAATTCTTAACGCTGCGAAGCAACACAAACAGATGCTTTGGTCTGGACACAAAATTTTCTTTAGTCAAGACATCTCCAAGATAATAGCCACTCGACGGAAGGAGTTCTTAGAGCTTAGACCTGCCTTGAGATCCATCAACGCTCGTTATGGTTTAATCCATCCTTGCTTTTTTAAAGTCACATATAAAGACAGAACTCTGAGTTTTGATGATCCAGCTGACCTACGGAAGTTTATTCATGCTCAGAAAGGAGAACTTATGGAATTGAGCAAACCTTAACTGTTTTGTTATTGGCTCTCTTGATTGTTAACTTGGTTTTCATTATGTAGTATGCACTCCTTAACTACGTTCCTGTTTGTTCTTTCCTATGTTTCTTAGGTTTTCCCTCTGCAGTTTTGCCGCTGTTGTTTTTACCTATGTAGTCCTTCCGTTTGTCCCGTACGACTTACTCCGCTGGTTCTTTCCCTATTGTTTGGTAAGTTCCTTCTTTTTTGTTTCATTTGTTTGCTATGTTGTCTTTGGAATTTTTTTCCCCTTTCTCTATTTTATATTGTATAGTAAACTTATCTTTTCTCGGTGTTCCCCTTTTGGTATGGTTGTCTTGCTCTTTGCCGCCCCCCCTCCCTTAGTAATGTCCCTCCTTTTATTGTATTTTGTGACTAAAGTCATTCGGCTTTTTGTCATCTACTCCTTGATACCTCTTAAAGGGCGACTATGTTCCCCTTCTCTACACCTGTTTTCCTACTTTTCTTTCATCTTCTGTCTTTCCTTTCTTGGGTCCTCCTATGCATCTGGCTCCTCTCACTTCTCCACTACGGTAATCTGTTGCTCATCCCTTCGCTTACTTTTTTGACTACATCAAGCTATGTTTGCTATTTTCCTTCCCTTTTACTATTTTCTCTCTCTTATGTTTTGGTCATACCCTTACGCCTTCATCAATTCATGTCTATTATTGCTCCTCTTATCCCTTTCCCGGGTGGTTCCTTACCTCTCTTTTACTATCTACTCTACACCTGCTTTACTTTCCTGCTGTTTAATTTTCTATAAGTTACACTCATGAAAGGTCTCCGCATCATTTCATGGAATGTAAAAGGTATGCGAAATCCTGTTAAGAAACAAAGGGTGTTGTCCCATCTTGCTAAATTGAAATGTCATGTAGCGTTATTACAAGAATCACACCTCAGATCACAAGATTTGCCTTCATTGCGTAAACATTGGGTGGGCGAAATGTTTTGCTCCCCAGCTGCCAATAACAAGAACGGAGTTGTTATTTTATTCCACAAATCCTTGAATGTTCTTTTACAAGATGAACTTAAAGATACTAATGGGAGATGGCTTTTTTTAAATGTTAAAGTTAACAATACCCAAATCTCTTTTTGCAATGTATATGGCCCGAACGGCAATGACGTATCCTTTTGGTCTGACTTTTCCACTCTCCTTTCCTCTCATGCTGCTGCTAATTTGATTGTGGGTGGCGACTGCAACCAACTCATGGACCCCTTCCTCGACCGAAAATCTCAAACCAAGTATATCCCCAATAAGATGCAAAAAACCTTCCATAAGGCTATTACTGCAAGAGGACTTGTTGACGCCTGGATAACCTCCCACCCGGACGTTTTAGAATTTTCCTTTTTTTCCCCTACTCATAGGTCCCACTCCCGTATTGATTATATTTTCCTCACACAACACACCCTGCAATTCATGAACAATGTTGAGATTGGCTCCATTCTTGTCTCTGATCATGCCCCCGTTATTTTAGATATAGAATACCTTTCATCTATACCCTTATCTCGGCGCTGGCGCTTTAACAATTCTCTTCTCTTGGACTCTAAATCTCTGGAGCAGTTCTCACTCTTTGCTCAAGACTTCTTTCTCAAAAACCTTTCTTCTGTTTCTCAATTTCATTTTGTCTGGGATGCCTTTAAGGCATCCGCCAGAAGCTTCATAATCGACTTTGTGTCTCGGAAGAAAAAAAAAGCTCTCTCGGAAACAACATCTCTTCTTACAAAAATTAAAGCCTTAGAACATAAATATTTTACCACTAATTGCCCTGACACATTATCTAATCTTATTAAAGCAAAAATGCAATACAACAAACAGTCTTGGGATTCTGCTTGTAATAATCTTCTCAAATTTAACGCAAAAATGTATGGTGGACGGAACAAAGCGGGCAGATCTTTAGCCAATTACCTTAAAATTAAGAAGCAAAAATCTAAAATTGTTGCTATCAGGGATAATTCTGGAGTTCTTCATCTTTCTGACACCAAGATCCTTGACTGCTTTACTGACTATTACACTTCTCTTTATACTCCGGAGTCCTCCCCTTCCTCTGACCTTATAGACTCCTTTTTCAAAATATTCCTCAACCCCCTGAGAGTCTGTTGATCTTACATCTCTGAATGCTCCCATCTCTGAACAAGAATTCGTCGATGCAATCTCCCTTTTGCCTAAAGATAAAACACCGGGCCCTGATGGCTTTACCGTTCGTTTCTTTCTCCAATTCAAATCACTCCTGATTCCTCACCTCCTCTCTTTGATCAACCACTTTCTTGCCATTGGCACATCACATGGTTCTTTTACTCAGGCTATGCTCTGTCTTATACCCAAAAAAGATAAGGATCCTTCTCTTTGCAAAAATTATAGACCCATCTCTTTGATAAACACAGATTGCAAAATTTATGCTAAATTACTTGCCATACGTATCAACAAAGTTATCCCTGACTTAGTTAATATATATCAATCTGGCTTTGTCAAGGGTCGTTCTATTACAGACAACTCACGTACTTTTCTTAATATTGTTCATTTGGCTTCCAAACTTGATTCTGCTGTTGCTGCTGTCACATTGGATGCTGAAAAAGCATTTGACAGAGTCAATTGGGAATTTATTTTTGGTGCCCTCAAATGGCATGGTTTTAGCCCTCCTATTCTTCAATACATTCAATTACTATATTCTGCTCCTACCACTTCTGTTTGGGTAAATGGATGTCAATCTCGATATTTCCCTCTTCTCAGAGGCACTAGACAGGGTTGTCCCCTTTCCCCCCTTCTCTTTATCCTTGCTTTAGAACCCTTCCTAGAAACACTTAGACGCTCTCCACACTACACGGGTTTTCAATTTAACTCACTCGATATCAAGTTCACTGCGTATGCTGATGATATTCTTTTGTACATTTCCAATCCTTCCACATCCTTGCCTGTTTTTTTTCCACTTTTACACGATTACTCTAGAGTCTCTGGTTACAAGTTAAATATAGATAAATCTGAAATCCTGCCTCTTAATAAGTTCTGTCTCCCTTCCATGTTTTTAGATACGGGTTTCGAATGGAACTCCAAAAATGTTAAGTGTCTTGGCATCCTTTACTCCAACAACATCAGGGACACTATTAAAATTAATCTTGCTGATATACTTAAAAAACTCTCTGCTTTAACTGAAGGCTGGTCTCTGCTATTCCTCTCCTGGTGGGGTAGATTAGCCACAATTAAAATGATGCTTCTTCCAATAATACATTTTTACTTACATGCTTCCTGTCTCTCTTCCCAATTCTTTTTTTCGTGTTATCAATAGTTCTCTGTCCAAATTTCTCTGGAATAGTCGCAAGCCTAGGATTTCAATTGCTCGTCTTCAGTTACCTAAGGAATTGGGAGGAGTTAACTTTCCTAATATTAAACGTTACCACTCAGCATTCACCTTAAAGCAAATCTGGACTTCCTTATCTGAGACCTCAGAACCGCCTTTAACTTCCTGGAGCTCACTGGAGCAAGCTCAATATTCTCCTTTTTCTTTTATTTCAGCCGCCCGCATCTCCCAACCTCCGAAACGCTTCTCTTCTCCTATTTTTACCCATTCCAAAGCACTAACTACTTCTCTGCTTACCTCTCATCTCTCTTCTGCTGACCTTTTTTACGCATTCCAATTTGGCATAACAAATTTCTTAAGATCAATAATCGAGCCCTATTTTGGAAGGAATGGATCGATAAAGGTATTATTACTCCTCAGCACCTAATGAAGGATGGGTCCTTCATGGAATTTTCGGATCTCCAAAACCTTTATGGGGTCTCCTTCTCTCATGCCCCTCACTACCCTTTGCTTAAGGATTATCTTACTTGTCTCTCCCTTCAGGGATATCCCACGTCTCCTTCTGATCATGTTTCCTCTCCCTCCATTGACTTTTCCACTCAATTTAAAGCTGCCACTATTTATAAACTATTATCTCACCCTTTGAAAGTTAGGATAAAATCTAGTTTGGAACTCACATGGGAAAAAGACCTGGCCCTAGACCTCCCTCTTCGCACATGGGATTCCCTATGGTCAAACATTCACACTTCCTCACGCTCTGCCAGCACAACTCAGACCCTGTTTTACTTTTACAATAGACTTTTTTTTACCCCTTCTGACTTGTACAGATTTAAGTTAATAGACTCCCCGAAGTGTTGGTCTTGTTTAAATGACCATAGTGATTTTCTTCACATGTTTTTCCATTGTCCTTTAGTTAAATCTTTTTGGTCTCAGGTTTGGTCTAAGCTGAATGACATTTTACTGACTAATGTTCCTTTTGATATTTCACATGTTTTTTTGGGTAGCTATTCGCCTTTTTGGGATGTTCATAGCAATGTTGGTAAATTTATTGATTTATTTTTAGCTATTACATTTCAGATTATTACTACTAATTGGAAGGACACTTCAAAAATTTCATTTCAAGCCTGGTGGAATTTACTGTGTCATCATCATAGACTTGATTGTGCCTTCGCTAATTCTACCACTTTGTTGATCAAGAAAGATTTGTTATGGTTGCCTTTAACTTCATTTCTTTCTAGGTTGCCTAACTGATTTTGTTTATGCTTTTATTACTGCATTTTTGCTTTTGATATTATTCCTTATCAACTAGATTGTTTTTCTTCTTGTATTGGACTCTTCTTTTCTTCCTCTCCCCTTTCCTCCTCTCTCTCTCTCTCTTTCCCTTTCTCTCTTTTCTTCTCTTTTTCTTCTTATAATCGGAAAAAATGCATTTTGTCTATGTACGGATTTACATTTTGAGGTTGTGATTCACCTTTATTTTATTACCATACTTATATTTAATATTTCACCCTCTCCCTATATCACTTGTACTGATGTTTTACTTGGTTTACCATCTCAATAAAGCTTTCTAAACTTAAAAAAAAGTTACCTTTTAGCTCAATTGTCATGCCTGTTAGAATTGAAATTAAAAACAAAGCTCTTTATAAAGTGTTCTTAAGCCACCTCGAAGCTTTGTCAATTCTTACTCCTAGCTCTGTGTTTTCTCTGTCTTAGAAATCATGAGTGGAATCAGATCACCTGATGTCCGTGGTTAAGAACATACATATATTCTTGTAATATTGATGACATTTATGTAACCTACACTGCTCTCAAATGTATAGATTTTGAGTGCACACAATAAGCATGACTGGCATGGACACCATTTTGCTGGGGTATACACATGCATGGAAATTCATTTGTATACCAGTTCCCATGCTCGTATCCGGAATCTTAATCACCTTCCACAGGTGACAACAACTGTGATTAGACACATATTCAGTGTGGCACACTGATTGACTCATTTACTTTTTTATGACTACTTTTCAAATAATAGCTGATGTCTGTTACATAGTGATAAAAGAACAATATGGTCATGAAGAATGCCACACACCTCATAGTAAGGTTTTAGACTGGCAGAAATATGTCGACGAGTTCATCACTACTGGGCTGAAGTCATATCACCTTCATATTTTAATATACCCTTGGGGACATATAATAACGTTTTGCTTCATTACACCAAGAGGTATTGTGAACTTTTGAAACACCTACACCACACTCTGCCACACCCACCTACACCAGCTATCTCAGGTAGGGCCCTACCCCAAACAAAAGTCCTTAAGTACGTTTTAGCCCCCACCACTGACCTCAGGGAAGTGGTGTGAGGGGGAAACCTATGATGAAGCATGGAACCTAAAGGTGGGTGAGGGTTTTCATCCTTTAAAATAGAGATTTCTTCCAAATCAAGGGACTTTTGGGTTTGTGGTCTATCCAATGTGACTGGTCCCATAGACTTGATGCATTGCTATTGTGTTTTACCAGTCTGAGAACACCTCCTTCTCCAAAGATTCTCCTTTGCAACTTTTCTCCTTAATCAGTGTCAGATGGCCTGTTTCCTTTGCATAAGACACACAGGGGCAGATTTATCAAGATTTTAACTGGTTCAAAGTCACAAAATGTGGCACAAACCAGTACAAAGTGTTGATAAAAACTTTATTTGTGCTGCAAAGTAGTCATAGAAGTAATGCAAATAGAACTTTGAGGGAGGTACTTTGCATTAATTTGTGTTTTTAAAAGACACACTCCATGGGTGGTACATGGGTGTTCCCACACTACCATCCATATTTCTGATGCAAATTGCTATCTACTAACAATGGAAGACAAGGCTTTTAATTTCTTCCAAGTTTTCTCACATTGCATGTGTGCTTCACTGTACAATCAATCAATCAATCACAGAATTTGTAAAGTGCACTACTTACCCGCGAGGGTCTCAAGGCGCTGGGGGAGAAAAAAGGGGGGGTGCTGCTACTGGTCGAACAACCAGGTCTTGAGTAGCCTCCTGAAGGTCAGCAGGTCTTGGGTCTGTCGTAGGCTTAGTGGAAGGGTGTTCCAGGTCTTGGCGGCGAGGTGGGAGAAGGATCTGCCGCCGGTGGTGGTTCTTCGAATGCGAGGGACGGTGGCGAGGGAGAGGTCGGCGGAGCGGAGTTGGCGGTTGGGGACGTAGAAGAGGAGTCGTCTGTTGAGGTAGGCTGGGCCAGTCTTGTGGAGTGCCTTGTGTGCGTGGATGAGGAGTTTGAAGGAGATTCTCCTGTCGACGGGGAGCCAGTGCAGGTTCCTCAGGTGGGGGGTGATGTGGCTGTGGCGTGGTACATCGAGGATCAGGCGTGCGGAGGCGTTTTGTATGCGTTGCAGTCGCTAGATGAGCTTGGCCGGGGCTCCCGCGCAGAGGGCGTTCCCATAGTCGAGTCTGCTGCTGACGAGGGCCTGGGTGACTGTTCTTCTCGTGTCTGTCGGGATCCACCTGTAGATCTTGCGAAGCATGCGGAGGGTGTTGAAGCAGGAGGATGAGACTGCGTTGACTTGCTTGGCCATGGAGAGCGTTGAGTCGAGGATGACTCCCAGGTTGCGTGCGTGGTCGGTCGGTACAACACACATATAATGTGGGAAAAGTTTTCAAGAATGTCTAGGCATAGTATTTTGTGCTGGAAGGGTACCCTTCTAGTACAAAACCTACACTAGACATATGAGACAGCCTGAAAGAGCACTCGCCCTGTGTAAGAGAGCAGAAGCGCCATATCTAAGAGATATGGCGCTGCCCTGCTCGTTCTCCCAAGGGTAACACAGCAGAGCAACTTTGATTGCTGCGATGCATTGCACAACTTTTTAATTAATCTGTCACTTAGAGCCTTATTCTAAGGGGCCGATTCCGATTCGGGCCGGAAATCTCTCCGACCGAGCCGGACCCGGAGAGAATTCCGACCGAATCGGACTCTGGCAGTCCGTCCGGACGAGTACGATGCGTTCGTAGGCTATCGGTCTCGATTCGGTCGGACTCCCATTGAAGTCAATGGGAGCCGGTCGTACAACGCGTACGCGGGCTCCCATTGACTCAATGGGTGCGAGGCGAACAAGGGCGCCCCCTACAGCGTGCACGCAGCGAAGCGCATCGTGCCGTACATGCACAGTTAGGGGGGACCCATGGGTCCCCCCTGTGTGCGACTCGCGCGGCCACGCGTACAGGGGGGTCCGACGTGGACCCCCAAAGTCCGGCTCCGACAGCTCTTTCGAGCCGGATGGCGCGAGTCGGTCGGACTGCTCGCGGTGCGCAATGTACTTACCCGGCCGGGGAACGTCTCCATTGCGCGGTGCAAGTCGAGTCCGTGTGAGTCGGTCGGAGCGTGTTGAAGCCGCGTACAAGTCGGTCGGCGATTTAGCGGGCGCTTGCATCGTACTCGCTCGGCCGGACCCGCGTACGAATCGGTCGGGAAACAGGGCTCCGAATCGGATCCGGTAAAGCCGAATCCGATTCGGAGCCCTACCGGCCGAGATCGGAATCGGCCCCTAAGTGTCCAAATATCACGTCTGTTACCTCTGCTCCAGAGCTATGATAACAGGCATAATGGCAACTGCAAGAGACAGAGTTATTGGGGGACAACTAGCAGGACTATGTGAGCCCCTTTAGAAATTAACAATTTCTGGGAGAAATGGCAATTCCAGGTCTGATTCCTTCCTTATTCCCCAGAGTTCTGCAGGTTCTCATGGAACTCTAAATTCAGATGGGGTTGGTAATTGCTGTTACTACCACATCAGAAAAAAAAGAAAAAATACGGAAATTTGTCAATAGGTGCATGCCAGGCTGATAGCAAAAACACCCACATTAAAACCCTCACAATAACAAACAGACTAGCCTGAAAAAGCATCACGAAAATAAATTCACACTGAAAAATGACAGCCTGCGATTTTCTCTCTCTGTTTTTTATTTTTCCATGCCATCTGCATGCATACTGTCCAGGTGATTTAATATTCTATTTTATTTTCAATTTCATATATTCATTTTCTTATGATACTCTATCACCTTTCATAGCAGGGAAATAGCAGGGAGCGGATATATTGCCAGGAAGTAGGTGGTATGTGCACAAGAACTAATATAGTCATCAGGTTTAAGAGGGTGAGTAGTATGTCTGCAGACGACTTTTTGAATGCAGTCGTCATTCAATTGTGAAAGTCGCCTAGTTAGAACTTGGCAGCAGATTCACAAACATTTGACGCAATACACCAAGACAACTTGCTGTGCTGCTCTGCGTCAAATGCTGAGGGCAGGAATGTGTAATATCTACTAAGATATGGTGCATTCCTGCTCTCTCTCTGTGCTGGCACTGTAGTGGCTGCCAAGCGCCAACACAGTCACTCTTGCACCACTGTGAAAAGGTGCCTTTGTTGCAGGCAGTATTGTTTTTGAGCAGGAAAGGACACTTCCGGCACAAAAACAACCCTCTGAGACTTTTTTCTGTTTCTATATGTGCTGCAGTATAAGAGAGAAAACGAAAGAGAAAGAGGGAAAAACTAGGAGAAATTAATATATTTCTCCTTGTTACATCTCCCATAGGAAGTCGTACCATTTTGACGCATTACCAGGTTTACTAGTGTTAAAAAATTCTGGGAATGCGCCAAACACCATTGGTGGATGCGTGGGAAAACACATGCTCCACCCATGAAACGCCTTCCCGGGGCAGAGAGACACGCAAGGCAGCAACTTGCGCAGCCTTGCATTACTCTAGATTTGCTATGCCACGCTGAGCCATGCAAGGAGGCTCCGCATGACATAGTAAAACTCACTTAAGGGCTTACATTGCCCTTGTGTTACCTTGTGTGATGCAAGGTCTACGTGAGCCCTTAGTAAATTAAGCCTTGGTGTCTGAGAATTATGCTGAGACCACAGGTTTAATACTGTCAGCAAATTCCAGGTGCATCTACTTCACAACGGCTTAATTTAGTTTTATATGCTGACTTCAAAGTAAAAAATTAAATCCAAAAAACATATGAAGGTAGAGGATTGCAGAAATACTCAAATGAATGCACTTCCAGTAGGGAAAGATTTTGCAGTTGAGATTTCCACCCAGGACGGATGACTGTCCCTTAGCATATACATATCTGGTGCTGGCAAGAAGGCAGTCAGTATTTACAACACAAAAAACGAATTACATAGTACAAATTGAATTAATAACAATTCACTATTCCCTTTTTTTCTAAAATTAATTCAGGCAATTATTCACAGAAAGCTAGCTTGCCCGTGTGATGCATTTCCAGTATTCAAATCTGAAATGCCCGGATGGCACAACAGGAACAGGAACAGGAACTTGCCCTGTGTCATCTGTGGTCGTACATGTTATGTAAAAAAAATGTTTTTTCGGCAAAGGAAAACTTTGTAGGTGTCATCCAATTGCTGAAGGTTGCGGTAGAAATGTTGGATGTGAAAAAGGACTCTAACGTCCCCTTAATGGGATTAAAAAGGTAGTGCAACACAGAGCTCTCACATCCCCTTTAAGAGATAAAAAAAAGTTGGCGGTTGTGGCACCATAACTAATGAGGTAACAGCAGTCAACCAGGATCTTTATGCAGCTGCTTTATTATAAAAATGAACTACAGCAAATTCTGTTTTAATAGTGTATGCAAGTTTATGCTTGCATAATGAAAATTACTCACAGTCCTACTTTATGGTTGTTGGACTATTCATGCACTTACCATAATCTCCAGGAACTAGAGGTCCTCTCAAAATATCGTCTGTCTCTGCTCTCTCACTGACATTTTTCATTTACTCCCAGGCCTCTGCACCGAGCTAGCTGGGTGATCTCCTACATATGTATTTTCTCGCTGTACCAATCTAAAATGTTAGATCTCAATGATAAGTGCTAACATCTCAGTATTTATTTATTTATTGATTGATTGATTGTAACAAAGCTGCAAACACTTTGATAAAAAATGGGCAAAAGGAGACTTTGATAGCGCCCTGCAGGAGGTTATATTGATAAAAATAGTGGTTGAAAGCGCTGTGAGACAGCAGCGTTCTTGAATGCTGTTAAAGGCATGGCAAACCTATTACCTTACAAGACTACATGCACCAATAACACATTTACATATGCATCATTTAAATTTACAGGTTTGCACTGCATGGCTAATGCCCTGTGTGTCAGTTAGCCTTAGTTGTTTTATGAACAACGTAAGATACTGTCCTGCAGTGGACTTGCTCCTTCGCAGCGCAGCTCACTCTTGTAGTTGCTGCTGTCCCTGTCATCTGCTGCTGGTCAGGAGTTCGAGGCCCTCCTCCACCCGCAGGCTCCTGCCTGCGCCTCATCCCTGGTGGTCCTGTAGAAGAGCGTCACTGTTCTGCTGCTTGATTGCCCTTCCGTCTCTGTCTCTATCCCTGTGCTTTTTTTGTCCCTCTAAATGCTTTTCTCTTTTTCTTTGTTTCTGACTCTGCCTTTGGCTTGCTTTTTTCCTCCGGTTTTTCTCCCTCGTCGCTTCTGCGATCCCCCATGCCCCCCTCCTGTGTCCTTTTCCGCCCCCGCGTTTTCCCGCCTCCCACTGTCCAGCCCCCTTGCAGCACTACTTAATGGTGCCTGCAGCGCGGTGAAGGCGCAGTCCACTATCCTGTAGTGGACTTGCTCCTTCGCAGCGCAGCTCCATCCTGTAGCTTCTGCTGTCCCCATCATCTGCTGCTGACCCGGAGGTCAGGAGTTCGACGGCCTCCTTTACCCACAGGCTCCTACCTGCACCTCATCCCTGGTGGTCCAGTGGTAGAGTGTCACTGCTCTGCTGCTTGACTGCCCTTCTGTCTCTGTCTTCAGTCTCTCTTTGTGCTTTTTTGGTCTCTCTATCTGCTTTTCCCTTTCTCTTTGTTTCTGACTCTGCCTTTGGCTTGCTTTTTTCATCTTTTCTTTTTCCTCCGGTTTTTCTCCCTGGTCACCCCTGCCGCTGGGATCTGCAGCGACCCGCCCCCCTCCTGTGTCCTTTCAAGCTCCAGTATTTTCCCGCCCCCTAGCTGTCGAGCCACCCCACAGCACTACTTAATGGCGGCTGCTGCGTGGTCAAGGTGCAGTCCGCCATCCTGTAGTGGACTTACTCCTTTGCCGCGCGGCTCCGTCTTGTAGCTGCTGCTGTCCCCGCCATCTGCTGCTGACCTGGAGGTCCGGAGTTTGAGGCCCTCCTCCACCCGCAGGCTCCTGCTTGCGCCTCATCCCTGGTGGTACAGTGGTAGAGCGTCACTGCTCTGCTGCTTGACTGCCCTTCTGTCTCTGTCTTCTGTCTCTGTGCTTTTTTTGTCTCTCTATCTGCTTTTCTCTTTCTCTTTGTTTCTGACTCTGCCTTTGGCTTGCTTTTTTCCATTTTCCTCCAGTTTTTCTCCGTCGCCCCTGCAGCTGCGATCTGCCACGGCCCGCCCCTCCTGTGTCCTTTCCCGCTCCTGTGTTTTCCAGCCTCCCAGCTGTCCAGCACCCCTGCAGCACTACTTAACGACGGCCTCTGTGCGGCGGCACCACTGGCACGCCAAAGGCAAGCTTGTCTGCGCCCGTCCATGCCTGGACCGCGCGGGGCACCAGGGACCCTGGTTTTCGGACCCTCCACCACTACCATGCCAGCACCCTCCTCGCCCTCAACTCTGGCCTGCCATCTAGCATCACTAAAGAAGACCCAGGGACCTTTCACCTGCCAGAACTGCAACTGCGCCTTGACCCACGCCAACATGCCAGCTCCTCTCGCCGTCCAGCCGACCAACAGAGCACCCGACCGGCCAGCTCTCCTGACAATGCTTTCTTCACGGAAACCTGCATTAACCCCTGCTCCAGACCGGACATCGCCATTCCCGACGGCTACAAAATCACCCACAAGGACCACCCTGACCGCCCAGGAGGAGGCATCGCCATCATCCACAAGAACACTCTCCGACTGACCACGCACTCCAACACCCCAACGATGACCATGGTACACCCCCACTTCCAGACCCTCGTCTACAGGCCCCTCGGACCCCGACCGCACTTCACCGACGCCATCGTAGACCTCATCGCACCCCAGGCTCTCACATCCACTGACTACATCCTACACGGGGACTTCAACTTCCACATGGACAACTCCAGTGACCAGAACTCCGCCTCCCTATTGGAGAATCTCGCCAACATCAGAATCAAGCAGCTAGCCACCGCGCCAACCCACACAGCTGGACACACGCTTGACCCCGTCTTCTCCGCCAGTTCCAATGTAGCTGCTACATTTAAAAGCAATGTGTTGCCCCATTTTGGAGCAGTTAAAGACAATAATACACTATGCACAATACCACTTCAAGGTAGCCACTCATTAAACATCGCACTGGAGAGCCATTTTCGAAAGCTAAAGTGTATAGTGCATCAAAGTTGCACTAAGCCAAGATGGCTGACATCACGCTTCTAAACATGGCAGTCATATTGGAAAGGTGCATCAATGATACACTATAAATAATACCATTTCAAGATGGACTTCCAGTTTAGAAATAATAACCACACAGGAAGCAGACCACTGTAGGTGAAATGAAGGACATGCAAGCAACTCAGTAGGACAGTCTGGGGAACTGCAGAATGCTCACAAAAAGGAGAACAAAAGAAATGAAAGGCGGCCTATAAAAGGAAAAGTTAAAACTAATGGACTGCTACCAACCCAGACAATGAAGGGCACTTATTTTCAGGCAGATGTGCACAGGCCAATAGAGCCAATGGCAGAAATGGGCTAACTGACTGCACCAAGCAGTATGCTGTCATGGGGTGAAGCAGAATGAGAATGGCACTTGAACAGACTGAAGAGGGCTGATCCAATGACCCTCTTTGTATGTGTACATATGCACCTCACTTAAGAAGGCCTTCAACATTGGGTTGTCACCATAACAAAGTGAGGCCTCTTGTATTGCATATATAAGTTGATAGCCATCAGGAACAGTCATAAAATTACAAATCTATACAAATTTACAGTTTGAAAAACAATAGAAAACACCTATAGAAAGGGTCTAACAAGCATTATCACATTGCAAATCATTAATTCTAAGTATTTGTCTGAATGGGTAACTAACACCAAATCTCTTTTCTCCTGTGGTAAAACAGGCAGAGGGAGAGAGAAATGGGGAGCAGGGAAGAGGGAAGCACACAGTAGAGAAAGCAATAAGGGTGTGGGAAAAACAATGCAACGGTGAGTGCATAACAAAACGAGGTGGGGATAGGCTCATGGAAAGAGAGAACAATGCAGTGCATGGGGGTCAAGAGAAGTACATGAAGATGACAGCTGAGAAATGCATGCACTCTCATGGAGTGCTTAACTCAAATTAAAAAGTGGGGGACAGATGTACTAATATCTGGTTGCAAAATACTGGTCTAGTGGACCACTGCCTCCTTTTCAACACACTTTCTTTTACATTCGCACAGGGAAAAGGTCACAAGGGGCTCCTTCCCTTTTGCAAATCGGTTATCACCTCCTTTGACTTGTTGGTAAAATATCAATGTTTTACAGCCAGATTTCGAAAGCAAAACATTGATACATTACATGCTGATTCAGTATTTGGAAGGTATAACTACAACATGCCCCTTCCAGATACCCAAGCAGTATCTATTCAGAGTCCCATTCTAGGAGCTGGAAAAACTTTTCTGACTTCTAAAATAGGATCAGAAAATAGAAAAAAGCATTTTAACTGTCGGAAACACAAAATCAGAGCATTTGTGACTGTTAAAATTCTTAGTACATTTGGCCAGAGATTCCTAAAAGTGAGCAGTGGAAGGACATAAGTAAAGAGACAATACTCCAAGGGAGAGCCAGACAGAAGATGACCAATGCAATAGGTAGGGTTAAAGCCCCTGTATGTTTTTGGCACGCCCAGAATATATGTTTCAAAAGACCGCTTATGCATTATCTAGTAGTCTCAACCCAAAAAAACCTCTTCTCCTCAAAAGTTATTATCTCCTTCCCTTTTCCATGCCTACTTTTTCACTAAGGTTGAATCTATACTAATCAAACATGAACGATCAGATGAAAAATATAGTGAATGTTTCATAAACTAGTAACCAGAAATAAACTAACTAAAAACAATCAGTCCTTAATCACTGCTGGTATTTATGTGGTAAGAACATGAATGTCCTAGTCCATGTATGCCAAAACCTCCCGAGTTCTATCAGGCTTAAGTTCTGAGTCATTTCTTTATGCATATCCCAAACATTTGCACAGCCCATATTACCTTGCTTGAAATTTAAAAAGATCAAGGACAATGTTTCAAATTTCTTTATTATCAAATAGCCTCATTTAAGATGAATTCCAGTTCATCAGTTTTAACAATAACTGATCCAAAATTGAACACCCTTCCACAATGTACAGAGCCTGACACTTGATAATTCATCACGCATGCAACCTATGGATCTGCCTGGCCTACGGTATTCCTGATTTTTTTCATACAGCCTCTTTCACTCCCTCAGTGTCAACTCTTACAGTAAAGTTAACCTTAAGCCAAAGCTCTGTTTCCCTTTTTGTAGAATTGGTATACTTTACCAGAAATGTGTCAGTCTCAAACCTGTAATCATTCCTGCATGGCCTGTAGCTTCTTTTTTCTTTTTTAGCATAACCCATTTGCATTCCATCCGGTAATTTCAATGTCTTTTCTGACTTTGCTTTAAATAAACTTCTGTTCCTAACATGAAAACAAAATGTGTTTAACATCTCTAATATGATTATCCTGTTTAATATTATCAATCAAACTATTTTCTTAAAAATTAAAAACTTCAAATCTAATTAGCCACTCTCCCTTAGGAAAACACCCTGACTATGTCACAACAGAGTAGCTGAAGGCATTCTGTTTATGTTTTTGTCTGTATTCAGTCTGTACCCAGAAATGAATATTCAGAGATGACCTGCATCAATTACGTTATTATATTACACTGCCATTCAGATATGATGAGTAGGGAATCTAAGTTATCTGCTGTTCTTTAAAACTCAGTCTCATGTCTAAAACTCTTTTTCAGCATTAAAAAAACCATAGAAAATTATTTTCTATTAGAAAACATTGTTAGCATGACTACTCATCAATCTCTGGAAAAAAATCCTCAGTGGAGTAATTTAATTATTTTTACAATCAACGTAGAAAATTTGGTTGCCAGAGTTGGCGAAGCCTTACACACCATTTTCAGAAGGTTAATAGGAATTAATTATGTACATTATTACGTAAGCTACCTTACAGTATTATGTACATGTAATGTAATGAGGAGAAATCAGAAATCCTCCTATTTGGTAAATTTCCCTCTAGCTTTAGGGAATCACTCTGGGCATCCGACTCAGTACTTCCTGTGTCCTCAGGGAATCCTGTCAAGAACTTGGGGGTCTGGTTCGAGGAAAACCTCCTGTTCGCGACCCAGATCAAGAAGTTGGCAGGGACCTGCTTTGGACTTCTAAAAATTCTTAGGAAGTTCCTTCCTCGCCTTCCTCAGGCAGCCAAGGACACAGTCACCCGTGCTCTCATTCTTTCTCGTTTGGACTACGCCAATGCGCTTTATGTTGGCGTTCCGAGTTATCTACTAAACAAACTGCAGGTGGTGCAGAATGCGGCGGCCAGGCTTCTCCTGAATATCTCGGCCAGATGTAGCGTGAGACAACATCTTCGCACTCTACACTGGCTGCCTATGACAGAGAGAGTTAGGTTTAAGGCCTTGGTCATTGCCCACCGTGCTCTGTATGCTACAGGGCCTGGCTATCTGCAGAAACGGTTCTCTTTTTACACCCCCGCAAGACACCTGCGCTCTTCCTCCCAAGCTTTGGCTTGAGACCCGCGTTTCCGGCTGCAAAGGATGGGCGGTAGCTCTCTGGCTACTAAGGCCGCCCTATGCTGTAACGCTCTGCCCCTCGTGCTTCGAAGCATTCAGGACTTTAGTGTGTTCAAGAAAAAACTGAAAACACACTTATTTCCCTAACTCTGGCTCCCCCTCTATTCTCTCTAGGCTCGCGCCGGGACACTCATGTAGTATCTGCGCCCGTTAAAAATGCAAATAACATAACATAACAACGTGTCAGGGATTTACACCTGTTCTAAAAAATACAAATGTACTCCCCACTACAGCCCTTAAACCCAGGATAATTGGGGAGGTATTATGGCAATAGATTTCTAATGAACTATTGTCCTAAGACAACGAGGCCTAGGGATTTTGCCTATAGCTAGATTGAAAACAACATACTATCTGTTTGAGAGTTAATGGACCTAAATTATTAAATCAAGTGCATTGAACAAGATAAAGCAGGTAAAAAAACATAACGGAATGAATGGTTGACAACCCCACCCCGCTTTACTCAAACTTTTATGTACACATTTTCCAACTAATCCTAAAAATGGGTATTTTTTGCATCACTTTCCTTAAGTCAGATACTCCTGTAGAATACCTTACTGCTTCAAACAAGGTCCAGTTTAACGTGTCATGCAGGAAATGTTTTAAACATTCCCTTTTCCAAAGAAACACGCTTATATGGTCACTCCGGTCAGATTCTCTGCATCTCTCTTGCTCCAAGAGGCCCATAGAAAGGATGGTAATTCAACAAACCCATAATAACATAACAAAGCGATAGAAAATAATATATCCAATCCGACCTGCCTCCATAACATCACTGGGCAAAGCTGGGTTGCGGACCACTTTTATATAAATAGCAGTTTTGTCAGTTTTTCTATTAGGGGAACTAAAGTGCCCTTTGGCCCTTTTTATACGTTTTGTCAGTGTTCTCTGGACTCATTTTATTAGCTTGGCTTACATTCAGATGATTCTGCTTTTCATTATGAATACATACTTGTGTGTATCTGGTGGGTGTGTTTCAATCCCTATGGCCTGTGGGAGCAATTCCCTATGATTTGTTTTTTGTCCAAAACCACCTCCATCTATTATGATGTATTACCCATAGTACACTCTACAGTTGAAGGATTATCTCAGGGCACTGGGCAGCCCTGTAATGGATGCCTGATGTGCAAAAGAGGTGAGTTAATATGTTTGTTCTTGAAGGTAAGAAAGGTTATTTTCTGAGAAAAACATATTGAGGAGTATTCACAATTTCCTTAGAGCACATAGTCAGCGATTCCCAGTCATTGATAAATGTGTGAGTACATTAAATTTATTTTCTCAGCTACTGTCTTACCAATAGGCAGTGTGATAGTGAGTTTGCGATCCAAGCCTGAAACCTCATTCAGGAATTTACATGGCCATGCACCTATCAAAATGAGGGAACGCCCATTGGGATCATGTTGGCAAAAATGATAAATATTATTGAAGTGACAGCACAAGTGTCTGTGGATCATTCTATGATACAACAGTGCCCCAGGGTTTACAAAACTGGTACACATGCTTGTTGCACCTCAGGTCACTTTTTGTAAAACAGCTCAGCTCTATAATGGTGGTGTTATCTCTTGCATTGCACAATGCCAAGCACCAGTGATTTCATTCACCGGAGACAGTCTCATAGCCCCTTCTCTTCAGGTTTGATGCTCTATAGAAATAGAGCTGCCACTCAAACTCAACTCACCTTTAGTGCCTTTGTCACAGTCTATGATCGCTCAGCCTCTTCCTTCTAAATACTAACACTAGCCCCAATTTTAGACAAAAGGTAATTCTAGAAACTATGTGCTAGGTCTTTCATCAAGGAAGTAAAATCAATTAGGGATTCCCTCACTTTCGGTCAGGGTTGCAACATGCACTTTAAAGTATTTCCTTTGACCTGAGTATACCATCTCCACAGTCTCAATCTGACATTACAAGCTTTTGTGCAGGAGAAACAAGCTAGGTCAGTGGAACAACCGGTGTCCTAGATCAACAATCAACTGGAATGAGTGTAACCTCTGCTTCAATATCTCTTGGGTCTACTAGCAGTTCACTCATTTCTGTTTTGCACTGATTAATAAATATGTCACAATCTGAGAAAATAGTGGAGCACTGGGGCACTTTAGGAATGAATCTGAGCAGATCCGTTTAGATGCTGGTATGTAAAAAATTAGAATACTTGTTTGGATTTTTCCCAAACGTTCTGAATTCAATCTTTGCCTGGGAATTCTTTACAGGATCTACAGTCTCAAGTGTGGCAATGAGTCCTTGAGAGCGTCTCTTTATTAAAAAAAATGAAAATCTTTCTCTTGTGCTTGTAATCAGTCTTTTTAATCTTTGATTCTTGTGATTAGCCTTTAGGCGTTATCTTTTGATCATTTGAGAATGGTGCTCACTCAAACTGTTTTCACTTTTTTCCCCCAAAAAGATTCTTCCCACTTCACAATAAAGTCATTGTCTTCCTAAGGATTCACAAAGAAAATCTCAAATTTGCAGCCCATTTAGTTAGGCTTACCTTACAGCCTTTAACTCTTGTTCATTTTCTCGAGGAGCGCTGCTGCTTCATTGGATGGGGACACGATAACTGGTTGTTGAAGCAGGGTGTGGTCTCCTTCTCTTGTGGAGCCACACCCAGATCCATGATGGCCACTGGATTTCCAAAAGTTGCGACAATTTTTAACCTGTCCTCTGCAATGGATCTTAAAATGTGGTAAACCGCACCACAGTCTTGGGCAACCATTCTCTTCCCGGCTGTCTCGTGAGCCGAATCACTGACCACAGCATAACACAGGAAGCACTGGTAGTGGGTCTTGACAGTCATAATCTGCATTTAGTCGAACTGTTTATCTTGCAAAAACTAAAGTGCTATACAAATCATGAGACATAGGCATCTCAATGATTACTTTCTATGTTAAACAGGTTGAAAGACGCTCACATGGCAATTTGGCAGAGAAACATTGTGGGACATCCTGCTAATCAAGATGGAAGCAGTGAGAGATCAGCAATGCGACATTAAAATAAATTGTGCTTCTTAAAAAGCAAAATGTCTTAGCTTTTGAGGTAGATGTTTCATTTCTATGTATTGTAGCCTAGTCAGAATAGAGATTCTATATTTTAAACTGAGATGATTCTTGTGGGCTGGGGAACTCTATGGCTGAGCAGCTCACTTAATTGCTACACTTCCCAATTTCGTTCTAACACGTACCACTGTTGCTCTCTATTACATTCCGGTAAACAATATGTTTATATTTATGCATCATGTAGGCTATTAGGGCAACCCCCACATTGCTATCTTTTTTTGTGCATTTATAGATGGCTCTATGTAGTGACAAATGTGACTTTTTTACGTATGGGAATTACTTCACCATCCAATGAGGTTCCTTTGGATTCTGAGGGGAATCCTCTCATCTGAGATGGCCATAGCATCATGATGTTGACACGCAGTTTGGGGGATAAAGCCAGAGATTAGAGGCTGTCATAGCATCCCCAGTCAGACAGCTCAGTGGTCTGAACCCTGAGCCTCAGAGAGAGTATCTAATCAGTGGATCCAAACCCCCTTATTCGGAGGTACAAAGGAATAGGTCTGGAAGCACCACTGTTCACCTTGCACTCCTGCTGTCTCAAAGGATAACACTTCAGCATAGCAGATCAGCTACGAACTGTACTACACATGTCACCTCAGCCTCAGCAGGGAGGTAGTAGGTACAATCTTAGCAGCACACACTCAAAACTAGATTGAGGTCATTTACCACTGCCATATAACACTGGCACTGTAAATTGAGGGCTCAAAGGTCATCCTGGCAATGTCACAAGCGACAGTCACACAGGACCAATGCCTATCTGACACAGAAAACCCCTGAAGCACTACAGTGAGTCCGGTATTGGGAGCACACACCATAAATGGAGGTATTTTTTCTTCCACATAGAAATGTGCTCCCTGGACATTGCTTCTTAATTACATTCACAGCCTTAAATGGATTAAGTCTTTTCTCATGGAGTATTCACAGGTTGTACCTTTTCCTCTATGCAAATACATTTTCAGATTGCTAAAGTGTTGCATCCCAAAATGTTCATCCCTCAGCCAAGTGCTCTTCAATGTCTACACATCCCCAATAACAACCCCCTCAATGTGATCTTCTGTCTGGTGTCATTCATCTATGGTTCTTCTTTATCCTCATCGTCACAAGTTAACTAAGTAGCTGCTAAAAGCTTTCTAATACATAGGATGCTTAAAAATATCATTCCTTTCAGTCACCTTGAACACACGTGCCTTGTTATTCAGGCTGCCATTTAATCCAGACTGGATTCTGAAAATTCCCTGTACTTGGGATGGTTGAATGACAGGCTATCAAAGAATTTGAGCATGGAATGATTTCTACCATTTTAAAAAATATATCCAAATACAGCAATTCAAGACTGCTACTAACACTTTAATCAAAGTATGTGTAGACACTTGCAAAAATTGTGACTAAGGGCCTGATTACGTTGACGGTGGGACAGCCAATGACAGCCCATCGGTGGCGGTCCCACTGCCATCGTAACCATGTTTACCGCCTGCCATATCACAATGGCGGGAGGATGGTTGGCGGTCGGAACGACCACTCGCCATGCAGTGCATCGGAGGGAGCTGCAATCCCTACAATGGTGGCGGTGCCTGCCAGGCACCGTCATGGGTATTATGATGTCCATCCTCGCCGGCCGTTTCATGGTGGTTTACCTGCCATGAAAAGGCTGGCGGAAAGGGACATTTGGGGCCCGCAGCGGGTTGCCCCCTGGCCCTCAGTTTTGTGTTTGGGGGGCACCTTTGGTGTCCCCCTACATATTCCTGCACCATGTGGCAGGCACCGCATGGTGCCTGCCACGTAGTGCAGGGATATGTAGGATGTCCATGTTTTGTATTGCTGCATGTGCTGCAGCCCGCAGCACCCGCCGCAATACAAAAGATAGAGATTGCGACCGCCGTGGTGGCGGTCGCATCCTAATTGGGCTGGTGGGACCGCCGACTTGTAGTCGGGCGGTCCCATTTCCGAATACGTCCAACCGCCATCCTAATGAGGCCCTGAGTGTGGACTGCTCCACAATTGCCAAGTTTGTCGATGACATTAAAAACTCATTGCCTCAGCCTGTGTAACAGAAGTAACAACTACTTCAACCTGTTAACAGAATCACTTTACTATCAAAGACATGAACAACAATTAACTCCCCTAATGCACAATTTTGAAGATACTTGGGATAGCAAACTGCACCATTTTGGGCACAAATGCCAACCCAAGTATCATATATCACGATGGAACATTTATGACAGCGCCATGCACAACAAGCAAAAACCAACAGTTCAGTGGAAAGGTGGCACAATTCCTTCCAAGAAACCCTAGGATGAAGCAAACCAACATTACACCAATTTCTAAAAATATTTAGAAAGGAACAAAGCTAGCAAGACACAAGCTACCAATCACTAAACCTGAAGTCTCAAAACACACCAAAAAAACTCATGTTACAATGCAAAGTGCATCTAGTTGCCAAAAACCAAGGCCTACCTTACCTAGACTTATAGAAAGAATCCTACTTTGAATAAAGCAATAACAATAAACAAAAACAACCCTTACAAAACTAATAAACAATACATGTTTTATTTATGTTTTAATATAAATTAAATATGTGTACTATTTAATATCAAATTTAAAATAAACATAAAACATTTAACAAAATTGAGTAGTAAAAACTGAAATAAAAATCATTAAATAAATTCACAATATATAATCACATAACAAGTCTTCACACCAAAATACAAAATACAGTATAAGATACTCAGAACATAAAAACATCATTAACAATAAAAAGTATAATACAGCACAATAAAATAACATATTCCATTCTTTAAATAATACAAAAAACGTACTTATAGTTTTGTATCTGAAAAGATGAAATTCCATAATAATCTACAAGGCAAAAATAGTCCATAATTAACAAAATAAACCCCCCCAAAGCAACAATATTAAAGTGAAAAATAATAATCCGAACACACGATAACAATTCGTGAAACCATCCAAAACCTGAACAATGCAAAGTTAATGAAACAGCCCAGGAAAACTAAAAAATCAAGGAAATTAAAAATAATAATGGTTAAAAAAAGTAACCAAATTTATTTCCTTGAAAAAAAGTTTCCAAAAATATGGCATCAGGCCTGGCAGTATGGGCTGAACTGTTCCTATTAGAGTAGGGTCAAGACTCATTTGCAGATGGCTGTGTCCAGTCTGATGTGGCATGGTGGACAAAAGAACGATCAAGTGGCATGTGGCATGAATAATTACCAATGGCTGAGATTAATTCAAGCATTCCATCCATCACTTTTTTGTATGCTTGTAGTTTTTTACAGACTCATTTGGCAATAATTAGCATCACATTATGCTCGGGATAATTCTGTCAAAGGAAGTAGAGAACCAATAGCTGACAAAACCCATGGTAGTTGCTTGCTGTCTCTTTCATTGATCCATCCAGAAATCACCAACAGTTCTTGAAAAAGCAAGATTGAGGGAGGACCAGTGGTGCATGATGCAATAATCATGATGATGGGATTGTGGTAAGGGGGAAGTGGTAAATGCTGGGAAGGGAGAGCAGAGATATCATCAAAGGAGATAAGGATAAGATCAAGAAAGTGTCCTGCAATTTTCATTGGGTGAAGTGACTCTAAGGGACAAGCCAATAATAGTACATCAGTTAATAAAAGTGAAAACTTTTGATGGGAAGTATTTTCAAGCCGCAGGTTAATTTCTCCAAGGAACATACACTTGGAAGCAACCAGGATGAAAGGTGCAAGAAAATTGCCCAGGTCTGCATAGAAAGTGGAAGGGAAATCTGGGTCAGCAACAAAGTTCAATGGTGTAGGTCAGGGGTTCTCAACCTGTGGTCTGGGTACCCCTTGGGGTCCACGAAGCCTCCTCTGCTGGTCCACGACTACTTAGAAAATTAAATAATATCAACAGATTAATAAAGTGAATATAAATAAAGAAGCTAAATGTACAATGAAAAATGTAAAATGTACTGTCAATGTGCAGGAATTTGAAATAGGAGGCTAAAAAGTTAATTAGTATTCTCAGATTTATTCGTGGGAGCAGTACAGGTGTATTAATAGAATATAGTATGGATGATGAGTGGTCTCAATTGAATTTAGAAAAGCTCCAAACTTTCTATTAATTTTTCATTTTTTTTATTTTGACATTTGGCAATTAAGTAAAATATGTCATCATTTGTGTATTTGTTTATTGAATGTTTTTTCTGCATTTTTAGTGCATTTTGCTGTTCAAATCATGGACAATGCTTAAGCCGGGGTCCCCAGCTTCCAGGAATGACTCAGTGGGGGTGACCCCGAATTCCAGTAATAATTCAGTGGGGATCCCCGGGTTCCAGTAATGATTAAGTGGGGGGTTCCCAGAAGTCAAAAGGTTGAGAACAACTTGTGTTGCTTACCGAAAGCAGGTGTGAGATAAAGGACATAAGAAATTCTGCAGAGAGTAATGGCCTAATGTGGAATAAATAAAAGAGAAAAAAACCACTGAAAATGACAACGATTCCGCCACCAGGGCAGTCGAAATGATCAATTCGAAGAATTTGGAAACCAGGACAGACAGTTAAGCAGTGTATATCCAAGTCTCAATAAGGCACATAATATCAAACTAATTATCAGGAATAAGATCATGTAATTCCAAAGCATTTTTGGATAGAGAAAGAACGTTAAGTAAACCTAATTTCTAGCCAGCCTGAATTATTATTTGTATTATTATTTTTTTGCAGTTTCTTATAGCACAAACTCGACCGAAGGTTTCAAAGTGCTTTCCATGGGCACCAGTTGCATTGCAGACAGACACATTCATTTTTTTTTTAGGCAAGGGGAGATTAAGGGCCTCATTATGATGTTGGTCGGAAACCAAACCGCCCGACTCCTTGTAGGAATCGATTCCGACCGAGTCACGGTCAGCGGTTCCTCCCGACCGATTACGATGCTTCCGAACACCGTTCCAAAGGACTCCCATTGACTTCTATGGGAGCCTGTGTTCCGACCGACAACACAGGCTCCTATGGGGAAGAGGGGTGACTGCGGAAAACCTTGCACCCTGTGACGGGCACCCCATGGTGCCTGCCACAATGTGCATAGTCTTACAGGGGGGTCCTTTGGGTAACCCCACAGCCCCCAAGTGGATGCCTCAGGATGAAGGGGGCCTGCTAGGGGCCCCCAAAGTCAATTTCTGACAGCCTTTTTGTGTCGGTCAGACCGAGTCGGAAAGACTGTCAGAATCCTACATCGCAATCAGTCGGTCGGAAACGCTGTCCATAGAGCTGTACGGATTGCCTCTGACCAACTCGGATTCTCGGATTGCCGGTCAGGATCGATTCAGAATGACCGAACGGTTCCCCTTCCGACCGCGAGCATTGTAATCGGTCGGTAGGAATTGTTTCCGACCGAGTGGGGCGGATGGGTTCCGATACGGTCTAGGGGAATCTGACTGTCAGCTTTCCGACCGTCATCGTAAAGAGGTCCTAAGTGATTTGCCCAGAATCACAGGATGTTTAAGCCTCCAGCCAGACTTGAACCTGGTTACCCAACTTCAAAGTCGGTCGCCCTAGCCGTTAGGTGCTGTGGCATGTGAAGAGAAGAGGAAACATTGTCTAATGGGGCCTTTCAAGGGAAAGGTCCTGTTCATGGGGCAGAGCATCACGGTAAAGATAATATCTGCATTACTGATTATGTAATATTAGTTTTAAATAGATTCATACAACCAGTCTGGAACTAACAAATATCTAGGATTTAGACAAAATTAATGTACATCCAGTAGTGTGGGAGTGGTATTTTCATAAATTTGCTGAGATTAGCAGACTTTAACAGGATCTGCTGCAGAATTGTGTGGAGGATTTCCACATACTTATCAGCAGATAGTATCCCCCTTTTTTCAAGTGCTAATTTCCACTTTCACACTGCTTTGGCCAGAAGTCCCAGATCATGGCTTGCATAGATACTCACCTACAAGCTCTAAGCAATCATTACATCTATGAATTTCCTGATGGTCCCTAACATCTCAGACTGACTGACAACACATGAAGCCCTATACCTTGTTGGATTATTTTGCTGGTTTTAATCACTCGAGGTGAAGGAAATTACCACCGGACTGCAGGGCTTCAAGCAGGATTGAGAAGAGATATAGCTCTAAATATTTGAATTCCGTAGCCTCCATGCACAGCAGCTATTTAATTGATAACTATTATCTTTTACTAAATCGTACCCCTGGAGTATTTTTTGGCACAGCAGATATACAATTTGGGTGCCCTGTTTTACATTTTGCTAGCGTGTAACTGCAAACTCTAACATGCATTTGGGGTTAGAATAATGCAGTGGTGGCTCCTCCACTATGGCAGAGGAGCGTCGCCCCTTCCTGCCAGTGCCCTCAAAAACATGAAAAATAAAACAATAATAAAACAGGTTTAATACACGTTTTATTCTTCTTCTACATGACTGTGTGCCGAGTCTTGGGGACAGGGGGGTGACAGTACTGGAGGGGGAGTGGTATGCACTGCCTTCAGTGCGCATGGCAATTTGGCTGGCCGTCTCAGGTCAGGACGGCCAAACCATCTTGCACACAGAAGCTCTCTCCAATCCGAACTGTGTTGCCGGGTTGGAGAGAGCAGGCACAGGCTCCCAGTCTGTCTGGGAGCGCAAATTCACAGCACTCAGGCCAATCCCAAAGCTGCTCTCATGCATGAGAGCAGCTTCAGGATTGGCCGCAGAGCAGTCTGGGAACCTGTGCCTGCCTGCAGTGGAGAGGAGCAGAAGAGCTCCATGCTGGAGGGCGGCAGGTAAGTTATTTTTCATTTTTTTTTCTCCGTCGTCCCCCAATACACACTCCCTGCTCCGCCTCTTTTTCCTGACACGAGCCGCTCCTGGAATAAAAGACCTTGTCTAAAATTCAATGGGTGAATCGGGCTTGTCAATGTGCAGAACTTAAAACACACATTCAATTTTTCAACTTAATGAAACTTTAAGACAAGTCCTGGGAAAATTCTCATTATTAACGTGCTGTGTATACGCAGCATGCTGATCCATTTTTACTTTTAAAACACATAGAACATTTCTATCTCTTTAGTATGTAAAACGGGAGAACCCAATTGTTTTTGTTCTGTAACTTGCTTAAAGTAATTTCCACACAACATTTCTCTTGACCTTTAAACCACCAAAGTCCCAACATTATTTAAAATCAGCCACAAAGTAATATATGCAACTGTGTTTATAAAATGGGTTAATTAAAACTTTCTAGTTTGCATCTTTTGGACATTCTGTTTTTCTTTACTTGTGTTAAAATATCATAGCCTGTACATTTTGTACTGTCACACACTATTACTATAAATTCAGTTTAAAGTCAATTTGAGGATACCTGTGTCTGACTTGCTTAGTATATAATTTTTACGAAACGTAATAAGAAGTAATACTTTTAGTGCGATATATTAACTGGTGCCATTGCATTTTCCTCATTTACTTCCATTTTTCATAATAGTAAAACTGTTTTAGAAATATTTTTTTGTTATACAGTTTCATTTCTAGGATAGGCTGCTAGCTTTCGAAAAATGTCAAACATAATCCGAGAATTATATCCAGGCCACTGTTAGTGCGATTTCCCAACATCCTGAAAAATATTTATTTTAAACAAATTGGGAAATAATTTGTTAGTTGAATTTATACATCACTCAAGTTTCAAGTGTTTGAGTCTATGAAATTTAGGTTTGTGTTGTTGCAGCTCACTTACTGGTAAAATTACATTCCGAAAGAAGGTCCCAATGGGAGAAAAAAGCACCAGGAAAGAAGAAAGCAGGAGGGCAAAAACCAGAGAGAGACCAGCCACATAAATCATCTGTCAAGGCATTGTCACCGCTAGAATCTCGAACATAGACTTCCAAAACTGTACCACAGAATTACTGGAGCGAGATCCCAGACATCTGGCCCCATGTCCCAACCCAGATATCCAGGGTGAAATCCCAGCATTCCCTCTGCTAATCAGAGAATGCACCCTGCTTGCCAGCCGTCCACAGAGTCCATCGACCACCATCTCCAGTGATGTACCTGTTGGGGGATGGGCCAATCCAAACCCAGCCATGGCACCTAGAGGTGAAGATGGGTTTACTCCCCCAGTGACCCATTTGCACAATGAGACACGATGAAAGCACTGGTTTTACCATCAACCACCTTATTGCCCAAAACACAACTAGAGCAGATCAATTGAAGGGGTCCAGAATAAAACTGTCATAAGGGAAACGACCTAAATAGGAGGTAAAGAAAAGTGGGTGGGTGGGTGGAAAAGTATGTAATAAAGAGTAATCTGTAGACTGGAATCAAGATTGTGGAGAGAAGTCATCACTGACATCAAGGATAGACTAGGCATAATGTTTTCAAAATGCTTATTGGTAATATAGGAGAACACACTAACATACAGCGCTCTTTCCTCCCCAGAGAGGGTTAAACTGAAATGAGTTTGAAGGAGATTAGCTTTCAGAGGGTAGAACCAGAAATACGAGGATAAAAATCAGGTGGACGGCAGTGGCGACTGGTGACTTTAGAAAGTGGAGAGACTTAATTTGATGTGACACTGTTTGTTGTAGTCGCCAGGCAGGCAAATAATGGACAATGGCTTTTCGTTACATGCTAACTGCACACCGTTTAAATGCTTCACCTGCAGCGGTTCCTTCATGGGAGCGGAGGAGCGGCGCTCCCCCACACTCCTGCAGAAAAAGTGGAAAATAAAATGGTAATAAATTACGTGGGTCCCTTGCTTGCTGTGCAACTGGATTCAAGCTAGCCTGGCTGATGAGGGGTGAAACTCCGAAACGGGTCCCAGGATGCTTGTTTCCAGTCCAGGAAGGACCTGGCCTGGTAGTTCGGGCTGGACTGTTCCCATAAGGAGCAGAGTCAAGACTGATTTGCATATGGCTGGGTTTGACCTGGGGTGGCATAGTGACCAAAAGAACGGGCCATTTGCGAGCTGAAAAAGCTTTGTACATCTGGCCCGTGATGTATTCATAGTCAAAGGCCATGTGGCACAACTTCCTGTGATTTTATCATACAGGTGAGAGGTCATGTGATGTCACTTCCTGTGCTATCATCTGGGTAAAATTTTTTACTTCAGATACCCTCAGTATTTTCTTGAATTCTTATCTGTGATCATCAACACTGAAACAGAATCAGCAGTAAGCAGATAACAGTGCTACTTTACAAGATTCTCAGGCTACGGGTGTTTATTTAGGGTAGAGTAAAGTAGTGGCCTATCAGGAATGATTTCAGGTCTTTCCTGAAGACTATGTAGATGGCCAGTTGGTGCGGTGCTTGAAAGGAGTGAGCACATGCTAGGAGTACAGTCTGAGAAGGATTGAGACAGTGCAGGGTGTTTCAGAAGCTGAAATTGTAGTGCATATAATGTTTACTGTAAGGCAGAACATGTTGGCTTCTAGGCATAGTCTGTTTGCCCAACAAATAACATGGGAATCTGGTGTACAGAGGGTTGTGAGTTCATCATGCAATTATGAACAAACATCTGGCCTGAATGAGGAGCTACTATAGAATGATTAATACTGGAGTAATGTGATCTATGCCACTAGAACCACAGATTGAGGCAAATAAGTCTTCTGGGAAGCGCTCATTTTCTGCGTGGATCAATCAAAATAGTATTTTTATTTTATTGATTTCAGTAAAACAAAATAACTACTGCTCCTACAGTGCAAAATATGTTCAAAATACAAAAGAAAAATAACATGCATCAGCAACTTACATTATTAATAAACTTAAGGTTTAGCCCAGAATCAATCTACCCTTACTGTTGAAATACCAAAAGATTAACCAACTTCCAATACATTCCCCTAAATACAATGTCTATGAAAAATGCAATTTTTTACTGCCATATTATTTTGGCCTCCTATGATGGATCTGCACCAAATTTGGCACTTGCTTGGCCTAGATAACTAAGGTCCAAAGTGCCAAATGTCATTGCAAGAAAGAAAAGGTAAGGGAAGACTTACCAAAGACGTGTTTTTCGATGTGAGCTCACATGGAAAATTTGTCTCCAACTACATCCAAAACCACTGAACAGATTTACACAAAAAGGATGCTTTTGTTGGTTTGGTGTGAACCAGTTCAGAGCAAAACAATTTGCTCATTTGCTAAAACGTTGAATCCACAAAGAAAATGGCAGAAGCTTGGAAGGATTAGTTTTCTATTGGTATGTCAAGTTCTGTGCCAATCTATTAAGAGTGGGTGAGTAGAAGGATGAGTCAAAAAAAATTTATTTGCCTTTAACTTAGGCGCTGTTTGCTTAATTTTCTTCAAATGTGGCAAGTAGTTAGCAAGTTACACCCAGTGCAGGTACATCAGGTTTGTTGAAGTTCCCATGGGGGCTAAAGTTAAAAACGTGGGTCAAAATATTTTTTCTTTTCTGATAACTTTGGCACTGTTTGATCGATTGATTCGAAATGTGACAAGGGACTTTGAATGCTTAACCTTCTTTTGGCATTTGAAAGTTTATGCTGATCCATCCAGGTTGGAGGAGTTAAAAAGGGAAAGAGAAAAAAAGTGCTAATTTCATTATGACATTGGCACTGTGTGATGAATCTGCACACAATCTGGCAGAAACTTGGAAGAATTGGTCTTCTATTGTGTCAAGTTTTTTTGGATGCATCAACTTTTGCACTGTTTGAGGAATCTGCATCAAATGTAGTAGGCTGTTAGTTTAGTTACACCTAGCACAGGTGCTTCAGCATTAATGCAAACTGTCCAATGATTCTGCATGAAATTTGGCAGCTAGCAAATAACACCCAGTGGAAGGCCAGGCAGACCCTGTAACAAACCCACTCTGCACAGAGCCAAATGGGGTTGTGGAAAGGGCCTGGCTGACAACTGTGCACAACACAGAATGGATACATTGTAGGTGAATGCGTTACAACACAAAAAACCTATGAACTGCACTGAAAACAACACAGTTAAAAGGCAGTTCTTGTTCAGCAAACACAAAACAGAAAAAGCTTTAACACTTGCCAGTTATGGTTTGCAACATATAAAGCACACCATAGCCAGGGCCACTGGAACTATGTGATTCTGTGCCATTGGGTTTTCAGCATGATTATAGATTTGACGCATTTGCTACATAATCCATCATCTGTAGCATAATTTGCAGATTTTAACAAAAAAAAAAATTTGGGGTTTATAGCTCAAAGAGATCAAAAGTTACTAAAACTGAAGTGACCCATGTTGCAACACAGTGAATGATGCTTTGCAAAGGTTGACTGGTCATCTTTTAGTTGCTTATTGATGTATTTGGATGTTAAACTGGTACTAATGAGGTGAAACCTTTGCCCAGACAGTAGTAACATGTGAAAAATGACAAAATTATGAAATAATACTGTCACAAAATGTGCTGCATTAGGTCACATAATTTGACTTTTCTTCCTGCATAATTTAGTGAACACTGCCTCATAATTTGGTCCTCCCCGCCAAGTAATTCCAGTGGCCCTAAACATAGATCACGCTCCTGCCATGCACAGTCCATCCTTTCACCAAAGACATTTAAAAAAAGTCGATTGCTGACAAATGTCATAGCTTTTTCAGTTTTTGTGTTTGCTGAACCTCAACTCTGACATTTAACCGTGTTTTTCTAAAAACATTAATCAATATACATATATCTATGTGTATATACATAATTCTGTGTGTGTGTGTGATATATATATATATATATATATATATATATATATATATATATATATATATATATTCAGGCTCCAAAAGATGCAAAGCACTCACGGGACACGTTTCAGGTGGATTTATTCAGCAAACGCATTTCGGCGTCAAGCCTTCCTCAGTGCTTATCGACTAGGCATTTGGCATTTCACAGAATTTAAATGTACATTACCAAGATCTCATTGGAGGAACACAAAGTCATGGGCAGCGACGAAGGACTCACTAGGTTGAGGTCATGATACCTCTCTCCCTGGCGGCCATGACAGCATGTCTTTGATGGCTTGCAACCTGATGGTAAACATTTCATTACTTCTCTTTGTGAAGGTTCTCAGTCTCTCATAGACAATTTACAAATGAAATGTTGAATGTTGCTCACATGCCGCATGGCACATCCGGTCCCCCGAAGCTGAATCAGCCATTGTGCCCCCAGATTGCCGGTGCCACAGTTGTTTATTCCAGTCCCTCGCCTGCCCAGAATTCAAATGTTGCACACCCTACAGGCTTCAGTATGGATTACTTACAACCTCCAATTCAATAATTGGCAGCAGTGGCTGACAGGATAGCTCCCTTTGATCCTCTGCGGTTCAGGCAGCATCAAACAATAGTCGCTCCAAGTTTCACCCATGAGCTGCCGAACTCGCGGCGGGTGCCATTCATCGCAGACGTGTGGGAAAAATCACGTTAAAATATTCAGGCTCCAAAAGATGCAAAGCACTCGTGGGACACGTTTCAAGTAGATTTATTCAGCAAATGCATTTCGGCGTCAAGCCTTCCTCAGTGCTTATCGACTAGGCATTTGGCATTTCACAGATTTTAAATGCACATTACCAAGATCTCATTGGAGGAACACAAAGTCATGGGCAGCGACAAAGGACTCACTAGTTTGAGGTCATGATACCTCTCTCCCTGGCGGCCATGACAGCATGTCTTTGATGGCTTGCAACCTGATGGTAAACATTTCATTACTTCTCTTTGTGAAGGTTCTCAGTCTCTCATAGACAATTTACAAATGAAATGTTGAATGTTGCTCACATGCCGCATGGCACATCCGGTCCCCCGAAGCTGAATCAGCCATTGTGCCACCAGATTGCCACTGCCACAGTTGTTTATTCCAGTCCCTCGCCTGCCCAGCAATTCAAATGTTGCACACCCTACAGGCTTCAGTATGGATTACTTACAACCTCCAATTCAATAATTGGCAGCAGTGGCTGACAGGATAGCTCCCTTTGATCCTCGGCAGTTCAGGCAGCATTAAACAATAGTCGCTCCAAGTTTCACCCATGAGCTGCCGAACTCGCGGCAGGTGCCATTCATCGCAGGCGTGTGGGCAAAATCACGTTAAAATATTCAGGCTCCAAAAGATGCAAAGCACTCACGGGACACGTTTCAGGTGGATTTATTCAGCAAATGCATTTCGGCGTCAAGCCTTCCCCAGTGCTTATCGACTAGGCATTTGGCATTTCACAGATTTTAAATGCACATTACCAAGATCTCATTGGAGGAACACAAAGTCATGGGCAGCGACGAAGGACTCACTAGGTTGAGGTCATTTACCTCTCTCCCTGGTGGCCATGACAGCATGTCTTTGATGGCTTGCAACCTGATGGTAAACATTTCATTACTTCTCATGGGTGAAACTTGGAGCGCCTATATATATATATAAATATATATATATATATATATATTCACTGGAAAAACCATAGGTTTCAGGCACGTTATAGTTAGAAATTAGCATTTAAAAAACCTTAGAAATTCACTGAAAAAACCATAGGTTTCAGGGATGCTATAGGTAGTTGGACATTTCACTCGTACAAAACCATAGAAATTCCGCCGTTATAGGTTGTTCAGCTAACTATAACTCGCGCCCCCGCATGATATGGCAGGGCGGGAGCCGCACGGCTCCCGCCCTGCCATAGCAAACAGTAGTGTCCCGGGGGTGGGCACCCGGGACACTGCAGGAGCTGGCCCTGGGAGGTGGCGGTCCCCAGGGCCATCAAGGGCTCCTGGAGGAGGTGGTGGTCCTCGGGGCTGGGGGTCCGCTATGGACCCCCGAATGTAAATAAGTATGTGCCCCGGGAGGTGGTGGTCCCCGGGGCATGTGAGGGGGCTCTTGACCCCCACACATGTATTTTTTTAAAACAAGAGCCCCGGGAGGTGGCGGTCCCCGGGCTGCGGGGGGCCGCATGCCCCCCGCATCCAACTTACAATGCCCCGGGGAGGTAGCGGTCCCAGGGCAGCGTGGGGGGTGGGACCCCCCCACGCATTATTTGTTAAAAAAGCCCCGGGGAGATGGCGGTCCCCGGGGCTGCAGGGGGGCCGCGTGCCCCCCTGCACATAATGAGCATAGCCCCGGGGAGGTGGCGGTCCCTGAGGCTGCGGAGGCCCCCGCGGGCCCCCGCTATTATTTTTTCACAATGCCCCCGGGACCTGGGGGCCTCATTAAATAATTTAATTTCTGCGGGATTCGCGACCCCAATGCTTTTTTTGGCCCTGGGGATCCTTGTGGGATTCCCTGAGCAGGCCAAGGGGGTCAGGGTGTTTCTACCCTGCCTCCTTTTCTTGTTTTTCATCTTTTTATCACTGTTTTCTTGTGACTCGGTTCTACCGAGTCTCAAGATGGCTGCCAACACTTCCTGGTTTGGAGTGTTGGCAGCCAATGAGAATGAAGCTCGTGTCCGGAAGGGTTCGCAAACCGACAGCGCCCACAGATATCGATATTTATTCTTTTTCTAATTTTTCAGGAACTACTGAACGGATTTACACCATTTAACAAAAAGGGATCTTTCTGAACCAAGACCTACCTTCTTGCCAAATTTGGTGTAATTCCGTTCAGCAGTTCGCAGTTTTTCTCGGCCCCCGCTTGACGAATCACCCCGAAACTTTTAAGACTGCAGCTGACCGGAGCGCCCCACTAGTTTTGAAAATTTCGCGAATATTCGTCAACCAGGCGCCAAAGTTATTGGGAAAAGAAAAAACGCTTTTGAATAGAAACGAGGTCCTAACTATAACTACCTACTGGCGACCGCCAGTATGTAATATTTATATATATATATATATATATATATATATATATATATTATATATATATATATATATATATATATATGATCAAGGACACTTTGATGTCCGAAACGCGTCATATGGCTTTGTGAGAAATAAAGACCTGTTTTTGCCACACATCATTGGAGTCCGTGACTCTCTCTTCGCCGGCTGGAAGTGGGGAGAGCCAGTATCCTGTTCGATATATATATATATATATATATATATATATATATATATATATATATATATATATATATATATATATATATATATGTTTTGGGTGCTCTGTCAAGCTGGGCTAAGAAAAAGGGTGCAAAAACACATTTTCCCCTACCAATTTCCATAGGAGTTTTGGACACTGCTATAGCCAAAAGAGCTCAACGGAATTACACCAAAATTTGGATGAAATCTAGAACCTTACCAAGAAAGCAAGCATTTTGTGATTTGGTGTAAATCCATCCAGCAGTTTTTGAGAAATTAAGGTTAAAACTGTATAGCCATCTGGATGATTGGGGTCTAGGGACGCTCAATAGAGTCCCTCAGCCCTGCAGTTTCAAATAATAGAATGATCTAAGTGGTCGAATGGGCTTTTTTCCTGTCGGCTACCTCACTCCCACAGGAGCCAAAAGCTTTTTGAGTGCCACAGGAGCTTGTGCTCTGATTGGCTGGCTGCAACATGAAGAGAAATGTTGTGCCCACCTGTACAGGACATGTGCATGTTGCACCGGGTCCTCAAAAAAACCCTGACATACACCAGTTAGAGGTAACTGAAGTAACTATAACTCACACCCTCGCAATGCACTACTCATGACCTCCTATGTTACATCACCAATGACTTGTTCTATGACATCATTACTACCATCACTGATGACTTCTAAAATTATATAATTGATGACAACCCTGTGTATGTTGAGGGTGCAAATTATAGTTACTTCAGTTAATTACAACTAGTAAATTTCAGAGGGTGTTTGAGTTCAAACATTTACGTATAAACTGACATTTTCTGCTAACTATGAAGTCACTTTACTCTTTATGTGTTGAGTGAATATCAGCCAACAGAAATGTTATAATCTCACAATGTTTCTATTGATCATTTGGATGCATCCTTCTACCTCCACTTGAACAAATGAGAGAGTATTTTACAACTGAAAAGTATGTTTAATCATCGCACCAATAATATTTTATGTTTCATGTTCATCCTGTTCTCAAAGCCATATTTGTTCTGTTTCTGCATCTGGTTATTTTTTTTATTCCTTAGTCAGAGTTTGAGTGTAAGCTGAAACTAAAATGGCATCTGGCTTGTTCTGTTCACTGCTGCATGGCGGCCATTTTATTATCAGGCTTGCACTGATAAAAATAATATGAAATAACCTAATGAAATAACAAACAAAAACTATTTTTCCTTTGTAAACAGCATCAAAATATGACAAAAAATATAAAATACAATAGAAATTGTATTCTTTTTATCAACTCTAGGATGGCCACCCTGTGGCTTTCTTCCCCTCACTCTGAGATTCTTCTAACACAGTGAGCACACCTGGGGGCTACTTTTCAAGTGAGGTGGCTCCTTTCTTTTGCCACTAGGCTACTACAGGGAATGTGACAGTGGAAGCATACCTGGAGTCTCTGGGGTGATGTTGCTGCCATGCTGCTGCTTCGGTTCTCTTTTACTGACAAATATTAGCAAAACGAATTGTTCTTCCTTGTATATCAGTGTATGAGCCAGAACTATTAGCTTTGTCAATGCTTGTTATCATCAGTCCCACACACCCTCATGATGGCATAATAGTGTTTGCATATTCTTCTTCCATGTCCCTCAGGCCTCTTCTCTTTTCCCCCGCCTGCTCAATATTTATATCAGACCTTTCATATCACTTGAATCGCAGAATTTACAATTATGATGACAACTCCCAGCTTCTTATTAGACTTGATGGCTCTTTGGCCTCCCGAAGGAATTATCAATTCATAATGCACCTTATCTGTGATTGGAGGGGCAGCAACCTTTTTAAACTTAGTGCTGAAAAGATGGAAATTGTATTTCTGAGTGACAAAGCAGAATTGTGGTCTCCTTTTTGTCCGTCTGAAATTGGGGTGGCCACCAACACAAAAATATTTGCAAAACGTTTGGGAGTTATAAGAGTTAAGGAGTTGTCCTTAAAACCCCAGATAGGCTCAATGGTTTCCAACTGTGTCTTTCTGCTCCAGAACATTAAGAAGATAGCTAGGTTCCTTTCTAAAGATGCCCTAATCATGGTGGTGATGGCACTAATCATGTCCCCATGAGATTATGCTAATTCCCTATATTTCAGTATCCCAAGCAAGCAAGTGAGTAGGCTGCTGATCCTTCAGAACCAGGCAGCTAGACTTATTTATAATCGAACTAGGAATTGCCATATCACTCTGTTGCTACTAGATTTTCATTGGCTCCCGGTGGAACAGAGGATTGTATATAAAGTCTACAGCATTACTTTTAAGGCCCTTCATGACTTAGGCCCTTAGTTTTTCCAAACCAGGAATAAAAGTTGTACCAATGGTCGGCTACTACGTTCTTACTCAACCAATGTGCTGACTATTCCGACCTTCAAAAAGAAAAGGATGGGTGGTATTAGGTTTTCATTTCTGGCTCCTGCTCTTTGGAATTCTTTTCCTCCCGCTCTTTGCCTGGTCAATAATTTCATGAGGATTAAGAGAGATTTAAAAGCATGGTTACTTAAAAAAGCTTTCCACCTAGGGTAATCTAGTAAAGTACTGCCCAGCCTGTGTCTAACTATTGTTACCTATTAGCACCAAGAAACCTTAAGGTGAAGGTGAGCTGTATAAATTCTATTAACATAACCAACTTATAACAACCCCAATTCCATCTCTAAGTCTTTTTTTGAAAATAACTAATGTGTTTAGCTACAGTAATACCTGTCTTCATTGATTAACTTCACGTGGGCTCAGATGAGAACAACTCAAATAATGAATTTAGGTGGAAAGGACAGCTGTAAATTGTGGAAAAATGTACCGGAGAAAGTGATATTAGGATTCTGAAGAAAATACTGAATACGTTTTATGACTCTGGTCAAGCAGTGCTACGCCTAGCACTTAGTTAACAGGATTGGAGCAGCAGAAACATAAGGACTAGCCCGAGGCTGATGTTTTTGTTGAGAAAGGTGATTAAAAGGATAAGGTATGCACCATAAATATATGCTGGAATGAAATTAAAATTTACAAGACCCATATCCCTGGATTATATGAGGAACTGCACTCATAAACGGGAAAATCCCATGCAGAAGCCATGCGAGGAAGCAGCGAGGATTTTAAATAAGAATGCTGTAGCAGTGAGGAGAAAAAGGTTTTTTTTATGGAGCTGTAAATTTGAAATAACCACCATTATATGGAAAGATTAAAGAAAGGGAAAATGTGTTCAATATGGAAAATTCAGGAAGAAAAATGCAAACTGGAGGTAGAAATAAATCCGATCCAAATGTCTTGTAATAATAGGATGAAATTGTGCACTTTACAAACAATGTCAGCGACAAGGCATGTATTAACTTTATCACTTCATTATTTCCTGTCACGTTCATGGTGCTTTTTTACAAGTTCTAAGGCTGTGCGTGAGATTACAAGAGGTTACATTTATGAGGTGCTTTGCAAGATGTTCTTTACTTATTGTTAATTGAGAACAGCCAAGGAAGGGGTGATTAATGGGGTTTAGAAGTTCATGTTGTAGCGTATTCCTCAACATATCTAAACAATCTGAGAATGCATTGTAGTTTATAGCAAAATATAGATAAATGGCCTTTATTCGATGGGTACAGTAACACATTCTCATGGTCATATAGCCTTATTGAGTTACAAAATGAGCCCTGGTTATCCCAGTAAGGATGCAAATTTTTAGTAGGAACAAAGGGCCAGATGTATGAAACCATTTTGCGTTCGCAAATGGTGAGAATCGCAAAAATCGGCCATTTGCAAACACAAAATGCCCTTTCCCAATGTATGAAAGGGTTTGCATTCATAAAATCGGTAATCGCAAAAAATGCGAATGCTTATTTTGCAAATAACAATTATGCGAGTCTCAAATTGCGAATTCGCAAATTGGTAATCGCAGACCAATGTATGAAACATTCGCAAATTGCGAATGATCCAAAATTTTCAGTTTTGCACATGAGAATTGCCACCTATTCCAGTCAGGTGGTAACCAGGTGCAAAATATTTAAACAGGCCCAGAGGGCCTCAGAATGTTTCACAATGACAGCGGTGTATGTCATAGCGAGGAGGATGAGGATTCAAGCAGCAGCACAGAGAAGGAGATAAGAATGGATTTTCAGAGTGCGCCTAACCCTGTTTCAGCAGACATAGGAAGAAATCAATGACAAATATAGATTAGACTCCGCTACAATACTATACCTGATAGCTAACCTACATCCACCACTGCTGCATCAGACTCGCAAGACCAATGCCATTCCCACACATGTGCTGGTCCTATGTTCACTGCACCTACTAGCTTCAGGGAGCTACCAGGGGGTGGTAGCAGTAACATGAGAGGTCTCCCAAAGTGCGCTTTCGCGCTTTTTCAATGCCTTCTTGGACGCAATGGTCCAGAGGATACACCATCACATTATTTTCCCCACTACACCACAGGAATTGCAGCAGACCAAATTAGATTTCTACCAGATAGCCCAATTCCCCCATGTAATTGGGTGCATTGATGTACACATGTAGCCATTTGTCCCCCCTCAAGTAATGAGTACGTGTTCAGGAGCAGGAAATCCTTTCATTCAATGAACATCCAGGTCATATGTAATGCCTTACACATAATAACTGACATAGTGGCAAACTTCCCTGGCAGTACTCACGATTCATTCATATTCAGACACAGTGGTATATACACATGTCTCCTTGGGGGTGAATTTGGGGAAGGATACCTGCCAGGTAAATGCATGTAACACAATCTGATAGACTCTCTGGATATGGAGAAACATTACAGTGACTAATACATTGCCTTTTACCCTATAGGTGACAGTGCATATGCTGTGCGCTCCTTCATACTCACCCCATACCTGAATCCTGCAACTCAAAATGAAAGGAAATACAATGCTGCGCATAAGTCGACACGCAATGTGATAGAGCGGACCTTCGGCCTACTGAAGGGTAGGTTTCGCTGCCTACACAAAAGTGGAGGTGCACTGCAGTATAGGCCGGAAATATGTTGCAAAATTGTGGCACCTTGTGCCATGTTGCACAACCTTGCGACAACCAATGGCATACCATTGGACCTGACAGATTCTGAGTCTCATGAAGAGGATGAACCACGTCAAACTGGCAGAGCAGCAGCCGATTCAAGGGCAGCAGATGGCAGACAGAGACGTGACAAAATACCACAGAACATTTTTTAAGTGAGCAATGATGAGACAATGCACTTTATGACTTATTTTCTACTTTGTTTTATTCACCCTAATCTCAGGTAAACTGAATGCACACAGTCGTCATCATCTTTCATGTGTGTAAATGTGTAGGACAACATAGAATTTAAAATAAACATGCACAACATTCTGCAGCGAGCATCACATGCAACAGGTTACCTCACCCATTGGCATGCCTTGGTCACATCGCTAACTACTTTTTACGGGCGCGCACAGCACTGGAATGGTCAGTGTGTACACTGGCCTCCTTTGATGAGGCCTCGGATGGCATACCTTGCCTCATACTCCGCCGTCTGGTCTCAGTCATCGGGGCAGTGATGCTGCTGAGGCTGGAGGCCTCCTCACTGTCCCCTACACCCAGTATACTTGCCCCGGCTATAGTAACTGTCTGTAACTGTTCTACAGCAGTGGTGACCTGCACCAATTCTCTGGCTACATCAGATCTGCAGTGGGCCATTTCCACCAGCATGGCCAGAGTGCGTCTGGACAGGACAAATGTGGCATTGCTCAGACAGTTTATTGCTTTGGTATAACCATCCAAACGGCCTAACAGGTGGTGACTTTGTCTGCATTTGGAGGTATGCTCCTTCTGCATGGTGTTACAGAGGTCTCTAATGGCTTCTGTCATGTCCCTGAGGCTTTCAGCATTTGCCCTATGGCCCTCCGCCACTGTGTTGGTCAACTCCCTGATGCTGTCCTTAATGTCCACCATGATGTTCTTCAGACGCACCAGCTGGGTTTGCATTGACCGCATGTTTTTCAATTGCAGGCGCTGCACCTTCACCATGGTGCCATCCAGCCCAGCAAAGACAGAGGAGCCCTCTCCTCCCTCAGCAGCACTGTGTGCTCTTGCTCTGCGTCTCCTGCGATTGGTGTTGTGACGATGCAAGTGGGACTTGTCACTTTGGGTCTGTGCCTGCTAATCTGGCCTCGACTGCAGCTCTTCCTGGATTTCTTCAACTTCTGCCTCAAACTCCTGTAGTGGAGCCACAGTGTACCTGCGTGTTCTTGGTGCAGGTGTTGTTGGCATTGTGGTGACTATCTCTTCTTCCCCTGCCTGTTCCTGGGTCTCCTCTGACTCATCTGTTGCTGTGTCGTCGCCATGTGGCGCGGGGGTATCTGTGAATGTAACAGAACTATTTCAGCATTATGTGTGTACAGCTTCTGTGACATTTTTAACTTAAATGAAAAATGATTTGATCTGCCAAAATATGGTGTGTTCATTGGTCACTTGCATGTGGTTCTCAACTGCGCTAATGCTGCTACAAATTTATTTTTTTCTATCTTGTGTGCCTGACTACATCTCCCATGATGCATTGCTGGGTGATAGCCAAGAAGTGGACTGGAGTGGGATTTTACAAAAATTGTTTCTCAACTTACAAAGAGTGGATTTTGTGAGTTATGGGGCTAGTGTATTTTAGCCTGCATCCTACCTTGGCTGGTGGTAGGGGTGCCTGAGCTGTCGATGTCTGGAACACCACTGATAGACTCAGGCTGTAGGGTCGACTCCACCAATTCCTCAAGGGGCGTAGACGCATGCTGGGTAGATGGTCCTCTGCCGGTCTTCTTGGTGTCCGCAAGCCTACATGCCACCTTCTCTTTTGCCCTTTACCACAAGTCGTACCAGCGCTTGCGTAAATCTTCAATGGAGCACTGTGTGACACCTACAGCATTGATTTTTGCTTGTATGTCCAGCCACATTTTTCTTTTCTCTGACTCTGGGACATGGAGGGATTTTTTGCCAAATAATTGTTCATGGGTCTTGACCATTTCCTCAATTAGGACTTCCAATTCTTTTTCACTGAATTTTATTTTTCTCTTGCATCTTACAGCCTCCTTTGTCTTCTCCTGTGATGCCATACTGGGTATTTGTGCCTGCCTCTGCACTCTGGATGTTCTCCTGAGTGGTGTGCTCTTGCTCTCTGCCTCCTACACAGCCTCCCGCACTCAGGAACAGCATACGAAACCTCACTTCCTGGTTGTGAGGTCATCATGCTGCATCGGATTAGTAGATTCGCAATTTTTGTTATTCTTTAATTTGCAAATTTGCTATTTGAGAATCGCAAATTGGGAATCTGTATTTGCGAATTCGAATTTTACCGAATCTGTATTTTTTACCAAATGTTTTGATACATTGCATTATGAGATTACCAAATAGAAATTCAGTAAAAATCGCTATTTGAGAATCGCGAAATGCTTTTTTGATACATCTGGCCCAATAAGACTTGGGACCGAGAAACTGCTAATCTTTTTGTCTTGGACCCCTTTGGAAGGTAGGATTGAAAGGTTAGTGTCCAGTTGGTCTTCCTTCTATAAGAATGAACTTCAACATTTGTCAAAGTCAGAAAATTGAAACATAAACATTATTAATAAAGAAGAAAAATTGCAAGTTTTGTATATTTTAGTAAATACATTGTGGGGATGTTTCTAATGATTGTTGCCCCAAGGGGACTCAAAGTCCCACAACTCTGAGCCCTAATGAGGAGGGGACGCTTGCTGGATCCCTGCCCCGCTGCACTATTTAGCGCTCTGCTTACTCCCGCGATGGGCCCATCTTCATCGCCAGAGGAGGCTGGGCTGGGCCACCCCCCTGACATCTGCAAGAACGGAAGGTAGACTTAAGACTTGGAGCGTAGCCTTTAAATCGCTACCAATACTGGGGCCCAGTTGGAATACTCTTTTTTTTTTTTGTAACTCTTTTTATTAACATAGCTCAATAGACCATACATTACAATAAGCATTTCCAACAGTGCACAGGGAGGCAGACACAGTACTTCATCAACAGAATGTTTACAGGGTGCTTTCAGGCAGTGAAGGCCCCCAATACCGCTCAGTCGCCCAAGCTCATTCCTCTGTACTTTCGCCAGGGTGCCCATATCTTTTCCCACTTCTTAACACACCCCCTACTCTGGTAGACCGTTTCTTCAGCGCGCTGGCACCAATCGAGGTCTCGTCTCCAGTCCTCCAGCGTCAGAGGCAGCGGCGCTCCCCATCCCCTGGCAATGTTTCTCTTCGCTATTCCTGCGGCCAAAGCCAACCATATTCCCTCGTGTCTGGACCAGTCCAAGTCCCCTTTTATCATAAGAAGCAACCATTTCGGACCCAGTGGAACCACCGCCCCCACAACCCTGGACATGGTGTCTGTGACTTTTTGCCAGTATCTAGCAATCTCTGGGCATTCCCACAGAATGTGCATGAAGGTTCCCTCTCCCTGGCATCCCCGCACACAAAGCGCTGTAGGGGTCCTGCCCCATGTGTATAGGTGGGTCCTCGGGTAGTAGGTGCGATGTAGTACCTTAAGCTGCACTAGCCTAAATCTGGAGCGGACTGATATTTCTCTTGGACTCTGAAGTGCTTCCTGCCACTCCTCGTCATCTATGGGTCCTAGGTCTTTTACCCATGTGTCTCGGAGGGCCCTCAAGGGATCAGGCACATTATTTATCAGCTTGCGATAGACCGTAGAGGTCGGCTTCTCTTTGATTGGGTGCAGTAGCAACCTATCCTCTAGTGGGGAGTATTCTGGAATAGAGGTGCCACTGTGAATGTGGGCTCGTAGTGCGTGTACTAGCCTCAGGTGTTGATATCTTTGAGTTTGGTCCAAGTTATATTCCTGCTGGAGTTTCTCAAAGGTAAGGGGGGAGTCTCCCTTCCACACGTCACCCAGGTATTCAACCCCTATCAGCCTCCACCCTTGAAAACCTGATAGGGCCGCTACCTCCCTCAGGGGATCACCCACCCACAACGGGGTTTTACCAGTCAGCTTCCCCGCCCAACATAGTAGTTTATTGGCCTCTCTCCAACACTGTATCACCACTTTGGTGTGTTCCGGCCACTCTGCTCGTGTCTTTCGGGAGTATAGAAGAGGCTCACAGTTTCGTCCCGGCATGACGGCTCTATCTGATCTATAAGCTGGTTCGTCCATGCCTGCGTATATCCAGCCATTGATGACTGGGAGCTGCGAGGCCCAATAGTATAGCCGAATGTCGGGAACTGCCAATCCACCATCATACACCCCCTTCTGTAGCTTTTGCAGCGCTATTCTGGGTGCGCCACCCTGCCACAGCAACGTTCTGACTTCCCGGGCTACCCGTTTAAAAACTGTCAGAGGAACCGGATAATGGGTGTTTTGGAGTACATATAGGAGACGAGGTAGTGTCATCATTTTAAATAAAGCCGCCCTGCCCATGAGTGAAAGCGGAAGAGTGCGCCAATGACCGACATCTGTGCCAAGGCGGCTTATTTTGGGCCCGAGATTCCTGTCAATGAACTCCTTCTGATCCCGCGTGACATAGATACCCAAGTACTTAAAGCCCTCCGACACCACCGGGGCCGAATATCGCGCTGGAACTCTGGGGGGGGGTGGGGGCCCGACAGTGGAAAGACCACTGACTTAGACCAATTGATGGTATATCCCGAGTAGCTGCCAAAGAGATAAAAAATATGTAGCACTCAAGCGATCGAGTAGTACGGCCTTGCTAGGTATAGGGCGATATCATCGGCATAGAGCGAAATTCGCTCTTCCCACCCCCCTGGTGACACTATACCCCAAATCTCTGGGTCCCTCCGGATCCAGTGCACCAGCGGCTCCAATGCAAGGGCAAACAACAGCGGAGACAAGGGGCACCCCTGCCGAGTCCCCCTTCTCAGCTGGAAAGATCTTGATACCGCCCCGTTAAAACGTACCCTGGCTGTGGGCGTCTCGTATAGTAGTTGCACCCAACCGCAGAAGTTAGGACCGAAGCCCAGCCTTTGGAGCACCGTGAATAAGTAGGGCCACTCGATGCTATCGAACGCCATTGAGGCGTCCAGCACCATCAATGCTGCCTGCTGGACCTCGGGGCCACTAGTCATGTGAAGTACTCCATAGAGCCTTCGAAGATTGTGTCGGGTGCTTCTGGAGGGCATAAAACCCGATTGGTCCAATTCCGTAATGACGGACACCAGTCGATCCGCCAAGGCTTTGGCCAAAACCTTTGCCTCAACGTTGATAAGGGATATAGGGCGGCAGGAGCTACACTGCTCTGGCGGCTTTCCGTCTTTATATATCACCACTATCGTGGCCGCGCGCTGGTCTGCCGGGAGTTGCCTCCGCTCGCGCGCCTCCATCAACATGATTCGAAGTGGAGGTATTATAATTGAGGTCTGCCCCTTATAGATCTCCACTGGGAGCCCATTTGGGCCCAGTGCTTTCCCTGATCTCAAGGAACCCAGGGCCCCAGTCAGTTCCTCCTCCGTAAGGTCCGCCTCAAGGAGTTCATGTGACTCTCCCGACAGCGTAGGCAAGTCAAAGTCCCTTAGGAACTCTGTGCAGTCTTCCTCCGACCTGGTGCACACTGGCGCATAAACGCCCTCAAAATGCTGGGCAAAGGCTTCTGCAATTTCATTACTTGTAGTGCGGAGTGTCCCAGCTACATCCCGTACCCCAGTTACCCACGATCTCTCCCTATCTTGTCTCTCAAACCATGCTCGAAGCTTCAGGTCCTTATCCCCTACATCATACAAGCGGAGTTGCGTCGCTATCGCATATGCCCGAGCCTCACTATCTGCCAGAGCCCGCAGATCTCGTTGTCTCAGAACCAGCTCGTGACGCCGGTCTGCACTCATCAGCGTCTCCGCTTCCCCTTCCATCTGGTTAATTTCTTGCTCGAGTGACCGGATTTGCAGGGAATCCTCTTTTTTCTGGGTTCCGATCAGCGCTTGTGCCTGACCCCGTAGAACTTTCTTGTAGGCCTCCCACAGGGTGATGTGTGAGTCTACTGACCCTTTATTTACTTTAAAGTAGAGCTCTGAGCCCTCTCGCAGTTTGTCTCTAAGCCCTGAGTCTCGCAGGCGCCAGGGGTCGATTCTTGGGTAGGTAGCTCTGTCCAGGGACGGACCTATAAGGGTGACACAGACCGGGCAGTGGTCCGAGATGCCCCTCGCCCTGTGTTCAGGATTGCGGAAGTCGCTTACCTTGTCATGGCGTGTGAAGAAGTGATCGATTCTAGAGAAGGAGTCATGTCGTGCGGAATAGTACGTGTATTGTCGTGCTAGAGGGTTGTGTTCCCACCACAAGTCTACTATCCCCATGGCCGTAGCAAAATCTGCCAGGCCACGTTCTCCCTGACGATGCACAGAGGATCCAGACCGATCCAGCGCCGGGTTCATGACTGCATTCGTGTCTCCACCTATAGCAGTTGGGATATTCTTGATTCCATCCGCTGTATTAAAAAAATGTTAACTGTTCCTGGTGAAACTTTTATTCTCTCAGAAAGTGCTCAGCTACATTTTACATCGCAATCTGGAAACACAAGATACCTGTTAGCACAACCAAACCTCGCACCAGCACTTCCCTGGATGGGTTTCTACAGCTATCCATGGGGGTGCTTAGCAAAGAAATTGAATTAGTGGAGTGTATTCTTTCCCTTGCCTCACCACCTTGCTTGGCGCCTACGGTCCTTTCTCAGGAAGGCTTTGGCCTGGATGTTGTGACCTCAAGTAGTTTGGCGGGCCCAATTATTATTAATTCTCCCATTGTTCCTTCTACCTTGGCACCTTGTGTGCCCCTGCAGCCTCAAACTGAAACTGTCCCTTTGGCATGCAATGGCTCCAGAGGGAAAATAAAAAAGGCAGAAACTTGTAAGGAGTATAAACACCCACAGACAATTGAGGATTTGCTAGAGAACCTCTATGAAAGAGCTGTAGGCGAATTAGAAGTAAAACTGAACTCAAAACTTGATTGGTTAGCTGTAATACAAGCTAAACTTGGTAACCTTAAACTGCCCATGTTGCCCACTGTGGCCCCAACGACTGCTTCATGGGTCATGGACTCCATTTTTCCTGTATCTGTCGTTACAAAGGAAAGGGTTGCTACTTGCAAAGAAACTGCTCTTCGGATAGGGGTAGTGCACAGCACCCTTCACTTACTAGAAGAGTGCAGCTGGAGGGTACACAGGCATGTTTGACTGAGGGCAGGAATGAGGTTGAATGTGGGAGCAAGGGAGCTAGCGGGCTGGGAGAATTGATACTAAACATATACCCCATTCTGTTGTTATTGATCTTCCCCCTGAGGCATGCCCTTATGTGGTAGTGTTCTCTAATATGCCATGCTTATCAACAAACAGAGCTGAATCAGTCACCCAGCTTACAAACAAGGTACTTTACTGGTTACACTCACATGACAATTTTCCTTACTCCATGGCCTCAAGTACCTCAAGTGTATTCAGGGACATTCTAGGGATTTTGGGGGCCCTGGCCCAAACATATTTTGGGGGCCCCTGTTCAGAACAGCTTTGAATTTATGATCCAATTTGAGCCCCTGTTTCCCATGCAGTTTCCGCTTCCTCAGCTGCATTAGCGATCCAGTTTGCATCATAGGCATTAGCCTATATATTCCCGATGCAAACGGACGAGCGCAGCTGACAGCGGTAGGATTTAGTGTTTACTGCCCTGCTACTAGGTTTTTAATACTTTTTAAATTGTATATGTGTGGCTGAATTACTCTGTGCTTTTTAACAATTTCTCCTACATACGCGCACTTGCACTTTACTTGATTCTGCTTGCCTACACTTCCTTAGCTGCTCCGATTCGCATCTCGCTTTTCCTCCAGTCCATGTCCGCCACGGCTGATACACCGGTTGTGCGGAGGGCTGGGGCTACTATCGGGCTCCTCACTTCCGCCCATGCAGTTTGTGCTTCCTCAGCTGCGTTAGCGATCCAGTTTGCATCATAGGCATTAGCCTATATATTCCGGATGCAAACGGACGTGTGCAGCGGGCGCGCCGCTGGCGCACCAAAGGCAAGCCCGTCTGTGCCCGTCAGCATCCCGGAGGCATCCGGCGCCGGCCATGCTGCCCAGTTCCCCTCCGGTGAGTTTCTTCCACTATATTACAATAGGGAAAAGCCTTAGGCGGCTACCATTATGTCAGTGTACAGCGGCTGATCCGAGCCTGGAGGTAGACTTTCGATGCAATAAGTGCAACTGGTCTCTCCTCCAGCCAAAGAAACTCGCACCCAAGATCCTCCCACGCAACAATAAGTGTAAAAACAATAAGAAAACAGAGGACTTAAAGGCCACCCTTTTGAATTGTCGCTCTATGCAAAAGCATGAACCACACATTTATGACCTACTTTTAGATGAACAGCCTGATCTTTTATTTCTCACTGAGACCTGGCTGTCTGAAGCTTCCAACCCTACTATCACCTCGGCCATCCCTTCGGGTTATTATATCCTTAGGAGGGACCGACCAAGTGGGAAGGGGGGCGGTGTCGACCATAATTTACAATCAAAAACTAGACTGCTCTCCCATCCTGATGGAAAACATTGAGGGCGCAGAGTCCTTAGGCTTCCGCTGTACCTTATCCCCCATCATAGCATAGCTGGTTTTCTGATTTACAGACCTCCCGGTGCAATTGGAAATTTTATTACTATGCCTAATACAGCCACCACCTCCCTGGCCTTAAAATACAACAACTGCCTTATTCTGGGAGATTTCAATATACATATGGACAATGGAAAAGACCCTCAAACAATTTCCTTGTTGGAGACGCTGCAGGCCTGCAACATGTTTCCATCTATTTTTTCGGCCACTCATGAGAAGGGCCATACCCTAGACCAAATCTTTCACAACTTTGACATATCAGTAAGCCTACCTCTTCCCATTACCTGGTCTGACCACCTCCTATTAAAATTCCCAACTCTGCCACAGCCCCTCGGGCTAACGCAGGGCAGAGGGTCCCTAATTACAGGACGTTCAATAAAATATCCATACCGATGTTAGCAGATGTTAGCAGATGCCCTCGGTCGTTCCTCACCGGAGCTGTCTGGCTGCCCCGACTCGGACGCCCTCTACGAACCAACATTGGTGCAGCGGTACCGGTTGTTTCCCGCTTCTCAAAGAGGTCGGCCCCAACAGCTCCATGGTTTAATGATTCCCTCAGATCTAGCAAAAGAAATTGTAGAAAAATGGAATGGAAATGGCGTAAATCCTATCTACCTGAGGACAGAAAGGTGTATAAAGACACCTTCAAAGCTCATTACATTTTCGTGAAGGCAGCCAAGAAAATCTTCTTTCAAACCAAGATAGAAAATGCCCAAAATAAGAGTAAGGAAATCTTTAGCATTGTTACATCCTTTACCGCCCCGAAAGCCGGCACAAAGGAAGGGCCATGCACGGAAGAATGGTCTAAGCAAATAGCTCAATTCTTCCACAAAAAGATCTCTGTGATCCAACAAGCCTTCACTAACATCTCAGAGGAAGGACTGACCTTCTACCTTAGTTCTAATAGCAAATTTCACCTCTTGGATCCTCCATCTTTACTAGCTTTCCCTGAGTTTCAGCTTGAAGAGTCACTGACCCTTCTCCAAAGCATTAAGTCTGGCTCTCCTACCGACCCATGTCCAGCGAATATCCTGAACCTATTAGCTTCCACCATAAACCCCATGGTAAACCAGCTCATTAATGTTTCCCTCTCCTCAGGCAACATGCCGAAATTATGGAAGAATGCTAAGATTCTTCCACTGATAAAAAAGGCTAACGCCAAACCGACGGACCCTGCCAACTACAGGCCAATCTCCCTTCTTCCGGCCCTCTCCAAAGTATTAGAGAAGCATGTAAACAAGGCCCTCCAAAAACACATTGAAGATGGGAAGCTCCTTCATGAGTCCCAATCCGGTTTTAGGGCTAACTACAGTACGGAGTCCGCTCTGCTGGAAGTGACTGAATTTCTCAAGGGTAAGCTGGACCAAGGAGGCAAGGCTGTTCTGATACTGCTCGATCTGTCGGCGGCCTTCGATACGGTCCTACATGAGAGGCTCCTGGAGAGACTTGCTAACATCGGCTTGGGGGGGACCGCCTTAACGTGGATGTCATCCTTCTTGGCAAATAGATCTCAGGACATCTGGCTCTCCCCTTTCTCATCCCCGGTTCCGGCCATGAATGTAGGTGTCCCTCAGGGCTCCATTCTCAGTCCCACCCTTTTTAATACATATCTATCCCCCCTTGCATTTCTGGTAGAGGAAGAGGGCGCCAAAATAGTTTCCTATGCTGATGACACTCAGCTGATTTTTACATGTGAAAAAGGAACCGACTTTGACGGGGCAATGATTAGGTCTTGCCTCACAAAGGTTTTTAACTGGCTTAAGACCAATCAGCTGAAGTGCAATCCTGACAAAACTGAAGTTGTTTTCTTTGGTAATCCAGAAACGCCTGACTGGAGCTCTTGGTGGCCAAAAGATCTGCCGCCCCGCCCGCGGAAAAGGAGATAGTAAAAACTTAGGAATTGTCATAGACAAGACACTCTCCATGCACTTTCAAATCCAAAATCTAACTGGCGCTTGCTTGGGCATACTCCGGATGCTAAAAAAAATCCTGCCACTGTTACCGCTTGAGAGCAGAAAGATCGTGGTGCAGGCTCTGGTGACATCAAAGCTTGACTATGTTAACAGCTTGTACCTCGGTCTTCCCAAATCCCTTATCCAGCACCTACAAGTTGTACAAAACGTGGCCGCCAGAGCCATCCTGAGACCTAAACCCAGATCTAGTATGACCCCTATTCATAAGTTTCTACACTGGCTCCGCATAAAAACGGATCGACTTCAAAGCGATGACCATCTTCTTTAAAGCTTTCCATGGCTTAGGAGCCGGCTACCTAAATAAGTGCGTAAATCGCCACACAACATCTAGACCCCTAAGATCTTCCAATGCCAACCTGGCCATCATGCCTAAAATATGCCGTGCCCGCACTGGAGGCAGATCCCTTGGCTTTCTAGGCGCAAAATTGTGGAATAGACTCCCTGAGTCTCTGAGACTAACCACAGACCTACTCTCTTTCAGGAAGAACTTAAAAACCTGGCCTTTTAATAACTGATGGGTCTTTTACGCACGTTTTCCTCCCCCCGTCACGCACCAGGACACTCTAGTCTGAGTAGCTGCGCGCTTTATTAAATACACTATTTCATTTCATTTCATTTCATTAGGTCCCTGACAGTGCAAAGGAACACTCGTCCAAATTCTAAGGGCCTTATTTATGAGACCTTGCTTCACTTTTATGCCGCCGGTGCGTCACTTTTTGTGACGCACTGGCAGCGTAAAAAATTTGCCATGTTGAGCTATATTTACAAAGTGACGCATCTAGGCAGATGCGTCACTTTGTAAACCCCTGCACCACATTATACCTGCGCCAGGTATAATGTATGCAGGGTGGGTGTTCCCCCGCAAAAAGCCTCATAGAAGTGGCGCATTGAAATCTATGAGAACTCAGTGCACCACTTCAAGGGACGCCATTGCGTCAATATCTTACACCTGCCTCACAGCAGGCATAAGACTGATGCAGGCCCTTTCACATGGGGCTTGCCCCATGTGAAAGGACACATTGCTGGAGTTGCGATGAATTGTTTACGTTAGTGCCGTCCACCAATGGTACACCTAGACCTATGGTAACTACGAATGGTACATCATCTACTTTTAGTCCAGAAGGCATCGGAGAACGCCCGTTAGCATTACACCCAGAGTCCAGCGATCTTCTTGTGTTACAGCTACAGATGCTTCTCTGGTTACTCCATCAGCTTGTCGTGTGTTTCCTGAGTGGCCCATTGTACTTTTCCTTATGTTAGCCTAACTGTGCATGTTGTAGGCCTCATTTTCTTTTGCACACGTTACTATATAAACATGTTTGCTTTTGTGCCACATTGTTAGGCGCGGGCGGAGAACTCTGCTCCGCCAGCGGAGTGTGCAGAGATTTCCCTACTCCGCGATCCGCTGAGAACGCGGAGTAGGGAAAAAACTCCGACTCCGCAGCGGAGCGGAGTTAGCCAGCCCCCGACCCCCGCTAAATGGGCCCCCCGCCTCCACCCCCTTAATAAAATATTACTTAAACATACTTTAATGGAATAAAATCACTTACCTGTATTGCGGCGTCCCGGGCTGCCTCCTCCTTTCGCCGTACATCTTGCATGATCTGCGCGTGCGCATGTGCACGCACGCATGCGCATTTCTTTGTGAGAAATGCGCATGCGCGCGCGCATGCATAAGCACAGTTCATGCAAGATGTACGGCGAAAAGGAGGAGGGCAGCCCGGGGACGCCGCAATACAGGTAAGTGATTTTTTATTCCTTTAAATTATGTTTAAGTAATATTTTATTAAGGGGGGCGGAGGCGGGTGGTGGAGCGGAGCGGAGTTCCACGGAGTTTCCCCCCAACTCCGTGGACCTCCGCGTAGTTGCACTCCACCTTCTCCGCCCAGGGTTACACATTGTACTTTCACACAGAACCTGCATATGTTTTTGCATTCTGTACTGTTCGTGGGATTTAGTCTGAACACCATAGACAAGGGCAAAGAACAATGTCCCTTGTTATTCTCTCTGGCCAGGCACTAGCACCTAGACATTACACAAGAATGCAGCTGTTGTTTATGGGTACACATGTCCTATCGTATAGATGAGTCCATGAGCCAAAAACACATACATGGAAAGAGAGTTCTGAGACAAGAGCACTGCGTCTACTGAGATGTAGAACGTCCATCTGTGAATGATAAGGTATGGGGTCTGCCAGTAATCCCAGAAATCTTTGATATATAATCATTTAGCCTCAGTAGCAAAGGATGGGGGTTTAGGTTCCTCTGTCCTACAAAATGACAGCGCTTTTTATAATCTATGGATTATTAACCACGCTTACAGTATTTTTAATATGCGTTTGTTTTCTAATAGTGGCACATATACTGCATTTAGGAGCACGATAGTTTAAATAAATATTCTAAACTTCCTTCATGTCTCCTGGTTATTTTATTGTGGACAAGTACAAGTGAGAGAGCGAAAGGCTGTGTCTTGTTTCCATGATCCCTGAGAGCATCAAGAGTGTTGTGTTCTGGGGTGCCAATTCACTTGTCTCTCTGGTAAGGTTAGGAGGGCAAGTGAGGCACTATAGCTAGTCAGACTCTGACTCATAGATACTAAGGTGGTATGGTGACTCAGTCCCTACATACTGATATTCTATGAGTCCAAGCATAGTTCTGTTCCAGAGCAGAATCCCTGAAATATGGCGCCGCCAACGTTTGTTCTGGTACTTACTTGTGGGAACCCTGAGTAGTGCTTGTGCTTGTCCACAATACCCTCACACCTTTTCCCAGGGACGTCCCTGGTGCTGGGGATTTCTCCCCCACAGTTATTAGAGAGTACCTAGTTCTGTTTGGTTTTTCAAGCTTGAATATTAAAAGATTTTGTAACCCTCATTGTGCTATGCTTTTAATCCTTCCTAAATGAATTATGGCACAGCCCATTGCTATTTTTGTTAACTGCTGGCCGACAGTTACTCAGCACTTATTACAACATGGAGTACCTAATGCGGGCACTCTTGTTATTTTTGTTGTAGAGGCGGATGCAGCATACCGCTTTGAAGCTTTTTATTCCTGGGTCACATTTCCAGCTGGCGATGCTAATGATAATACTTTTCATGAATTCATAGTGCCGCAGGCCCCTAATGCATATCGACCATATGGGCTTCTTGAAATTCCTCTTACCGTCTGGGAACACCCTAATATGGTGAACATTAATTTAGTAGAGACACATGCTCTGTATAATCTAGTCTACTTTATTGACGTCTTACCCAATATATTTCCCATGTTTTGCTGGCTGGTCCAGCTAAACTTGGCATACAAGGACAGGCCCAACAACCAGTAGGGCCTGTGATTAGTCCTGTAATTGTTCATTCAGTTATGGCAAAAAACCCACGAATTGTGAAGAAATACCGTTTTGGATCACCCAGATAATAGACCAACTTGAAGCTGTGTTTCTCCTTAAGGGATAACAGGACAAGCCCAAAATTTTGACTATGTGCTTACCAAATGGTCTGGTACCCAGTCTACCTCACTGCAACACCTGGGGGACTATTTTTGCCACAGTATTCCCTCTTTGTCATGGCACTCCCTCGATGGCCATTCTACCGAACGTCCTCAAACAGATACTGAATGAGCATAGGGAAGGTCCTGCCCTCGATTTGGGATGAAACTTGTGGGAAATTTCCCTGTCATGGCTGTTGCTCCATTATGCTTCATGTAGTTGCTTACGTTTCTTGAAGTTCCTTTGTTACTGTGGTTTCTTTGTAGACTTTTAGTTTCTGTACTGTCCATATGTACGCTTGGGTCCAGGTCCGCTCGTCGCCAAAAAGATGTTGTGTTCTGTACATGAAGACACTGGTAGCCATGTTGTAAGTTTCTAAGTCTTCTTTATTAGTTCCAGGACATGTGGTATCAATCAATGTTCAGCCATGTAACAGCTCCAACATCTCCTACACCAGTCCCACCAGGAGCAGCCTGCCTAGCTGCTCAGCCCATCTCCAACTGTCATCCACTCATCCACACAGGCACCCAGGCATTCCATTCATCACATTCACACCAACATTCCGTTGCCATCTCTCACTCTGGCTGAGCAGCTAGGAAGACCTAGGCTGATTACATATGAATGTAAAACTCAGGATATAACAGTTTCTTTCCAATGTTAAAGGTGAAACACCGTCTTTGGCTATACCCCAGTGGCTTGCTGCAGTGGCAGTAGCTGACCTTCTGTACCACCTATTGGCAAGCCTAGTTCTGACAAGGATGCCAGACCTGCCCATGAGTTTCCTAAAAAACCATGCGATAAATCAAAACAACAACAAAAAACTAGACAACGTGGAGGTTCTCCACCCCCGGAGCTCTGACAAATGTTACGACCTTTGTGATCACACTAAAATTAGGACTCCTGACAGGTATCAGTCTTCTGATACATGTTCTCCTCGTTCCTTTCATAAATCGTCTGACCTGCAGTACGACAGAGGAAGACAATCTGATTGCAGACAAGGAGAGTAAGTTCAACCGAAACGGGAGACACAAGGCTCGTCTGACGTGGAGATAAAAAAGGATAGACCTCCTCTATATAAACCCGCTTTTCAGAAAAAGAAAGTTGCTACACCACCTGCAAAGTATGCCACAGACAGTAAGAACCCTCCTCCTGAACAGCGCAGCAGAAGTCACCATAGTGCGCCGGAATCTCAACCAATGTCTGGTGACGAGAGCAACTGATACATTTATTACAGTCGAAACCGCGGACACCCGCATAGCCCCTCTAGACAAACTATATCATTTGGATATACAAATTGAAGGTGACATTATACGTACCATTAAAGCAATATTTTGGGACAATTTAACTTCGTCTTATGATATTCTCTTGGCGGAGGTCGACTGGCCCCCACCTTTTGTTCTTCCATGCTCCCAGGGTGAGGATGTAATTCTCCCTTCTTTCTCACACCTTGTCCCTGACGAAGTTCAACAAGCTTATGTCTCTGAATGGACCCTTGTATTGGCCCCTGCACTTTACCGTAACCATACTGGTTGGGATAAGGATTCTCCTTACCATGTTATTCCTATATGGTCCACACCTGAGGTACAACCACAGTATCCTGTTAAACGGGATGCAAAGGCACCCGTTAAAGACATATTTTGCAACTAGAGTACCAGGGAGTAATTGAACCCTGTGTCTCTCAAATGAATAATCCTCTTTTTCAGATTTTGAAACCTGACCATTCCTTTAGCATTGTCTTATATTACAGATATTTGAATAGTCATACTTGCATGTTTGCGGTGCAAAATGCACATAGTACGGCACTGATAAATAATATAATCCGTAAAAAAATATAAAACCCCATTGGACATTTCTAACATTTTTTCCAGTCATAATTTGGCTCCAGAGAGCTGCGACTGGTCCGCATTTAGCGTCATCGTTTTTCAGAGGTGCTACGCCCAACTTCCTATGAGCTATAAGGACAGCCTAGTGGTCTTTGCGGCATGCATTGTGTCGATTCTTCATGAGTTGACCCTGATGCGCTATCCTATGTTGATGATTTCTACCTAACTGATGATGAATTACACCCCCATTTGATAAGAGTAAATCACATAATTTTGTGATTTGCTAAACTTGGTTACAAGTTTAATTTCAAAAAGTCTCAGTGTCCTTTTCTTGGGATATGAACTTACTAATGAGGGTAAAAGTCTTGGCCCTCATTTTCTAGAAAAGTGTGCTCAATTGCAGCCTCCACGTACTCTTAAAAAATTGTAGTCTGTACTGGGATTTTTACATTTTGGCAGGACGTGTATCCCTGATTATGCACAATGTATTAAATTGCTTTATGACTTTATACGCCCTGATTTTTCTGCTTCCGGCTGGACGTCGGAACACACTGCCACACTCAGATATTTACAATCTGTTTTACTTGAAACATGTAGCCTGCATACACGTGTTAATACCACTAACTTGGTTATCCATGTTTTGGCAGGTGGAATTGGATTTCCATACGTCACCTTTAATGAAGGTAAAACAATACCCTTGGTATATAAATCGCATCTATATTCACCTGCGGAAATGAGTTTTGCTTCTACTAAAACAATTCTGACTGCTGTACAGGTGGCCACCCTTAAAGAAAGGCCACTTGATCAAGGTAAACGCATCATTGTCGTCAATCCTTTGCCTGCCCTTGAGGCGGTCACAAAAGCTAGCATCCCTAACGTGAAAACCCTCCATTCCTGATGAATACAATGGGCTACGTCCTTAACAGCTATAGATGTAGACTTCGTCTTTGACCCTTCTTTGCAAACACAAGAATTTTTGCAATATGAACATGTTTATCCTTTACCTTCTTTGATTCTGCCTCATGATCAATATTGATCCATCATTTATACTAATGGTTCTGTTCAACCTGCTATAAGTTCTAAGCAGCAATATTCTGCAGTGTGCGCCATCGTTACTGGCTCTACGTCAGATGGAGTTTTTCACCCACAAATTACTCTCACACAGTCCTTTGGGAACTATACTGCGCATTTGGCTGAATTGAAGGCTTTACTACTTGCACTTGAAAATACGGATCCTGAATTCCCTACCCTTATTGTGCGTGATTCGTATTACTGTGTACAGCCCTTTAATGACAACTTACATTTTTGGCGACAAAATAATTTTAAGGATTCCAAGGGTAGCACAATAAAACACAAACTGCTTTGGGTTTAAGTGGCAAATCTTAAAGATAGGTTGCCACATATTTATTTTATGCATACATTGAGTCATCACGTATGGGAGCACATGCCGTAGGGAATTCTCTGGCTGATGAAGTGACCAAATCTGCAGTAGCCACAGCTAAAATAGCAGCAGTAATATGCTCTAAGACTTGTATAAATAATGATATTTTGGCTGCTGTGAATGAATTTAACAGCAGCACCTGTTTACCAACAGGCTTTCCTTCAAAATATTCTTATCAATTAAATGATAAAATTGTTCCTTATGTTACTATTCTTGGAGTTGGTGATCGTGTGATTCCCAACACGAACCGCAGACATGATTTAATGGTGGCCGCACACGAAATTGTGGCTTCTGCTTATGCCGGTGCAGCTGCCACTATTTAGTCTTACAGCAACGCTATTGGTGGCAGGGCTTATACCAACAAACAAGAAAATATGTTTTAACCTGTGACATCTGTCAGCAAATGAAAGGGTCCACTGTGTCTTGTCCACCACAGACACATCTGTTTGTTTCCAATCAGCTGTTTGGCTGCCTTTACTTGGATCATTGTGGCCCTCTGATTTCAGATACTGCGTTCAAATTTATTTTGGTTGCAGTTGATTCTTGCTCTAGATTCCTCTGGGTTTGGCAACAGCAGTCGGCTGACGCTCGAACTGTTATTAAAGACTTGCAAGTCTTTATCGGGGCATATGCCTGTTGCACATTCCACTCGGACCAGGTCTGGCATTCGCTTCTAATGCGCACAGTGATTCGATGAAGTCGATGGGTGTGCAAGTGCATTTTTCTTCTGCATATAGACCCAAGGGCAATTCTGTTGTGGAGAGAAAGAACCGTGACTTAAAGCAGTCCTTAACAGCTAGAGTATTAGGTAATGGACGTGGTTGGTTGAACTATCTATATGGAGTACAACGAGCATTAAAAAACCTCCTTAAAAGATCTCTGGGTGAGCAAATCCCGTATGAAGTACTTTTTGGCATCAAGAAGTATGTTCCAGATCTTGATGGTCCAGACATTGTGGCGGCAGCCGCTACCTTTGACGTAGATAACTATTGTGCTGTCTTACAGGACCAACAAAAGTTCTGTGACACTCAATCTCGCAAACACTCGCCTGAGTCTCGCTCTTCCACTATTGTGGATAAAATTCCAGTTTCTGGCTGGCTTACAAAAATCGGAGCTCTGGTTTGAGAAAAGGTGGCCATCAAAAAGGACTTTGGCCCAACGTACCGTGCTCCCGTTCCAGGTCTTGGTCTTCAAGGTACATGAACTGTGATTTTGTCCCCTATCTCTGGCTATAAAGACAATCAATTTGTGTCCATTGAACATGTCAAACTACACCATGTGGCGATGCTTCAAAGTATGCCTCGGAATAGTAGTTCTTTCTCGCAAGACTTCTCTTTACAGCCTGTGAGCACCACCGATGCTGATGCTCCCCGGCTGAGGGAGGGAGAGTCTGAGTCTTCTGCCAACAACTTCCCTGACACGATACCTGCTTCTAATATAACGTCTTCTACAACAGATGTAGTTTATAATGATACACCGCTGGCGAGTCCATCCATGTTGGCTTTTTCAAATCCTACTACTGAATCTCAACCTCCTGTTTTCCAGCTGAGTACCTCCGGGTTTTAAATGGATCAAGATAATTTTTCTTTTGATAGTTCTTCTGTTTTGTACGTGCCTCCTGCACAGATAATTTTTTTTATTTCATGGTTAAAATGCACTTATCTAGTCCCTCCTTAGATATATGTCTGGATCATACTTTCCTTGGTTTTCTTGTTCATTTGGATTGGATTTGTGACTGTTTTTTTCCTACTTATCAATGGCCATTACCTCCCAGAATGTTCTGCTAAAGAACTGGTCAACAGGGTGTTGCCCCCCATTCTTCATCACATAAACTGAAAAGAGAATTGTCCCTCATTGACATTTTAGCAGTTCCAGTGACTGATGGAATTGTTTGAGATAAAGTTCCTTTCGACATATTTGGTCCAACGGGATCCTGCAGATACCATATGTGTTCAAAGTTTCTATGAGCGATGTAATAATACTGGGGTTACATTCGGATGATTGGGATGTTGATACTGTAAATTATATGCTTTCTAAATAAGAGTATTATGCTGTTTTCAAATCAGAAGATCTATACCTTACCTCTGCCAATAAGGATGATATGTTCTGGTACCATCATTATGGCCAGCGTTTCCTACAGAGAGCTGGTAGACAGCGTCCCCATTTTAACTATACTCAATGGGATCATTGTCCAACTCTCCCCTCCAGAAAGCTCCAAAAAACAAAAAGATGAATATACTTATTTTATGGGATATGACACTTCAGACCCCATGTCATATTATTTTAAATTAACTCCAACACTACTTACTCAAACTAAGCTTAAATATACTACTACGTTTGTTAATCAGTTAGCCCTTAAAGGTTATGATTATTGGACGGAGACTATTGATTTGAAATCGATTTGGGGAACGATGTTTTGGAAGGTTCAGGGTACAGAAACCGTGTTTCAAGCCTGTTTATTCTCACACAAATGATCTTCCTTAATGAAACAATCCAGCAGACTACTTGTCTGGGATTGGCTAAAATTAAAGAAATAAATACCCCGACCATTCCCTCTGTTGCCCATTTTGATAATTGGCAGAGTTTTACAAATTACACAGAAGAACAATACAATAGTGTGGTGCAGAACAGCACATTTAATTTTTCATTTTTGAGTCCTGGCGGGTGGTTATTGTGGCCAGTGGACATAAATGGTTGCCATGCTCGTTTTCTCAATTTCACACCTGGGTTTAAATCAAGTAGACCTGATCCCCAATACTCCCAGTCAGCACATTCTGGTATTGTTACCACCAATTCGGTGGGAAAGTTGCCTCAACAATGGTTGGAACATTTGACACTGTGCAGTGAAACAACATCTTTCTCTCCTGTTTGAGGGCATGAATTTATCAGATTTTGTTTTAGGTCTCAATTCCTCATCTTCTAAAGGATTTATATATGCTACTTATAATGAAATTTGGAAATTATTTCCAATGGAAGCTGCTGCATGTTTAAGACAAATATACAAAGATAATTTGGAAAAAGTGCTAGCTAATTGTTGATAATAGTATTAATACCTTGACATCATGTATTTATAACCTGTATCATGGGTAGAGTCAACTTAGATCTATTATGCAGTTTAGCTGGATGCTTCAAACATCTAAAAATGGGCACGTTCCGCGGCATTAATTGAATTGCAGTGATTTGTTTCTGCCTTTTAATTTAACACATAAACAACAATTGATGGCCATAAAAGACGTGACCTTTACAATGCTGCATTTAAAGAAATAAGAACAGCTCCCATTCACCATTGCTGAAATACATTCAGCGGTGTGGTTAATACATAGACTTATTTCACTGCCTATATCGGCATTTCAATACACAGCTTGCATAAAACATTTTCCTGTAGGTAGATACAAACCCCTAGGTAGCAATTACATACATGAATTATGGTCACTCCCCTTTGCTTATCATTGTGAACATAGCGAAAAGGAAGTTTTTATCACTGGTGAAGAATGTGACTCTACTGTCAGACATTCACTTGTTTGTAAACATGTTAAAGAATATCGACGGACAGAAAATCGACCTACAAAAATATCGACACAGAAATATCGAAGTCAAAAATATCGAAGTCCTATCTACATAAAGGTAAGTACAAAAATATCGAGAAAAAAAATATCGTCAAAAATATCGATGTTAAAAATATCGTTTTTTTAATGTTTTAATAATAATGTAAAATTAAGTAAATAATACATATAATTAAAAGAAATATAGTTAAAAATATTAAAACATATTTAAAAATAATAACTAATACATATTGTTAAAATTAATTAAACATATACATATAAATTAATATATATACTTACTGCACATATTGCAACATTAGGGAAAGCGTTGGATAGCGCCAGGGTAAAAATTACTATTCCCACTCCAGAGAGTGCAGCAGTAGGGAAAAAGCAGGATAGTGTAGGGGTAAAAATTACTATTCCCACTCCAGTGAGTGCAACAGTAGGGAAAGCGTTGGATAGCGTAAGGGTAAAAATTACTATTCCCACTCCAGTGAGTGCAACAGTAGGGAAAGCGTTGGATAGCGTAGGGGTAAAAATTACTATTTCCACTCCAGAGAGTGCAAAAGTAGGGAAAGCGCTGGATAGCGTAGGGGTAAAAATTACTATTCCCACTCCAGTGAGTGCAACAGTAGGGAAAGCGCTGGATAGCGTAGGGGTAAAAATTACTATTCCCACTCCAGCGAGTGCAACAGTAGGGAAAGCGCTGGATAGCGTAGGGGTAAAAATTACTATTCCCACTCCAGAGAGTGCAACACAGGATAGCATAGGGGTAAAAATTACTATTCCCACTCCAGTGAGTGCAACAGTAGGGAAAGCGTTGGATAGCGTAGGGGTAAAAATTACTATTCCCACTCCAGTGAGTGCAACAGTAGGGAAAGCGGTGGATAGCGTAGGGGTAAAAATTACTATTCCCACTCCAGTGAGTGCAACAGTAGGGAAAGAGTCGGATAGTGTAGGGGTAAAAATTACTATTCCCACTCCAGTGAGTGCAACAGTAGGGAAAGCGTTGGATAGCGTAGGGGTTAAAATTACTATTCCAACTCCAGTGAGTGTAACAGTGTGGAAAATGTAGGATAGTGTAGGGGTTAAATTGACATACTTATCAATTAAATACATTTTTAAATAAATAACATATTAATAATTAATTAACAAAAAAGATATTAATAAATACCAATAAATTTAAATTAATATTTACTTAAATAACATTAAATTACTTCCCATACTTTTCCCCTTTAACACACAACACACTACACATAAAAAAACACAATTAATTTAATTATCAATTAATCAATTAATAACAATTAATAATAAATTAATTATAATTAATATAATTATAAATTAACCAATTAAAAAATTAATTACCAATTAATAATTAATGAACAATACATTAATAATCAATAACAATAAATAAAAACATATTCATTAATTAATTTAATTTAATTACTTCCCACCCTATTCCCCTATAAACCCACAACCCACTACACATAACAAATCACATAATTAATTTAATTATCAATTAATCACTTAATACAAATTAATTACCAATTAATAATTAATTAACAATAAATTAATTAACAATAACATTAAATACAAATTAATAATACATTAATTATAATTAATATAATTATAAATTAAACAATTAATAAAAATTAATTACCAATTAAGAATTAATTAGCAATAAATTAATTAAAAATAACAATACATAAAAATTAATAATAAATTAATTATAATTAATATAATTATAAATTAACCAATTAATAAAAATTAATTACCAATTAATAATTAATGAACAATACATTAATAATCAATAACAATAAATAATAACATATTCATTAATTAATTTAATTTAATTACTTCCCACCCCATTCCCTATAAACCCACAACCCGCTCTGATACTAAAACGCAAAATTTACTTTAACAAAATTACTAATTTCTAAACATTTATTTAAAAATTTATGAAAATACATTAAAAAAATGTTGAACATACATATAAAATACATACTAAAATACATAACACTAAATTTTGTTTCGATATTATTGACAACGATATTTTTGCTAACGATATTACTTACTTCGATATTACTTACTTCGATATTAAAAAAAACAATATTACTTACCTTGGGGTCGATATTCTGTCCCTACGATATTAAAAACTCGATATTAAGGTAGGTCGATATTTAAAAATCGATATTTTGACTGTGCACCCACGTTAAAATTCACGGCACATGCTACACTTTAGCTCCCAATTTGGCTTGTTATTTAAAAGGAATCCCGGTTCCTGCAATTCTCCCTTTCATTCTGGTACTCTATAATGGGAGTTATCTCATGCTTAGTGATCAAGACTGTTGCAGAATGCGGGCTGGAGTCCCGTATATTTGTCTGTTTCCCAGATAAACACTTGTTGCAACAACGTCTTGTTTCCCTCTCTGCATGGGATTGTAGATAGCTCATTGTGGCCTTCCATTCCAACGTGGAAGGCAGATTTCAACAAGCTAAAAGACTGAAAGCATTATTGTTTTAGCAAGAAGTAGCTCTTACATCTGCTCACAAGACCTTCGAATTGCAAGTAGCTAAAACTTCTAGTGAAATACAGTCATTATTAAATACTAACCTTCCCCTGCATTTTGGAGAATTAGTGCATCAAATCTTTAATGCCTCTAGTAAGGTCGGCTTTGGACAGTTTTTTAAAAAATTGTAGGCTCTGACTTCGTTAGTTCTTTTCCGACCATCTTTGGAGTCATTCCAGCTTTTATCCACTCCATTTTCTCCAGTGAATTCGGAGGATTCCCGTTGCTGTCATTCCTCATTTGCGGCATTCTCATCTTGTTCCTGCTTCTTCACAATGGATGCTTCTTTTTGTGTGCACTCTGGAACTGGCACTGCTCCAACACTACTATGAGCATATGTTTCAGATCTTTGGAATGCTTTTACTACAGGAACTAGATCTTGATTGGTCCTTGACATTTTGACCTGCTGGTTTACCTGCCTGCAACCCGTGCACCACTGCATCTGGTGTCCCTTCAAATGGGCACCCACCAAATGCCTGGCTTCGCAGACCCCCGCTGCCTTGGACTTTGGACTGCTAATGAGCCCCTAGCAAACCATTTTCAGAACTGTCCTTTGAGCTTGCAACTTCTTGACAATGCGAGGTTTGAGCATTTGACCTACGAGGAACCGTGTGCATCGGCGCATGGATCACAAGATCCAGGCTCCGTTAACACGGATGCAGGTTGCCCGGTGACTGTGTCAGCATCGGCTGAGACCTGAGAGCATGTTTCTTCTTTGGAGCTCATGTTTTGGGCAGCTGACCAATCATCATGTGTGGAGTCGGATTCCTTCATGTAGTCTTTGGCCTATGAAATGGCAAGTGACATTATGGGTTCCTCCGATTATTTTTCCAAATTGACATTTTATTCTAATTGTAGTTTTCAGTCATTCACATTTGTGGAACAAGGCTTTGAGTATGCTTACTTTTTGATTACATTGATCATATCTAGTATCTTTCTAAGTGCTATTATCCTGACCAAAGTGAGGGTGTCATGTGTTTGCTGCACGGCCCATTGTATTTTTCCCTATGCTAGCCTAACTGTGAATGTTGTAGGCCTCATTTTCCTTTGCACAAGTTACTCTATAAACACACTTGCTTTTGTGCCACATTGTACTTTCACACGGAATCTGCATATGTTTTCGCGTTCTGTACTTTTTGTGGGATTTAGTCTGAACGCCATATACAAGGTCAGAGTACAATGTCCCTTGTTATTATTTCTGGCCAGGCACTAGCACCGAGACATAACAGAAGAATGTAGTTGTTGTTTATGTGCACACGTCATGTCATATAGATGAGTCCATGAGCCAAAAGCACACACATAGAAATAGAGTTCTGAAACAAGAGCACTGCGTCTGCTGAGATGTAGAATGTTCATCTGTAAATGCTAAGGTACAGGGTCTGCCAGTAATCCCTGAGATCTTTTATATATACTCATTTAGCTTCAGTAGCAAGAGAGGGGGTTTAGGTTCCTCTGTCCTGCAAAATGACAGGGCTTTTTATGGTCTATGGATCATTAACCATGCTAACAGTATTTTTAGTATGCATTGTTTTTCTAATTGTGGCACATATACTGCATTTCACAGCATGATAGTTTAAATAAATATTCTAAACTTCCTTTGTGTCTCCTGGTAATTTTATTGTGGACAAGTACAAGTGAGAGAGCGAAAGGGTGTGCCCTGTTTCCACAATCCCTGAGAGGATCGAGAGTGTTGTGTTCTGGGGTGCCAATTCACTTGTCTCTCTGGTAAGGTTAGGAGGGCAAGAGAGGCACTATAGCGAGTCACACTCGGACTCATAGATACTAAGGTGGTATGGTGACTCAGGGCCATTTTTATGAGGCCCCTTGCGCCGCGGGAATGTCCCTTTTGTGACGTTCCATGGCGCAGGAGCCTGCTCCATATTTACAAGGCAGCACTAAGCCACCTTTTTTGGCTTAATACTGCCTCGTTAATATCGTTCCCTTTAACGCAGTTTTCTGCATTATAGGGGCGTGCAATGGGTGTTGCTGGGAGCATTACCAGAAACATCCATGGCTTTTTGACACTGCCCCAGATTTACGAGAAATCGTAAATCTGAGGCAGTGCCAAAAACTTACGTCTCCCCAGAGGAGGCGTAAGTGAGGCACAACGAGGAGAAATATCTTTATTTCTCCTCGTTTTTCCCCTTTCTATGTGTGCTGCATTCTGAAGCACACGTAGAAAGAGGAAAAAGCCTCTTGTGATTGTTTTTGTGCAGGAAGGGCTCTCTTCCTGCAGAAAAACAGTCATCCCCGCAATGCAGGCACTCTTGCACCATGGTGCAAAGGTGCTTGAGTTGGCGCACGGCAGCCCATTGCTTTGCGGCGCAGGGCAAAAGGACAGGAATGTGCCATATCTGATAGATACGGCGCAATCCTGCCCTTTTCTTTTTCCTTAGGGCAGTGCAGCAAGAAGGCCTGCCGTGCTGCCTTACGGCAAAACCTCATAAATGGGGCCCTGAGTCCCTACATACTGATGTTCTATGAATCCAAGCTTAGTTATTCTCCATAGCATAAACATCAAATATGCCTTTTTCATGAGACTTGGGCTATAGATCCAATCTTTAGGTGTGGTTTTAAGAGTTTTTAGATTCCAACTAGTGAATCCGTAGCGGGACGTCCATCGGACGGGTTGCTCGCCTGGGTGAGCACATCACTTTCCTATTCTGTTCTCGAACTCCAGACAGGATCCTGGGATAGCTAAGTGATATTTATTTCTTTTTCAAAGGGTGTGCTTCTTGTGCTAATCAACATATATAAAAGAAGCTTAGGAAAGTGCTGTGAGGCTCCAACTCTCCACACACTGGACAAAATCTTGGTGGACCTTTCAAGCTCTCATTAGTCATTACTTGATTGTTGTGGGTGATTTTAATCTTACATATGAGCCGAACACCATATCACATGTTTTGTCCCATGAGGAGGACCAACTATGGGTCATTCTGAAGCTAACAACTTCACTTAGGAAAAACCTATCTAGGGCTGCCCTCCAGGTGTTGGATATTACTCTAGTCCATGGGTTGCAAGTGTGCAATACCTGTCCCAACATTTAGAAGGGGGACCTATGTAAGTTTCATTGATAATGTTCTTTTAGATATTAGGTTATGGAGGCGAACGGAGAACATGGTAGTAACTGTGCGGGATGCGAGTGATCATGATCTCCTAGTGCTACATCCCTGTCAGCTTTTATCATTAGTCCTTCTGGCCTCAACTGGTATGTACGACCAACAGTTGAAGGTCACAAACAACTGCAGGAATATGAAATGGGAGGTAGTAAATTCTTCTCCAAATGCCATGTCGAACCTGTATTTGGCCCTCGCTACGCAGATGGAGGTGATGCATGATAACTGGGGAAATAGTGGAAGGGTTATTGTTGAACATATTAAACTTTTTGATAGGCTAAGTGATTTCTTCCTTTCTAGGCCAAGTAGCACAGGGAGAGAGAACACTGAGGAGAGGCTAAAAATAGTCTACTAAAAGCAATTAAAAGTGGAAATAGCCAGGAGATTAGGGTGAGTAGAGCCCAGTACAACCTGAAAATAAAGCAAACGAAAACTGCCTGGGAATGCAAATTTTGGGCTGACCTCCTTGAGGCCTCTTTGGCAAATGACCAGAAAAACATCTGGCGGTTAGTTAGTGCTGGTGGCGGGAATTCGCGGACTCCTGCAGAGTTTTCTATATTGCCCTGTGAATGGGTTGTCCATTTTAGTAATCTTTATTCTTTCACACCAAACACAGATCTGCCCCTAATTGTATCTGCTGTTTTACCTAACTGGGAGGAGCCCTCTGCTCCAATAGCGTTCTCTTTAGAAGAGACTGCTTTAGCGATCTAAGCATTGAAGCAAGGGAAAGCACCGGACCTGGATAAAATCCAAGGCGAGCTCTATAAATCTGATAATAACATCTGAGTCTCTTATGTTAATACCATCACTAATGCAATCGCAGCAGGGGCCCCAATGCCACTCCCATGGAAGGGGGCCGAGATTGTTCCTGTCTTCCAGAAGGGAAATCCAGGTGTTCCATCCAATTACAGCCCTAGTAGCCTTCTGGACAATTTCCAGAAGGTCTTTTGTAAACAAATTTTGGAATGGTTATTGGAGTGGATAAATGAAAATCATGTAATCTCTAACTTTCAAAAGGGTTTAGAACAAAGCCCACCTCCATTTGCCAGGTGTTTTGCTTTCTACAGGTCAAGTGGAAAACAGTTGCTGTAAGGGGCGGCGACCTATTTCTGGCATTTGTCGACCTTTGTGCCGCTTTTGATCTGGTCCCAAGAGAAAATCTATGGGTGACCCTGTGGGGGATGGGGGTCTCATGTGACCTGTTAAAGATCATAGTACACCTCCATGAGGGGAGCTAGGCCAGGATTCGTTGTGGCACCAAGGAAGGAACTGACAATTCCAGTTTGTGTTAATAAGGGTGTTAACTAGGAGTTTGTCCTGGCTCCTATCCTTTTCCTTCTGTACATTAATATTTGTGTAAAATACTTAATTAATTGTGCCAATGATTCTCCTACTCCTGCTGGGTAGAAAATTCCTGGCCTTTTTACACTGATGATACTCTATTATTGGCAAAAACAAGAGTGGGCCTTCAAAACCTTGTTGACAGCTTTTGTACATTTTGTAAAGACTATGGTCTTGAGGTAAATGCTGCTAAAACTAAACTGATGGTTTATACCTGGAGGAAGCTGGTGAATGTTCTGTAACGAAGTATTGGAGAGGGTAACTGAATTCGATTACTTAGGGGTTCAATTGGCCGATTCCTGATCTTGGGCACTGAAGATTGCAAAAAGCTCCCAAGCTGTTAGCCATAGGGAAGGGGCCATCATTAGGATGGCCAAAAAGGCTAAGTGGTTCCCTAATTGTCCTCCAATAGAAATCTATAAGATGCAGGTGCAAGGAGTGGCACTATACAGGGTGGAAGTATGGGGTTACTCTAATCTGAGCGCCTTGGGTACCAAAGAGAACAACTTTTTAGAGCTATCACTGGGTTAGAAAAGGGAACTCCTCTGCTGCCCCTATCATTGGTTCTTGACATTGATTTTGTTGCAGAAATGGTGGCTTTAAGACCATTGTTATATTGGGTATGCATTTGAACCACCAGGGATCTTCAAGACTACAGATTGGGCCTTATTGATATTATGATACTCCAATCTTCCTACAAGATTAAGTGGCTGAGTCACATAAAAGGATCATGGATAGAGCTGGGTCTATGAGAGTTTTGGGAGGAACCCTCGTCCATTTCAACCAATATAGCCCAAATAGTTAAACTTAGGTATTGGGAGAAGATTGCTGCACAACATGAACAGTCGAGTCATAGAGGGAGGCTATCAAGGTGTTTTTTAATGTACAAATTGCTGCCCAAAACTGAGGAATTTCTTGATTACATTAGCCCAGTACGTGCTCGTACTTTGTTTCTGCAGTTCAGATACAGGATATAGCCAATTGCTGCTTTTACCGCACTATGGGATTCTCTTAAGATAGGTTCGCCAAGCTGTAGTTTTTGCCTCTCCACTGATTAAACTGAGGAGCACTTGAAGTTCTTTTGTCCCAATTGCGTAACCACCAGGCGTAGGTGGCTTGTGCCCCTAGGTAGGAGTTTATCTCTTACAGATTGAGTAAATGGCTTTAGGATTTGCAAGAGTGATTCCTCACCTGTGACGGTGGTGGCAGTCTCTAAATGTATCTATGTGGCATGGTCTGTCAGACAAAAAGTATTTCCATAACTGCAGTAAATTGAGGCATAGGGGAAGATCTCGTAGTGCAATATTCTGTTTTAATTACTAATGTGATAGATTTTATTGTTTTTTATCACTAATTAAATAATCAACTGTTGTTTTATGAGATATATTGATTTTATTGCTTTGTATTCTTCTAGACAAAGAAAATGCATTTTTATCTTTCTGTAAACTCTGAAATACATTGCATGTGGGCAAGTCTCATTTTCCATTGGTTTCCAGCTACACCTCAACATTTGAAAAATATGGCCTTTTGAGTGCATTCTGTTCAGCATGTGAGGCCGTTACATATTTCCGAAGACTAACCCAGTATTTTGGCTCTCAACAGCCTATAAAAATAAATATTTCAGACAAGTTGTGAAGAAGTCATTTTTCTAGTAAAAGTGAAGGCAATTGGCCAGATTCACAAAGATTTAACTATTATTGGGTGACTTAGGGGCACATTACGATGGCGGGCGGAAGCACCACCGCCGTGCTGGCGGATGCAAAACCACCAGTTACCGCCGGCACGCAGCAGTCCACACGCCCGTCCAATTACGATGCGAAAAGTAGGCCAAACACCGCCGGCAAGCCAGCAACACCGTCCGCCATCAAAGTGCGCCCGTACATGTAGCGGCGCAGCTCAACTGACACACACCGTCCGGACGAAACACGTCCCGCCCGGCGCATAAATTACGATGCCGCAAACAAACGGCTCCCATGGCCAAGAGATACCGTACGACAAACCGAAGCGGTAACACGGATGCCGAGCACGGACAACGAAGAAGCGGCTCCCCGAGCATGAATCCAGCACTGCAGGCACTCCCCATGCTTCTGCTGATGCACCACCAAGGACGCAACGTACCGCGGAGACGCAGGTAGGCACACACAGAACAAGTGCACGCAAACAGCGCACACAGTGCAAGGGCGGAAAAAGCGGACAACCCCCACCAGCGCGTGTACACTACACATCCACCATCGCATCCACATATGACACACAGGCCAAATCGTAACATCGCAGAACACATGTGTACACACCACCTGGGACTAGGAACCAACCACCCCGTCACGGCCCCAAAGCGCCGATGACGCCGCCACACATGCGCACAACGCAGAGGCCAACCGCAGCGCCATGCATGCGTCGCACCCAGACACAG